>CM055403.1:143321562-143379660 GCA_029228625.1 Pseudolycoriella hygida
ACAAAGAAAGAAAGAAAGAAAGGTTTACCAAATTGACTAGTTAAAAATATTCGATTTGAGTCCATTTCCATACAAAATAGCAAAATTGTTTAATTCATATCTTCGGAACGACTGAACCGCTTTTAATGAGTGAAAAGGCACTTCGGCCTAAAATTTTCCGTAGAATCCGGGAAAAATATTTTCCGGGGGGTACGTCGCTCGGGGGGGAAGTCCAAAAGTTCCTGTATATATGTTCCTTAGTCTACGAAAAAATTTCTTGTGAATTTTTTGGCGTGTAAGACTTGTGTCATGGGCGCATTGCTACCGCGCGCCTATGATCTTTGATCAAAGTATGAAGTCAGCAAAGCTAACATTCTCCTATGTGTGTATGGTGTGCAGTGCTTGTTCATGGTTGCTATTCCCTTTCCCTATTCGATAATAACTTTTCGGTCGTAATCTGAGACATAAATTCGAAAAGCTGTAAAATAAGTTTGCCTTACAAAATTACAGATTCTGAAACGCCATCAAACACAATCTTCCAGTTATGTATTCATGAAAACAAATACCCTTCAATTGACAAGTAAAATAAATAAAAATCGAAAACATTCTATTCGAGCTATGGCTGCCACGCCTAACCACAATATCAGTCGTAAACAAGTCAATTCGCTCGCCTTTTACATGTCAATAAATTAATTCTCTTCGAAAAGTATTTTATACCGCCGTAGATAACGAAAAATAAAAAAAGGTTGCAATGTAACTACCCCCCATAGACAAATGCCATTTTTCTTATACTCTGCCACACAACTTACACAGCCGACAACAATTTTATTTATTTATTTTTCAGTATTTTTTTCCTCACCCACCATCAGAAACCAGGAACATGTAGAGTGCACGATTCCAGTCACTCTTACATTGAACGCACATTCAGCAGCCAACTCTTCCATTTACGAAAATATTGGCAAAATTCCCGTTCACAGTTAGACTCACGAAAATGAAAATCCATTCAGACAAATAATAAAGACATTCAAATTTCTGTTTGTCGAAAATATATAAATTTATTGAAAGAAAATGTTCGGGGAAAATCCCATTCCATTATTGTGCCAGCATATGGGAACTAAGTCATATATAAATAGAACGATACAATTTCCTTGAGCTTTTGAAAGATATTGTGTGTGTATTATACAATGTTTCGCGCTCACACCCGTCATTACAATAAATTCAAATTTATCCTTACGAAAATTTCAATAAAATTACGTTTTTTATGGTTATTTGGTGTGGCGGAAAAATGATCTATGAACATACTTTGTAGTGATTTATTTTGTTGCACGAAAGTTGAGGATTTCTTTTTTTATCGCAGTGTAAGTAACTTTGAAGGTAATGACTAAGTTTTGCTTGAAATAAAAACTCTTAAGTTATTTTTAATCTTCGTCACATAAAATTACACTTTGTTACAGCAACAAAATGCCTTTACCACACATTCATCAACACCGAATAATTTGTTTACTTTCAATTAATGACTGCTACAAAATTAATAAGATTGTGGGAGTTTGGTTGTCACTATAAGGATAAGGCGGATAAGGCCCATACCCAAATTAATTTCAGAACATTTTACAAAACAAGCAGAAGTTCCACACATCCGATTTTTTCGACTTGTCCGTTTATAAAAATTAAAATTTCTGAAAACATGAATTTGTGGGTGGCTAATTCCATCGGTACCGTTACCTGGGTAACGGATTTCATCTCTTTCACTCTTTCAATGTGATTTATATTAACATGAGACTAAACATATTCGTTCCCCAGGTGACATGATAACGACAACTTCTATAAAGTCTACATCTCGAAAATCGAGCGCATTCAGAGAAAGTTCACGAGGATGTTGTATTATAGAATGAGGTATAGGAAAGTGTCATACGAGGGTCGGCTCTATAGTTTGGATATGCAAAGCTTGTCAAGCAGGAGACTTCTCATAGATGAATTGCACCTCTTTAAAATGCTCAATGGACACTTGCGAACTGAGCTAGTGAATAAAATCCATTTCATTGAGCATCGCTATCCTACTCGAAATAGTGCAATTTTTATGCTGCAAAAGCCAAACTCAAATATTCTCCTCAAATCACCATCACATAGGTTGCCAAAAAACCATGACGAGTATTTTAGTAGTTTCGACATTGTTAGTGACGTCAACATAAATACCTTTAAATCAAAAATATACGATCACCCGCTGCCAGTTCATACATCACAATTCTTAGTCTTCTAACCTTTAGTTATAGCTTGTACACATCACACCCATCTCAACAGCGAATTATTTCATCCCGGAAGTCCCTACTTACTTGATAACTGATTGCTTCAGTGCCCTCGGATTAATTATAATTTTTCTTTTGCATTTTTATCATAAGTTCACTCACTTCTTTACTCTCATTTTTATTTTTTTTTTTTATTTAGTTTCTAGGTTAAGGTTTCTTTTTTTTTTGTTTTTTTCTCATTTTCTTTCATTTTTTCTATATTTTTTTCTTTATTTTTTATATTATTATTATTTTTTTCTTTTTCTTTTTTTTTTTTATTTACACTTCTGTCACTATGCTAAGCATAGCCAAGTAATTTAACGTTAAAGTAATTTTGAGCTAATTTATTATTGGAATTGCAAAGTTCTGTTAATTGGCCTAATAAATAAATAAATAAATAAATAAATAAATAAATAAACTTATGGGTTACCGATGGAATTAGCCGGGTATAGAAAGAATATCGGAAACCTTTCCCCTAAATCCTACATCTCATGACCGTCAGTACATAAATGTTCACTTGGTTCCGACTCGGCACCAGGCTGCATACTTGAAAAGCATTAACAGCCTTATAGAAGGCAGCCTGTGTCGAAAATCTGTTAATGTCATTGATGCGGCAATAAGGAATCACAACAAAAACCTTTTTAAAGGTAGAGTGTGACGCAGTCCGTAAGTCCGCTTCCAAAATTAATGATTATCGCTTGAGGTGACGCTATCGCAGATAATGCGCAGAAGTTCGTTTGAATGGAACCTTGTGTTAAAAGTTTTGATTTCCTGAAAACATTAGAGCGCTTTCTTTGAAACAAAATTACGTTTTGTTAAAAAAAATTGCGTCACAAAAGCCGGACCCAACGACGAAATAATTTTTCTGTACCGTAGAAGCATAAACGAAAATCCAAGATGGCGCCGCTATGACAGCTGGCAGCCATTTTCTAATGATACCAAAAAACTCTCCTGATGAAACTCTATAACTTTGTAGAAGAAACCGTCTCTCTAAGTAGCGTCATTCCGGAGCTAAAATTCGAAAACCGAAAAAGCATAAACGAAAATCCAAGATGGCGCCCCTATAACAGATGGTAGCCATTTTCTTATGATCCCAAAAAATTCTCCTGATAAAACTCTATAACTTTGTAGAAGAAATCGTCTCTCGCTCTCGAGAAAAAAAAGTAGATAGATACATAGGTACATAGATCGTTGACACACCACACAGGAATAAAATTGTTAAGGTTATAAAGGTAATTTGACCACTTTTCCTTAGGAATTGGTCATCTTTGATTGGCGATATCTCAGCCAATTTTCAACCGATTTTGATGAGTGAGTGCTTGTTTGAAAGCTGCTGCGACGTAGTTTTTTTTCAAAAATAATTTTGAGGGCAAGGGGACGAGGGGAAAAAACTCAAAACTTCGCCTATACATAGTGTCTTGTCCCAAAGGTTCTTGTATGGAGGTTTTTGGGTTTGTGGACGTTTTTTTGGGGTGTGGGGACTGCGTCACGTTCTCCGCTACCGCTCCGAGCATGATGTTATACGTCGCGTCATATGAATTTCAATTTGGCACTAGACTGCTGCTGCCCTCTTTGTTGAGAGTAGAATAAGTTGAGTAGGCAGCCTGGTGCTGCGTTGAAATTAATGAGACGTATAATGTTTGTAACTGCGGTTTTTAGCACCAGGCTGACTTTTTTATGGTTACTTAAACTTTTCAAGTAGGCAGCCTGGTGCCGAGTTGGAACTAGGGAATGCAGAACAGGGCCGGTTCCGAAACTGATTCCAAGTTTCTAGTAAATCTATAAAATCTTTCATTTTTTCAATTCTGTCGCCTTGATTAACGTATTTAAGGTGGATTTGCACTTTTCCGTTTAGATGACATTTCTATTGTGATCAATTTATAGAAATGTCATCTAGACGGAAAAAAAGCGGAGCATCTTTCTTCTATTCGAACCTACTGTAGACATTTTGTATCTTCTAACCTGAACTGAATATAAAATTTCTATGTGATTGAAGTTCACACAAAAATTCGACTAGAAAAATACGATGGCAAAAAACATTTTGCTGGTGATCTCATTTCTTGTGCGGCACAAAACGAGATCACTAGCAAAATGTTTTTTGCTATCGTATTTTTCTAGTCGAATTTTTGTAGTCGAAATTTGTAGTTCCTCGTTTCTTGTGGCGTACAAGAAACGAGACCAGCAGCAAAATGTTTTTTTTAATTATTTTCTAGTTGAATTTTTGTATTCGAATATTTCTAGTCGAAATTTTGGCTTCGAATATTGGTATCGTCTGAAAATTGCGGATCTTGTGGTTTGTGCAAACTTCAATCACATACATTTCTGACTTAATACTTGTCGATCTTATTTCTAACAAACATTAGTAGGCTTTACTTTACACAGAAGTCTACTATTTCCATTTTCCTCAAACAAATAAAGCTCTTGTCTGGAAATTTCAATAAATTTTTATCTGCTACGTTATTTGAAAAGACTGTAGGTGTACGCTTGGAGGGTAAAGCGGTTTTTATGACACTATCGTGGACAGTAAGCAATGAGTATTCAAAATTCTTGAAATACTGTCCACGGCATCGTGTAAATAGCAATATACAAAAAATTATTTTTTGTAATTTCACACGTCTCTAGCAAAAAATTAATCTTTTTAGAACCGAAGAACCGGTTCTTAAAAATGTTGAGAACCGGTTGCCGGTTCCTCAAGAACCGGTTCTTGGAACCGATTCTGCATTCCCTAGTTGGAACCGAATGCATAGTAATGTACACTCCAGCATCGTTATAGAAACTTTTTGGCACCAGGCTGCCCAGCTTGAAAAGCCGACCTCTGTTTGTTGCAATTTTTTCCATGAGAATGTTCTAGACGACGATATGATAAGGAGTTCAGGCACTAGAGAAAGGACCACTCTTGTGCGAACTCCTTATTTCATCGTCGCTTAGAACATTTTCATGTAGTAAAATTTCAAAAAACAGAGGACGTTTTAAAAGAGACCACCTTTAGTTTTCCTGATGAAAATACAAGAAGAGTTCGGACGCGGACTTTTAAGGCGATCGGAAGTCCTAAGGAAAAGCCCTGGCTCCAAACTTTTTGTTGAACATTTTTAGGCTTCCCATCAGATATAGGCGCCGCCGAATCGCAACCGCCGTTCAAGCCGCCGCCGAAAATTTTTCGATCACTTGAGCCGTTAGCCGTTAGGCCTATCAAAAGTTGGCTTAAGTCAGATTGAAAACGGCGGCAAACTTTTGCTGTTTCTGACAGATTTTGACAACTTCGAACAGATTTTTCGAATTTCAACTTAAAAACACGTCTTTCCAGCCGTTCCGCTGCTTTAAGCCAGCTTTTGCCTCGACGTTTTAGCGGCCGCGTACAATTATTTCTCGGCTAACTGCCACTTAAATTTTTCGTTCGGCTCTCATGTCTGCTTGATGCATGTCAAAAAAGACGACGCTGCTTTTTATTTAAGCGCCCTAACTCTAACATTTTCATCCATTATCCTATCCATTAAAGAAAGATTTTTGAAAATCGAGTTATGTATAAAACCCAAAATCACTTGGTTTAACGGCCCTTGTCCCATCATTACTTTTTCTACTACTTCTTAGGGAAAAAAATTGAAAATCGGTCAAGATTTGCTCTCTCCGTATTTTTTTTATATTACTCCAATTTGGACCCAAATATGAACAACTCTACAGGAAACGAAATTAGACTTGTTACAAACATTGAAAATACATGGGTTTCTTGAAGCAATGTCTCGATTAGTAAATGATCCTATTTTCGATCGTGATGTTAATGATAAACGAATTCTAGTGTAACGGGGGTCGGTCGACAGATCTTGAGACGCTCACGAAGATACAAACTTTTTCGAAAAGGGGTTTATTGCGTTTACTACGACGTTTGTAACCAGTCGAACTTCGACCTGGGAGTTGGTTACTTTTTCGTTTCTAGTTCTAAATAAGACAAAAATGAAAACAAATTCTGTCCGTCTGTCAACACGATAGCTCGAATAAAAAATTTCCCCGATTTTCAGAAACTATTTTTTCCCTGAAAGGTAAAAACCTTTTATGGAATTGAATCTCGGCACTCTCGCGCTAAGGGTCACCGTCTAAGTGGTTTTTGGTCTTATGTACAATTTTTTCTTTGTTCGAAAGGTCTAGGCATGCCCGTCAATTTATGAAAAAACATATTTTGATTTTGAGCCCTTGGGCTCAGCCAGTGCCCACAGACTGTATCTCTACTAGCGTTTTTTTTACATAAATTGTGTAAATCTTATCCAATTTTCAAAATCTTTTTGTTTTCCTGCAAGATTTTCGAAAAATTGATTACAAAATTGAATTCGGGCAAAATCGGTCGAAAAATTTTGAAGTTACGGTCAAAAATGTGGTCAAAAACGCGGTTTTTTGAAGGTGGGTGAAACTTTTAGTATGGAAATCGCTCTTCAAGGTTTCGAATGAAAGATATGGACCAGACATGGGCGCCGCCGAAAATCAGCCGCCGACCTAGCCGCCGCCGACACGTTTTGACCCAGCCGAGCCGCCGTTACTTTATACCCGGCTGAGCCGGCTGAAAACAGCTAGAAGGAAAGAAAGCGTTACTTCCGCAAATTTAAAAAACAACAAAAAACTGTATTTGAGCAGTTTTCACAACATGGATAAACCTATTTTACGGCAGTATAGTAAACGCTTCGTGCCTTGTGATCTCACTACAAATTCAAACCATACAGCGATTCATTCTCACTAAGACTATTAAAACGTACTAAAGCTACAAATGCTTGAAGGGCACTCACGCTTTTCGACTAAGGATATCATAAAACAAATAAAGTTTCTAAATATTTGACATTGTATTCCAAATTTTACTTTAGAAATTTTTGAATTTTATCTTTATTTTTTGTTATAATTTGAAAAAATTCAAAAATGTACCCTGCCGCCGTTTTAAGCCGGCTTGAGCCGACATCGCCGCCGCCAAACGATTTTTTTCGGCTAGCCGCCGCCACCGTTTTTCAATCGGCGCCCATGTCTGATATGGACTTCCAGAAGTCACGAAAACTGGTTCTGGGCTGTAGGGTCATTAGTGTAGGCCCAAATATTTGATTTTCCTTCTTGGATGATAGCGGCAACAGTGTTTTAGAGTAAAAAGAGGAGAACTTTTTTGCATGGAAGTGTGGGTCAGAGGCCTCTCCGTAGCGCTCTAGGTCGTTCTAAGATCGGTCCTTGTACAAAAAAAAATTTGTTTTCTTCAAACTATTTTTGGAAATTTCTTTTTAAATTTTAGGCTTTTATAGGGATTTGGAGAGGTTTTTTGCCCCGTTGCTTCGGGCGGGTTTTTCAATATTGCCCTCTCGACAATTTCCAATACAATTTAATGTGGGGTGGACGTAATTTCATACACTTAAGAGTTAAGGCAATATTTACATAAATACGTTCGAGTCTTTTCGTAACACCAACTCTGCTCACCACATCTATTCGGATAGGCTTTGTGTAACACCTATTCTGTTTGCCCCATCGATTCTGATGCGTACGGGTCCCTTACATATATTTATTTCATCTAATGATGAAAAGAGATTCCATCGAATTGATTTCTTTCTTAATTACTAAAAGTTATAAAAGGAAACCATAAAAATATTCCAATATTATAAGAGCACATAAAAATCAACGAAAATTGATTAACATGATGTCATGAGGATGAAAGTAAACGCAATTTTCTTTAATTACCACAAAAACATTCTAACTTTACTACTTGACCGCCAAATAAGCGTTCTTCATTTTCAATAACACATCGGTCTTTCGCTCTGCATCATTTCCGAAAAAAAAGAAAACTCCAAGGAAAAGTTTTCCCGTTTTTTTTTTCTTTCGACAATAAATTGTACCAGAGATTCTAGAAGATAATTAATTAGCAGGGTTAATTAAATTGGTCGTGTCTTTGTTGTAAATATTTATTTTTTATTCACCTATATGTACGTTCAACGTTCGGATCCACCTCATTCAATTACGTTCTAGGACATTAAAGTCAATACAAATTAGTTAGTGACCTAAACCTCACCCTTGATATATGTTTTTTCTTCATTTTCTATGACAATATATGCCCAAGGGGTGATTCATGGTTATTCAAAGAAAAGAAAATATAAGTCGGTAGTCGTCTATTTCGGGGGGCATGTTGGTGATACACAGGGCCGAATCTAAGTACTAGGACTTAGTATGTTAACCTTGCATAGGATTTAGATAATCTTTGCGTCATGAGTTATACACTTTTAATGAAACTGAGGTGGGAAGCAAAATGCGAGCCTAAAGTTTTACGTTACACATTTTCCCTCTTTCACCTAATGCTTTTCGTCATGACAGTGCCTTGCAAATTTTGACCTACCGTTTGTGTAGTTGTAATTGTCTGACCATTTTTTTTAGAATCTGATGTTCCATGCTATGGTGCCAACGCATAAGAAAACAAAGCTTGAAATTAATATTCTCAAATGGAGCATGCTCTGTTGATGTAAGGATCGGAGTGGGTCGACCCACACCTGACCCACAATTTGAACGGGTAGTTGCAGAAGTCACAGAAATCATTTTTCTGTGCGTTCTACAACTGTGGGCCAGGTGTGGTCGACCCGTTAAAATTGTGGGTGAGGTGTGGGTCGACCCACTCCGATCCTTATGTTGATTGTAAGCATTCCCATTTGCATTTAGGTGGAAGATATTTAATACAGACGAAAAGAGACAAGAAAGTGGCTGACCAAAATAGACGACATATTTGGTCGCTCAATTTCAAGCCGCCGCCTCCTTAATGAAGACAAATATCTTTTGTCTCCTACCTAAAAAGTCAATCAAATATGAAAGTTATTTGAGTCTGTTGGATCGAAAGTCTTTCCTATTTCTACTGTCAAAATGACGTTTAAAATGTCAAACATTTAGATATAAGGACTTTTTTCTTTTGCCTTAAATTGTTTTTTGGTCACGACACAAAAATTTCCCTAACTGCTGGTTTGCTTTGACGTTTATAACGTCATTTTGACAATCGTGATACACCGACTTTTTATTACAACAAAATTATTCGTGAATGCTTACAGGGCTCGTTAACATCTCACTTTCCCACAAACGTCATACTGTGTGAGAAGCCTACTCTAAAGACTCTACAGCAATAAATACTAACATAGAATACTTTAAGTAATTTTGAGACATTTGAAATATTGGCACGCGCCCCCTCGGTGTACGGCACAGTGTTCTAAATACTACTCTGGTGATGTTGTATGTGCTTACAAGGTGAGAAATATTGTCTTTTTCGAATGTTGCCTCCGCAGTGAACACAAGTTAAGGAAGAAAGATGTTTCTCATAGTTGAAAGTAATATTGTGATGGGGTATAACGCAACCATAAAACATATCTGACACCGAATTGCTTTTATTGCGTTTGTGTCACAAACATGCTTTTTTGTTACATTTTTTTGTTATTCTCCATAGTGTCTTTGGACCGAAAATGTGTCTCGTCTCCTCTATGTGTTATTGTGTGATGTGTTTTTCACATGTGAAATATGTGAACATTCAGCGCCTAAAAGGAAAATGAACCCAAGGCCATATATCTCACAAAACAAAAAATCGTTTTAATATAACTGTGTAAAAAAAAAGAAATTTCTTTTATACTTTTATTTCATTCTGTTTTTTAACACTTCTAGACGGTTTTATCTACGATTCTAGCGTAAGAAAATCCATTTCAAAATAGACAAAATGTGCGAGAAATAAATTTCAATTTGAAAAGGAAAATATGAAAATGGTAGATGTATTGGATTCAAGATAAAAGGATTGTTATTTTGTTAAAATTGAATTTGCCAAAAAATTGTATGCTTTGTCTTCGACGAGTAAAAGTTGAAGTTTTATTTCCATTTTATGTGTGAGAATAGCTTTTATAGCTGCTCCAAATATACAACGATTCTTCCACAAAGTGCGAGTGTTGTTCTTAGTTTGATGGAAAATAAAATCTAAAATAGATCAACGAAAATCTGTTTTGTTCATTTTATTTCAACATTTACTATACGTTGTTGTTGAAGGTATGACAACACGAGTTAGCATCACCTCCACCTTCGTTTCCATGATCGTCTCTTGTTATTTTCATTTATTGAGCAAATGAAATGAAAGTTGCGGGAAGTAGCACCTACTTTTCACGAGAAAGGAAAAAAAATCCATTTAAATGTATTTCATCCTAAATGACGTCAGAGAAGGAAGTAGTTATTCACCTAACAGCGAGCTAACGGGACACGAAAGATTATTGTTGATGATATTTTGACTAAACAAAGCGAACCCTCATCTGTCAAGTATGTGAGGAAACGTAAGAATATTTTAGGTTTGTAAGCCGAAGAAATTACATCATGCAAGTAAGCCGCCAAACGATTGACGTCGACGCGACGGTGCGGCGTCAGTTGGGAAACAATGTGAGATATAGTCGGAGAGCCCATTTGACGGGTATCGCGTCGCCCTAGACGATGACGAAGAAGTTAGTTTTCAGATAAATTGCATTGAATGTTACACCGAATCAGTTATGAAGGCAAGTTCCAGCCAATACAACTGATTCTGTTGTAGGAACTGTCAAACGTCTGAATGAAAATTTTGACATTGCCTTCAAATGACCAGTTAATTTACACGTACACTGGTCATGTTAAACAGTCAACAAACATAACCGATCCCTATTAAGTTCCCGCATCAAACTAATTTGAATTACTCAAGGCAATGTCGAAATTAGAAGTGTGCGGGTCGACCCTCCAAATGGGACCCGAACCGAACCCGAACAAAAAAAAAAAAATTCAAGCCCGACCTGAACCGATACCGATCCAAAATGAAAATTCAAACCCGAACCCCAAAAAAGTGCGATATTCTGCTGTGTATTTCTTAAAAATAGAATATTAGCCACATCTGGGGCTTTTCAGATATTAATATTCGAAGTTGGGATACATTTTAAGCGAGTTTTCCCTAAACATCGATAAGTCTGATAAGAAAATAATAAATGCGAAGTGATAGAGAAAGGTCGTTCCCGCTCAACTATCCACGGGAACGACTGTTTTGTATAGCTTCGTATTTAACATCTTTCTTCTATACTTACCGATTTTAAGGTGAAATTCGCTTAATATGTATCCAGATATGACTAATTTTCTCTAAAATTCAAGGTAAAGACAGACGATACTTCGAAGACAGTCGTCGACGACTGTTTTGAGGCTGTTTTAGCGACTGTTTGAAAGCTGTTTTATTTGCTTAGATACGATATGAACGTTATGCATAATGTTCATTCTGGAGTATTGAATTTTGGATACAATATCCGTACAGAGCATTTTATGTGAGTATTTTCAGTTTGTGAATGTTTTCAGGACGATTACGCTGCTTCTAGTACGATCTAGGTCCACTCTATGGCCCGAACCTCCAATCCTCAAGTCGCAATATAGATTTTATAAACTAAACCAAGACATCGCATCTGTAACAACATTTGCCCACAAACGAAAAAACGTTTTTCTGATGGATCAGCTCAGATATAGTCGAACAGTTTCTCTGAGTCATCTGAGGTCCCATTACTTCCACTAATGCTCATTTAAAAAAAAACTTACATTTTGATTGATGACTTCATGGTGGTCTGTGCAAAATTCGTAAAAAAAAATAAATTAGTGGAACTGTTTTTTGTATCCACTTAGATGGCTTTACTCAAAGGAAGAATCTTTTTTTCGGTTAACAGAGACAAACTCCTTTTCAAAATCAATTTTTAGGTTCTCGGTCGAACCTAGGACCGATCTGGATTCAAATAGCAAAAATGTTCACCTCAGCGTGCTGAATACCTTTGCCTTTACAAGCCATTCTCCAAACCTCCTGATGCCTAAAGGAAGGCGTCAATCGACAATCGATGGATAGCCCTTACCTCGTGTGGAAAAAACACGGTATCCTGGTATCCTAGATAACGGGAAATTTAGGAGCCGAAAAACTGGATACCGGGAAATTAGAAGGTACGATGCGTCGAAAATGGGGAAATGACTGAAACACGGGAAATGAACAAAAGTCGTGAAATGAACAAAAATCGAGAAATGACTGAAAAACGCGAGGAAAAACGGGAAATGACTAAAAATCAGGAAATGAACGAAAAACGGAAAATGAACAGAAATCAGGAAATGAACAAAAATCGGGAAATGAACGAAATCGGGAAATGAACAAGAATCGGGAAATGAACAAAAATCGGGAAATGAACAAAAATCGGGAAATGAACAAAAATCGGGAAATGAACAAAAATCAGAAAATGAACAAAAATCAAACTGAAACATAGAAGGGACCCGTACGTATCAGAATAGATGCGGCAAACAGAGTTGATGTTACGAAAAGACTGGAACGTATTTAAGTAAATGTTGCGTTCACATTAGACTGTATTGGAAATTGCCCGTAGGGCAATTTTGAAAAACCCGTCCGATGTAACGGTGTAAAAAAATTCTCCGAACGCACAAAATTGACCTCCAAAGAGAGAAAAATGTTCTCCTCAATTTTGTCTACAACATAGCAAAAAATATTTTTTGGGCTAGGGCCGACCTTAGTATTGACCTAGGGCCTTAAATAGAGGCCTCGGATACATACTTCCATTTTCCATAGACAAAAATGTTTCCCTCAATTTTTTTATGTTAGGGCCGACCTTAGGACCGCCATGAGGCCCACTTGAGCCCTAAGCACAGGCAAAAATTCTTCTATAAATTGAAGGCCGTGCCGAGATCTTTCAATCAAAAAAAAAGTTTTTGAAAATCGGAAGAGATTTACTCGAGTTATGTACAAAAAACACGTAGTGCCCTAACAAAGACTCTTTTTTAGTGCCCTACCTAAGGCCAAAGACTCAAATCGAAAAATGTTTCTTCCACAAATTGTCGGTCATGCCCAGATCTTTCAAACAAAAAAAAATTTTGAAAATCGGTAAAGATTTACTCGAGTTATGTACAAAAACACATAGAGCCCTAGCAGAGACTCGTTTTTAGTGCCCTTATTTATTAATCGTATGGTTATTTACATTACATCTGATATCTATATATTCTTAATTCTAGTTTACAGTCTTACGTCTAAGAGTATTTCATTTTTTCTTTTGATCTATTGCCCTAGCTAAGTCCAAGGACTCAAATTAAAAAAAGTTTCTTCCATAAATAGTCGGCCATGCCCAGATCTTTCAAACAAAAAAAAATTATGAAAATCGGAAAAGATTTACTCGAGTTATGTGCAAAAGACCAAAAACCACTTAAACGGCCCTAGCTCGGCGGCCCTTGGACCGACAGTGCCCAGATTCAATATCATAAAATATTTTTCGAGACCTTTCAGGAAAAAAAAAGTTTTTGAAAATCGGTCAAGATTTACTCAAGTTATCGTGTTGACGGACAGACAGACAGACCGACAGACAGACAGACAGACAGACCGACAGACGGACATTGTTTTTTTCGCTGATTTGTCATCTGGAGGCAACAAAAAAAGGTTCCAATTCGCAATGTAACGAGCGTGGTAGTAAACGCATCAGACCTACGTACTTCGTACGGGTCTAAAAACGGGAAGTGGCTAAAAATCGGGAAATGACTAAAAATCGAGAAATGACTGAAAACGGGAAATTACTAAAAAACGGGAAATTACTGAAAATCGGAAAATTACTGAGAATGGGGAAATAGCTTAAAATTGAAATAGTTGAAAAGAAAAACAGAAATTGACTGAAAAATGTCCAAAAAAAAGGACTTTGTTCACTAATAAAGAGGAGATGCATTTTGGTTATAGTTATTTTGATGACCCAATTCTTGGGGCAGAAAGACGTAGTCGGGCATACTCCTTCGATACCACCGTTAAAAAATTTACCTTTCTTGATAGCAAATCAAAACATTAAATGTTAAGTATGGAGTGAAGGGTAAAATTGCACTTTAGTACTTTTGACAAGAGGGTGGAAGGAGGGGTGGGGAATTGTGGTCCTTTTCAGGACCGATGGGATACACGTAAACAGCCTCCTCGTGGCGTATCCTGGGTAAGTATATACTTAGCGAATGTTTACACAAGTAAAGCGCTGAAATTTCCAGTATTACGCGCTTTACATATCACAAAATCACTACTTTCACAATACATAGCACACCAGCGCCACCTACAATGTACTTACCTGTTGTCTGGCATTCATCCCCTACAATTTCCATCCAACAACTCCCATCACCCTACCATCCTCTTTGGTGTAAATACGTTAAATACAATTCTCCATATAAAAACTTTGAACTCCTCCCCCCTCCCCAACTTATCCGACCGCCACCTATTTATTGTATATTTGTGATGTGGGGATGGTTCCCCACAATTCCCCCACCCTTCTTCCCCTCTCTTGTCAAAAGCACTAAAGTGCAATTTTTCCAAAATCGGGAAATCGAATTTGGATACCGGGAAAAAGCATTTTCACAAACGCGCCAACAAAAATACAAATAAGTTTGTGTGTAAATACGCGATAATTAGGGAAGTTCAAAAAATAAAAGTGTTGATAAGACTCCAACAACTCGATAGCGCAGTGGTTAACACGTCTGCTTGCTACTACGAGATCGAGTTGCCAGTGCGTTGGTTCGAAACTCAACCGCAGACGAATTTGTACCGATTGTTAGATTTGTAAACAAAACAAAGCTAATTGAATCGGTTCAAGTCATGTGAAGTTGAGTGTAGCGCCATCGTACGGCTTACCGGAAATGTCATTGTTGGGAGAACCGGTATTCTACTCCTACTAGTTTCGCTCCTAGTTACATCTCATAGATGGCACTGGGTTTGTCGCACAGCTTACCACTGGCACAGTAAAAACTTTCCGGTAATGAAGTGATCTCAAAAGTAGAACCACAAACAACGAAAACTAGTAAATAATGATCTAGTCTCTAACCCTTCATGGGTAGTAAGGCAGATTATTATTATTATTATAAGACTCCAAGACCCATCAATTTGCCACATTGACTAACTCTCAGCGCACTCGAAGCGTGTAGTGGCATCAATAAACCCTTAGATCATTTTATTTAGAGTATCAAAAAGATCTGTTTTCAGCCAGGTCCCCCAACTTTGTCGACTTTGTTATGTTCCCACAAGATTTTGGACCCCCCTAATGATAATCTTGGGCGTCGGAAATTTCTTTATGCCTACGTGGAAATCTAGTCAAGAGCTTTCGAACCAAATATTTTTCAACTTGTCACCAGCCTGCCTCCTTCAGTTTTACACCTGGGTAATTGCAGCCTGGTACCGATGAAAACCGTTGTGCTCAAAGCATTAGTCAGAACTTCCACTGAATCTTTGACACTAGACTGCTTTCAATATTGACAGTTCCAGAACCTAAGGAACTAACGTAGTACAGAAAAAAAATTATTTTGTTCTAACTCAATTTTTATCGCACGTAGATATTCGGCAACGACTGCCATCAGAGGAATACCCAAATTTGTTAATATGATGCAACATTTTTGAGGAGTTTTCTGATGTTCTTGCTCTTCAAATGTTTTTTAAGCAAATGGAATTATTTTCTTAGGCTTCGCAAGATCATTCCCTTAAAATTTACCAAAAAGTGTTTCGACTCTCTTAAAAATCCCTCAGCCTTAATCGGATTAAATAAAATGGTGAAGAGTGTAACGTCACCCTTGCATACTTCTTCGATAAACATCAAACTTTGACCGTGGACATTATACGTTTATGAATATGAATAGTTCCGGCTGTGAGAAACAAATGAAATATTATTTATGGAGTTTGTTCAACATATAATTCCGATATAAAAGCAATAAAACGAAAAACTTTGAATCGGAAAATAAAATCTAAATTACTCTAAAAAGTATACACCTAAAATATGGTGATCATTATCACTTATCAACAATAGAAACGAATAATAAAAATAATTGATCAATTATCCCTCCACCTCCAATAAACACCAGTCCATTCCATGCCATGTTGGTTTTTTTGGGTTTTAATTTTGTTGATTGATATAAATAG
Source organism: Pseudolycoriella hygida (assembly GCA_029228625.1). Lineage (NCBI taxonomy): Eukaryota > Metazoa > Arthropoda > Insecta > Diptera > Sciaridae > Pseudolycoriella > Pseudolycoriella hygida. The sequence goes on from CM055403.1 coordinate 143,337,751, forward strand.
ACCGAAATGGCTTTGACGTAGTGACAGTACACGAGTGATTGAATATTATTCATTTTCAAATATTTTCCCATTTTCTCCGATAGTTATTGTTGGATATTGTGATCGTATAATACAATACTACATGTGCATTCACAATATGAAGACGACTATCATTTTCGTAATCGTTGCAGCAACAGTTGTTGTTTGTAAAGTAAGTGCTTTTGTGTTACGCGCGTTTATTTTATTATTTTTCAATGATGACATATAACAGCGTTTAGTGTAGGTACTGTATTTTTGTTGATCTAATATTTTGTGATATATGTGCTGTAGGTATCAATGAAAATAAAATTTGTAAATAGCGTCCATTTTACCATTTACGAAAGGATAATGGAGTGGAAAGAGAGGAGTGTTTATGTTCGAAGTAAATTGACTATGTAATATGAATCCAGATTTTATGGCTTGAATAAGTAATGTTTTGCGAATATCAATCAAGTCACAATTTGGTTGACTCATCCAGACGAAAATATATTACATGTTTCAAGCATCTCGTTTGAGTGTAGGAGTTAGGGTTCAGAGGACGAATACATTGTATAAAAATCATATCCATTTCACGAGTAATTTGATATGAAAATTGACGAACATTCAAAAGATAAAGCAATTTATTTTAATATTTCTTAACAAACGTGGGTGACCAAACGGAATATTTGTTTTTGACGCATACAAAACGTAGAATCTGGAATGTACTTGTGTTAAATATACTCGTATAATCCAGACATAAGTTACAAAAATTACGATCCCGCAGAATAGACTGATTCATTATTGGGCTTAGGCCTGTTAATTGGTCTCTTAACAAATAGGAAAAAGTCTCAATTTCTCGCACAATTTATGAAATTAAATAAGTTTGACAATTCCGCTACCACGTGTTTCATATGATGCGCTTTATGCAATTTCGTTGCAAACGCTAGTTTTTACGCCAAACTTCTCGAATTGGAACAAATGTGTCCCTTCAAATATACTACTATTTGTTATGCGCCAACGACTATGCTTTTTTATGGCTGTAAACCTGGCAATAAAAGAAATCAAGAATCATTCCCGGAAAATCAAGACTAATACGCAACCTAGTTTATTTTCCGAGAAAAAGGAGTACATAGAAACATACAGCTGAGGACATCAATTTCGATCAAATTTGTATGCTACAGAAGCAAATTTTTCGTCAGCTACCCCCATAAGCAAGGGACCCGACGTATCAGAATAGATGTGGGAAACAAAATAGAAGTTACAAAAAGGCTCGAACGTATCTAAGTAAATCTTGCCTTAACTCTAAAGTATGTGCAATTACGTCCTCATTAATTGGATTGGAAATTGCAGAAGGAGAAATATTGAAAAACTCGTACGAAGCAACGGCGCAAAAATCTCTCCAAGCCCTTAAAATAAGCCCACAATTTAGAACCGACCAAGAGCACTAAGCAGAGGCCTCTGACCCATAGCCCCATGGAAGAAAAAGTTCGCCTCTTTTTTCTCTACAGCACTGCACAAAAAACCTCATTATCAAAGGAATATTCACAAGAAAAAACCAAATATCGTGTTGGGTTGCGTAGCGTGAGCTGGACCCACACTAAGGACTCTATAGCCCCAACAACTAAACAGATTTTGACTAATTTAATTTTCAGGATTTGCTTATGTCCATGTCTTTCCCTCAAAACCTTGAAGAGCGATTTCCGTTCTAATTTCGCAGTGATATAAGTGAAAGAGTTAAACCAACCTTCAAAAAACCACGTTTTTCGCCACTTTTTCGACCATAACTTCGAAAGTTTTCGACCGATTTTGCCCAAATTCAATCCCGTTTTCAATTTTTTGAATATCTTGCAGGGCAAAAAAGTTTTTGAAAATCGGATAAATTTACTCGATTTATGTAGAAAAAACACGTTGGACAATAGCAGAGAATCAGTTTTGGGGCCTTAGCTGAGTGCAAAAACTCAATTAAAAAAATTTCTTCCATAAATGGCGAGGCATGCTCAAATCTTTCAAATAAAAAAACAATTATGAAAATCGGAAAAGATTTACTCGAGTTATGTAAGAAGACCAAAAACCACTTAAACGGCCCTAGCTCATTGGCCCTCGGGCCGACAGTGCCTAGATTCAATCCCAAAAAAGATTTTTCAATTACCTTTCAGGGAAAAAAGTTTTTGAAAATCGGTTGTTTTACTCAAGTTATCGTCTTGACAGACAGACGGACGGACGGACATTTTTTTTTATTGCTGATGATGATGATGATCGATGCTCCCCCTACTCCCGGGTTGAAATTTGGGTGGTTACAAACTTCGTGGTAAACGCATAAGACCCCTTTTCGAGGAACTTTGTTTTTCGTACGGGTTTAAAAAATGTCCGTCCGTCCGTCAACACGATAACTCGACTAAAACTCAACCGATTTTCAAAAACTTTTTTCCCTGAAAGGTAGTTGAAAAATATTTTTTGGGATTGAATCTGGGCACTATCGGCCCAAGGGCCGCCGAGCTATGACCGTTTAAGTGATTTTTGGTCTTTTGTACATAACTCGAGTAAATCTTTTTCGATTTTCATAAATTTTTGTTTGTTTGAAAGGTCTGTCTGACATTTTATGGAAGAAACTTTTTCAATTTTCAAAAACTTTTTTTGCCTGAAAGAAAATCAGAAAATTGATTACAAGAATGAATTTGGGCGGAATCGGTCGAAAACTTTCGAAGTTACGGTCGAAAAAGTGGTAAAAAACGTGGTTTTTTGAATGTTGGTGAACTTTTTCACTTATATCGCTGCGAAATTAGAACGGAAATCACTCTTGAAAATTTACAATAAAAGATATGGACATCAGAAAAAAACGAAAATTAAATTAGTCAAAATCTGTTCAGTGGTTCGGGCTGTAGAGTCCTCAGTGTTGGCCCAACTCACGCTACGCGATCCTACACGATATTTGGTGGTTTTTTGTGAATATTTCTTTAATGAAGAGGCTTTTTGTGCAGTGTTGCAGAGAAAAAAGAGGCGAACTTTTCTGTTCGTGGAAGTATGGATCACAGGTCTCACCTAAGTGGTCTAGGTCGGTTCTAAGATCGGGTCTGGTGCAATTTTTTTTTTAATTTTGTCTTTTTTTAAGGATTGGAGATATTTTTTGCGCCGTTTCTTCGGACGGGTTTTTCAATATTGCCCTTTCAGCAATTTCCAATTCTATTTAATGTGGATCTCACTTCATACACTTCAGAGTTATGCAATATTTAGTTAGATACGATCGAGTCTTTTTGCAACATCTATTCTGTTTGCACCATCTATTCTGATACGTACAAGTCCCTTTCATATGTTTTACTTTTTGATATACCCCTCTCTCCATCGCATCACTTTTCGTCCAACTTCGCCATACGCTCTTCCTCTCTTTTTTGATGGACGTTATTTATGGACAGCCCCTTTTTCTGAAACTCATTTTGATGTAGATAGCATATTGGAACGGAATCCTGGATAATTTTATTTAATGGTTTGAGGGAGGAGGGGGGCAGCGGGAAAACCTTAAAAGTCCCAAAGGTTATTCTGTGAGGTTTTTTTTGTAGGGGACTGCGTCACATCATCCAACCATGATTTGCCAAGGAACGTTATGGAAACGTTTGAATTTTGTCTTATGTTCAGTTTGGTGGACCGCACTTTTTATTTTCAATTATCCTAAATACAGTTGATTCTGAAAACTTACTGCTTTATTTACAGCATTTGAAATGTGTACAAAATAATTTCAAAATGTGGTACCTTGGGGCGAATATTCTAATTGCACTAGACAACATATTCTAATTAGCTCTCAAGGGTGTAGGAAAATTATTGTAATTCCATAATTTTCATGAATTTTCTATAATTAAATTGAGATACGAATATTGGATAAGGTTAATTGCTCTAAATTATTGAATCACGAATATTGGAAATGTGTCAGTGAAAATTATGCTTTGGTTATGAGTATCGAAATACAAAGTCTCTAAAAAACAAATTAACGACAAACGAAAGTAACTTGTACAATGACCACAAAAAACTGGAAATGCAGACAACTTAATTTCCTAAAAGTTTCCAAAATATCTCAAGTTTTTTTTCAGAATGGAAGTAGAGTCTGAAGTGTTTTTTGAACTAAAAGAGAAACTTTTTCATTTTTTTTACTGGGAGTTGCGGGAAAAGTGAGAAAGTAATAGACATAAGCAAATTCGAATATTTAGAAGCAAAATTAACATAAGCTCTTAAAATGTGTGCAGTTCCAAGTTTTTTATCATCATAAATCCATCTTCTCATTTAGAATTAGATTTGCAATATTGTCTAATTCGGATGACATGAAACCTACCACAACACTTTCTTTATGGTTTCGCTCGCATACATCTTTTCAAGAACTAATATTTTTGTTTAAATATTTTTCATAGTAGTCATATTGGTCGCGTCTAACACAGTAAAATGTACGGGCATCTAATATTGTCTAATGTCAAACTCATTGTCAACAATAATGTTTGCTTACTTTCAGTTTCTTTTCAATAGAAGGTAATTCAGTTGTTGCTAAGAAATGATTAAAGTTAGGGATTTTGAAGAATTCGTTGTTTTTTACCCTTTTTGGGCTCTGTATATGACTAGTTGGTGAGATGTGACCTGATTTTTTGTTTGTTTCACTTTTTACATCTATAAAAACATTTTAAACACAAAAAATCCGAGATGTGAAATTCAATTTTCACATTTCACATTTCACATATGTGAAAAAAATGTGAAAAAAATATGTGAAGTCACATAATTTTCAAATGGCACATTTGCCGTTGGCATTGAACTTTTCGTCTATATTATTGCACATCTGAAATCTTTATGGTAGAATGTGCTGAGATGTGACCTAAAGAACCACAATAAAGTAGTTTGCATATGAAAATGTGAGTGGTGAATGTGGCTAAATTTGCCTTTTTTCGTCACAATTGCCAGATGTGAACGTCACATTTCCATATATAAAGTACTTCATTGTGGGACTTTAGGTCACATCTCGGCACATTCTGTCATAAACTTTTCAGTTGTGCAAAAATATCCATAAAAAATCTTAAGCTGACGACAAATTTGTCATTTGAAAATTATGTGTTTCACATTTTACTCACATATTTTCACATAAATGTGACCACATCTGTGAAAAAAATGTGAAATGTGAAATTCACATTGTCGATTTTTTGTGTTTGCAATGTTTTTACACATACAAAAAGTAATGCAAACCAAAAATTAGGTCACATCTCAGCAACTGAAAGCATCCACGGCTCGAAAACTGACACAAAAGTGGATAAATATGAAAATTGTATTCTTCCCTTAAAACGATGCAGATCTATGATTTTCTTTATTCTGACTGTTCTATGTAACAAATGAAAATTATTTTTTGAAAAACATAACAATTTTTAAGAGTCACTTCGCATCGCACGCATGTCAGCTCCAGGCAATGCACCAGAAAATAAAATTACTTAATATTGCGGTGAGTTATTTTACTGTAAAAATTACAAGGAAGAAACTTAAGAAGTTAAAAAAAAACAAGTTGAAACCTCGGTATTTTACTTCAAAACGCTTTCAAGATGACAAATGTTTCGTAGCTACTTCATATTTCTGTAATAAACGAATGTGTCAAACAATTTTACAGATGTCAGTACTGACTATTCGAATCGACTGATGTCCATCAATTGTTTGCGTTTCCCGCAACTCCCTGGAATTTTCTACCAATTCTTTTTCGAAGCGCTTATCGATACAATACGCTTTAGCGTACACAAATTTCGCATCTACAAAAAAAATTCTGGGAAAAACTGTTCGGAAAAGATTAACATTCAAATTTTTCGCACAGTTTGGTAGATTTTCGACTCGTAATTTCCAAGCGCCCTCCACTTTTTATTTAAAAAAAGTCTAGTGAACATCAATTGGAATCCTAGGGTCAATTTCTTCTAGCTGCGACACTGTGCAGAGAAGAACATTTTTGCCAACTTTCTTGTATATATTTTCATTATGGAATTTAGTTTGGTTTTATTTTGTACAGCGATCTGTATCGTAGAAGTGTAAACAGTGATTTTAACTAGTTTTCGAAACTTATAAAGAAACCTAAATCATGTACCATACAAAGTTATACACCAAGTTTTCAAATGCATGTTTAATATAACATTGATGAAGCAAACAGTTCGCTTAGAAAACCTAGAAATGGAGAACTATAACGTTAACCGAAATGAAAGGCACTGCCACTTAAGCACATTTATAATTCAGATCGGTTTAACGGAATAAATTTGTTTTCAGGGTACACTACGTCAATTTCAACAACAAGTAAATTCAGAATCATTTTTCTGTGGTGCACGGCATAACATCAACCCTCGTGAAGTCCAAATGTATTTTCAAAGTCCTACAAGCAATGCCACTGAGAACATGAAGGTTGCTTTTAAATTTTAAATCTTCAGTCCTTTGATTAAAGTATGATTACGAAAAAATCCGGACGACTTTGTTCCTCTGCTGAGCCTAATATAACACACATAATAATGCCATATTAATACCTCGTAGTCGTCAAGAACGTGCCATCCTTAGTATGCCAGACAAATTTAATTCAAGACTGTCTGCCAATAGTAAATAGTAATGGAGTTGGAAAGAAGAAAAAATATTTTGCACAAATATTTGCAAAATCCATCGTGGTCTCTAAAAAAGATTTCAAAGTCACTCAATGTGCCAAAATCAACGGTTGGAGATGTCCTTAAACGTTATAAGGAAACCTTATCCGTCGAATGAGCAAAGGGATCCGGCAGAAAGAAAGGACCACATGACAAAAAGCTCCATGCAAACATTGTTCGTTCTTTCAAACAAAATCCAGTGCTCTTTGACAGAGATCGGGCAAAGAGATATGGAACTTCAGCGAAAATGATACATAACACACGATTGCGGACTAGCACACGGTCATACCATGCTATAAAACGACCGAACCGGAACGATCAGCAGAATTTGAGATCAAAAACGCGAGCCCGAAAGTTGTATGAGACGATCTTGACAAAATTCAAAGGTTGTCTCATCATGGATGATGAAACTTATGTGAAAGTTGATGCCAAACAAATCCCAGGCCAGAAATTTTATGTAGCAGAGAAGCGTTTAGGTGTGGCCAACAAATATAAATTCGTCAATGTTGACAAGTACGGCAAGAAGCTACTGGTTTGGCAGGCGATTTGTGGATGTGGTCGTAAAAGCAAGTCTTTCGTTAAATCGTCTACTTTGAAGTCAGATTCTTACATCACGGAATGTCTCCAAAATCGATTGCTCCCTTTATCAAAGGGCATAAAGGCAAAGTAATGTTTTGGCCCGATCTGGCTTCTTGTCATTACTCCAACGCTACGTTGAATTGGTACAAGACCAACCATGTACAAATTATCCCGAAGGAGATGAATCCAGCGAACTGTCCCGAATTTCGTCCCATTGAGCAATTTTGGGCAATTGGCAAAAGAAATATGAAGAAGACACGAGCAGCCATCAAGGACATCAATTCAATGAAATTTTATTGGGATAAGTCGGTCAGTCTAATCAAAGGAACGACTGTGCGCCGTATGATGAGTGGTATCAAAGGAAAGGTGCGGGATTTCATCCGTACTGGCGAGCTTGCTGTATGACTTTATGTGGAAGTACAAAGTAAATATATATGCTTTCGAAGGATGACAAAAGTTTTCATTGAAATGAATCCGGTTAATAGAAACATCCAACTTGAGTCGTCCGGATTTTTTCGTAATCATACCTTACTTAACATTCATTTTCAAAACGTTTCTTTATACGAGATGCAGTTTTTTGACACCTAGGAAACGTTTTCTTTTTAGGAATTAACTTTTCATAACAATAGACCGCTCGACATTTGAATTTTAATAGAAATTTGAATAATTTGGCACAAGATGGCACTATACAATGCTTTCGTCTGTGCGCTAAAAGCGTGTATTAGATCGATTCACTTGAGTTAACTCGGAAATGTTCAAACGAAGAGAGCGGTTTATTCAGTTTAGCCGGAGATTCAGTTCCGTTAAATAATAGCTCAATTCCTGTCAATGGATTAGGCGCCTTGTTTTATATTTGTCCGTAGTCAGCTATGAAAGCATGGATGACGCCACTTGAGAAAAGGGGGTAGTTTTATGTTGAGATGTTAATTCAGCTATGAAAAAACATAGATGTCACCACTTGAGTTTCGGGACAAGACACGGTCTATGCTTAGCGTCACAGCTGAATTTAATCTTTGATTAAACTGAATAAACTAGCATGCAATCAAGCTTCGATTTTCTAGTGTACTGTCAAAAAATTAGCACAACTGTAATTTATAAAGAAACAAATTTTCTAGTGCTTCGCGAAATGTTTATTCGAACGAATTGGTTTTGTTGACAGTAAAGGAATGGTGAACGACAACTTAATCAAAGAAAACCGATACCCTGATGAGGTTTCGTTGTGCTTTTAGCTCTGTAAATTTTTTTGGTAACTTTTTTTTATTTACAGTTAATTCCATCAATAGAGAAGTGCAAACCAAAAACGCCAATGAATAATTGCGAAATTTCCTTCAATGTTTTTAATTGTTTAATAAAGGATGGAATCAAGAACAATGTTTAACTTACTAAGGAAAAAGGAATCTGCGTCTTAAAATGTTATAAATTTATTATTATTTATGAACAAATTAAGATAAAAAAAATGTTCAATAGTTTTTTTTGAGAATTTTTAAGTCTGCAGCTGAAAGGAAATCGGGAAGGAGCAAATTACTCTCATGTAGACGTAACGAGTCCCAATCAGTTCCGCATATGAACTTAGGCAGGGCCATAGAGAGTAGATCTAAGACCTGCAGGAGTTTCATCTTAATAACATTTTTGGGGTTTTTATTCTGAAACAGTTTTTCGAAATTTTTTTCCATCTCCTATACCTAGGGGAAATCATGCCAAAAGACTTATATTAAGGAAGAGCGACACGTCAACGCAAAAGTAAGAACTTTTTTTTCGAATTCCTTTGCGTAGATATCAACCCGTCAGGAAAAAGTGAACACATTCCTTAAGAAAATCGTTTGGGAATATCTTATATCATGAAAATTTTGCATCTAACGAAAGAAAAAGTTCACATATTCCTTCCGGGAAAACTTAAAGCGATTATGAAACTTTAAGCTTCTATTTGCAAAATAATTAATCTCAAAGCTTCGAACAATGGAATTGCCCATTTGCGAGAATCATTGTATGTACGACCCACCCGCCGGTTTGTTCGCATTCGGTTTTCGAATCCACGTCAGTTTCACGCTAAATCCACGCCATTAGTTAGTCAACGCCCTATGACATAGCATCGGGGATTTCAGGACACTTAAATTGTGAAGCAAGTAATATCATTAGTTTGACAGCGTGTGCATCGTGTCAGAAAATTACGCACTAAAGGTGAATGTAATTGAAGTATATAGAACTGTCAAATTAGCAGCTGATTTCGCGTTGAATAGAATGCTATAAGTTAGCTACAATTTTGACATTTTGTTTCGAAAATTGAGCTGTCATTCGGGTGGTAAGTACCACAAAGCTCAAACGACTTTAAGCGAAAGCTTCTTTTGAAGGGAGCTTTTCATTTATCAAAGCTTATCACTGCCTTTGTAGGCTTGCGGAGTGTATTTCACTATGATAAATTTTAAAACGTTAAATTTTTCACTGCAAATTTCCATCTGTTTTACATCCTTTCCATCAATTTGAAACTTCGTTCCATCTATTTCCATCTTCGATACATCTGTTATTAATTGAAATACACGTGTACCAGGATGAAGGACACATCCCAGCACACTGCACATATGGAAGTAAAAATAGGACAAATGTTGGTTTGGGTCCACTCGCGCATGTGTATTTCAATTCATAACATTCAATTCATATTCATAACAAATTAATCGAAGATGTAAATAGATGGAAGAAGATCGATCAAAGATGGAAATAGATAGAACGAAGATGGAATTAGATGTTGTCGCATCAAAATCCGGAGACGTCAAGATCCGGACGAAAAATTCTGAGACATCAAAATCAGAAGGCAGCTTCCTTATACGAATCACATTTTTATCTGTTCTGCTGCGCCGCAGGTTGTGGACATAAAGTAAAAATAAAAAAGCGGGGTCGATGGGCGGCAGAATCACAGAATTTATTGAAAAGTCATAAACACATTTACAAACATTCATAAACAAATTACACTGAAACTGACACCTTTACGTGTTCGATGATTTTTCTAATGAATGGTGTTTCCACCGGCTCATTCTTAATATCACACGGCAGCTTAATAAATTCACCTCAACCCTTATGCAAGAGATAGTTTCATTGTGACATTTTGCTCCGAATGTCAACGTTTTTGATAATCTTCCCAGTACTCCAATTTTCTTTGCTATTTTCGTACACACGTTCTCAAAATTCTCGTTGAAGCTTGTCTATTATTACAGCGAGATACTTCATATGCTCAACGGCCTCAATCTATTCACCATCCATGAGCAACGGTACCGAAAACTCACTGTTAGATGCGCCGATTTCCGTATATTTTGTTTTGTTCACATTAACTTTCAACCAGTTTAATTTCAGTCATTGACTAACATTTTCTAGCTCTTCATTCATAAGTCGCTTCACGTCGTTCAAATCAGATCCGCGAATGTGCAAGAGTGGATCGTCAGCAAACAAATTTATTTCGCCATGCTTCAACCGTTCTGGCCAATCATTTATGTAAAGAATGAAGAGAATTGCTCCTAAGACTGATCCTTGCGGTACTACAAGATCGTTGGTGGTAGGTGTTGATATGCTTCCGTTCACTATCGTACACTGGGTCCTTGCGTTCAGGTAAGTTCTGAACCATCTGATGACACGCTGCGTGAATCCCATTCCTTCCATCTTTTCGATCAGTCTTTGACGGTCGATTGTCTCAAAGGCCCTCTTCAGGTCAAGAAATGTTGCAACAATCGTATCACCGTTATCGAGTATGTCCTTCCAATTGGTTAAGACAAGGTTTAACGCAGTTTCGCACGAATGTCCTTTCCTCTACCCTGACTGACACACTGTGAGAATGAGAACGCATGTTTCAATGTGATCTTTAAGTTGGGACTTTATGATGGTTTTTAAAAGTTTTTCGATGGTTGGCAACATGTTTATCGGTCTGAAATCTTCAGCCTTTTTGGGTCTAACAACCTTCGGTACTGGTACAACCATTGCTGCTTTCCACTCGTCCGGGCATCCTTCGTTCATTGATTTGTTAATGATGTCGCATAATGTTGAACCGATCACCGGCATGGCGTCAATGATTATCGATGGTGAAATGAAAACAGTATCTTTCTTGTTTTTCATTTCATGTAAACAGTTTTTTATTGATCTGATGTTTACATTATGGAAATCAAAATGGGAATTGCGATATGCTACTGTCAGGTCCTCCAAACTATTGCTAACACCGATGCGATGCTTCTACCGATGTTCGCAATGCTGTCTACGTAAAAGTCGTTCATCTGCTGTATCAACTCTTTATCTCCTGACACTATTCTATCATCAATTTCCACTTCCTTGATTTTGCTGCTGTTTTTTTAGTAGATATTTCAGTATCCTCCAAGTTTCCTTCCGGTTACCCTTGGCATCGTCCAGTTTCTTCTCCATGTAAGCTTTTTTCTTCGTCCTCAACGAAAACAGGAATTCATTCCTTGCGCTACGATATTTTTTCCAATTTCATCAAGTTGATTGTACCATTGCGTAAGCATAAGCCTCCAGATTTTGAAGGTGAGCCGAATTAGATGGATCGTTGAAAAAAATAGATGGATCGAAGATAGAAATAGATGGAGAAAGATGTAAAACAGATGGAAATTCGCAGTGAAAATTTAGCTTGCGTCTTACTTCCCATTGAAGTAGTGGCTAGTCTCAAATCTGCACATTAGATATTCATTGAAGGTTTCCAGCCAGTATGGTCGTTCTTATTTTTCGAAAGTACGTAAGAAAGAGAGCAATTTACATATGTAAGACTTTAATCTACAGTCTACTACAGTAAACTACAGTCTACAGAAAACGTTTGTGAAGACATGTGCCGTTAATCTATCCGTTAATGCCGGTGCGCGTGATGAAGATATTAGTCCCACTATATCTTATCCGTGTCGTGTCACAAAAGACAGAAGTAAATTGAATGTAAGGTAAGTTCGGAACCCCAAATAAACAAAATAGCAAAAAGAATATCGGCTAAATAAATTTGTTGAGAAAATCGTACAATGTGTAGAAGAAAACAGGAAAATATTCATTTACTAACTTTTAGGAATGACAGGGCAACCCTAAATTAGCATAAACTCAATTCGTAAAACAAGAAAATTAAATCTGTTTCTCTGCAAAGTTCTTTATTATTCATTCTCTGTATCAATACTCTAGTTATAAAATTATAATGAAGCCGAAAATTTGTTTCAAAATTTGCTTCAATTCCATGAGTTGTTTGTTGTTACCACTATACGTTTCTCAGTACAAAAACAAGCAACGAAAGACAAAAGACTTTTGTAGACTTGATTATCATATCCATCGAATAATGGCAACAGCAATTTCATATTTCTGTTTTGTAGAATCTACTGTTTTCGAGTGACAGGAGTTGAAAAATATATTTTTTAAGTTAGAGAGCGAATTTTGCTATCGTTACCAGAACCCTCTTATTTTTGGTATTTATGGAAGCGTATACTTTAAAACATAGCAACAATGCGTTGGGTGGAAGCGAAGCAATAATTTATAATTTGTATGTAATTAATAAAGCAACGCGAAAATAATTTATTATTATTTCAATCTCACCCCTTTATGATTATTTGGAAATAATAGACTTCCGTTAGCAACACACACAACACATGTTGTCGCATTGGAATTATATAGCATGGCCTAACGAACTGTGTCAAATTTATAAAGTTATTTTTTATTGAGACTTGAGATAAATTGAAGTTAATATGAAGCGTGTATGAGGCAGATATGAAGTTATGTGTTTAATATAACGATGAAAACATGTGAGCATCATATTTCCCAGGTATACATCCCACAAAAGTGAAATATCACTGTAAAATATAGCTTTAATATTTACACAGCAAATACTCTGAACTTTATTTCAACGAGATTGCTTGTTCTCCCTGGTGAAATGAGAAGTAGTGACATGTTGTCGAGATATTTTAAGTTGTGTATTGCGACATTTGTTGTTCTGCTACTGCAGAGAACCCTTGCCACTAAGGTCCCGAGGTAACAGAAAAACGTCGTTCAGTTTTACTGAAACGGAAACTTGACACTGATAGAGAGAAATGATAAATTGGCACCACTGTGCCGGATATAGAATGTACATCTTCGATAAAAAATGCATATTGACATTCAGAGTCTATATCTGGCACAATGGTGCCAACTTTACATTTCTGTAGACGCTGGGCTCTCAAATTAGAAAGAATGTACGCAATTCATTGCTTCTCTCAAATGAAACTTAGTAGTCAATTTGTCGAATCTTGAATTACGAATGATGTGATGCAAATGTGGAATATGCAGCTAATGTGGGACGGTACTGATGTGATGCAAATGTGAAACATGCAGCTAATTTGGAACGGTACATGTTATTTAATGTACCGTTCCACATTAGCTGCATGTTCCACATTTGCATCACATCTTTCTCACTCTATGAAATGAAGAAAATAGAAAATGAGCCAAAAATTATTTTCATTGTATGCGGGAGTTTATTCCGTATATCAAAAGCGCTTTTTCAGAGTGTTAAATCGAACGTTATTTAGATGCAGCATGCGTGCATATTTATGACTCCTAGAAATTGCCGAAAGGGCAATATTGAAAAATCCGTCCGAAGCAACGGTGTAAAAACCCTTCTAAACCACAAAGTAATTAAAATTTGTATAAAAGAATTTCAGCAGAATCCAAATAAAAATAAAATCTGAAAAACTAAAAAACAAATTCTTTCGATCTTAGGACTGACGAAGGGGCCGTCCATAAAGCACGTCTACCCTAGAAGGGGAGAGGATGGTTCTTTCGTTATGTAACGGATGTAATATTGGAGTAGGAGGGATTCCAATAAATACAACAAACGATACTCAATTATACTGAGTGGAACATACATATTAGTAGCAGAGAAAAGAAAATTTTCCCATTCCATTTGAAGCCACTTTTTGTTTCAAATTATTTCGGCTATTAGTTTGCTCAAATTACTATTTCTTTTTTAAAAAGTGTGAATTAAGTTTCAAGATAATTTTGGCATTAGTATTAAGTAATTTCAAATCTGGTCACTCCTTTAAAGTGTCTCACATTGGAGTACCACAATTTCAAGTTGTATAAAATTTCATGATGTAAAAATAAATGAATCAATCAATCAATCAATCAAACACGTCCGTATAACACAAAATATTTATTGAGAATGATGAAACGTAACTAGCAAATAGTTTTTAGTCGCCTACATGATCAAACAAATGAAATGGATTGCAATGAATCGTTGATCAGAACATGAAGACAGTATTATCTCAACTTGTAAGGTGTTAGAGATCCGAGATGAAACTATTGCTATGAGTAACATTGTAGTATCCAACAGACTATTCTGCACTGTGAGCGTTCTAAACATATGTCAGTTTCGGTCGTAGTTTGAAAGTTTATATTTTGGACGTTCTTGGGAGGGGAGGAATAGTCTGGTTAAGCCGAGGGGGAAACCGCTAATGGAATTGTTGGGACAGTGTAGTGGATTAAAAATTAAAATGGAATTTTGGAAATTTCGGAAATAAAATGCTGGAAAATATTTAATCGTAATGCTTTCATTGAATATTTGATATTTTGATTTTTTCGTTTCGTTTTTTCATTTCCTTTGCTCGTTTCTTTTTCTCATTTCCTTTTTCTCCTGTTTGAAACTAAGATCGTCTTCTTTTATTCTTCGGTATAACTGGTATGTCGCATAGCTTATAATAAACAAAGTAAATTTTACTTAGAATTGGAAAACATTTTGCCAATTTTTTTTAATTTTTTCTGAAAATTGTTTCTTCTATTAAGTTTACCTCGATTTTCGATAGCGTTTGTATTATCGCTTTCTTTACCGCCTTTAGGGTCGTTCATAAATCGCGTAACGCTAATTTACCGCTCTATAACCTCCCCCCCCCTTCGTAATGCACTAATGCACCGTAACGCTGAACCACCACCACCCCCCCTCGTAACGCACCGTAACGCTGAACCCCCCCCCCCCCATAGTGTTACGTAACGCAAACCATAAGAAAATATATTTAAGTTGTTAAAAAAGGTCATTTATTGTAATGAAAATGAAATTAAAACCCGTCGCTCATTCTTCACATCACTCATCACATCAGCGACCGAAACAATTTGTCTCTCGCAATCGTAAACATAAACAAACATTGGTCGACACATGTTCAATGCAAACAGCATCTATGTTTGAATTGATAAGATGCTCTTTTGTCTATTATTTAGAATCTGCTTACCGAATTAACAAAAGAGTGTGTGGCATTCGGATATTTAAAATGTATTCTTCTGCAGAACGTTGTAGTACAGCGGCTCGGAAAGTTACATTTTTGTACGTGTGTTACGTAACACTCTCACAACCCCTCTCCCCCCCCCCCCAAAGCCATAACGCAGCGCACCGTTGTTGGTGGCGCCTCCCCCTTCCTCTCCAGCGTTACGTAATTTATAAACGACCCCCTTTGCAGCATTTTATTGTGCTTCGCACTAGCTTTCTCAAACTTTTCCAGAAATTCATTGTTTCCTGGAATTTAAATATTAAAAACTGAATCTGATGATTTGATTTAATCTTTATATTCATCATTTCTGACAGAGCGGTTCCGTGCAATGCATAAAAATCGACATAAAAATTGTAAAACTTCTCTAAAATTATTGTTACCTTCACATAAAGGACGTCCGCGCTAGGGGGGCAGGGGGGTTAGTCCTTAAAAGCGGACAAAATCAAACCGAGGGAGGGGGTGGAATGCATTTTGGACGTCCACTTTTTTTGTTTATCACTTTAACGAACTGAAGAAAAAACTCTTTGAAAATTTATAATAAAATAAATGTTATTTTCAAAACATTTCGAAATCGATTTCTCAAAAATAATTTCTCAAATTTTTCAAAATTTCTCAAATTTCTCAATTTTGGATTTTTAGCGGAGGGGGTGGCAAAACAGACAAAGCATGATAGGGGGATAAGGGAGGTTTCGAAAAAGTCTCTAAAAATGCGGACGTCCTCTATATGCACGGCCACAAATTTCACAATCAAATTCTTACCTTAATTAAAAGTGAAGTTCAGTAAGCAAAACACACTTCGCTTTGAACACAATAACATTAGCTTTGGATTGTAAGCAATAATGATGTGATAGCCGTTCATCGCTTTTTGCCTATGAGAATTTTCATATGTCAACACAATATTTGAAACATGTGCTATTGTCTTCGCAATTCGAGACAAGTACAAATAAAATTAAATTTGAATTTTTGACAGTAGTGGAAAAAAGTGGAATTATTGGAAATTATTGGTAATAAATGGAATTGTTGGAAGTAAATGGAATTATCGGAAGTAAATGGAATTATTGTACATAAATGGAATTACAGCTAAGAGAAAATGTAAAACTACACTTTGACGTTTTCGTTCGTTTCGTGTGGAACCCATATCTTCAATGTAAAAAATCATACAAAAAAATACTCCACACGAAACCCACAAAATACAGGAGAGTGTAGTGGTTTGTATTCTCTCAGCTGTATTGGAAATAAATGGAATTAAATTTTGGAAATGGAATTGTTGGGACACATTTTCGCCAATGGTTCCCCCCTCGGGTTAAACGAACAAAGCAGGATGTCGTTTGTGGACGACCCCGAAGGGGAGGCCTCAGACACATAATTCTACGGGCAAAAATGTTCCATTTTTCTCGACAACATCGATTATCGATCACGGTCCTTAGATGCCGAATCTACGAAAAAAATTTATCTGTCTGTCCGTCAACACGATAACTCGAGTAAAACTCAACCGATTTTCAAAAACTTTTGCGTTTCTCTGGAAGGTAATCGAAATATCTTTTATGGGATTGAATCTGGGTACTGTGAGCCCAAGGGTTGTTTAAGCGGTTTTTGGTATTTTATACATGACAACATAACTCGAATAAATCTTTTCCGATTTTTTTTTTTGAAAGATCTAGGGTTACTGAAAGATATTGAAAAAATTGATTACAGGATTGAATTTGGGCAAAATCGGTAGACTACTTTCGAAGTTACGGCCCAAAAAGTGGTCAAAAACGTGGTTTTTTGAAGGTCGGTGAAATTTTTGACATATATCTATTAGCGAATTAGAAATTAGCGCGGTTATTGCTCTTCAAAGTTTTGAATGAAAGATATGGACTTCCAGAAATCCCGAAAAAAATTAGTGAAAATTGGTTGGGCCGTAAGGTTCTTAGTGTTGGTACAATTCACCCTAGTACGCTTCACTACACTACACAATATTTGGTGTTTTTTCATGCATGAATGATGAAGTTCTGTGTGCAATATTGTAGAGAAAAAGTCAAACGTTTTGTCCATGAAAGTATGTGTCCTAGGGCCGTGGGGCCCAAAGAAGAGCCTCAGACACATACTTCCTTGGGCAAAAATGTTTCCCTCAATTTTCTCTACAATATAGCAAAAAACCATTTTTGGGGCTAAGGTCGATCTATGGCTCTAATGAGAGGCCCCTCCAAAACTTGTCTTGAATACTGTTAGGCCCTCAATTATCCATCAAATAGAAAAAGAATCAAGCTTTTTTCCGATTTCAGTTGTGTACAAAAAACACGTAGGACCCTAGTAGAGACTCGTATTCAGTGCCCTAGCTAAGTCCAAGGGCCCAAACTCAGAAAATTTTCTTCTATAAGTTGTTGAGCTTCCATGGACCTTTAGATTACAAAAAATTGGAAATTGAAAAAGATTTATTCCAGTTATGAAACTCAAAAAAGTTTCTTCTATAATTTGCTAGGCTTTCATAGACTTATCGACTTTGTCGCAATGGATCAATTTTCGAATTCGGTCTAAACATTAAGTTTAGTTTTCTCTTATACAATAAAATAGCGCAATGGTAGTGGACAAACACTAATACTTTTTTACATTACACACATACACTCTTTACCTCGTAGTGTATCATGGGCGCGCGGTAGCAAGTCCCCATACGAACAAAAAATTCAGAGAAAAATTTTTCGTAGACTTCGGAACCATATATACAGCTAAGTTTTGACTTTTTCCCATTGCGTCGTATCCCCCTGATACCTAGTTCATTGGATTCCTTGTAAAATTTTGATTGAAATCGACATTTTACTAATTAAAATCGGTCCAGTGGATCCGAAGATATGACCTTTAGAAAATCGTCATTTTCCATACAAAATGTGCTGCTTCATATAAGCCCAAGTTAATGGAAACATCCTACGTTAGTTCCTTAGTTCCTTAGTTAGTTAGTGGGTCAGTTAGTTCCAGAGCCATTTGTATGAAAACCGACTTTTTCGGCTCGTGCTCGAAAATGGCTCGATAACTTTTCTTGAAATTTTACAGGGACTTCCGGGTGGGCATTCTACGCCATATGAGATTTTAAAAAAGGGGATACTGGCCTCGTTTGGGCGCCAGGGCTCTTAGAAGGCGCCATATAAAGCCCATACGTATGTGTTTGTGTGTGTAGCGTGTATGATAGCACATTTTGTATGAGGCAATGGTTGTGTGTTCGAGATAGGGGTTTGGTGTCAAAGGGAAAGTTGTTGGGTTGGGTGCGTAGTACATCAGGGTGACCGCCAAAATGGCGGAAAATAGGCGGGGACTCAAAAAAAAATTTTTATATGTTGCAGAGAAAATTGAGGGGATCATTTTCGCCCATGGAAGTAGTAGCCCCCGCGCTTCGATTTGGCGGCGGCGGCGGCTCAAAAAAAACTTTTGATATGGTGTAGAGGCAGTTAAAGGGATCATCTTTGCCCATGGAAGCAGTAGCCGCCGCTCTTCGGTTCGGCGGCGGCGGCTCAAAAAACTTTAGATATGTTGTAGAGAAAGTTGAGAGTATCATTTTCGCCCATGGAAGTAGTAGCCGGCTCAAAAAAAACTTTTGATATGTTGTACAGGCAGTTGAGGGAATAATTTTCGCACGTGGAAGTAGTAGCCGCCGCGCTAGGGGTTCGGCGGCGGCGGCGGCTCAAAAAAAACTTTTCATATGTCGTAGAGGAGGTTGAGGGCATTTTTTTCGCCGATGGAAGTAGTAGCCGCCGCGCTTCGGTTCGGCGGCGGCGGCGAAAAAAAAAACTTTTCATATGTCGTAGCTTCGGAACGCACAAAATTCTTTTGAAATATTTTCACTTTTGATTAAAAAAATGCGTCACAAATAATGGACCTCCCAGTGTTATAGTTTTTCTGTTCTTTCAGCTTTCACAATGCAAAAATTTGACTTTATGGGATGTAGGGCGTATTTTTGTTCAGGAAATCAAATTTTTGCGTATGAAAGCTGAAAGCGTAGAAAAATTATTACATTGGCGGGTCGGGCATTTGTGATGCATTTTTTTAATCAAAAGTGAAAATATTTCAAAAGAATTGATATCAGTTGTTTTGGAAGAAAGGACGAGGACTTGCGTCACGTTTCCCTTTTAAAAAGGGTTTTTGTTGTGATATTATAGACGCGCATTAACGTTCACCGTTTTCCGCTACCATTAATCTACTTCTACTATTTAAGTCCTTGGCTACACTAGAACCATACACAAGATTTACTGAGCAAAAATGACTCATCGTTTTAAACAATTAAAAAAACCTATCGTCCTCAGTCAGTTTCCTGACCGACGCGATGGAGTATATGTTGCAAGGCCAATGGTATCATGTCTTTTATAACTTCGCCTTTCATCGCAATGGGGAATACTTATCGAATGTGAACACAGTTTTTTTGATTTTATTTCGATAGTGTGATTTATTTTAATCAAAAATGTATGCTACGACGCGACATATCAAAATATATTGGTTTGATATTTTTAAATTCGAAAACAAAACTCTTTTAGTGAAAAATTATTGCAATCATACAAAATACAAATACACCTACGGTGGGCAGGAAACACCATACAAAATTCAAGATTTTAAAGATTAATCTAAAAATAATCTAAAAAAAATGTGCAAATTTCCGCCCTTTCGAAACACTTTTCCACTTTTTAGACTTGTACGAAGAACGAAGTTCTTCGAAAAGGGGTCTATTGCGACTACCACGACGTTTGTAACCAGTCGAATTTCTGGCGAGAGCCAAATATAAATCGATAGCGGAGGCTATCCGAAAAAAACTGAATGCCGCCGGCTGATAGTTTGAAAAACTTTTCGGCGAGTGTTATTAGCCGCCGACTAAAATATACTAGCCGATAATTTCAGCCGGCAAAATTATTAGGCGGCGGCTGACGACTCGGATAACTTTGTGTTTTTTCCTAATCCTCGGCGGCGGTGGCCAAATTTCGGTGGCTCTCCGGTCTGCCCAGGAGTTGGTTACTTTTTCGTTTCGGGGTCTAAAAAAGAGAAAAATGCAAAAAAAAAGTTGTCCGTCCGTCTGTCAACACGATCACTCATTGGCATAAAACCAGTTCATTCAACATATTCAACTATTTTCCACTTGCGGGCACAACGGGCATCCTACAAACTGATACTTGCTTTCTCAAACGATCCAAGTGCAACCGCTTTGTACCACAGATAATGTCGAACCACACATATTACGACTCATGAAACTATTACCCGAAAATATAAAAAGTTTAAATCTTCCAAACTACCCAATATTCATATTTTCTATTAAGTGATAAATCCAGTAGTCAAGTTTAGATTGTTTTTTTTATATTTTCTTTTAACATTTATGAAAATTTCCACAGATAAAGTTAGTTTTTTTATAGGAAAAGTTTTCAATTTATCAACATAAAAATTCTGTTCCATTTATCTACATATTCGGTATATATGAAGCAAGAGCATTCTGAAAACCCAATGGAAAATGCCAGACTGAAAAGTTATGAATGAAGAAGCACAAGCGAAACTTCATTCAATGTATATGTCTGTATGCTCCTTGCTCACTATTTTTATAACTACTCTGACATGGCGTTGTTCACTTATTTTCCAAATCACATGATTTATTTTCCGAGAAAGATTTTCAATAGATGAAATAAACTAAACGAAGAAAAAAAAACTTTTTCGTCTTTGTGAAGTTTTTAGATGGAATTTATTGGTGACAAATTGTGATGGGATGGACTCTCGAGAGTCAGTTTATACGGAGAATTTCGGTTAAAAAGAAACTTTTAATGAATTGGCAGTTTGGATGGTAAATGCCGGATCATTTATATTTTTATGCGGACTTTCAGTTTATTTCGCATTTGCAGTGGATTTGAAGTGATTTCTTGTGGTAAAGTTGAACTGTGTATATTATTGAAAGACGATTTATCGTTCTCAACACTTTTTTATTATTGCTAATGAAAAAAGTTTCCGAATAGTTGGGCGATAATTTTTTATAAAGCTTTATGCTTGATGTAGCATTGATAGATTTTGTATGCGGATTCGCATGGAGTGGCACCCATTTTTAGTTTGCACGTGTTGACCAATGCTTCCACTTTCGTTCGATCGCTTCCAATAGACAATTTGTCAATCGCAACCGCATCCAGAAACTCTCCATCAGCATTCATAAATCCAGACTCTTCGAAGAAACATTTAGCGAAACACTAAAAAAATGTGAAATCAAATGTTGCTAAAGAATCACAACCCCGACTTTAGTGGACGTATTTTGGGACTGTATCATGTTTGTTCACTATTGCCTGTTTACCCTGACCAGTTCAAATTAACTGGTCATTTGAAGACAATGTCAAAATTTCCATTCAAAAGTTCGACATTGCTATCCGATTAAACAGTCACTTTGTGTAACAACACTAAACGAGTTACGTTAAGGCCCCAATTTTACCTCGATTCTTTTGTCCTTAACAGAGAAATCTCCACTTTGGACTTTCACAACATCGTCTCTACTAACACCGATCCTTCCGATACATTTTTTGGCATGCAGCTCAGCCTTTTTCATTTGTTCTTCTGTGATTGCCTGTGGAGTATATTTTACTTAAACATTTGAAGAAGACAATATATTTTAAAGTTTTATCTCACTGAACAAATGGTAGCGACTGCAACAATCGTAATAAGAATTCGTAACAATTTAGCCATTTTAACACTGTTGATTCAGAGCAACGCGACTGTACAATGATTTCTATGATTGCTCGACGGCAATTTATACTCGAACGGTGAGGTAATTATATGCATCGTTTTTAAATGCATATCTAATGTTGTTATACTCGTCTAATTTATTTTTGTGCATTCATTGACATTGAAATATTTGACATTGATGTTTCTTATGGTTGTTAACATGAAGAAATAAATCTGTTGAGGGCTCATTCTACGTTCCCAATTTACATTTCTGAGAATTTCATTGTTCGAAGCAATCATATTCGGAGAAATGTAAATTGATAACACAAAATGTGTTTGAGATGAAAATCATCTTTCTTTTTTTACAAATTTAGAGAAATTTTGAAGAGGAAAAATGAAAGAGGAGGCCTGATAAAAACGATGTTTTTCCAGCGAAGCTTTTGTTAGAAAAAATTGGTAATTTCAAAAAAGTACCGCGATAGCTAAATAAAGTCATTGGTTTTTTATCTAGTAGTTGAACTACTTTTTTAGGATTGATTTAAGATTACGAAAAAGGCAGTCTGGTGCTGAAATTCTGTCAACGTATTTCTTTAAGAAGGAGCTAGGTTATTAGTTAGTAACACGATCAAAGTCGGTAACAGGCTGCGTACTTGGGACCCTCAATCCGGGAAAAAGGAAGGCCGCCTGGTGCTGGAAATCTGTTTTCGCCAGATTGGAGGCAATAGTGAGTTGTATACGTAATATAAGTTTCAATTCGGCTCCAGGCTGCTGCTGCCCTCTGCATTAGACATTTTTAACTCAAGGACGCAGCCTTGTGCCAAGCTGAACTTACATGACGTATAGTTATCACTAATATGTACACTTTAGTGAAGACAGATGCTTAACACCAGGCTGCATTCTATATTCCCAGGTAAGGGACCAAAGTACGCAGCCAGGTGTCGAATTATAAACTTATATACAACGTAATGTAATCGCTACTTCATGAATTTTGGCATTTTCAAATTTTCGGCACCAAGTGTCCTGGCTGAAAGTCAGGGGCGTGACAGTCTTTTGTTTTGATCTTTGTAAATAATACTCAACATGAAGTTGGCTGCAGTTCCGACCAAAGCTAACTTCACTGCAAAATAAATCAGCTGATTTTTGAACTTTTTAATGACGTCAGCTGATTTTGATAAATTAATGAATGAAACAGAGATGACAGCCGAGTATTTTTCAAGTCGGCTGAAGCCTCGGCTTGGGGTGAAGATGACGTTGTAGAGCTTAGGTGTCTTCAGCAAAACATTAGATATTAATTAGAGGAATCATTTTTTAAAGGTGTTAGCGATCGGCTGCATACAAAATTAAAAGTTATACCAAGTTTTAGCTCGGCTAAGGCCATATTTTAACATAAATGCGAAAAAACGACCTTAGCCGAGCTGTAACTTTTAATTTTGTGTGCAGCCGATCGGTGACACCTTCAAAAAATGATTCCTCTAATTAATATCTAATGCGAGGTGTGACTCACTTCATTTATTCCATTTATTCTTTTATTCAAGAATTTTTTTGTTGTTTTTGCGAAATATCTGAACCAAAAACATCATAAGTTAGACAAATAAGTTCAAAAAAAGGTTTTCACAAATTATAAAGCCTTTCAACCATCTTGAGATTAAATTTTATTTTTTTTTTTGAAATAAATGGAATAAATTCATTTATTCCATTTTTCATCAAAAATTCTTTAAAGTTTTCAAAAGGGGGTTTTTTTCACTTTTTGACACATTAGTATGGTTTGTTGTGTGAGTTGCCATCAAAATTAAGTCTATTTGAGGTTTTGACGAATTTGAAAAAATTATCATTTATTCTATTCATTCCAATATTTAATCCATTTATTCCCATTTATTCCATTTATTCCATAAACCGCAGAAGTGCGTCACCCCTCGATCTAATGTCTTGCTGAAGACACCTAAGCTCTACAACGTCATCTTCACCCCAAGCCGAGGCTTCAGCCGACTTGAGCAAATATCTCGGCTGTCATCTCTGGAATGAAATCAGCTGATTTTGTTTGCAATGAAGTTAGCTACGATCGTAACTGCAGCTGACTTCACGTTGAGTATTACTTGCAAAGAATATAACAAAAGACTGTCACGCCCCTACTGAAAGTGCAGACCTATCTTCTAACGAGGAGTTTGTTGAAAAATCTAATCCATCTTAAAACCGCTAGATGAAAAACAATGACTCTATTTAGCTATTGAGATACTTTTTTGAAATTAACATTTTTTTAACAAAAGCTTCGCTGGAAAAACGTCGTTTTTATCAGGCCCCCTCTTAAGCTCGAAGGTTTATCCACTCTTGGGAGGACAAAAAATTTCTGGCCGTCTCTTTCGGTTATTTCCTGTGACAGAATATATTATTATATGCCCCCTAGATGGACCCACGCGCCCAACGGTTGAAAATTCTCAAGAAGTGGGCGGCGGTAGCGCATTTTTTGACTCTATTTTTAGTAGTGCGCCGGCTCGCCGGTAGAGAATTTTCGAATGCAAATGTGATGTTCTCAAATTGTTCTATTTCAAAGGGGGCGCATTTCGGCTAACGTCAAAAAAATGAAACATTTTAGGCGGTGATATTTTCAAAAATATTTAGTTTCCCAGTCGATTTTAACGACGTTTCCATACAACATTATTCAAGGCATTTCTGCCGTCATTAGGAAAAAAAACTTAGCGAGAATCAGCGAAGATTTTCAACGAATTTCACCGAAAAAAATCAAATCAGTGACAAAATTAAACAACGAAGAACGATTTTTTTCGAAAATGGGTCTTATGCGTTTACCACGACGTTTGTAACCAGCCCAATTTTGACGTGGGAGTAAAGGGGAGCACCGATCGCTTAGATGACGAATCAGCAAAAACTTTTTTCCCTGAAAGGTAATTAAAAAATCTTTATTAGGATTGATTCTGGGCACTGTCGGCTCAAGGGGCAATGAGCTATGGTCATTAAAGTGGTATTTGGTCTTTTGTACATAACTCGAGCAAATCTTTTCCGATTTTCTTAATTTTTTTAGTTCGAAAGGACTGGGCATACCTGGCAATTTATGGAAGAAACTTTTTTCAATTTCGAGATTTTGCACTCAGACCGGGCCATAAAACTGAATATCAACTAGGGCCCAACGTGTTTTTTCTACATAAATCGGGTAAATCTTATCCGATTTTCAATTTTTTTTTTCTGAAAGATAATCAGCAAACTGATT
The DNA here is from genome assembly GCA_029228625.1 of Pseudolycoriella hygida. Lineage (NCBI taxonomy): Eukaryota > Metazoa > Arthropoda > Insecta > Diptera > Sciaridae > Pseudolycoriella > Pseudolycoriella hygida. The sequence continues at coordinate 143,363,061 of CM055403.1, forward strand.
AAGGGATTGAATTTGTGCAAAATCGATTGAAAACTTTCGAAGTTACGGTCGAGAAAATGGTGAAAAACGTGGTTTTTTGAAGGTTGGTGGAAGTTTTTCACTTATATCTCAGCGAAATTAGGACGTAAATTAGAAATTAGAAAATCGCTCTTCAAGGTCCAATTCTAGAAGTGGTCATATCCCAGGATTGGGGCGTTTTTACCCAAAACCCTGAGACATGTGTTCGCTAAAGTTTTATTCTCTGCAACTTTGCTTTTGGATGCAACTTTCTACCTCTTATAGTTCTAGAGATATGGATCATTCCTCCCGATTCTAGAAGTGGTCATATCCCAAGATTATGGCATTTTCACCCAAAACCCAAAATCCTGAGACACGTGCTCTCTAAAATTTTATTTTCTACAACTTTGCCTTTGGAAGCAACTTTCTAAGTCTTATAGTTCTAGAGATATGGATTACCCCTCCCAATTCTAGAAGTGGTCTTATCCCAGGATTGAGGCATTTTTACCCAAAACCCTAAAACATATGTACCCTAAAATTTCATTCTCTACAGCTTTGCTTTTGACAGTAAATCTCCATATTGCATAGTTAAGGAAATAAACACGAAAAACTCTTGTCGTATATGGCCAAGAAACTCAATTTCGTCGATTCCATTGGTCCTGGTGCGCCGATCCCTGACCCGATTCCCACAAAAGTTTTGTCCCAATTTTCTGACATCAAATCCTTTCATTTGACAACAACATCAACAATTTCCGTTCTATACCTGCTGAGATATTTGCGAAAAAGCTTCACAGACCCTCGAAAAACCATGTTTTTGGTCACTTCCTCGACCATATCTCCGGAACCACTTGATTGATTTTGCTCATCTTCGAACTTAAATCATGGGAGGCATGTATCTTTCAAGGAAAAAAAGTTTAGTGCGATCGGTTGAGCCGTTTGGAAAAAAAAGTGGAGACGGACGGACGGACATTTTTTTTATTGTTGATTCGTCATATTTAGACGATAATAACTGAATCCCCCCAACTGCCACCTCGATCTACCCCCTGTTACATTAAAATTGTTTGTAGTAAACATATAGGACCTTCGTATTTCGTACGGGTCCAATAGAAATCTAGCCTCTGATCCATAATGGGTTGTATTATTATAACCTGTGCCTTGACTAATAAAATTTCGAAAAAAAACCGAAGGGAATTTATAGATGTTCGAAAGATGTTCAAATGTTTTATACATTTCGTGTATTTAACTTTAAAATCTCGTTTTTCACAGGATGAGTTATAAAATCACATTATGAGGATGATAATCTACAATTGCGAAACGGTGTCGTCAAAGTTATGTTAACTATCATCAAATATCTATCTAGTACGTTCATACACAAGATGTCGTATACATGTAATTTATGAAGAAACATTTTGCGAGTGAAACGAAGTGGAAAAGAATTTTTCAATTTTTCACCGATTGCGTATTTAACGCGTCCGACAGATTTGTGCACATTTCGTCATTGAGTTTTAGCTAGTGCTTCTATTAGTGCATTTAAATTCAGGTTTGACTGACTTCAAATAATATTAAAAACAATTGTTTCCATAAACTGAAATGACTTTGCATTGTCATAGTGTTAAGGCAAACATAGAAAAGTATAATTAATCATTTAGTTTTCATTGGTGTTTATAGCAATGCTTTAAGTTGATTTACTTGTTGCATGTTGATTCGATCGTAGGTTCGGTTATAGTAAATTAACCTGAAAATAGTAAAAATACGAAAGTCGTTGTAACCGTCAATAGTTCGAGGTGCTTAGCGAGTACAAGATTAATGGGAGCTTCTTGTTCGTCAGGGTTGACACCTCTCTCGTCTTCAATTCGTATTTTTATGAACGAAATCACTGGGCAGACAAAATAGAGAAATACGGAGTTTAGTGAGTAATTAAGAAAATTCTGATCTTAATTCCAACAGCAGAGAAACTAGTCATAGTTTGCTTGCAGTTACAGGAGTGCGGGATGAAGGCAAAGGTTATGCATGTCTGCAAATCTCGGAGGAGATAATTTATGGCTTGAGGGAGCTTAAAAAGTAACGAAAAAATTTTTCGGGAGGTGGCAGGTTGGTCAGGAAATTCTGCGGAAAATGGGCAATGCAGTGGCTAGTCAGTTGATGTCACAACAAAAAGGGGTCAAGCAGTGAGCTATTCGCATAGACCAGCGGGCCAACGATGAAGAAGAAAACCTTTATTTACAAAAATAAGGTGTGCCGCCCTCTTAAAAAAGGATGGTAGTCCGAGTTGGGTGGAATGCGTTTATTTGATTCACGACTTGGAGATTGCTGTCATAAATTCTTAGGAGAAGGTGAATCGGCAATAGCAATGAGATTATCATATAAGTGTTAAGGATGTTAGGGAAAATGTAAAGTTTTTGTCTGTAGAGGAAGTGGCAAGGGTTAGGGGTCAGAAACATAGGCGCCGACTTCGGTATGTCTGCTAGCCTCGAGCAACACTATCACTAAAATTGCCGAGGCTAAAAATTTCCACCATTTGTTGAGGACACTCTTGTTCTGTTTATATGATTAAAATTCAATAAAATAATCAAATAAACGAACACTTTTTACACACACAACATTAAATTTCATCCGATCTATTGTTCAAATCTCAACAAATAAAAATTGAAAAACGGTGCCGGGTCAGTGTTCATAAGTTCCGATTCACTTTTGTGCACGTAGAAACTCTCCCATACGTCTAGCAAATGTGGTTTCAATACTCGTCTCTTCAATTTTACGTCGATCTCGGTCAAACCTGAATGCAAATCATTCAAGACATGTCTTGCAACCGCGGATTTTTCAGGTCGATTGCATTTTATGTTGGCACAATGCTCTTTATACCGCTGTAACACTTGTCCCACAGTTCTCTCCGATTCACGTTTGTTTACCCATATCTTCATCCCGTACTGCCCATATGCGACATTTAGGCAGTCAATCCCCTTCTGCAAATCATTGGCAATATCCGCTAACAGAGTTAATTCCCCCGCATAGTCCAGGATTATCATGATTTCTTCCCCTACTTCCACTTTCCCCTGCAAATTGGCCTGCTTGATGACTTTGTCCATGAAAATTATAAACAGAAGAGCAGAGACAACAACCCTGACGAACGCCCTCATTAACCTCGAATTCCTCACTAATTTCACCATATATTCTTACCACAGTCCTGCTCCCTGAATAAATGCTTTTAATAGCGATCAATAAACTTCCATTAATTCCGTACTAGCTAAGCACCTCGAGCGGCCTTTGTTTCGATACCCGATCAAATGCCTCTTCATCCAATAGATCTTTTTTTGGGTGAGGAAATCTTCATAGACACCCGGTCCTGGACCAAGGTAGTGTTGGATTCCATTCTTTAATGACCTACCAACTAAAACCTCCTTCCTTAGTCTCTTCCTTAGATCTAACCGGAACCGCCTCACTGTGGAGGAGCTGTGCTTTTGCACCTACTCTCTCAGATCAACTGGCAATCTTCTTTGATCGTCTCTCCATGCAATTTGCAGCTTCGTCATTATTTACGCAACTACATTATCCGCCACTTTCCACACCTCCTCATCGCGGCACATATCCGATATTATGTTTTCGGCACTTACATCTGATCTACTCACAGTCATCAGCTCATCTCGTTCTTGTTCGAAGCGGGGACAGACAAATAACACGTGCTCCGCAGTCTCTTCCTCCCTCTCGCATGTCGTGCAGAAAGGTGACTCCGTGAATCCAAACCTGTGTAGGTACTTCCTGAAGCATCCGTGGCCAGATAGAAACTGTGTCAGTTGGAAGTTAACCTCTTCATGTTTTCTCTGTACCCATGTCTTTATTTAATTTAATTTAATTTATCATCAATGACCGAAGAGCCTCCTGATTACAATTTACAATTTATAACAACAACAACAAAAATGAAAACATAAAATTATGAGCAGATCCGGAAGTGAGCTGCCGACCCAGTCAACCCGTCGGAACCTATAGTCACCCCTGCTCATCGTTATTCTTTGTTTATTAATTTATGAAAATGATGATTATAAGAAAGAAAATGAAAACAGCAAGCACTAACGTTCTATGCAGCCAATGGTCCACCTGAAATAAAAAGATTAGCGGAAACTAGTCCTCTAGACTAGCTGGTTTTGCACAAGTTGACGTGACTTGGAGTTTTATTTGAGAGTCGTGAGACCCGAATGTGACTAATCAGCTTCTGATTAGAGTGAGAACGAAGGTTCAGTGTAAATATAGATGAAATGATATTGAGATCAATCATGAAATTCTGGTCTTACCATTCAGTTTATACGTAATTTTCAACTTCCTGATTGTTATTTTGAACGATTCACGTGGTATGTTGAGAAACCATAGTAGTGAAAAGCGGTTAAATGCCATGCACATGTTATTGATAGGCTCATGGAGACCATATTTAGTCCTGTGTTTGTCCACTACGAGAAAGTCGTCAGCACAAGCGGGTCTATAATTACGAATGATCTTGCTTTTAATTTTAGGTGCGTCGATATTGCCATTCATCAGATCAGACACGAAAAGTGCGCAGGCATTGATTCTGCGTCGGGCGAGTGTTTTGATGTTGATCGATTCGCATCTCTCAATATATGGCGGGAGTTTGTGGTTTTCGTCTCGTTTCACCGTCCGTCTAAGTGCGTACATCAAAAATTTTTTCTGTATTGACTCAATTCTGTCAACAAATGTGTCTTGATAAGGATGCCAAACGACTGAAGCATACTCTAAGTAAGAGCGAACATAGGCAAAGTATATACTTTTTAAAGTTTTAATATTTTTAAATTACTTACAAGTTCTCATAACGAAGCCAAGCGTTGAGTAAGATTTTGCAATTATGTATTCAATGTGTTTGATGAATGTTAATTTTTCGTCCAAGACGACTCCCAAATCTTTTATTACCTTAACACGAGTCAAGGCAACAACATCGATATTATTATTATAACAGAACTCAATTTTGGATGTCTTTCGAGTGAAGGAGATAACCTTACACTTATCGACGTTCAAATAAAGTTGGTTGGCTTTGTACCATTGTAGAAACCTATTCAAGTCACGTTGAAGAGCACTTGCGTCAAGTACATTTTTAATTCTAGCGAAAATTTTCAAGTCGTCTGCATACAATATGTAAACTGAAGTAGAGAAGACTTTTGTGGCGTCGTCCATGAATAATATGAACAAGAGAGGGCCCAAATGATTACCCTGAGGAACGCCAGATGTAACGTTAAACGTTCGAGAATAACAATTCGCTAATTTGACGTATTGTGAACGTCCATTCAGATAAGATGCAATCCACGCTAACAGGTTCGAGTGAACACCCATTTGGTTCAATTTGTGCAAAAGAATCGAATGCTTGACTCTATCAAATGCTTTTCGGAAATCAGTGTATATGACGTCTAACTGATGCCCAGATTCCTTAACTTTAGTAGCACGGCTAACAAACTCAGTCAAATTTGTCGCTGTAGATCTGCGCTTCATAAAGCCATGTTGCGACTTTGAAATTATTCGATTGAACTTCGTAGAGAGAATAGAGGTTACGATGGCTTCAAATAGTTTCCCAATTGTTGGTAGAATAGCTACACCTCTGTAATTTTCGACATTACTTCTAGAACCATTTTTAAAAATTGGAGTAATATATCGTTACATATGTCGTTATGTTTCGTATGAGTCAATGGGCCCACCTTCCCTTGTCCGAGGAGTCCCACTCTTGCTGTCACTGTCTCAGTGATTCGGCTCTTAATTGCGTCCTAACTGTTTTGGTAGTTTGACCCTCCTCTCTCTTCTTTCTATGACATTGACTGTCTTCTGTCAGCGTTATGCATATGGGCATCATCCCGGCTATAACACATACCGCTTCTAAGAATATCGTTCTTGCTACTCTCATGCTTGCCAGCCTTTGGGCTCTATTAAGTCTCCTCCGATTCCTCTTCGTATCTAGCGCCTGTATCCATGCTGGGGCCCCGTAGCGCAATATCGATACGGTGACGCTTACTAGGAGCCTCCTTTTGCTGCTGCGCGGTCCAAAGCCGTTTGGCATTATTCTGGCCAATGCAACGGTGGCTTTCATTGCTTTTTCGCACATGTAGTCCACATGACTATTAAATTTTCTGCGGTCGTCCAGCATAACTCCAAGGTATTATAATTGGCGAGTGGATGTGATATCTCACCCGTCAATGTTCAAAATGATCCGCTCAGTTTTTTTGCAGTTACTCACTAGCATGATTTCAGTTTTCTGGTGGCAGCTTCAGTTTTGCCGTTGTCATCAAAATTTCGACAGATTCTAGCGTCTCCATCGTAACTACGTCCACCTCCATCTTCGACGTTCCGGATACCGTGAGGATCAAGTCGTCGGCAAGAGCATTCGTCTTAGCACATCTTGGCAGTTTCAGCCGCAGCGCTGTGTCATACATTACATTCCACAGCGTTGGTCCTAGTAGATCTATATTCCTCTGAAAGAGCTTGCCTGAGACAGGAGATCTGAAGATTTGAAGCCACTCTGAGCCTCGTCAAGAACCCTTCCACTATAACCCTAACCCGATCTACTAGAACACTCACATAAACATTTCCCACCACGCTCAAAGACGAAATCCCACTGTAGTTGCTACAAATTTTACGGTTGCTCTTCTTAAAGATCAGAACAATAACACCAAAGCTCCACAATTTCGAGAAAGGAAATTCAAGCAATTACATCATCTTTGAAACATCGGTCCAAGAAGTAACAAATTCAATCAGGCATTTCTTGATCAGTTCACCAGGTGGTATAGATGGCTTCAGACCGCGCCACCTAAAAGACCTTGTTTCTTTCACGTGTGGAGACGCTGCCAATAAGTTATTAGTTTCCATTACCGAACTTGTAAATTTAATTCGAGCCGGGAAAATTTGTTCAATCCTCCGTCCGGTTTTTTACGGAGCCTCATTGATCGCTTTAGCGAAGAAATACGGAGATATCAGGCCTATCGCAATCGGTTTGGTCTGGAGAAGATTGGCGGGAAAAATTGGTGTCTTTGCCTCAAAGATTCAGTTGCCGGTATCCTGGCACCCATTCAGAACGGAGTTGCTATCAAAGGTGGCGCTGAAGCGATTGTACATGCAGTACGGACTTTCATGGAGTTTCAACATGGCTAACGAGCTATTCAGAAAATTTCTGTTGCAAGCGATCAAAGAGTCAGCCCCATCCCTGTACCCCATGCTGCGCCAAGCCTACAGCAGTCATTCCACGCTCTTCTTCGGTGATGCTATTATTGAATCCAAAAGAGGAACTCAACAAGGAGATCCTTGCGCTTCAGTTGCTGCTTATCAATAATGAAGTTGACTCACTCACTACAGTCTCGCCTGAACGGTTGGTTCGCGGACGACGGCACAATCGGTGGCAACCTGGACGATGTGGCTAAAGTGTTAGCGTTTTCAGACGAATCCGGATTGTCAGTAAACCCAACCAAATACGAAGTGTACTTCATAAATACTCCACCTGATGTAAGATCAGAAACATTGGCAAAATTTAAATCCAGTTGCCCGGCGTCAAAGTGCTCAGCGATGCTTCATTCACCTATTACTTTAGACGGAATCCCAAATGCTTTGACCAATGGCTTGAACACAGTGAAGATATTGTGCAAAAGACTTACATCGCTGGACGTCCACCCGGCTCTGGGTCTGCTTCGAAATTCACTGTCGTCTCCTCGTTTCCAACATTTGTTGAGGTGCTGCCCTACTTTCACACACTTGCCACTCTTGTCCGATATAGATAACTTCTATCGCCAAACCTTAGAAGTAATAACCAACAATCAAGTATGCGAGAAGTCTTGGACACAGGCCTCACTACCACTGTCATTTGCCGGTCTCGGGATTAGGAAACTGGTAGATCTGGCCCATCCGGCGTATTTTTACTCGGTATACCAATCTCAAGCATTATCCAACCCTGTCCTAGCAAAATTTAACCTTAACGTGCTGAACGATCACTTCAATGCATCGGTCAGTTCGTACCCACCTGAGTGCATCCCCAAAGAAAGAAAAAATGTGCCAGGCTTCGTGGGATTTTTTGCGTGTTAGTCACATACACAGCGAACTTCTGTCATCGATCGGGCCAGACTCCTTGCGTCATCTACAAAACCATCGTCCAAGTGGCTGCAAGCTGTCTCGTCCCATCAATTAGGCCTTCTTTTAGACAACGACTCAGCTCGAATCGCTATTGCATTGATACTGGGCAACAAAATTTGTGAAGCTCACTCATGTATCTGTGGCGCAATCGTCGTCGAGTCAAATGGCCACCACGGCTTATCATGTAATTTTTCGAAAGGGAAATAATCCAGGCACTTGCAAATAAACAAAATCTTCAGCGCCGCCTTTGCGTCGGCTGGTTATCCCAACAAGCTAGAACCTCCGGGACTTTCTCGTCGTGATGGAAAACGCCCTGATGGTCTTACGTATACTATCCCTGGTGCCACGGAAAATCTTTAGTGTGGGACGTAACTGTCGTGGATACGGTTGCCCCAAGTTATTTAAGATGGAGCTCGAGGTCCGGTGGTGCAGTAGCTGATAATGCCGAACGTGACAAACACAACGATTATGACGACTTGAAAGGCTAATACATCTTCACACCCTTAGCTTTCGAGTCATTTGGTGCTGTGTCTGGTGTCGAGTCATTTGGTGATGATTTATTTTGTATTCTATTTTTTATTTTATTGTGAATTATTTATATTTCTTTCGTTTCTAATTTTATATGTAATTCCAAATTTGTAATTCCGGCTGACCACATCATCTGTTCATTTTTGTTTTTGTAAAATTTTTTTTTTGTAAAAGATCATGGGTTTACGGGCGGTTTATTCCACCTTTCCCCATGCTTATTGATAATGATTAAATAAATTATAAAAAAAAATTAAAGCAATAATTTAAAAGATAAAACAATTTCTTTATTCAAAAAACAACAAAACCATCACTTTAGTCCTTAGCTTGGAAACAATCTTTCCCTGAATTCCACTCTATCCCTGAATGGCTCGTCTATGAGCTGTGGCTGAGTGTCGATTTGAAGGTATGTGAACTGAGAATCTTTTGAGCTCACAGTTGGCCATTTAAGATTAGTGTAAGTCAAGTCCTTTGATGCTCTGAAATAGTGATGCAGCCGTAAATATCATTTTATGTTGAGCTGTCAATATTCTCACTCATTTGTTGCAAACGACACCCATAGCTTCACTATATTGGCAGACAAGTCAAAATCTTTACTATTTGTATGTATCCTGAACCACCACATATACTGAAAAAAAAGCGGAAGCTCGTCTGAGTGTGCCGCTCCTTTATGCATTTTAAATCAACATTTTGTTAAAGCTAAGAACCAATTCCATACGTACCCCAGTGTGGTATGTCTTCATTTAAGACTGTGCGTCTGAACCAACGACCAACGATTTCAAAGAAAACATTAACCGCAAAAGGAAATCGTCCCTGACCGGCTGTTAATAAAAAAGCTAGAGAAAAATATCCTTTGTGTGTGTAATAATATAGACGAATGGGTGCATGGTCACTATACAGCTTAGCATATTGGTGATTTGATACGAAAAAGTAACCATCCGAAAGACAGTTTGTGTAGTTAGTCAACAATGACGCTGTTGCAATGTTGTCATTGTTGCCAAAGTAGAACTTGCGAACTAATTTCGCCTTTTCGTCATCCTCAGCTATGTTCCACGTTCTTGACAACCACCACGTAAACCTCTCATTAGCTTCTTCTAGTTTGGTTTGGTTAACAGCCATAACTGAATAAAATGATGAAACTTGTAGTTATTTGGGAGTTAAAGCAAGACATTTCAATGCTATTAAACATTAAACTTTGTATTTTTCAGCTCTTATTCTACCGTGGTTCTGGACAATGTTTATGACAACCGACATAGACAATTCTAAACAATGGCTAAAAATACGTCACAATAATAGCTCGTTCCAGCATTAAATAGTTGTTTTCATGACAAGGGGAGAAAATAGAAAATTTCTTAACAAGGTTGATGTCTGTGGCACAAGCAGAAAAAATTGCAACGAGAGTGAAGTTTGTGGCCGGTTCTCTTATCAAGCATGAAAAACTAGATATACATCAAACGAACATGACATGTCGTTGTGATGTAAATAACTATTGTTATCCGAGGAAAGAAAATGATGAATTCCAACAAGAGCGAAGGTTTGCGAGTTGGAATTCAATTTTCTCCCAGAGGGTAGCACATAGTTTTTTGCGGGTGCGAGGTGCGAATTACCGTTTTTATCCACGAAACAAAAACCTCAACTGACTATAACGCTCGCATCAACAAAACAAATCATAGAAACATAACAACAAATCATTACAGTTCAGGCGACAAAATTCCTATTTTGCTCTCGGGGAGGTGTGGGAAATGAGTGGAAAAACAAGGTTTTTCCTAAATTTCTAATGTTTTCTTATTTTTGTTTTGTTTTACAATTCATAAATTTTAAAGAATAAGTGTTCAAAAGTTCCTTCGGTTTTATATTGTTTATAAAATTTATTGAATTTATAGGTTTTAAGGAACCCCTAATTTCATCAAAATAAAAGTTTACAGTCTCGTGCTTTTTTTATTAGCTGTCAAAATTTAGCCATTTCTCAGTTTTGCCAATACAAAAAAACATTGAAAAAGAGATAATCTTCAAAGCAGCTGAATTTTGACAGTAAATAAATTTTAAACATTCTATTAGAAGCTGTTGATGTAACAAGGCAGTCTTGAAGATACCACGGAAATATTAACACCCGCACCTCCTGGGGAGAACAGTAATTGAGAAAATTGTCATTAGACGAAACGGAAACAGGACGCCAAACTCTCTAACCGGATTTGAGTGGAGAAAATAAGGTAATTCTGTATGTCAAAATGAAAGCTTTCGAATTTTTTATACGTTTTGCATTGAAATTGAAAGCTCTGAGCTTTTAGCTTACGATCTTCTAAGTTATCTGGGCAGAATTTATCCCGCACGAATCAAAAATTATTTTACACGCTTTTATTTTACATTTTTTATGAAAGAAATGTAAAACATAAAATTTCCCTCTTCTTGACGAAATCTTGAAAAATACAATCGTTATTTTTTAGTTTTGTAGGTTTATTTGCAAACAAAAACTTCTCAAGCGATATCATTAATTTTGGTAGCGGACTTACGGACTGCGTCACTCTTTAACTTTTAAGAGGTTTTTGTATGCGATATCAGTCGCTTTGGAAGTTTGCAGTTGTTAAAAATAAATTTCACGAAATTTTTTTTCTGTTAAGATAAAGAATTTTCCGATAAAGAATTTTCTCAGAAAAGAAAATTTTCTTAGAAAAAAAATTCCTCAGAAAAAAATTTTCTCCAAAAAATAATGGTCTGTGAAACATTTTTCCTCGAAAAAGAAATATTGTCCTGCGAAACAAAATGTGTGCAAAAAAATTTCTCCGGAAAAAAAAGTTGCGCAAAAAACTGTTGATACAAAAAAAAGTTCATTAAAAAAATTTTTTTCCAAAAAAATTTTTTCTCAAAAAAAATTTTTCTCAAAAAAAAAATTTTTAAATTCGGCTGCCTTCGGAACACTTCGCGTCACCTTCGGCTACCATCGGAACACTTCGTATCACCTTTGGCTACCTTCGGAATACTTTGTGGCACCTTCGCCTGCCTTGGGAATACTCCGTGTCACCTTCGGAACACTTCGTGTCACCTTCGGAACACTTCGTGTCACCTTCGGAACACTTCGTTTCACCTTCGGAACACTTCGTGTCACCTTCGGCTACCTTCAAAACGCTTCTAGTCACTTTTGGCTACCTTCGGAACAGTTAATGTCACTTTAGGCTACCTTCGGAACACTTCGTGTTACCAATTCTTCTCACTGATTCATACAACTTTCCTAAAGAAACCAACTGTCTAGGCATTCTTATTCAGAATTTAGTAAAAAATTCAAGATGGTGTCACTTTGACAGTTGGCAGCCATTTTCCTAAAATGCTAAAAAATTCTCCTGACCAAACTCTATAACTTTGTAGAAGAAGCCAACTCTCTAAGTGTTATCATTCCGGAGCTAAAATTCGAAAACCCAAAGAAGCATAATTTATACCTAACAAAAATCCAAGATGGCGTCACTTTGGCAGATTTCCAAAAAAATTCTTCTGATCAAACTATATAACTTTGTAGAAGACACCAACTCTCTCTCCCGAAGTTTAAATTCGAAAACGGCGCCGGCCGGTTTGATTGCTTTAAAATTAACTTCGGTAAGTTTCATTATCAAAAAAGAAAAACTTAGTTGCGGATGTAACAAGTCCTTCTTCAGAGGTTACACCTGCAATCATTGGAACTTTGTAAAAACGCCCTTCTTTGAGCAACACGCGTGGGTCTTCGCTCATAAATGTGTTCTCGTCAACGTAAGCTTCCAAGGTTGGTACGAACACAGTAATACCATCCTTCAAGTATTGCTAAAAACGAACTTTAAAATATTTGAACACAATAAGATTGTTTGCCGTAAGGACCCTCATTTCTATGTGTTCCTTCACCAAATCTGCTGCATTGATTTTCTTGAGACAAGCAACCATTTCTTTTGAATCTTCCACCGAGCATCCGAATTTAGCAGCAAATCTTTGCGATTGTTTTTTCGGGTGCGGATACATAGCCCAAAAGTTCAAAGAGGTTCCACTTTGTGCAATAGCTTTTGAAAACAAACCTAGACACAAAATGTAAGGCTTCAAACAGCTTCATTCAACACTACTCATAATATAACACCTTTAGATCGCGGTGACAAAATGTGATAACACACACTCGCCGCTCCTGCACTTTCACCGAACAAAGTGACTCGGTTAGGATCTCCACCAAAATATTTGATGTTGGAATTAATCCAAGTCAATGCCATCAGTTGATCTTTCAATCTAGAAGTAATTAAGCTTCCAATAGTAGTTTCATTTTCACTACATTTTCAATTTACCCCATGTTTCCCCTCACAACACTATCACCTGTGTTTAGAAATCCTGAAATCAAAATATTTTTTAAATCTTCAACAGTGTTTTTATTCGAAACAAATCATTTCTGCAGTAAATGCGACTGGGAAGTTGTAACTTATGTCATATTTGCATTTTATAACTGATTTTAATTGTCAAACATACGGTTAAAAGTGACTCCCTCCCTCTCCAACGTATATTGTGGGACGATACGTAATTTGGGTTCATCCTCCAAGGTCAATCACGGAACAAAGATGGGATATTGTCGGCTTTCCGCTTTCATAACTTTTTTTTTGGAAAGATCTGAGCATGCCTGACAATTTATGAAAGAAACTTTTTTGGTTTTGAGATTTTGTACTCAGCTAGGGCCCTAAAACTGAATCTCTACAAGGGCCGAAAGTGTTTTTCTACATAAATCGGGTAAATCTTATCCGATTTGCAAAATCTTTTTTTTTTACTGAAAGGTAATCAAAAAATTGATAACAGTATTGAATTTGGGAAAAATCGGTCGACAACTTTCGAAGTTGCGACCAAAAAAGTGGTCAAAAGTGGTTTTTTGAAGCTCGTTGAAATTTTCGACACATATGCCTTCTCTGCGAAACTAGCGCGGAAATCGCTCTTCAAGGTTTTGAATGAAAGATATGGACTTCCAGAAATCACGAAAAAAAATAGTGAAAATTGGTTGAGTGATATGGGTTGGACCCAAGGGGGTACCGACTACAAAAAATCTAAAAAAAAATCACAAAAAAATCAAAAAAATCACGAAAAATCAAAAAAATCAAAAAATACACGAAAAATCAAAAAAATCACGAAAAATCTCAGAAAATAAACGAATGCACAATACTGTTGTAAAATTGAATAAGACCAAATTTTACGGCGCAACAACATGGGTGTTTGATATTTTCGCTAAAAAGAGTAACTATGCGGGACTTCGTTGTCGAGGAAGTATGTTTAGACCCGTACGAAGAACAAAGTTGTAACACATGAGTCAAACGAAAAAAATCATTGTTGAATAGATCACAAAAAATCTCTATTCGTGCATATCTTGTATAGAACATTATGAACTGAAGGTGCATTCGAGACCCGGTTTCGTCCTATGAGCCAATGATCTCAAGGTAATTTTTGTTTATTGAAAATAGTGGAAAATTTGGTTGGACATTTTCACTCTAAATAACATTGTACAAACCAATTCAATAATATTTCCATGAAATGACCTTTATTGGCGGTCAAATCTTTGTATTTCGTATCGACATTTAATTCGAGTTTTTTTCATTTTTATTGAAAACCAAATGGTGGTTTTAGTGAATGAGTAATCTCATCCCACAGCCAGAATAAAACCGTCCCGAATACTTTGCGTCTTTCAAGCAAATAAAAGCAGAAGATCTTCCAATAAAATGCAGGGAGGCTACTGCGGAAGATTTTCTTCCTTTCTTTACCAATACAATTCGAAATGTCCACTACAGCCAAAAATTACTCGATTCGAACAGGAAGCCTAAACTAACGAGGACCTCCAACAACGGTCACACAGAATGTTAAAATATGCAATCGAAGTGCACTTAATATTCATTTATAAAATCTTAGTTCACACATTTTCTGTAAAAACATTTTAAGTATACTGTAGAGTCCACTTTACAGTAGAGCAAGCGAACTTTCAGCCTCTCGATACAAAAAAATATTTATGCAACACAAAATGTATGAAGGTATCTCAGTTCACGGTTTCGCAAACTAGGTTCTTGACTTTGTCTAGATGATTTAGTCCACGTAGAAGAGAGATTCTATTTTACAGTTCTTATAGCATAAAATACTATTATTTAAACATCTTTAGTCATTCCTTAATAAGCCCTTTAACCGAAAAGATGTACTTCGATTCAAAAAATTCTTTCAAAATTTTCCCTCATACCTGAACGTCATGCATAAATATCAATCAGCTGTTTATATTTAGCGAACGTGAACTTTTGTATACACATTCTTATACAAATTTTTTCTTGAATTTTTGTAAATAGGAAAAACCTGAACTTGATTTTCGCTGGCGCTATAAGATGTATTGAAGTACTTCTTTCTATCCTTGGTACGGTTTATATTTACTATTTACCGATTTGTATGGTTACCCCTTACGGTTTTACAGTTAGCTCACTCGCTGATTCCAAGCTCCCAGGACGTAGCTTTACTTAACTTAAGTAGTAAAAAAAATTTATATCCCTATGAAGCTAAGCGAGAAACGGTAAAAAAGCTACAAAATAACATTTGACTCACTCTCCTACTTGACCGACAGTCTCTATATTCTCTCCTCATTCCTCTCCATATTGTTTACAACTTTGGGATGTGCATTTTCACCAAATTACAAAAAACTCCACTTGGACTGTACGTGAAAGTAGATTTTCTTTTCCACTTTGAACGACTATTTAAATCAAACTGATCCAATTTATGCAATTCCTTCAGAAGGTAATGAGGAGTCTTGCGCCACGTGATTTACAATAACTCAAAAAAAGACATTTTCCTTATACAAAATGTGTCATTTTTAAATCATAGTAGTCCTGCTTCGGGAAGTCCATAGCTTTCATTTGACACCCTACTGACATCATTTGACAAAATATTCACCAAAACGTGTTCCCGGTGGTGAAAAATTTGTGTATTTTCTTCAGTAGTCGCTTTGAGCAATCCCTGGCTTTCATTTGACAATCAATTGACCGTAATGAGGACGAGATATAATGAAGAGCCCTTTACCGATCAAAAGACTTACTTTGAGCACTCACAGCTCAGTCGGATGACATCTGATAAAAATTGTTCTTTAACAACTTTTTTCCAAACACGTTTATATCACATTCTCAACTCACCACAACCCATTAAAATATTGCAGATTCATACTTGCAAACGTATTTCTTTCTCTCCCACTCTTACACGATGACTACGCCTTTCCAGAAGGATGGCATGGGCTTAAATTCTTTTATTAGAACTGCGATATCTCATTCTACGTAGTGAGGCGTGTGACGAAGCGCCACCAATCAACATTTTGTCGTTTCTCCGATTTTATGATGAATTTGACTTACAAACATTGATATTATTATTCAACAAATTTCTGAAACTGGAATAAATCACAAAAAAATCACCAAAAGATCAAAAAAATCACTAAAGATAAAAAAATCACAAAAAAATCACAAGAAATCTTAATCAATTTTGGAGTCGGTACGCCTTGGTTGGACCCTAGTGTTGGCACAGTTCACCCTAGTACACTTCACAACACTACACAATATTTGGTGGTTTTTCATGAATGTTCCTCTAATAATGAAGTTTTGTGTGCAATGTTGTAGAGAAAAAAGAGCCAAACTTTTTTGTGAATGAATGAATTTTGATTTTATTGTCTACTTTTTTCGAGCCGACATGGAAAAAGAGTAGTTATGACTGCTGTCATAACCCTCCTTAAAAAACCATGAAAACATTATAAATCATACAACCAATAGTAATATAACATCATCACAGCATAATAAAAATATAAAGAAGAACATAGAATTGGAAATACATAAAACAAAAAAAAAACAAAAAAAAAAAAAGGATGAAAACTAGAGAGAAGCTTAGAATAATAGAAAAAATAAATAGAAAATTAGATTGAATAAATAATAGAAAAAAGAAAATCCGCAAAAGCGTCGTTCATCGTTAAATAAATTTTTAAATACAA
>CM055403.1:143388335-143478166 GCA_029228625.1 Pseudolycoriella hygida
GGTAGTACGGGGAAAACAGTAGTGAGGAGGAAATTGTAGGACGGGAGAAACGGTTGTACGGGGAAATAGTAGCACGATGATAACGTTTGTACGGGGAAACGGTACGGAGAAAATTATAGTACGGGATTGTATGGTGGAAACGGTAGTAAGGGTGAAACGGTAGCACAGGGAAAATGGTAGTACAGGGAAAACCAGATTTGCGTAAGCTTATGGGAACTACTAAAATACTACTAAATCCATTTCTTATTCATCTAAATCTAACTTTGCACACCCTTGCATACATTTCAGTATTAATGTCGCAAATCTCCGACCCCGCAGACAAGAATGCTTAATGTCCGCGTAGCCCCTAGGGGCGGAGGTATTTACTAGTGATACTATAAGTTGGATAGACAAATTTTGACACTGAGTACTCATACAGAGCCTAGTCATGACATAACAAAATATTGAAACTAATTTTTGATTATTTAATCTAAGACCAAGAAATGATTTTTACACCTACAGAAACACAAGTCTATTAGCCCTTTGAAAATTGATTTATAATATGAAAAATTGGAGTGTTAAATTTTTAAGGGGATCAGATAAGGATTTGATTGTAGATTTATTCTCCTAATCGGGTTGCATTTTAATATCTGCACAACCGTTGATGTATAACGTACTTAGCTTGTAAAAAGCGTTAGGGTCTGATCTCAGCTTCATTTTCACTATCAAGATTCGTTTAAATATTTACACAACAGTTGATTAATAATTATAATACATGCCAACAATCAGCGTTAGGGATCCGATTGTGGCATTCATACAACCATTGATCAGTAAATAAAAATTAAACTCACAATCAGCGTTAGGGATCCGATTTTGGTTTTATCTTCAATGTTAGGTTGTATTTT
The DNA here is from genome assembly GCA_029228625.1 of Pseudolycoriella hygida. NCBI lineage: Eukaryota > Metazoa > Arthropoda > Insecta > Diptera > Sciaridae > Pseudolycoriella > Pseudolycoriella hygida. Next base: position 143,389,220 of record CM055403.1, read on the forward strand.
AATATTCATACAACCATTGATCAACAATCAAATTATAGTTCGCAATCAGTGTTAGGAATCCGATTGTGGCTATATCTAGGCCATTTCGGATGAATATCCAAGAATTTCTAGAGAGCGCTAAAAATAAAGTCAACTTGCGTGTCTCTACTGTGTCGATGGCACACCGAGGGAAATTCTAATAGGGTGTTTTACCATTGATTGACGCAGTACCGTATCTAGACCGCTTTTCTAGGGGGGGGGGGGGACGCGCCCCAGATTTTTTTTTGCAATAGACATGCGTGAATTTTTCAAAATAGCTTCAAACTATTTTTAGGTGAAAATACACGTTAAAGAAGACAATTCTTCCCATTACACATTATCAAAATAATGTGTCAATTTCCCGGAAAATAATTAAATCGATCCCAAAACGAGGAGACTATGACGTCATACTCTCCTCGCATTTTATATATCACACTAGTCGAACCCCCGCCCCTAGGGGCTAAGCAGGCTTTATCATTTTCGCTTTAACATTTACGGGTATGTTACATAGTCGAACCCCCGCCCCTAGGGGCTAAGCAGGCTTTATCATTTTCGCTTTAATTTTCGGGCAGCGGAGCAAATTTTTACCCATTTTTGTCTCCTTTGATCGACCCTGGGCACCGAACCAATCAACCGATTTTCTTAAAATCGGTTCCGCTACCTTCACACTGTCGAAATCTTTCATGTGACACCTCACTGGCCTCATTCCGGCAACTACCGGCAGAGATATTGGTTAATAAGTGCTCTGGATAAAATCGCCAAAGAACGACCTATAGCTCGGTAGTATGAAACTTTTTCACAAAACATTGTTGATGAAATTTGTTGCCCCAAACCTCCACTATCGATTGGCACTCAAAATGCATCTCTACTTTGTCCAACAACAAAAGTTCCCTAACAACAAAGTGAGGAAACCCCAAAATTTTAACAGTTTTCGCTGCCTAGCTCCTCCGCATGAAGTCGGATCAAAAAACTTTCTTCTACAAAGTTGTAGGCCCTCAAAAACTCTAAGACTTTGCTTCGCCGACCAAATCTCTAAGACGTCATCTTGACTGACTTTTGGCCGATTTTCAATTTCGACCCTTTATTGACCCATAACTCCCTTATTTCAGAACAATATCCCACCCCGGAACATGTTTTCTCGACGTTTTACACCATACCCGACAACATATCAAAAAGTATTTTTTCAGTAATTTTCGGGCAGCGGAGCAAATTTTTGTCCATTTTTGCCTCCTTTGACCGACCCTGGACACCAAACCGCTCAACCGATTTCCTTCAACCCAATTCCACTACCTTCACACTATCGAAACCTCACTGGCCTGTGGCCTCATTCCGGCAACTACCGACCGAGATATTGGTTAATAAGTGCTCCAGCTCTGGACAAAATCGCCAAAGAAGGACCTATAGCTCGGTAGTATGAAACTTTTTCACCCAACATTGTTCAGCAAATTTGTTGCCCCAAGCCTCCACTATCGATTGGCACTCAAAATGTATCTCTACTTTGTCCAACAAAAAAAGTTCCCTAACAACAAAGTGAGGAAACCCCAAAATTTTAACAGTTTTCGCTGCCTAGCTCCTCCGCATGAAGTCGGATCAAAAAACTTTCTTCTACAAAGTTGTAGCCCATCAAAAACTCTAAGACTTTGCTTCCCCGACCAAATCTCTAAGACGTCATCTTGACTGACTTTTGGACGATTTTCAATTTCGTCCCTTTATTGACCCATAACTCCCTTATTTCAGAACAATATCTAACCCCGGAACATGTTTTCTCGACGTTTTGCACCATCCCCAACAACATATCAAAAAGTATTTTTTTTTTCTTCGCCAGTGTAAACGCAATTAAACGAAAAAATAACGGGATCGTGACAGACAGACTTATAGACGAATAGATAGACACATAGACAGATAAACAGACGGACATTAGCCGTTTATAATTAGTAATTAACACACACTTTCACAATTAGTTGACCATGTGTCTTAACCACCACAAACAAGGAAAAACTTATACATGTTGACTAAAACGATGACGTCACTAAAATTAAGGAAGTTTTTATTGCAAATTTAAAATATTAGTCACCCGTATACAGGCAAAATATTCAGGAATTGGAACATTGAGGGTATAACCAATCTAATTAAAATATTTCCCGAAAACCATAAAGATTGTCTATTCAATGAAGTGTAGGCAAAACTTAGGTTATGCATGTCGGCAAGGAGAAGGTTTATAGATTCAATTAAATCAGATTTATAAGTTAGGGAGCTTTCTCTGGGCGAAGAAACCATCTCCTTGGCAGGTGATAAAAGGAGATGGAGGACGATAGTTCATTAAGATGATACCTAAGTCCGAAGCCGACCTGGAGGTTCCCTAGAGCCAATAAGTCAAAAAATCACGAAAATTATGGAAGAAGCTGGTTTTTAAGAAAAGTTAAAGTTCTACTCTGTCAAAGAAAAATTTTGTTACTGCGTCGGAAGCTGAAACAAGCGCCGCATGCAATTTTTTTTTAATTTGTTCAACTGGTGCAAGTAAGGTTTTCACGCAAAGCGCAACAGGCGAAAATTTTGAACCGCCTGTTCTCGTTCTTTAGGTAAATCGAAGAATTGTTTAATCGCCGCAGGCAAAAACTATGGTCTGCTTTTCCTCGTTTTTTAGGTAATTCGAAGAAATGCTTGATAGCCGCATCACGTACGGCGCCGTATCAGGTACGGCGCCGTATCGGGTACGGCGCCGCAGGCGAAAAATTTTGGACTGCTTTTTATTGTTCTTTAGGCAAATCGAAGAGCGACTTAATTGCCGCAGGCGAAAGTTTTTGGTTGTAGAGCTTATTGTAAGTAAGAATTTCAATAATTGATTGATTTTGTATTTATCTAAGGCCGTAGGCAAAAGTTTGTAGGCCATTAACTAGTGTTTTTTACTAAATGAAGGTGTTTGAAATTTTGAAAATTTAGGATGGGCCCCTAAAATGACCGCCCTGGCCACCTTTTTAGGCACGGATCCGGAGGATTTACTCCCGTTACTCTACTTTAATCAGGTCTGCCTGAAAGGTAGTTTCAAAAGGAACGTTGAGATTGATGATGGACAACTTTCAAAGTTACGATCGAATAAGTTGTCAAAACCTTGTTTTTAGAAGGTCGCAGAAACGTTTTTGCTTATATCTCCGACGAACGGGATTTGCTTTCCAAGGTTCAAGGCTTCCTCATGAATTTCATTAAATATAAAGAAATTTTGCTGTGTTTCAGAGATAGTCGAAGGCTCAACAGTATTCAAGAAAAAGTATAAAAGCATCCTTTCCTTACGGGCAGATTCTCTCCGGACATTAATATATATCAGAAGGGAAGGAACAAATCTCTGGGGGGGCGGAGAAAATCTCAGACCCCCTCGCCCCCCCCCCCCTAGATACGGCGCTGGATTGACGAGTAACACTCTGAAAAAACCTGAGGTGACGAAACAGTGTCTATGTCTAGAGTATAAGGCTTTAGAAAACACCTCCTGTACGGAGTGCCATGACTAGGCTCTGTATGAGTACTCAATGTCAAAATATGTCTATCAACTTATAGTATACTTATTGTACTGAGGATGCGCTTTGCATGAGCGCTTCAGATAATTATGGGATTTGGGTCCGGGAATTTGATGAATTCCAGTGCAGAACGTTTACAATTATGTAAATTTAATAAAATATTATTATTGATGGGTGGGTCGACCCCTCCCGCACCAACCCCCTAATTTTACCATTATTACCATTATATATGCCACCCAAGCAGCAGTTTCACTATAAGGAAGCCAATTGGGATTTGTTCAGGACGATCATAAGTGACGAATTAGCATTGAACCCGTTCTCTGTCGCAGAGTCTATAGACTCAAGTGTTGATCGTCTCACGAAAGTAATAAGTCATGCCATGACTGAAGCCATTCCCATGAAGCACACTAGAGATAAAAATATTCTCTCCTGGAAGTTGAAAAAATGCATTGCGCTGAAGAAAAAACTGAGGAGGGCATACTTTCGAAATAAAATTAAGCGAGTCCATCTATGGGATGAAATTAGACGACTTGATGACGATATATCTAGGGAATTGAATCATGCTGATTCCAAGATGTTCCTAAACAGACTGAAACGCATAGTACCGAATCATCAGATGTACAAAAATATTAATAAACTATTGAGATCTGACCACTCCGTTATACCAACACTCAAATTGTATGACGGTTCTGTAGTTATCAATCCTGTAGACAAAGCAAATGTCATAGCGAGCGAGTATGATAAAATCCATAAGCAAAACCATGACATGGGTGACCCAGAATTCGATATGAAAGTGGAATATGAAATATGTTCCTTTCTGACGATGCCAAGCGGCCTCTACAATAGAACCCTCTTAGAACCCTCAAAAATAAAAAATCAAATGGGCCCGACTCAATACCAAATATTGCTCTAAAAAAGCTTCCCTGCTTAGCGCATGACTTTTTGACTCAACTGATAAATAACATTTTCTTGAAGGGCTACTTTCCAAAAGTATGGAAAATGGCTCATGTTATACCAATACCCAAGCCTGGTAAACCTGCGAACCAAGCCAGAAGTTAAATGACCTATCAGCCTCCTTAACAACCTGAGTAAGATTCTAGAAAAGGTCCTTCATGCTAGAGTACTAGATTACTGCATGAAGATGAATTTACTGCCTGATAATCAGTTCGGATTCAGAAATAAACACTCTACGGTACATGCTCTCATGAGACTATGTGAGGAATGCCTCCTGGGTTTCAGGGATAATAAAGTCACGGTGGTTGCTTTCCTAGACATAGAGAAAGCATTCGATACAATGTGGGTTGAAGGTTTGATCTACAAAATGATACGAATGAAATTCCCTGACTATCTCATAAGGAAATCACTGTCCTATTTCCAGCACAGAGAATATAGAGTGAAATTGGAAAACCATCTGTCAAATCCTATCACAGTTAATGATGGAGTCCCACAAGGCTCTATTCTTGGACCTCTTCTGTTTATCATATTTATAGCTGATTTACCGATGCACACTAACACGACACTATCCGTATTTGCTGATGACACGAAGGCCTTTTCTACTAAGCTGTCGCCGAGTAGAGCTAAATCTTACGTTCAGAGCCATCTGTACAACCTTCAAAACTACTATCATAAGTGGAAAATCAAAGTCAATGTGGGAAAATCTGAGGCACTTTACATTAGGAAATCTAATGTTGGGGGCCGTGGAAATAAAAGTCTGCCTGACTTAGAGATAAATAGCGAGAAAATCCGATACAAGGAAAGCGTCCGGTACCTCGGTTACCATGTGCAATCAAATATGAAGCACAATGAGCATATCAAAAGAATGCTTCTTAAGGCACACTCTCGATTGCATAGACTCTATCCTATTATGAGGGTTTTTTTTTTTTTTTTTTTTTTTTTTTTTTTCTCAAGGGTGAGGAAACCTTCAAAAGGCACCTGGTCCTCCTGGACCCAGGTAGTGTTGGATTTTTACCAACTAAAACCTCCTTCCTTGATCGCCACGCTCTCGTCTCCCCGGAACCGCCTCACAGCATTACTTCGGGGAGGGGCTGTGCTTTCGCACCTACTTTCTCAGATCAACTGCCAGTCTTCGTTGATCGTCTCTCCATGCACTTTGTAGCTTCACCATTATCTTCGCAATTGCGTTGTCCGCTACTTTCCACACTTCTTCGTCGCGACACATTTCCGATATTATGTTGTCGGCGTTTACGTCTGGCCTGCTCGCGGCTATCAGCTCACATCGCTCCTGTTCAAAACGGGGACAGACAAACACAACGTGCTCTGCAGTTTCTTCCTCTTCAACGCATGTCACGCAGAAAGGTGATTCCGCGTGTCCAAACCTATGCAGGTACTTCCTGTAGCACCCATGACCCGACAGGAACTGCGTCAGGTGGAAGCTAACCTCTCCGTGTTCCCTATTTACCCATGTGGTTACGTCCGGGATAAGCCTATGAGTCCATCTTCCATTTTCCGCGGAGTCCCACTCTCGCTGCCATTGACTCAGTGATTCGACTCTTACTTGTGCCCTCACTGTTTTGGTGTTTTGGCCCCCCCTTTCCTTCAGTCTGTGGCATTCACTGTCTTCCATCAGCATTATGCATATAGGCATCGTTCCGGCTATCACACATACCGCTTCCGAGGAAATCGTTCTGTATGCGCTTGCTACCCTTATGCTTGACAACCTCTGGGTTTTTATCAACCTCCTACGGTTCCTCTTTGTGTCTAACGCCCTTATCCACGCTGGTGCCCCGTAGCGCAGTATCGATAGGGTAACACTTGCTAGGAGCCTCCTTTTACTGCTGCGCGGCCCAAACCCATTCGGCATTATCATGGCCAGTGCTGCATTGGCTTTCATTGCCTTTTCGCACGTATAATCTACGTGGGCATTAAAGTTTCCACGATCGTCTAACATGACTCCAAGGTGTTTTAGCTGGCGAGTGGATGTGATCTCGTTCCCTCGATGTTCATTACAATCCGCTCAGTTTTCCGACAATTGCTCACGAGCATGATCTCGGTTTTCTGATGGGCCAGCTTCAGTTTAGCCATTGTCATCCAACTTTCTACAGTTTCCAACGCCTCTTTCGTGACGACTTCCACCTCCAACTTTGACGTTCCGATAACTATGAAAATTAGGTCGTCGGCAAAAGCAATCGTCGTAACCCATCTTGGCAGCTGCAGCCGCAGCGCTGCGTCGTACATCGTATTCCACAGCGTTGGTCCTAATATGGATCCTTGTGGAACACCAGCTGTGATGTCTACCATCTTTTTCCCTTCCCTGGTATCATACATTAGCACCCGTCGTTCGAAATAGCTTTTCATTACCCTGCAGAGGAAATCGGGGACTCTCATAGCATGCATTGCCTTAGCTATCTCCGTCCAGCTTGCGTTATTAAAGGCATTTTCAACGTCTATCTTCGTTATAACGCAGAAGCGGTTCCCTGTTCTTTTTTTCTTTCGCGCCTTGTCGGCAATCTCCATAACTCTTTCTATTGCTTCGATCGTCGATCTTCCTTTTCGAAATCCGAATTGGTCGTCTGACAGTCCGTGCTCACCCTCTGTGTTTTTGTGTAATCTGTTCCGGATCATGGCCTCCAGCAGTTTTCCCATACCATCCAGCAAACATATAGGTCTATATGATGGTTCACCTTGTGGTTTCCTTGGTTTTGGTAGTAGGACCAGCTTCTGTTTCTTCCATATATCAGGAAAATTTCCGTCGTCGAGGCACTTCTGCAATGTCAATCTGAGCATGTCCGGCTTTATGCATGCCGCCGTCTTCAAAGCTACATTGGGGATCCCATCTGGTCCTGGCGCCTTGTTATTTTTCAGCTTTTTGACAGCCGTCTGAATCTCTTCTATAGTGATCACCCGGTCCTGTCTGTCTTCAATTTCATCGTCGTAAGGAGTTTGCGGCCATGCGACCTGTTCATGTTGCGGGAATAGCCCTCTCACTATGGCTCCTAGCTTCTCAGGACAACTTTCTTTTGGCACTGATGAACCTCTAATTTTTGTCATCGCTATCCTGTACACGTTTCCCCATGGATTTGCGTCAGCTTCCTGGCACAGCTTCTTAAAGCAGTTTCTCTTGCTAGCTCGGATTACCCGCTTTAATGTTAGTTTTGCCGTACGATGTTCGTCTCGCCTCGCGGCTCTGGCACTCTCACTTTTGGCCCGCTGCATCCTCCTTCTTGTCCTGAAGCAGTCTGCGCGCAAGAGCCTAATTTCGTCGTTCCACCAAAATGCCGATTTTCGTTTATTCTTCGGTTCTATCCTTCTTGGCATCGCTACGTCTCATGCATGCACCAATACTTTCGTCAATTCTTCTGCCGATTTCTCCACGCCTTCGTCTTCTGATTGGAGGTATTCCTTGAAAGCTTCTTGATCGAAATTTCTCGTCTTCCATCTCCGCTCTCTTACTTGATTCATCTGCCTTGCCGCCACCGTACTCTTTTTCAAAGTGTCCCTCAATGCCTGGTGGTCGCTGTATGTGTAGCTTTCATCCACTCGCCAATTCAGACTGGGTACTAGTGTTGGACTACAGAATGTCACGTCAATAATCGACTCTCGTCCATTCTTGCGGAAAGTAGTTGTGTTTCCCACGTTTACCAGACCCACATTCAGTCTAGCTAGCGCTTCTTGTAGAATGAAGCCTCTTTCGTTTGTAAATCTACTGCCCCACTCAACTGCCCATGAGTTAAAGTCGCCTCCAATGTTGACTGGGCTTAATCCCGTTAGCTCTCCTGTGAGTAAGTCTAACATTCGTTCAAACTGTTCAATCGTCCATCTTGGTGGTGCATAACAGCTGACAATATACACTCCGTCAATTTTCGCAATCACGAATCCTTCGTGGGTGCCTGATACAACTTCTTGTATGGGATACTTTCCCGTCGTCAATATGGCGGCCATCCCGGCTCTGTCAACAGCCCAGTTACCGTTGTTTTTATTAATTCGGTACGGTTCTGCAATAATTGCTACGTCACATTTTTGCTCCGCTGTGGCTTGCCAAAGAAGTTGTTGTGCCATGTCACAATGATTAAGGTTTATTTGGATCACTTCCATTCTTGTCCCGTCTTTGATTTAAGCGCCTGTTGATAGACTGGGCATCTCGCTCCACCCGTCACGTGGTCATTTTCTGACGTGCACAGCAGGCATTTTGGTGGTTTCGTGCAATCTCTTGCTAGGTGGTTTTCTTCCCCACATCTCCTGCACAACTTGGATCTATCTTCGTTCTTGCAGTTCCTTGCTTGGTGTCCAAAGTCCATGCACTTAAAACACCTTTCCAACTGCTGGGTTTCCCTCAACGGGCATACGGACCAGCCCACCTTCATCTTGCCGATTTTCAGAATCTTAATCGCTGCGTCCACTGAAAGTTTTATTTCCGCCGTTTGGAGTTCGTCTCTCGTTTTTCTCATACGTATCGTCATGGAATCTATCTCGTCATTTATATTACCTTGCTCTTTCAAGGCTTTTCGAAGGTCTTCGCTTGTCGTGATTTCGTCCATATACCTACATTCAATCGTGGTCATGTGGGACAACGCTCTCACTTTTGCTGCTTCGCCCAGTGACTTCTTGACTAGTTCTTTATAATCTGCACTTTTAATTTCTGGGCCCTTCTTGAGTTCAAACAGCATTTCGCCTTTTTGCGTTCGTCTTATTCTCGAGACATTTTCGCCCAGGTCCTTGAGGTCTGGGTCTTCTTTAATTTTTTGGAGGATATCGGCGTACGTCATTCCTGTTTCTGCCACCACTATTAGAGCATCAGCTTTAGGTCTCAGACTTCTAAGCTTTTGCTTCTCGCTCTTCCCTTTCTTCTTTTTTCTCACCTCTCTCCACTCGCTTATACTGGGCTTCGGTGTTTGTGCATCCAGTCTGTTTGTGGTCCTTTCATTGTTTCTCCTGTCCCTTTTACTCCTTTTTGCCGCGCTTCTTGGAGTGGGCGTAATATCCGGTGTTTGTCTGCTTTTTGTCGAGAGCGGGGTGGCTAGCACCTCGATACCTTCGCCAACTTCAGTAACTTCGCCGACTTCAATGCCTGCTCTCGCCTTCTTGTAATTTGCTTCGAATCTCCGCATCCTCCGAGGCTTATCTTCCTGTTCCACTTCGTTTAGGCAGGCTCGAATGCTGATCACCTTCGTCTTAATGTCTTTGTGCACGTTATTTTTATTTTGTATAAATTCGTGTAACTCTTTCACCATCTTTTTAACTAGCTCCAATTTTGTCTGCTTTTGTTCATCGTTGTCGTTGTTGTGGAGAACGTCTGTGTGGATAACCTCTATACTTCTCGCTTCCCTTCCCGGGGGCGACCTCGCCACTTTCGATCGTCTTGCGAACACGTCAAATAGCTGAACCTTCGATTGATCCATCCGCTGATCCTCCGATTTCCTCTGCTGATTTCCCTGTTGATTTTCTTGTTGATTTTCTTTTAACTCCTCCCCTTCCTTTCCTAATTCCATGCTGTTGGGTCCCCCCTCCAAGCCGCTATCTCCAACTCGATTGTGTAGTTACCTTCGTGATCTCATGGTTATCTATGCAAGCAGTGAGGCCATGCTAGGGGTGACACGGTCCTTCATGGGGCACCGCGTTCAGAGCCAGATCGGTATTAGTCAGGAATGTTCATCTGAGCCTACACCTCCTTTTCACAGGACGAGCTTTCGAACGTACTTGGAGGCCTGCCAAGGTTTTACCGGGACGGGGGCAACCATGATGTTAGCCCACTAGCCGTTTCGTGAAGATGTCACCTTTCCTTATTAAGGTAGTGGAATACCACAGTTGTCAGCCCTTGTCTAAAATTTCATCCGCTGGTCGATATTCCTTGTCCGTGTTCAATGCTTTGCCAGTATGCCGTAATTAAGACCGCACTGGCGTTGGTCTTAATCTGCCCGTGGCACTGGTGAATGATGGTAGTCCATCTGACTAGGACTTTGCATGCTGCCGTTGTCTCTTACCGTCGAGATCCTTCGCCACCATGCTAAGCCGCCATCCCATCTTGATAGCGCCTAGCTGTCTTCAGCCCTCTCTCAACGTAGCGTCTAGGTACTACCCGAAGACAGCTCCCCTCATCCTTCAGCTAAGTGACCCACACTACTACACCAGGGTTGGTTACCTGATCGTTCGTGGGGTTGCTCACTATAACAGGTGTCACCACGGGTAGGATAGGATGTAGGAGTAGGTGGACAGAGGCTAAGGTACATAAGGAGTACTATATTGCGCTTAACACACCATTTGACAACCCTGTACCCATGTCGTTATGTTTGGTATGAGTCTATGGGTCCACCTTCCTTATCCGCGGAGTTCCACTCTTGCTGCCACTGTCTCAGTGATTCGACTCTTAATTGCGTCCAAACTGTTTTGGTAGTTTGACCCTCTCTTCTCTTCTTTCTATGACATTCGCTGTTTTCCGTCAGCGTTATGCATATGGGCATCGTCCCGACTATGACACATACCGCTTCTAGGGATATCGTTCGGTATGCGCTTGCGACTTTTATGCTTGCCAGCCTGTAGGCTCTATTAAGCCTCCTCCGATTCCTCTTCGTATCTAGCGATCATACCGAAGACAAGGCACAAAAGGCCTTGGCGGCATTTTGGATCTGTAAGAACTCCTTTGGGAGGAACTGGGACATCTTAGGCCATTCTGTGGCTATACGAGGCTGTGATCCGACCCATGATGAGTCACGGTTCTGTAGTATGGTGACCAAGAATGGACGTGGAGAAAGCAAGGAAGAGACTGAGTGAGATACAAAGGCTAGTGTGCATAAGCATTGGAGACACTGCTGGCGATACCGCCTTTGGACTTAGTAATTAAGGCTAGAGCTTTCGCCACTGCGGATACGATGGAGCAGTCAGGCTTATGTGCCCCATGCTTCCGTTTAGGGCATGGCAGAATTAGAGACTTTATTTCGGATCCGATTTTTGACATGCCAAGAGACCGGATGGCGCCAGTAACTGACTTCACTAGGCCTTTTGAAGGGATATTTCCGAGCAGGCAAGAATGGCTGGATGGGTGGCCAACCTGTTTGCCTAGAAATGCGAAAGTGTTTTTCACTGATGGATCCAAGGCCGTAGAAAGAGCAGGGGCTGGAATATACGATCCAGACACTGCACATGGCAGTTGGTTCCACTTGGGCAAAACTTCCAGTGTCCTCCAGGCAGAGGTCTACGCAGCTCTCATGGGAGCTCAAGAATCGCTGCCGGCGAGGACGCAGGGAAGAGAGATCTTTATCTGCTCGGACAGTAAAGAGATGATTAGGGCGCTCATGTCACCCACCAAGCTTATGGAAGAGGGAATCAGATTACGTTGGTTTGGTTACCTGGACACTCTGGCGTGGAGGGAAACGAAAGGTCAGATGAGCTTGCTAGGGTAGGCTCCGCTACCACAGTAAGCGGAATGGAGCCGCGTCTACCAATACCCCAGGCATTATACAATGATGCATTAAGCAACTGAGTGCGACGGAGACACGCAGAACGCTGGGAAGCGTATGAAGGAGGCGCGCATACGAAGCGATTCTTCCCGAAACCTGATGAAAAATGGGCCAAGGACCTTATCAAAATGTATCAGAAGGGTAGTAGGGGCGACCACTGGGAACTGTGGGCTGAACCGACACCTGAATAAAATGCGTTTGTCGGAGACCCCAAGATGTTCTTGCGGATTAGAAGAGGAAGCGGGCATACACGTGATATGTGATTGCCCTAAATTCCTCCAAATGAGACGCAGGATTCTTCGGAATTTTACTGTGAGACCATCTGAGGCTATCAAATGTGGACCTGTCATTTTAGACCGGTTCTTGGAAGCGACAGGAAGGCTCAAATAATGATTTATATGATAAACGGGAAAAGGAACAAAGGATGTACAAAAGACTAAAAAGCACTTAAATGGCCCCAGCTCGGCGGCCCCTGGCCCGACAGTGCCCAGATTCCATTCCATAAAATATCTTTTGATTACCTTTCGAAGAACTTCGTATCGTCCCACGGGTCTAAAAATGTCCGATAAAAAAATTACTTTCTTCCAATAATGTTTACAAGGATTTGTGTTTCAAGACCAACAATAGGTCGTCCCAAACTAATAAATCTAACCTAACGCCTGTATCCACGCTGGTGCCCCGAAGGGCAATACCGATAGGGTGACACTTGCTAGGAGCCTCCTTTTGAAGCTGCGCAGTCCAAAGCCGTTTTGCATTATCCTGGCCAGTCATGCGGTGGCTTTCGTTGCCTTTTCCCACGTGTAGTCCACATGGCTATTAAAATTTCTGCGGTCGTCCAGCATAACTCCAAGGTACTTACGATCCGCTCAGTTTTTTTGCAGTTACTCACTAGCATGATCTCGGTTTTCTGGTGGGCCAGATTCATTTTTGCCGTTGTCATCCAGTTTTCGACAGTTTCTATCGTAACTACCTCCACCCCGAACTTCGACGTTACGGACACCGTCTTAGCGCATCTTGGCAATTTCATACATTACATTCCACAGCGTTGGTCCTGATATGGATCCCTGTGGTACTCTAGCTGTGATGTCTACTGTCTTTTTCCCTTCAGTAGTATCGTACGTTAGTACTCGTCGCTCGAAATAGTTTTTCAGCATTCTGCAGAGGTAATCTGGGACTCTCATGACATGCAACACCTTTTCTATCGCCAACCAGCTTGCGCTATTAAAGCATTCCTGACGTCTATCGTTGTTACATCACAGAAGCGGTTACCCCGTATTCTTTGCTTCCGCGCCTTGTTGGCAATCTCTATAACTTTTTTAACGGCCTCAATCGCTGATCTCCCTTTTCGAAATTCGAATTGTTCGTCTGACAGTCAGTGCTCGCCCTCTGTATATTTTCTTAGTCTATTCAGAATCGCGGCTTCCATCATTTTTCCTAATCCATCCAACAAACATACAGGTCTATATGATGATGGCTGGTCTGGCGGTTTCCCTGGTTTTGGTATTGGTACCAGCTTCTGTTTCTTCCATATTTCAGGAAAATATGCGTCGTCGAGGCATTTCTGCATTGTCAATATGAGTACGTTACGCTTCGCGCATGCTGTTGTCTTCAGAGCTACATTGGCTATTCCATCACCTGACTGCACCTTGATGCATCTGACTACAATTCACAGCACCTTGATGCACCCCTTGGTGTATCTTAGCACACCTTAGTGCATCTCACTTCGCCTTGATGCGCATTATTATACAATAACTCACACAGCTTAACCGAGACCTACGGTTGGTGCTACGGCTTGCCAAGTACCACATAATTAATTTTAGAAACGTTGCAGAGGACTTAGAGAAAAATATTTTTGGCCACCTAAGGCCTCCATGTCGACGCTATGGTCAGCCGAGGACCATAATATTAATTTGTAGTGGAAGTCGAGCGGGGCATTTTTACCAATGTAATTGTGCATTCCGGAACACACTTAAGGCCTCCAGATTGATTCTAGTTCTAGGTTAGTCGAGCAAAAATTTATTTTAGAAGTATTGTAGACGATGTCACCACCTTAAGCCTCCAGGCTGATCCTAGGGTCAGCCGATAGCCAAAAAATCAATTTTTTAGGTCCGCAAAGTGTTTTTTTTTGGGTCGGAACCACACCACACAAATTGTAAAGTAAGGTGTCAAGTTCGGCTAGATCGTAGGCCTGCCTTTTGCAAGTTTACAAGTATGTGACACCTTTATGCTATTACATACAGTTTTGAAAATTTCCTGCAAGTGTAAATTTCACAACACCACGAGACATCGTTTATACAAAACGTTAGTCAGGAGCGTAGCGAAACGAGGGCTCTACCAGTAAATCAAGAAAGCAGGCTGAGATGTTCCGTAAGGAAAATCCAACGCTCAATATATGTAAAACGATACGTGGAGGATCAGGAAAAATAGAGAACTTGTAGAAATTTTTGGACCCGAACCGATTGTCGGAATGATTAAATCAACGTGACTGAGATGGGTGGGTCACGTGATATGTATGACACATGATAGGGTAGCCCAAAAAGCATTCAGGAAGCCCTAGAGGTCGACCGAAGAAAAGATGGATCGATTGTGTGGAAAGCCAACGATGGCGGTGTACTGTAGTGGAGTCAGCCAAAAACCCAGTCGGGCTGTTAAAGATCCGGGAATGTTGCCTTTTCTGGCCACAAGACAACAAAAATGTTTTAATTTCGCCACCAATTCATTTCCCTTGCATACCTGTAAACGCTAGTAAATTTGTTTCGATCTGTTCTCTAATGCAACATAATTAGCAGAATTTAGAAGTCGGTATTCTCTGAAGGCATTCCGCTTTCATTCATTAAGGTACGATATTTTCTACTGAAAAAATTACCCAACTACAAATGTAGAACTCTTCATTCCATTGCCATATCACATTAAGAGCGATAGTGTAATTGTTTTACAAATAACGCCATGCACTCCAAAGAGACAGCTAACAAATTTGTATATTTACACTTTAATTTCACACGATTCCTCTTCTTTTAATTGGGTAAATAGTGCAAAACAGAATATTTAATTAAAATTCATTTGGAATGTCTGTATCTAAATTATAGGTGTGATAAACAACATGCATCAAATAACACTTTAAGCGTTTTACCTAGTAGCGAGACTCATAGCTATAGATGAAATATACGAGCGCACGAAACGGGATGGCATTTGGACGTGAAACAACGTAAACGTGAAAATTGCAAATACTTATGGTCATGCAAGGGGAATCAATACTTTCATTATTCAAATGATTTAAATATAAATTTGATAATTTTATGTATTCGAAGCACGCTTTACTTCAGATAACGCACGTGTACAAATAAATTATCGATTTTACCTAGTGGTAGAAGAAACTAATTGTGTTTTCTGTTCATTCCCAACTAAGACAGGAAAAATTTCGACTGCTGACAAAGAATTGATAATAAAAATTCAGAGGTAAGGTAAGACTTTAGATACATAATCTAGCGACAATGGGACTGGTGATTCCTTGTTTCTCATCCCGTTCATGATGGCTGACCAGTCATCATATCACTAACCAGTCCCATTGTCGCTAGATGCTTGTTTAAAACGTCGCAAAAATGCAAACTGTCAAATTTGCGATGATTTTTTAGAATATAATCCTGCGTAAATAACAAATTTTTCAAAATTATAACTCTTGTACTGTGAGAGGGTGATCGGTGAATTAAATGCAATTATTAAGAAAATTCATTTTGTACACTGAATTCAACAGTTGGGCCACTTTGATTTACTCGTAGGCACGTCTTTGTAACTAATGGAGTAAGGTAGACATTTTACATAACCAAGGAAATGATAAGTTAAGTTTTAAAAGAACAAAAAATATCTCAATTTTACATATATTTTTGACACATTGGTCGCATTCGACCCATTAATTTATCATGGGCGCGCGGTAGCGATGCGCCCGTGACGCAAATCCCCATACGAAAAAAAATCAGAAATTTTTTTTTCGTAGACTTCATAACCATATAAGCAGCTAAGTTTTAACTTTTTTTCCTTTGCGTCGAACCTTCTCAGACCTAGTTTATCGGATTCTACGTAAACTTTTGATTGAAATCGACATTTTACTCATTCCAATCGGTCCTGTGGATCCGAAGATATGACCTTTAGAAAATCGTCTTTTTCCATACTAAATATGCTACTTCATAGAAGCCAAAGTTAATGGAAACATCCTACGTTAGTTAGTTCCAGAGCCATTTGTTTTTTGGCTCGAATCGAAAACGGCTCGATAACTTTTCTTGAAATTTTGCAGGGACCTTCGGGTGGGCATTCTACGCCAAATGAGATTTAAAAAAAGGGGGGAGGGTACCGGCCTCGTTTGGGCGCCAGGGCTCTTAGAAGGCGCCATATAAAGCCCATATAAAAGAATGTATGGGCCAAATATGAGTAAAATTGTTGGACTGTGTTAGGATGGAGATAGATGTTAGGTGTCAAAGGGTGTGCAGTGTGTCAGGTTGACCAACAAAATGGCCGACGGTGGTATGGGACGGACTTAGAGGAAAAATTATTTTTTTTTTTAATTTTTTTTGGTTGGAGATAGATGTTTGATATGGGACGGATTCAGGGACAAAATTTATTTTTTTTATTTTTTTGTTGAAGATAGATGTTTCGTGTCAAAGGAAATTTTTTTCCGACGAAAATTTTTTTCGCTGAAAAATTTTTTTTCGCCGAAAATCTTTTTTCGCTGAAAATTTTTTTTTTTTTCGCCGAATTTTTTTTGGGCGCAAATTTTTTTTCGACGGAAATTTTTTCTCCAAAATTTATTTTTTCTTTCCTTCCAAAACTACTGATATCACAACAAAAACCCTTTTTAAAAGGGAAACGTGACGCAAGTCCTCGTCTCTTCTTCCAAAACAACTGATATCAGTTTGGGTGACGCTTACAGCTTTGGAGCGCAAAAAATTCTTTTGAAATATTTTCACTTTTGATTAAAAAAATGCCGGAGTCTCCCAGCGTAATAATTTTTCTGCGCTTTCAGATTTCGAGCGCCAAAAATTTGGCTACCCATACTCAACACATCACGCAAACTTAAATTCTTTTTTCGTGTCAAATGCATTTATCCTGAATAAATTTTATTTTAGCAAACCTTGATAATTACAATTAAAGCATATAATACACCGTGTCTAAATTTTCTGTGCTTTCAGGAATTGTCCCGAGGATAGAAGCTGCGTTTCCACGCTGCAGCGCTATGCTGATTCTCTGAATCAGGAAGGCTTTGGATCGGCTTTCTCCTGTTTTCTCCACTAGCTTCTTTCCTATTTCGCCGGTGAATTTTCTTCCCACGTCGCCCCATGTACCTAGTGTCTCGATGGCTATCGGGATAAAGCAAAATCGATCTTCCAACGAAGAATATTTCGTCGTTTTTACGGTTTCTCTGAATCTTGCTGCACCACCAGCCCGTTTGCTTGTAGATTTTAAATATGTCTTGCAAACTGTGTCACCACAAGTGAAATCCCATCCAAGTGGTTTGCCCCTTTTCCAAGGTATAATCGTCAAGCCGTCAGGTTTTTTCCCATCACTTCTGTTACACCCCGATGGCTCTCTGATTGAGGGGATGTCACATGATGTCAGCGCCCGCTTAATCAGGTCATTAATGACTTCGTGTCTGGCTTTGCTGCCAGCGCTTCTTTTACAAGCCAATCCATGTAGCCCAAATTTGTCAACTGCTTCGCCACAAAGACAAGTGTGAGGGTGACATAGAGGGGTTCCTAGTCGAAGCGCCATCGCTATTCTAAATGATTGATTATCCAGGAGTGTTCCTAATGAAGCGGCCGGAAATGCGTTTAGCGAAGCACCTGATTGTCTCGATCCATTTGCTAGAATTCTCGCCTTAGCGATATCTGTATTTGCATTTGCTAAGAGATCTTGATAAGTTCTGGAGCTGATGATGGTGTCCCAGTTCTTTTGGAACTTAGTGGCTGGTGAAACTGGAGGATCAGATCGAGAGATTTCTTGCCATCTCTTAGTTGCTTCTTTGACCAATAAATATTCCGAATTGCTGACGTACGAAGGAAGGATAGCGTTCATTAATTCCGAAACTGAGTGCACCGATCCCAAGAAACTGGAGTAACAGAGGTCTGTGACGTCTCTGAGACCAATGCCACCAAAGTTTACTGAAACTGTTGATTGCTTCCAAGCGTCCTCGTCCAGATTGCAATTCAAAATATGTTCCATTGCCGAGTAAAGGATGTTATTATATTCATTCAGGTATTCCATCGATAGCCAGCACGGAGTCGAACGGAGCAGAAAGTTGAATCGTGGAATTGAGAGTGAATTTCGCAAAAGAAAAAATGATTGATGAGAGTTTAATGGTTTCAATCGATTCACCATCAGGGTCAGACTGTTTAGTTTTGAACGAATTTCACTACTGATGCTGTCATTGGTCAGTGGAGCGTCTAAAAGGCTTATCTCTCTGTCCCTAAGAATAATACCTGGTTCAATTTCATTGAACATATTGTAGATTTTTCCATCGTCATCGTCGCCAATAATCGAAGGGTGGCGCACTTCATTTATTCCATTTATTCTTTTATTCCATTTATTCCCAAAAATTTTTTTGTTGTTTCTGCGAAATATCTGAACCAAACACATCACAAGTTAGACAAATAAGTTCAAAAAAAGGTTTGCACAAATTATAAAGCATTTAAACCGTCTTGAGATTAAATTATGTTTTTGGGAATAAATGGAATAAATTTATTTATTCCATTTATTCCATTTTTCAACAAAAATTCTTTTAAGTTTTCAAAAGAGGGTTTTTTCACTTTTTGACACATTAGTATGGTTTGTTGTGTGCGTTGCCATCAAAATCAAGTCTATTTGAGGTTTTGATGAATTTGAAAAAATTATCATTTATTCCATTTATTCCAATATTTATTCGATTTATTCGATTTATTCCCATTTATTCCATTTAGTCCCATTTATTCCATTTATTCCCATTTATTCCATTTATTCCATAAACCGCAGAAGTGCGTCACCCCTCGCCAATAATAATCATTTCGCATTTACCGAAGTTCAGTCGAAGGCCGAGTGAAGTCGCCATACGAATGACTGTTTCTAAGTCGTCAAGAACTACTTCCGGACTTCCGCCTAACGATCCATCATCCAGATACCAGATGTTGAGCTCAGACTGTAAAGCTCGAGTTAGCTCGTGGATTGCCATGCAAAATAACGGAGGGCCGAGCGGGTCTCCTTGCTGACAACCTCTTTGTGAAATGATTTCAAAATCACCAAACCATAAACACGATGGGGTTCCGTAGCTTTGTTGCGCGTACGAGCTAATTTCTGGACAAATCTTGAAGGCTGATGCCAACATCGGATTGCGTTCTAGCTCATTAAATGCGTTGCTGAAATCTAGTTTGATGAAAACCTTTGTTGTTGAGTGTCTGTGTTGGATGTACCGCCTGCCCGCGTGAGCTGCCGCCTCTGCACCTCCTGGAGTTCCCAAGCCTAGTTGAATAGGGCGAAGTTCTAAGCCGAGCTTGTCGTAAATACGAGCGCAAGCAATTTTCGAAACCAATCTACGTAGAGTGCACCCAATCGCTATCGGTCTCACTGTGACGACCTTATTAAAAGCACACAAAGATGTACCATAAAGATTGGAACAACGAATGGTGGTGTCTTTCCACTGAGTAAATGTTCAGAGAATACCCCAAGAGCTCTAGTCAGATGGTTAGCTTGTTCCCCATTTTCCTTAAACAGCATATCCTTGAGGTGCTGTGGTCGAATTCCATCCATCCCGCTACCGCTTCCGGTCGCAAATCTTGAAATCGCAATCTTGACTTCCGATTCCAATACTGGAGCTAATGTTAATTGTGTTGTCTCTTCCAACGATAAGGGGATTTGTGGTTGTGGATGCTTTTCGATTAGTTTCATGTAAATTTCAACTTTAAACGGGGCAATGGTGTCATCAGATGCGTATGGCCCCTTTAAAATCTCCATCATTCAATTTTGATTGAACTTTTTTTATCCTCACCGAGTCTGGAGTATCCTTCTTATTGGTCATTTTATGTTTAGTTTTAGCTGGTAATATTTTCGTTAGGTATTCCTTGATATCCAGGACCTTCAACTCGAGCCAAATTTTTAGGTTGCGCTTGATAACTGTGGCAAGTGAGGCTGGAAGTCGTTTTGTCTTTTTTGTCGGGTGCTTTGAGCGCAATATAGGGAAATGTTAAAAGATGTATCCAGCAACGTTGATCATTTAAATTTTTGTTGCTTGCTTCAATAATTTTCGTCACTTCGTGTGCTGTGGTTAATCGAGCGGCCTTCGGTATTCTTTTGATGATTCGTACACTTGACTTTAGAACACGTAAATGTTGAGGTAAAAGTTCAAACGAGTGTTCAGTCGTGGCCTGAAGTCGGTTAGTTTCAGCGGCCGGAGCGGATGGTGCGATACTGGTGGCCTCTTCTAGTTCTGCTGCTGAATGGCATTTTGTTAGGTGAACCTTTAGCCCCACTGGTTTTTTGAATCTTCTGCCACAGGATCGAACCGGACATTGAAAATTGGTGACCGGGACCATGATTATTGACGATGTTTACGCCGCGCCGCGGAGACGTCGCTTCGTGTAAACATAGCCTTGAATTTTAACCTAGTAGCTAAAACCAATTTTGAATCAAGGCGCCTGATCTAGTACACTCTCACTCCTGTATGACAGCAATGCAACCAAACTTCGCTGGACAGCCCTGCTGTTGTCGCTCAAATTATAATTATGTGTGTAAACAAGTGCCTGTTCAACGTCCTTGCTTTGTTTGTACTTTAAAAACTGTTAATTTCCAATTAGCCTTCGTTGATACAGCAAACAAACGTATTACAAAGTTTTTGTGGTCTATTGTAGTGAAATTGCAACCAAAATGTGAACCCTCCGATAACGTGAAATCACCGATTATCGCCGGCTAAAAGATCAACTCTATGCATACACACACAAAGAGCCTCTGCGGTCCCGTTTGACCCCAAATCGGAGTACCCAGCTTTGACCAGTCCAAATTGCAGGTATCAGACGGCAATTCACAAAACTCCAATATTCTATCGCTCTTTGAACTATCAGCTTCAACTTATCCAAAGGGTATGGTAATAAAGGTACTTTTTACTAATAAAATCCGAATTAATTATGATACGAGCTGTTAACTGTGCTACTACTACTACTACTAGATGCATTTATTGTCGTCTAAATAATGACGAATCAACAATAAAAAAAATGTCCGTCCCTCCGTCCGTCTTCACTTTTTTTTCCAAACGGCTCAGCCGTTCACCCTAGGCTTTTTTTCTCTGAAAGGTACATGCCTCCCATGTTTCAAGTTCGAAGATGAGCAAAATCGATCGAATAGTTTCGGAGATATGGTCGAAGAAGTAGAAGTCGGACATGAAATTTTCGATGGTCGATGAAACTTTAGTATAGCACGGAAATTCCTCATTTTGGTGTCAAATGAAAGCATTTGATGTCACATAACTGGGAAATTTTTTTTGTGGGAATCGAGTCAGGGGTCTGGGCACTGGGACCAATGGAATGGACGAAATTGAGTTTCTTGGCCATATACGAAAACAGTTTTTCGTCTATATTTCCTTAACTATGCAATGTGGAGATTCACTGTCAAAGGCAAAGCTGTAGAGAATTAAATTTAAGCGAACACGTGTTTCAAGTTTTTTCTAGATGGGGCCTTTGACATTACCTTGGGTAATTTCTATGGATCTTAGAAACTCTTAAAGTTATAAAAGAACATAAAACGTTGGATTGTTTGCTTATTTGTATCTTTAGATACGTTGGAGTCTTTTTGGAACATCTATTCTGATTGCCATATCTATTCTCTTTGGTTACCTGTCAGAATCCGCACGATCAAAATCCGGACATACAAAATCCGGACAAAAAAATCAGGATGTTACAAAATCCGGACGCCTGAAAATCCAGAAGGTACAAAATCCGGTGGATGTAAAATCTGGACGATACAAAATACAGATGCGTATACGCAAAATACGGCAGAATAAGCAATTTGAAATTGGCCGGATTTTATAACATCTGCCTGCATTTTATAAAGCCCGGATTTTGTATCAAATTACAATATCACACCAAAAATTTGAAATGAAGTAGAAAGTCATCATCATCATCATCACACTTTATAGACCGTTTGTACCTTTCGGTGTGAGGTCTTTACTACTGATCATGGACCACCCTTCTCCATACTCCCCTATCCTGTGCCAAGGAGATGGTTTGTTCGCCTAGAGAAAGTCCCCTAACTCCTAAATCGGATTTAATTGAGTCTATAAACCTTCTCCTTGGCCTACCCCTGGGACGCACACCCGGGACTTGAGCATCCAATATCCTCTTTGGTAGCCTGCTATTACCCATCCTCTGAACGTGCCCGTACCACCGCAGACGACTAATCCTTGCCGCCTCTTCCACTGATGTAACCCCTAAGTTTTCCCTGATGTCGTCGTTCCTAATATGATTGTCCCACTGTTCCCTCCGATTTACTCTTGCTATGCTCCTCAGAACCCTCATATCAGAAACCTCCAGGTCATGCACAAGGTATCCGCAGTCCACCCAACTTTCACTACCGTATAAAATCGTTGGTCTGAAGATTGACCTGTGAATAGCTAGCTTTGTGCCACTACTTAACGCCTTTTTGTTGAACACATACGACCTCAACTGACTGGCCACTGCATTCCCCATTCTTCTCCTTTCTTCAAATTCCCTAACTAACTTGCCATTCTCCGAAAAAATGGCTCCTAAATATTTAAACTCAGAGACCTGTTCCAACTGCTCCCCATTTAAACTGCAAACTACATCCTTCCGGGATTTGCCAATATGCCTAACTTTAGTTTTACTGACACTTATTTTCATGCCGTATTCCTCACATGCAGCATTCAGGCAGTCTAAATTCTCCTGCAAATCCTTGGCATTATCTGCTAATAGAGTTAAGTCATCCGCATAGGCCAGGATTTTCATGATTACTTCCCCCCCCTTCACATTCCCTTGCAAATTCGCTTGCCTGATAATCTTGTCCATAAAAATTATGAACAGAAGAGGGGAGAGACAACAACCCTGACGAACTCCCTCATTAACTTCGAAAGCCTCACTAATTTCACCATCTATCCTTACCGCAGCCTTGCTCCCTGAGTAGATGCGTTTGATAGCGCCCAATAAACTTCCATTAACCCCGTATTCGCCAAGTACCTCGAACAGCTTTTGCCTCGGTACCCGATCGAATGCCTTTACTAGGTCGATGATGCACAAGTATAAATCAATATTCCTCTCAGAGAGCTTTTCTATAACCTGCCTGAGACAAAAGATCTGATCCTGACAACCTCTCAGAGGTCTGAAACCACTCTGAACCTCGTCAAGAACATCTTCCACTATACCCCTAACCCTGTCTACTAGCACACTTGTATAAACCTTTCCGACCACGCTCAAGAGTGAAATCCCCCTGTAGTTGGTAAGGACTTTGCGGTTACCCTTCTTGAAGATCGGAGCAATAACACCGAAGCTCCAGTCAGCGGGTACTACTGAGGACTTCAATGCTAAATTGAAAAGCCTACAAAGCCATTGAACCCCACCCGGCCCGCTATTCTTAATAAATTCTGTCCTAATTTCGTCTATACCTGCGGATTTTCCTGCCTTCAGCCTGCTGACCTTTCGTGACACTTCCTCTAATGTAATTTCCTCCTCCCCCTCCACGCTACGGCCCTCTTCCCTGTCAAGGCTTGTTACGGGATTGACAGAGGCGAATAGATCCTGAAAGTAATCCTGCCAGGTTTTCAGGACCTCACCCTTATCTGTAACTAATTCGCCATCTTTACCCAAAATGCTACCGCAGCCCTCCTTTTCACCACCACGCCTAATATCCTTGATTGCCGACCAAAATTTTTTACCCCTTCCTTGACCAGCCTCTTCCAATTCCTCCCCAAACTTTTTCCACGACCGACCCTTCGCTCCCTTGACTAGAGCCTTAACCGTCTGCCTGCAAGCCCTGTAAGCCTCATGCTTTTCGTCCGTCTTACCCTGTAACCAAATCAAATACAGCTTCCTTTTCTCTAATACCGCCTTTTTGATATCTGCGTTCCACCAGCCTGTCTTTTTGTTTCTACCCCCACTAGAGACACTACCTAGACATTCCTCAGCTACGCCCAAGACAAATTCCTTAAAGTTTGCCCACTCAACCTCAATGTCTACGCAGTCCGGAGGAAGCCTTTCGAAAGCTTCGCTGAATTTTGACATAAAGCGAGACTTAACTTCCTCGTCCCTGAATTTTCCCACACGAAATTTCCGAACCACCACTTTTTCCCTTTTAGCCTGACAGAGTTTACTAACAGAGAGATGGGTACCCAAAAGGTAGTGGTCTGAGCCAAATGTGAAACCCCTGAAAACACGTGTGTTCCTGACTTCCTGTCTCCTGTCCTGCTCTATAACCATAAAAAACCATCTAAAACCTACAAAAATATTTTGTATCGATGGTAATAATCTATATATTCGTCCGATTTTTTTCTCGAGAACGGGGCTTTTGCTTAAAAATCTAAAAAAAAAATGGGATTAGGTCTGTACTCCGGAGGAGCGGCCAGTCAAATTCTATTAGGATTTGTAACATTAAAGGATGAACGTGCGAATCTTTTAAAGAGACTGTTTGACTCTCACTGTCACTGTCAAGTATAGTTTACAAATTTTTGAACGGAACAGAAAATTATTGAATTTAGTAATATTTCGCCCAAAATGGGCAAGAACAAACCTTTGCAAAGTAAATATAAGTTTCAAGGAGCGACAACAAAACCAAGATTAGCCACTAAAACCAAAAGACGAAATCAAAAGACGTTGAAGAGTTTCTTCTCTTCGGAACATAACCTTAAAAATGACAACAATATCTACAATATTTCGGATGTTGAACCGACCAAAAAAAATGGAAATAAAGACCCACAACAGCATCGTCATCCGAATAAACAAAAAAAGCCTCCCCCGCTAATCATCACCGACAAAAACTGCAAAATCAACGTTATTCTTGAAGAAAATGAAATCAGCAATTACAACCTTAAGATGCTTTCAATTGGCACAAAAATATTTTTAGATAATGACAACGATTTAACCAAAATCAGCTCCGTGTTAAAGCAAAATAATGTGGAATATTTCTCACATGCTTCGAGGGACCAGAAAACGATCAAAGTCGTATTGTCCGGTTTACCTGAACTTCCCATTGAGATTATCCGAGAAGACCTCAGATCGCTCAATGTTTGCACTGAACAAGTCATCAAGATGACTCTGAAAAACCCAAATCCGCATAAAGCGTTATATTTATTTCACCTAAATGGGAAGGAAACGACCTTCAGCGACGTCCAAAATATCAAATCAATATGTCACACTCTAGTAAGGTGGTCAAAATACAAGCCGCGATCAAAAGGTCCCACGCAATGCAGAAATTGCAAGATGTATGGCCATGGTACCAGTAATTGCTCTAGAAAACCTTCCTGCTCGCTTTGTGTGTCCAGAGACCATAACCAAATCAGCTGTCCCCTCAACACCCTGAGTAAGTAGTCGGCACCGGTGTATAGATGCATATATTGTACCAACCATAATTTGAAGCCCAGTAATCACAAAGCAAACGACATAAACTGCCCGGGCAGAAAGGCATATATTGAATCACGGGAAAATGTCTTTCAGCGCAATAAACTCACTACTAAGGGAAAATCAGCCCGAAATGAAAGTAAAATTCATTTTGTACCAGCGCCTATCCCACCTCCCCTGTCCATGTCATACAAAGATGTAATTTCTAACAGAAATATGCATGAGAACCGCGACAATGGAAGCGCCAGCGAAACGAAAAACGACCTATTTGCAACGTCTGAACTGCTACAAATATTCATGAAAGCCGCAGAGGACCTAAGAAAATGTAAATCAAAGCTGGATCAAATCCAGGTCATCACAAACTTGCTCAGTTATGCAGTATACAAAAATGAATCAATTGAAATTGTTACAGTGGAACGCCCAAGGAGCAACCAAACAATCGGTCATAGCCCACATCGATTATACACTACATAAGCATAATATTGACATTGCGTTTATCGCTGAGACATTCCTATTATCAACGCATGAATTCAATTTGACAAATTTCACAACCCATCGAAGCGACCGTAACTCTCACGGGGGAGGGGTTCTCATAGCTGTGCGCAATAACATAGAGCACAAGTGCCTTCCGCACTATAAGACATCAGTGGCTGAAAACATTTCAATTGAAATATCTATCGACAAAACACGAATGGTCTTCATTGCAGCTTACATCCCAAAATATACTACCAGCTTCGCAAAAGATATCAACAGAATAACGCCCGAAAACAAGAATTTCATTATCCTAGGAGATTTCAACGCAAAAAATGTTGCTTGGAATTGTCCCACCAACAATAGAGCAGGAAGGGTTCTCTACAATATGCTGAACAATTCAAACTTCACCATCCATCATCCGAGCACACACACACTTCCCACACTGTGGTAATAGACCGTCAACAATTGATTTCGCCCTTACAAATAGTCCACTACTTTTCTCGAACATCTACACACTAGAAAACGAACTGCCGAGTGATCATCATCCAGTAGTTTGCGTAGTCGAAGGTTTTTCAATGGAACACAAAGCCTCTACAAAACCAGATTTCAGTAAAGCCAACTGGGACATTTTCACAAGACAGTTAGAACAACAAATTGAATCCTTCCCTGACACATTAGAGACCGAGTCGGACATTGATGATCAAATAAGCAGGTTTGTAAATGCGATTCGACTTGCAGAATCAGTCGCAGTACCCAGAATAAATAGGAAACATAAAAAAAGTACAAATTATCACCGGAAACCATTGAAGTCATCAAAAACCGAAACGATTCCAGACGCCAAAAACAGCGATGTAAAAACGCTGAAATTAGAAATGTACTCAGCCGATTAATAAACACTCAAAGCAGGCGCATCGAACAAATGGTTGCCGAGGATTATAACAACAGCTGGAACAATCCACTAAAGAAGCTAAAACCTGGTGATAAAAAGTTTTTGTCACTCACCAGAAACATGATGAACAAATCGCCGAGACAAATAGATTTTCTTCAAGAAGACAACAATCTTATTACATCGAATGAAGGAATAGCAACAATTCTGGCTGATCAGTTTCATAAAAACCACATGCTGACAATCGACTACAAGCACTCAATCGACAAGGAGGTGGAGAAAACAATCAAAAATATTGACAATATTCGTCCGTCATCAATACCCACCAAAGCGCACCACACTCACCCTAAAGATGTCAAGAAAATAATATCAAAATTAAAGGTGCAAAAGGCACCAGGACTTGATGGCATTCCCAATATTTTATTGAGAAAATTACCAGGAAAGCCAATTGATGTTCTTACTCACATTATCAACTCGTGCATCGATTTGTGCTATTTCCCAATCCATTTCAAATCAGCCAAAGTCATCCCTATCCTAAAACCAGGAAAAGATTGTAAAAAGGCAAGCAGCTATCGTCCCATTAGCTTGTTAAGCTCAGTGGGGAAAATTTTCGAAAGAATTATTTACTCAAAAATGAATAGCGTAGTCACTGGAAAATCGATCGTAAAGGACGAACAATTCGGCTTCAGAGAGCAACATTCAACAGTTCATCAAATCAGGCGCATCGTAAGCATCATCAGAGACAATAAATCGAGTAAAAAAACCACAGGAATGGTGCTGATTGATATAGAAAAAGCTTTCGATTCTGTTTGGCATCACGGGCTGATTTACAAGCTAGAAAAATATCAATTTCCAACATACCTGATCAAACTGATTGCGTCGTTTCTGAGTAAAAGAACATTCACTGTACATATTGGTGGTAGCGAATCTGCACCCAGAAACATTCCAGCTGGACTCGCACAGGGATCGGTGCTGTCCCCGTTATTATATGCAATATTCACAGCAGATCTTAAAAATCCACCGAAATGTGATTTGGGTTTATACGCCGACGACACAGGAATAATAGCAGCTGCTAAACAATCAAACACTGTCATAAGAACCCTGGAAAAGGCTCTACACCGAGTGGAAAAATATTTCAGCAAGTGGAAGATCAAAATTAACTCCGAGAAAACACAGGCAATCTTGTTCAGATTTAATCGAGCTAAAAGAAGAATCCCGACCGTTCCTCTTACATTTAATGGCTCAAAAATTGACTTAAAGCAGACTGTCTGCTACCTTGGAGCAACATTGGATGAATGGCTAACCTTCAATGCTCACATCGAAATAAAAAGGATGAAGGGCCTTAACTGTTTCAGTGCAATCTATCCACTACTTCACAAAAAATCGAAACTATCGACGGCCAATAAGCTCATACTGTACAAAGCGATGATTCGCCCAAAGTTCACCTACGCGTCACCAGCCTGGAATCCCACTCATCAGTCAAATATAATCAAGCTGCAACGAACACAGAACAAAATCCTAAAAACCATATATGGCTTGCCAAGGACGTTCCCGACCCAAAAACTTCACTCTATATCAAATATTTGCTGCATCAGTACAACGCTACAAAAATTCGACAAAAATTTTCAAACGAAATGTATTTTATCAAACTATGACATCATTCAACGATTGGCAACTAATCCTAATTAACCAAATGCTGTGTAGCATGGTAGTGTCTTTCCCTTTCCGTTTTTTTTTTTTTTTTTCTCGTTTTCCTTTTAACTGACATCTCTTCTTTTGTTCTGGTATCCTAATTTTGTCCTGTTATCTATTTCTGTAAAAAAAACCCCATGAGACTTTTACCTTGCCTTTTTGTCTCAATTTTATTTTTTGATAAAGTGTTTCATAGCATGGAAGCTTTTCTTTTTTTTAGTTGTAATTTGCTCATGCGCAATTGCCTAAAATACTCACTCGTTTTAAAATCTAATGATTGATCTCGATAAGAAAATTACCACCCCGATTTGTTAATAACAATGTATAGACGTATAAATAAAGGCTATATTTATATAAAAAAAAGGATGAACGTGTAGAAAAATATAAAATGATTCAATCAAAGTTGTAACTATAGTCAAAGGTTGACTATCAAAATTTTCAGGGTAAAAATTTCCTGATTATTCATTAGTATTTATTCTTGTCTTGTTGACGTAAAAACTACGGTATTGTGTTGCGTACTTCTGTATTTTGAGAATACGAAACGTGAAAAATTTCTTGTCAATCATGTGAATGCTTTTGGTGTAAAGCAAGTTAAGATGAAACTTCTCAGCCCCCAACAGAAATTCTGTTGGGGGCTTAAGCCCCGACGTACCGTGGAAGTCGGCGTGCCTGACACTCCTGGGCACTGATTACGGAACAGGTCAATCGTCGAGTGAGTTTACTTCAGTTTGCACACATTCTTTAAACATCTCTTTTGCAGTGTCTGTAATTGCTTCAGATCAGACGCGTTAGCACAGCCCCAGACTCCAATAACGTAATTCAAATGCGAATGTCCAAGAGCATAATAAATTCACATCAAAATAGCCTCAGGCAAGCTATGTTTAATCTTGCAGAGAATGCCACTCAAACAGGCCAGCTTTTTGCAGATTCTAGAGATGTGTGGCCTCCAAGACAGTTTGTTATCTATGGTAACTCCTAGGTATTTGAACGAGGTTACAACCTCTATCTCTTGCCCATTCAGCATTACCTGACCTAGATCAATACGAGGATCCATCCGGAAGTGCATTACCTTGGTTTTCTTTACATTCAGGCTCAAACCTTTAATTCCCAAATAATCACTGATAAGTTCTAAGTCCGAGTTCAGGTACGTTACGTTCAAGTCATGGATCATATTTGCACAGAAAATATCGGTGTCGCCTGCGAAAAGTGACACCATCCCTTTTATAGGTAACCGAAGCACGTCATTCATATAGACTAAAAACAATAAAGGCCCCAAAACACTTCCTTGAGGCACCCCTACGTCAATGACCTCCAGTTCACTAAGCGTTTCCCCCACGCGAACACATTGTCTTCGGTTACTCAGGTGACTTTCCAACAACTGCAGCGGAGTCCCTATGACCTATGACCTCCAACTTCTTCAAAAGTTTTCCATGATTTACAAAATCAAAAGCTTTTGTTATATCAAGGAAGAGCACACTAACCCGCCTCCCTTAATCTATATCCTTGATAACCTTATCAAGAGTCTCGTAAATGACCCTGTGAACCCCCAACTTCTTTCTAAACCCATACTGCCTGGCATACAAGAACTTATTGTTTTCAAGAAAGTTCATTAGCCTATCTCGAATTACTACCTCGAAAACCTTATTCAGCAGTGGCAAGATGGAGATTGGCCTATAATTTGACGGGTTATCCTTTCCATCTGATTTGTGAATTGGCATCACCCCAGCAATTTTTAAGCAGTCGGGGTAGATTCCGATAACAATGGAGAAATTAACCGCTCTTGTAATCAGTGGCGTTATCACTATGGCACATTCTCTAATGAATTTGGCAGGTATCTCATCAATTCCTGCACTATTGTCAGGATTCATCGCTTGCAGTATCCGCAGTACCTCTTTCTCATCCACCGGGTTCAGAAAAATGCTCTTGTTAGACGGCTGCAAGGTGTGATACTTATCAATGCCCCCAGTGTTCACTATCCTTCCCGCTGTATGATGCCCAATCTTGACAAAAAAATCATTCAGAGCCACCGCCGCCTTGCCATGATCACTATGGAGGACAGATCCGTTGTAAACTATTTTTTCGATCCTTTCAACTTTTCCACCTCCTTTCCCAAGAACCTTATTTATCTCCTGCCATACTTTCTTAGGATCCGCCCGCGCTCTCTCAAACAACTGGTCATAGTAGTAGGTCATAGTAGTAGGTCATAGTAGTAGTAGTGATCTATAGTACGACTGCCAATTTGAGACCTCGTAATTGAGGAACTTGAGTTCACTACGTATATTTTTCTCCTCCTGCTCCTCTTAGCCCTATCATAGCCTTTCCTAACAAACTTCTCCCTCCGATTTAAGATCGGTATGTTCGTAAGAACCCTCACATTAGAAACCTCCAGGTCATTGACCTGTGGACAGCTAGCTTTGTTCTGCTACTTAATTCCCCAATGTTGAACACGTGCGACCTTAATTGACTGGTCACCGCCACATTAACATTAAAGATAAAACATTTTAAACCTTTTTCCTTAAAAGCTTTGAAGTTTAAATCGCCATTTTAACAAGATTGTAATGGATCTACTTTTTATAGCAATATTCTTAATTGTAAATTAAAACATATGCAAGGGAACCGTACGCATCAGAATAGATGTGGCAAACAGAAAAGACGTTACAAAAAGACTCGAACGTCTTAACTCTTAAGTATATATATACAATTACGTCCATTAAATTGGACTGGAAATTGCCGAAAGGGCAATATTGAAAAACTCGTACGAAGCCACGACCTCAAAAACCTCTCCAAACCTAGCTCCAGACCTTTGAGATAAGCCCATAATTTAGAAGCGACCTTGAGCACTTAGGAGAGAAAAAGTTTGCCTCAACACTGCATAAAAACCTTACCACTAACGGAATATTCACGAAAATCCACCTCATGTCATGAAGGGTCGCGTAGCGTGAGTTTGGCCCACACTAAGAACACTAGAGCCCGAATCACTCAACATATCTTACTAATTTAATTTTCGCCATTTTCTGATGTCCGCATCTTTCATTCAAAACCTTGGAGAGCGATTTCCGTTCTAATTTGGCACCAACCTTTAAAAAATCACATTTTTGACCACTTTTTCGACCGTAACTTCGATACTTTTCGATCGATCTTGCCTAAATTTGATCCCGTAACCAATTCCTTCATTATCTTTCAGGAAAAAAAAAGTTTTTAGGAATCAGATAAGATTTACCTGATTTATGCAGGAAAAACACGTTGGGCCCTAGTAGAGATTCAGTTTTAGGGCCCTGGCTGATTCCTAATGCTCAACATAAAATAAAGTTTCTTCCATAAATTTTCAGGCATACCCAGGCCTTTCAAACAAAAACAATTTGAGAAAATTAGAAAAGATTTGCTCGAGTTTTGTACAAAAGACCGAAAACCTCTTAAACGGCCATAGCTCATTGTCCCTCGGGCCGACGGTGCCCAGATTCAAAATATTTTTCGATTGCCTTAGATGACGAATCAACAATAAAAAAAATGTCCGTCTGTCCTTCCGCGATAACTTAAGTAAAACTCAACCGATTTTCAAAAACTTTTTTCCCCTGAAAGATAATTGAAAAATCTTTTACGGGATTGAATCTTGGCACTGTCGGTCCAAAGGCCGCCGAGCAAGGGCCATTTAAGGGGTTTTTGATCTTTTGTACATAACTCGAGTAAATCTTTTCCGATTTTTAAATTTTTTTTTAACTAAAGTTCTATGACTGTGTCCCGTTTTATGGAAGAAAATTTGTTGATTGGACTCATTCAGGACCCTAAAACTGAGTTTCTTTTAGGGCCCAACGTGTTCGCTTTCATAAGTTGGATAAATCCTAACTGATTTTGTTAATTATTTTTCTATTCGAGAGGTAATCGAGTACCGAATTGAATTCAAAACCAAATTTGGACCCGGTGCCTGTGCTTAGGGCTGAAGTAGGCCTCAGGTCTGTCCTTAGGTCGGCTCTTAGGTCCATAGAAGTATGTGTCCGAGACATATCCTTATGGCCCTAGGTCGCGTCGGTTCTAAGGTCAGCCCTAGACAAAAGAAAAATGGTTTTTCACTATGTTGTAGAGAAAATGGAAGGAAATATTTTTGTTTATGGAAGTATCTGTCGGAGGCCTCTCCTGAGGACCCTAGGTCGCCCCTAGACAAAAAAATGTTGTAGAAAAAATTGAGATGAACATTTTTGTCTATTTGGATATCAATTTTGTACTTTCGGAAGGCCTTTTTTACGCCGTTTCTTCGGACGTGTTTTCAATATTGCCCTCTTGGCAATTTCCAACACAATTTAATGTGGACGTAATTTCATACACTTAAGAGTTAAGGCAACATTTACTTTGAAACATATGAATTTTTTTGCAACATCTATTTTGTTTGCGACATCTATTCTGATACGTACGGGTCCCCTATATATGTTTAATTTAGGGATGACTTTTTCGAAAAATATGTGAAACCTTAAAAATTGCATAGCTTTAAACATTACGTGAAAATTTCAAAATCGAGATCGACAGAAAATTGCTGTAGAGTTTGGTGAGAGTTGTCTCTAATCTGAACGTACGTTCATTGCAATGTTGCAAATAGCACCAAATCGACCCAAATCAATCGAAATCGTTATTTACCACTTTTGCAGAATTTTCTTAGCATTCAAATGATGCTATAAACGATATCCTTCAAATATCAAACAAAGAACCAACCATACAAATAAAATCTTTTTCAAAAACTCAACGCTGACGAGAGTGTACAATATCAAAGGCAATATTCAATAGAAAATCCATCTCTTCGAAAATCCAATTACAGAAATGCTTCACAACAATTTTCAACAAACCAATTTTAAAATGCCGGTTTTATTTAATTTCTTAAAATACGAAACATAATCGTATACGTACTCTCACAAACCCATCGAACGTACAAAAAAGTTGACTATCGAAATTAATTCAATGGTTAAGGGATATGGGGAAAAATCTCTGATATCCTTTTCGATAAGGGTAACGAGCTAAGACTGAAAATATATATCAAAAGGATCAATCTTCCATCAAAGATAATTAAAAGATTACCCTTCGATGGAGCGTTGAGGATACTTTTAGCCGAAGGACGGGATGTGTCTTGTTGCTTTTGGATTAGAGTTGTTTGTTTTTCGTTGCTTGTATGCGTACGTAAAAGTTGAAAGATTACTTGAAAATAAAACAAAAAAAAAACGAAAGTTGGGTTCAAAACAATTAACATGGAATGTGACTTTCAAAGAAATTAGGTCCATGTTTAAAAAACTGCTTTTATCAAAATATTGCCGTACTTTATCCTGTAAACATTAATTTTTTACGGATTACTCTCACCAACCCTCCATGTTCGAAACACCAACTCTCTGTCGTTTTTTCCTTTCCCGTTTTATTTTGTTGTAATAAAAAATCCATAAGACATAATTAAAATTTCATCAAAATTCTTTCACATTTTCATTTTTTAATTAGATCAGATTGGCAAAAAATAAATAAAAAAGAAGAGAAAAAAACTGCCAAGAACTTTTCGTTTTCCTTTCCGCTTTTCTTCCCCCGTTTCTGTTTTCATTTACACCATAAAATACAAACAATAACAATTATTGAGCTTATTAATTTTAATTAAAAAAAATCTTGGATTCATATCGGAATAATAAACCGACCCTCCAAATTAACAAAAGTAATTTACCGACCGTTATTTATTGAACAGTATTCTAAGAACCGGGTTCCATAATCAACTTTTAATGGATCTATGAAAATATGCTGTGAGATATGCATTTTTAAATCAAATGAATTTCGTTAGAAGGGAAGTTTCTTGAGTGGAAAGTTAATTTCTTGTAAAAATTATTGGTATATTAGGGATACAAATACTGAGCCCAATCCAACCCAGTCCACAATACATGAATTAGCATTTCAGCGCGAAATTAATATTTCTTACATCCGTCTTGATGTTTTGTTGTCGTTAAAAGAATTGCCAGAGAATGGGCTATGTAATAAAAAACAATGAATAAAGCGAGAGAGATTAGTACTCGACCTTGTTGCTGACTGCTTGAGTGGATGTGCCATTAAGGGTCTATCGATAAATGACGTCTGCGTTTTTGCGGTATTTCCTTCTGTTTTCTGACTAAAATTCACTTCCCCCGAACAGACGTCATATTTTGATCATCAAAATCAGTACTCTTTTATGTAAAAAAACATAAAGCGGACCTTGCAGCGGTTCATCTTCATGATGAATTCACTATCCGCAATAGGTTAGATAATGACACATGAACATATAAAAATGGAACAATAAGTTTCTCTTATTGGCATGAAAATATAACTTTTTGATACACCAAGTTTGAGATCGTAGAGATAAGCATCACATGATATTTATGGGGATTTATGATATTATGGGGAGAAAATTATTTATACTGCTTCTAAAGTCATCATTTTCGCGGGCGGATAGCCAGTCGCCACAGGACTGACTTAAATAATTAACAAACTAATTTGGAAGAGCTCGAATCGTTCATTCCCACTTATATACATTGGATAGGGAAGTGTTAGCAACGTCTTCTTTTTAGCAGTAAGGACTTTTGAGATAATGGTTGTTGGTCGACCACGTATATTATCCATCGGGGAATTTTCGCCCGGAGTAAAAATTTTGGGAATTATCACCCGGAGAAATTAAACTCACCTCCGCCAGCAGCGCCATTATATTGGATAGGGGAGTGTTAGCAACTTCTTTTTCTTAGCAGTGAAGGCTTTTGAAATAATGATTGTTGGTCGGCCACGAATATTATTCATCGGGGAATTATCGCCCTGAGTAAACACCTTTTTCTAAATAATCACCCGGAGAATTATAGCCCTGAAGAATGCCAAATTGATAAAAAAAATTTCGTGCGGTCAGACCGCAAGCGGTCAACCGCACTCCCCACCGCTGGCAGCGCCATTAGATTGGATAGGGGAGTGTTAGCAACGCCTTCTTTTTAGCAGTAAAAGCTTTTAATGTTTTTTTTCGAAATTTCCCCTTGTATTTTTTTGTATTTTTGACCACTTTGACAGAGTCTCCAGCTGAACTACGCAACTGATTTTCCCAAGTCAGTTGTCATTTTCTTCGTTAGGTAAATACCTTTCATTTGACACCTCAATGCCCCCATTTCGACCCCCCATTACTGACCCAGATTTAGCTGAAGAAGAGCTTCCGTTCTGGGCTGAATCGTCGAAAAATGCCCTATACCTTGAGAGTATGGAATTTTTTCGACCAACATTGTTAACCAGTTTTGTTGCCCTGGACCTCCGCTAACTATTGACGGTCAAAAATCAAGTCTACTTTGTCTAACAGTCAAAGTTTCCTAACAAAAAAGTGAGCAACCACCAAAATTTTAGCTGTTTTCGCTGTCTAGCTCCTTCGGATGAAGAGGGATGAAAAAGTTTTCTTTTACAAAGTTGTTGGCAATCCAAAACTCTGAGGCTTTTCTTCCCAGACCAAAACTCTGCAACTGCACCGTAACTAACTTTTGGAACATTTCCAAATTTGGCCCATTTTCGACCCAAAACTCCCTTATTTCAGAACAATATCACACACCGGACCAAGTTTTCTCCACGTTTCAGACCATCACCAACAACATATTCAAAAGTATTTCTTTTTTTGGCTTTCGATGGAAAAATCGTTACCCACTGACAGACATTGAGTTTTTATAATAGGTAATAATTCGCGGGCGAATAGTCTCTCCCCCATAGGGCTGACTGATCGTCCGCGCGGGCGGATAGTCTCTCCCCCATAGGGCTGGCTAATCGCCCGCGCGGGCGGATAGTCTCACCCTCATAGGGCTAGCTAATCGCCCGCGCGGGCGAATAGTTACTCCGTATATTTATGCTGCTGTTGGATAGCGACAATTTTTGATGCATTTACCAATACTTCGATTGTGTGCCCCAGCACCTGACGCCATTTGTGTACAGCTCCGAAGAGTTTCAAGCTGTTATTCTGGTGTCAATCTCGAGCATTTTTTTTTTCTCTTCTAAAACGTTTCAAATATTTAGTGTCTTACGATATAGCTGTTGGTTTACACAATCCAAATGAGCCATGACTCTAAAATAGTTTTAGTATGCTGTGAACAATCTTTTTTTTTCACTTCTTATCATTCAGTCATTGAATAAAGACACTCTTTTGCATAAACCGGAGTTTAATTAGAAGCTCTTGACCAGGAAAACCAACAATAGCGAGAGGTTCGAATCTGGCTGAGACAAGGAGAAAACAAGGAAAATCTTTTTAAAATTATGGAATGGCTTTTTCCCAAAATATCATTGAAATTCTCACTGAAAAAATAAGCAGACCCATGTCGAGCCTAGATCCGTCCGCCAGCCGAAAAAGTGTCAAAAAAGTATGCCGACGCCGGTAAAAATAAAAATATTGGCCGCCGCCGACTTTTTTGCAGAAGGCTGAGACGGGAAATAAATATGAAATAAAATAACGAAAATAAACATTCTAAATAGGCAAAACGACGGGCAATAAATATGAAAGAGTCAATCTCACGGCACAGATATCAAGAGAAGTTTTAAAGTGATAGAGTCAATTTTAAACTTTGGTGATCTAAAATTTCTTAAGAACACCATAAGCATCAGACATAACCTTAAACCAATTTTCTCGTCACGGTTTCGTATTAGTAATTACCAACGCCGAAATAAGTCACAGGGTTTTTAGGTTAATAATAATTGACAAGAAAATTTTTCGTAGACAAAGGAACATATATACAGGATCTTTTTGCGACAAATATTTTTCCCGGACTCTACGCAAAATTCTAGGCCGAAGTGCTTTTTTGGACAAAGGTCCTATAAGTTTACTACAAACAATTTTATTGTAACATGGGGTAGATCGAGGTGGGAGGGGGGGTGCATCTATTATCGTCTAGAGAGAGAGTATAGCACGAAAATTCCTCATTTTGGTGTCAAATGAAAGCATTTGATGTCACAAAACTGGGAAAAAATTTTTGTGGGAATCGGGTCAGGGGTCTGGGCACTGGGACCAATGGAATGGACGAAATTGAAATTCTTGGCCATATACGAAAACAGTTTTTCGAATGGTCTGAGACGTACTTCGGTAGGGCTTTTGACATTACCTTGGGATTTCTATGGATCTTTGAAATTCTTATAGTTATAAAAGAACAGAAAACGTTGGATTGTTTGCTTATTTGTATATTTAGATACGTTCGAGTCTCTTTGCCACATCTATTTGGTTTGCCACATCTATTCTGATACGTACGGGTCTTTGGTTATGTTAACTCATTAACATCGGTTCGGCCGATCCGAAGATATGAATTAAATAAAATTGCTATTTTGTACGGAAACGGACCCAAATCGACAATTTTGAAATAGTAAAATTGGTACACCTTTCTTTCTTTGTGCCAATTTTTTTTTACATTCGTAAGGTTTTGTAATTTGATGAAATGTATCCCGTATGTCTAGAACTATGGCAGTTAGAAAGTTGTAGAGAATCAAATTTAAGAGGGTTCAGGGTTTTGAGGAAATATGGTCCAATCTTTGGGAAATGGCCACTTCTAGAATTCGGAGGGATACCCCATTTCTCTAGAACTATGCGAGTTGGAAAGTAGCTTCTGAGGGCAATGTTGCTTAAGGATTTTTAGGAAAAATGATCAACTGCCAGCATGCAGTCACTTCTAGAATTTTGAGGGTTTTTATAGTACTTTATGGGGCTTCGCTATATTACTTTTCATAATGAAAAAGCGCTATCCACAACGTTGTACAAATGTTATTTCATTGACCTGCGATAGTTCTAGTCATCGTTTTTGTTACGCGTTGTTACTAAAAAGTCTTACTCGGAAATTTGTACGATAAACAGCTAAGACAATTTTTCGATCAATAAATTTATTCTGCTTTCAGTGGATGAGACTTTATTTCAAAAATGGCCAATTTTCTTATATTTTGTACTCGTGCATGTTTTTCACTTAACATTTTTCAGCGAGCTGCCGACGGACGTTTTTTAAAGAGTCCGCCGACGTACGACGTCACGAAAAATGTACTCTGCCCGAACCTATCACCAATCCCAAACTCACAATTCTACTTTTCACCACGTACCTCAGCCCATTCCGAACCCACTATTCAATCCACGTTACTCTTCTTCAAAATGAAATTCACAGACAAGTCATTTTTCTAAGTTTAGAAAAAAGAAAAAATCGGATCGAAACGTCCCTGAGTCTCAAGTTGTTTTAATGGGACGGCTCAATGGTAGATCCTAGCACTCCTACAATCTTTTTCAGTGATATCTTCTTCGGACTCAAAAATACATGGTGAGTTATTCATTCACTCAAGATTCCCTCAACACGCTTGGGTTCTCCTCTTTTTACTAAAATTTTCTACTTCTTTGTAAACAGCTCACAAGACTATGGTTTACCAGTTTCAGTCTCATTATATTCTCAGTGCTTCTTTTCCCTTCCAGCTAACACACTCCATATACACTGTTATCTTGTTAGCAAGTTTTCGCACTCTCACTTCAGACATGTAAGATGGAAAAGGTTGCAGAGTGGTAAGGGTTTATAAAAGGTAAATATGGCAAGACTATATAATTGAACAAACTGACCGTAGAATTGTCGTTGTTCCATTTTATATCAATAATAAGAATCAGTTCCTATAAATTCAAGCTGTCGCCTACAACACACAATAAACAGAAGCATAAAATTATAATTCAAAACTCAACTTACGAACACATACATTTCAATTTACTCTTTTTTTTGTTCTATTAACGATATGCTATAACCATTAGAGTTGTATACTTTTTGCTGCCACCACATAGTAATACATTTTAATGCTACTTTTAGCACATTATTATAAATACAAACGAACTGAAAAAACCACCTTAAATGAAATCCCATTTTTCAAAGACGAAAAAAATTGTTATGGTCTCCGAGCACGCTACCCATCCACTACAATAACACAAAAGGAATTTCTTATCAAAACCAAAATGTTCAAACATTTGCTAGAGAAAAGGAAAAAAATAAAATTCACTTGCTGACTATTTAAGCCAGAATGGTTGGTTGATTGTGTGTTGGCTTTTCGAAAATTTATGGTAATTTTGTTATGAACGTTGAGTTAACAGAAAAAAAACAAACAAATATTTTGACAAAAAAAGCAAAGCAAAAAAATATACGAAGGAAAACCTATTAAAACGACTTATATATTTGTATTGAGGTGGAAATGAAATTATATTCTAAAGCTATCCTAAGAGCGTTTCAATGTTTCAGCAGGATATTTACTTTTCACGCACCCCGGAAATTGCTCTAAAACACACATAAGTTGAACGTTTAAAAAATTGTTTAAAATGTTTCGACGATAGAAATTCATAAAACATTCAAAATATTATTGAAGGCGTAGTTAACCTTTCGTTAACGTACGCTGAGTTCACATTTTTGGGCCTCAAATAAGCTAACTTTCAGCTATAGCCCGAGATTTTCAAAACGTTGTTAGGTTTCATTTTCAGACGGCGGGCGGAAGATGTATAGTAGACCTCCAAAATAGAGTCCAATATTTTAAATTTTCGAAAAGTTTGGTGCTCAGCTTCTCATAAAACATAAACCATTTTTTTTTACAGGGACCAACTTCTTTCACAACTAGGAGCTAGGAAATTATCTCAATTGCGTTTGTGCTAGTATAGCCCCTGATTGTAATAACCAATAGCTATTCTCAAAATTTTCGAATCTCTCTCACTCTGCTGACCACTGCTATTGCCTGATTTGACTATCGCTAACACATCATTACCATAACCTTTACATTCCACTTCACATTAACTTTACATCCCTCTTTACATCACATTTGAATTCCGCTCAACATCACTTTAATATTCACCTTACATCCCCCTTTACATCCATTTCACTTCACATTTGTATCACTTTTACATCCTTCTTTAAATTCTCTCTTATATCAGATTACATCCCCATTACATCAGTTTTACATCCCAAGTAACATTTTATAACTTAGGTTAGAAAAATGCCTAATTAGTTATATAACTTTTCTGTTAAATAACCGTCATTTAACAAATTAGTTAACTATCAAGTGCTCTTTTTACGTCCACGTCGTAATCCCTGGGACCTCAATTCTCTTCGGAGTTTTGTGCTAAACTAGCTATGAGAATACGGATACGGATCTAGGAAATTCATGTTCGGGTCAGGTCACCTTAGAAAAAGCTTACGTTTCCGTGATAGCCGAGTCGAGATTCAGGTTAAGGTAAGGTAAAGTATTCAAATTATTAAAAAACATAACCAAAGACCCGCACGTAGTAGAATAAATGTGGCAAACTGAATAGATGTGGCAAATAGAATAAATCTTGCAAAAAGACTCGAACGTATCTTAATACAGTAATATGTAAACAATCCAATGTTTTATGTTCTTTTCTAACTAGAAGAATTTCAAAGAACCATAGAAATTACCCAAGGTAATGTCAAAGGCCCTACCGAAGTACATCACAGACCATTCAAATCTAGAAATGGTTATATCCAAGGATTGGGCCATTTTCCCCTAAAACCCTGAAACACGTGTTCTCTAAAATTTTGTTCTATACAACTTTGCTTTTGAAAGCAACCTCCAACCTCTTATAGTTCTAGAGATATGGGTCATCCCTCCCAATTCTAGAAGTGGTCATATTCCAGGACTGGAGCATTTTTACCCAAAACCCTGAGAAACGCGTTCACTAAAATTTTATTCTCTACAACTTTGCCTTTGGAAGCAACTTTCTACCTCTTATTGTTCTAGAGATATGGATTATGCCTCCCAATTCTAGAACTGGTCATATCCCAGGATTGAGGCCTTTTTACCCTAGACCCTGAAACACATGCACCCTAAAATTTCATTCTCTACAACTTTGCCCTTGACAGTGAGTCTCGCTATTGCATAGTTACGGAAATAAATACGAAAAACTGTTTTCGTATATGGCCAAGAAACTCAATTTCGTCAATTCTACTGGTCCCAGTGGCCGGATCCCTTACCCGATTCCCACAAGAAATTTTTCTCAATTTTCTAACATCAAATTCTTTCATTTGACACCAACATGAGTAATTTCCGTGCTATACTTGCTGAGATATTTGCGAAAAAGCTTCACCGACCCTCGAAAAACCATGGTTTTGGTCACTTTCTCGACCATATCTCCGGAACCACTTGATCGATTTTGCTCATCTTCGAACTTGAATCATGGGAGACATGTATCTTTCAGGCAAAAAATCTTAGGGTGATTTAAACGACTTGGAAAAAAGTGGAGACGGACGGACGGAGGACGGACGGATATACATTTTTTTTATTGTTGATTCTGCCAACTGCCACCTCGATCTACCCCATGTTGCATTAAGATTTTTTGTAGTAAACGTATAGGACCTTCGTACTTCGTACGGGTCCAACAATGAAGGAATATGCGATCAAAAACAAAAAAGTTTAAAAACGGTCAAATGACGGTTAATTGTATTGCCTATGAGTGAAAAAAGCTTATAAGTTAAAAGACAGTTATATAACCGACTTTTGATTAATTAAGAAAAAGAATGAATTATTATACTTTTTAGTTAAATGACCGTCTCATAACTTTTTAGTTAACAACCCTTTTACAACTGGGCAACAACGGTTATATTACCGTTATTACAACGTTAGAATAACGTCATTTTAACCAATTAGTTAAAATTTGTTGCGTTTAACCTAGGATAAAAAACCGTCATTTAACCGTTTTTTAACTACGAAATGCCCGCACTGCGGGAGCTAATAACGCCCGGGGTGTTATTAACGCCCGCACTCCGGGCACTAATAACGCCCGTGGTGTTATTAACGCCCGCACGCCGGGTGTTAAAAACGCCCAGCTATATAATTCGGTACACGGTCACTATTGAGCTTCAAGAATAAATTGGAAGTTATTTAAATTCAGAAGCTTAGGACATTTCAATGTACACATCTCGTTTTGTATTGTTTTTATTCATACCTTTTACTCAAATTTTTAAATTTCAAAATCGTAGTGCTCAATGACTTTCCTAAAGTTTTCATGTAATTTTTTGATTTCTTATAGACAACTTTTTTAAAAATAAAAGAGCAGTGAAAAAAATTCTTCCATCTAGTGGCATTCTTTCTGTATGATTCTCTTAGTCAATCCCTTCCAGTGACGTTCTGTACTTTCCCCTTAGTCAACTCTTTCTAGTGACATTCTGTATAAGGAAAATGTTCCACTTACTCAACTCCTTCTAGTGACATTCTGTATAAGGAAGATTTTCCTCTAGTCAACTCCTTCTAGTGACATTCTGTATAAGGAAAATGTTCCTCTTACTCAACTCCTTCTAGTTACATTCTGTATAAGGAAAATTTTCCCCTTAGTCAACTCTTTCTAGTGACGTTCTGTATAAGGAAAATTTTCCCCTTAGTCAATTTCTTCTAGTTACATGCTCTATAAGTAAAGTTATTTATTAAAGTGCCATTTTGTAGCGTTTATCCAATTATTCAGCTGGGCGTTATTAGCGCCCGGAGTGCGGGCGTTAATAACACCCCGGGCGTTATTAGCTCCCGGAGTGCGGGCGTTCATAACACCCCTGGTGTTATTAACGCCCCGGGCGCTATTTTCGGCGGAGAAATGTCCTGCCACCGCATCAAGAGTGTGGTGGGTGCGATTACCGGGCACTGCGGATTGAACCAGGCAAAAAAGGGAATCTCTAACGATCCCAACTGTACATGCGACCTAAGTGAGGAAACGGGCGTTCACGTTATATACGAATGCCCGAATTTCTCCTCATTGACGCATAGGACTCAAGCAAGTCATGTGGTCCAACCTGCAACAG
The DNA here is from genome assembly GCA_029228625.1 of Pseudolycoriella hygida. Classification (NCBI taxonomy): domain Eukaryota; kingdom Metazoa; phylum Arthropoda; class Insecta; order Diptera; family Sciaridae; genus Pseudolycoriella; species Pseudolycoriella hygida. Next base: position 143,432,561 of record CM055403.1, read on the forward strand.
TATCCAAGATGGGACCTGCCGCTCTAGGCAGGTTCCTGGTCGGGACTGGTAGGTTTTTAAAATTTACATGAGAGTGGGTTACGATATGTGATAGATATGTGTTTCAAGGACCAGGAATGGTCCGATTCAAACTGATAAATCCAAAAAAAGTGTCATAATATATTATGAACATATTGAAATTAGGATGTGATGTAAAGTTATACACGAATGTCTGCATTAAACCAGCTCGAGTATTTTAACATTATAGTGTTTAACTTGTTGTCCAAGGAATATGTTTTGCAATTTTCCATCTCTCGTAAGTGTAACGACACATGGATATGGTGTACAATGAACATACATACGAGCTCATATGATCTTACTATTATAGTCGCTCCAAAAATTTCGAATTTATGCGTAACATGCAAATATTTTGAGCACTTATTTTACCGCATAAATAGGAAAATCCGATTATATTTCGACGATGTGGTTTAAGGAATAGCATGTAAGTAGGATACTTAAATTTTATCGCTTGGAAAACTCAATTCAATAGATCCACACACAAAAACACATTCCATATCTCTCTTTCGCTCCTAACCCATAATCACCCGACCTCTAATGCTAATATAAAATATATTTATATCACCGACGTATGTACAAAGAATGGTTGAACCTATATGTTGTGATAAGGAAAATATTTTCTTCAAGCACTTCAGGCAAGAAAATCAAATTACCATACATGTTAGCTACTTGTGATAATATTTTGGTTTATCGTTTTAAAATCCACTTTTGAATATTATTATGTTGAATATATTCAAATTTTTTATTATGTTTGTAGACGCTCTATCAAGCATAAATTTGGCATTGTAAACAAGCTCAATCCTACACGTAACTATATGCCTACGATGCCTACCCCATAGACACAATATTACGTTCGAATCATAACAGTGTATTGAAGGAAATGTTTTTCTTGAATTAGCCTTATGTAGATGAGAGAAATTGCCGCTTCGTTCGTTCTTGAAGCTAAGTTCTGTATTTATCAGACAGCTGTTGATGGTTTAACAATTTTTACTCTGAATCACGTGTAATCCACCGGGTATTAAAAAGTTATTTTTCATCGCAAGAAGTAAAAAATTATCAAGTCGAAATTGATACTGCAATGGAATTAAGTAATGATTTGCATATAGAGTGCTCTTTTCAATAACGAACAAACGAAGCATAAATTGCGAAGCAGCTGATGATGACAAAGATTTTCTTTTGCTGTGTCGCTTAAAATGAAGAACTGCTGAAATATTTCAGTTAATGTTCTTTCAAATTATCCATTCATAATTCTTATGCTCTGACTTGGCATTATCATGACAGAAAGACCAGTTTCTTATAACTTGCCTTGCGGAAAGTCTAACGTGTCCAGTTTACTCGTAAAAAACTTCCTGAAATAACTTTTGATTTGGAGGCAATGCCAAAATGTGCATACAAGAGTTCGACAGTGAATTGCTACCATAACTGATCCGGTTAAGCAGTCAATAATTAGTCCTGCCTCTCTTTTTTCGGGTGAAGTAAATCTTTTCTTACAAAAGCAGCGTGGGTGGCGCTTTCAGCTTTGATGAGCAAGAAATTTTTTCATAATAAAGTTCAAGAGTGCGTTCCGAGAAATGCGTCTCAAAAATGCTTAATGCGTTTTTTATAATCAAAATTATTGGGTTGAGAAACTAAAAGAACGGAAAAATTATCTCGTAGTTGGGTCTGACATTTGAGTTTTTCCGATATTTATCATACGAATTAAATAGTAAACTCAACAAAACAGGGCCATCATTTGTAGTACAAACAGAATCAGTTGGCTAGGCCATCCTCCCGGCAAACTGCATGGAAATAAGAATGAACTGTGTAAAAGTGATTGAACATGTATTAACATAAGAATGGTATGTAATATAAGAATTATTGAAATGTGACTATAAATAAATAACAGAAAAACTTCGATGAAGACTATTAGTCAGAGAGTGCGAGAATGGGTGCGCACGCCGAAGGCAAGGGCTGCAATCGTACAGGTTGTATTATCATACGTCGTTCTTGTGATTTGCGTAATTTTCCATCACTACAACAACGGAAATTGTAAATTTCACTTCCCAAAACACAATAATCATGTTGTTCGCATCAGTTATTTTCGGCTTTCTTAGGAACCAAAAATACTTTCGGCCACCTTTTAGAGATCTGAAAATATTTTCGCATCTTTCGTTTTCTTTTTCGGTTCCCATTTTGGAAGTGAAAGTTACGATTTTCGTTGTTGGAGTCAAGAAACAGTACATTACATCACAAGGTGCATTTAGACTCACCGTAAAATAAGGTGAATAGGAACACTTGGGTGAATAGGCACAGAGTAGATGAGCGTCCATGTGCTCTGTACCTGCTCTGTACAGGTGAATGGGCACAGAGTAGATGAGTCTCCAAGTCCTATTCCTGTTCCTATTCACCTCACGGAAGGTGTTGAAAAGTTCAAAATACCTTTTTACCACCGTGGTCTAAATCAGCACCATTTTAGCTCCAAATGATGTATACTCTTTTTCGAGCAGACGGACGAAGCGCCAGATTCTGAACAAAAACCCTCTACAAATTCTGCATGAAGATTTTACATCTGATCATAGCAAGTGTACGATTGCATTTTTCACATTAATCATTTGGTTTTTTGTTCATGTAAATATAAACAAAAATTTAAAGTAAAAAAAATAATTGTGTTCTGGATGTCACCATTCAAAGCGCGGAAAACATGTGTGGATACATCAGAAGTGTTTGTGAAGTGAAGAAACACGATTTTTCATGCTTGCTTAGAGAACCGAAAGTATTTTCGGCCCTCTTCGAGGACTTCAAAGTACTTTCGGTTCTCTTAGCAAGCATGAAAAACTCAATACATCACGCGAAAACGAGTTGGCCTTGTGATGTAATAGTTATTTTCATGACAAGGGGAGAAAATAGAAAATTGCTTAACGAGGTTGATGTCTGTGGCCAAAGCAGAAAAAATTGCAACGAGAGTGAATTTTGTGGCCAGAGCGCAGCGAGGGCGGCAATTCACTCGAGTTGCCATTTTCTCTGCCAGGGCCCCGAGTTATGAATTAAACTTTTCACATTTGTTAGGCGAAAATTCATATTTTCTCCCGAAAAAGATTCACACTTTTTATCACTATTACAATTATTGTAGATAACTTAACACATTTGAGCATACAAAAGACGAATTTCATAGAAAACATAGAAAGTAACTCAAAAACACTCGCGAAATTGCCTAAAATCAATCGTCCAAAACAGTTACACAAATAACTATTTCGGACAAAAAACGCCAGGTTTCTTCACCGAATTTGCATCCGAAAAGGCGCGTTTTAGGTTCACATTGGAACATCACTTTTTAGACCAGGACCGATAACGACAGGCGGGAAGAAAAGACTGTTCTTCCCACCTTTCACTGCTGACAGAAAAATGAAAACATTATAGTCAATGTAACATCTATCAATGCTGTGCACTGAGACTATGATAATTGTTTGTTTTCACTTCACAAACACTTTTCATCCGATACGAAATTTATTTATGTTAACAATGTTAACTTAACATGAACAAAAGTCAGATGATTAATATGAAAAAATCAATCGCACACTTGCTATGATCAATTGATCATGATGTAAAATTTTCATGCAAAATTTGTCGAGTGTTTCTGTCTGGAATCTGACATTTTGAACGTCTGCGCGAAAAATAGTATACATCACTTGACTTGACATGACTATTCCATTACTCGAACAACGAAAAGTGTAATTTTCGGGCCCCCCGCCGAAAAAAAAAGTTCAACTTATGTGTTGTCAACTTACCTACATAATACGAAAGTCAACTTAGATAATGCGAAAGTAAAAATATACAATGCGAAAATCGAAATACACAATGCGAAAGTCGACCTACACGATGCTAAAGTCAATTAGTGTACTTTGATCGCTTATTATTATTTTCATGTATTGACTTCGGGAAATTACAATTTTCGTTGTTCTCGTAATAAAAAATTATGTGAGTTACAAGGGATGACGTATGAAAATTCAACCTGTGCGCTTGCAGCTCTTGCCTTTGACGCGGGCAACAATTCTCGTACAGGGTTGAATTATCATGCTTTCATTCCTTGTAATCCAAATAACTATTTGTAGTTTCAGTGATTAAGCAGTGATTGGATGTTTTCATTTTTCTGTCAGTACTCAGAGGTAGGAAGAAAAGTACTTTCTGGCACACCTCATTTTCAGTCCTGGTCCGAAAAATGATGTTCAAATTTATGCTTAAAACGCGTCTTTTCGGATGCAAATTCGGTGAGGAAATCTGCCGTTATTTGTCCGTCTGCGCGAAATAGTTATTTGGATTACAAGGGATGAATTTATTCTATCCCATAAAACTGGCAAAGCTTTTGGTGGAAACCTTCTTGGCACTTGGACCAATGGAATGGACGAAATTGAGTTTCTTGGGTATATGCGAAAGAAGATGGTTTTTAGTCTATATTTGTTCAAAGGCAAAGTTGTATAGAGAATAAAGTTTTAGAGAATACGTGTTTGAGGGTTTTAAGGAAAAACTACCACATCCCGGAATATATTCACTTCAACAATTGCCGTTTTTCGGGAGGGCTTTGAACATTACCTTGGACAATTTCTGTAGGTCGTTGGAATTCTGATAGTTTTAAAAACTTTGCAGCAAATTGCAATTCTGATAAGTTTGCACCTTTCCGTAGAGTATATCGTCACTTGCGCATATCCAGCTGCAGATCATGTTTCAGGGCAGTTATTCAGACTTCTTTAGTTGAAAACAGCCAAGAAAAGAGTCAAAAATAGACCTTTCTTAAAAAAGTTGTTTCAGACTATAGGAACAGCCTTAAACCGGGAAAGTTTTTGCATGGTCTTATAGTAGAGGTAGTATACTAGAACACCCCATACTTAGTTTATCAGTTCACCGCTGCTTCAAGCAGTAAAGCGTTCCGAAGTTTTCACCTCCGGAGTGGGGGAAGGCTTCAAGGGGTCTAATGATGAAAAATCTTTGTATCATTGGGGTCTAACATCCCATAAAATTTCATTTGGTTTTACACGAGTTATAGCCAAAAAACCATTTTTACCACCCCCCGACATGCACTTGCTTAGAGCACGATAACTCTCCCGAGATGTCAAATTTTCCAAAAACGAGAAATTACTTTTCTTACGAGTGGCACATTAATCGGGAAAAAATAGCACATGTTGTCCCAAAATCGTTCGAAGTTTTCGCAAAAACAAGGAAAACATGTTGCTTTGAAAAATGTAAGACTGTACCAAAAATAAATCAACAAAGCAGAAGGCTGTCCTCCGGCCCGTTGCACTCTCGTTCATTTTATACCACCTGTGGCGTGTGAACCAGTCTTTGACTCCCGACCCTGCGCCCACACCTCACACCTATATCCTTTCTTTCCCCCTCCCAGCCCGTATTTTATTTCAACTTGCAGTTATGTGAAGAGTGATTAAACATTTCAATTTTCATTTCATTTCGTTTCGTTTATTTTAGGAGAAAGTTAAACAATAAGAAAAACAGTGGGATGTTGCTCCAATTCGCCGTTGAGACGATTCAAAGGAGCTACATTTGCTAGTGACACATTGTAAAAATCATGCTTTTTAATTTTTCTTTCACACATACCGTCAAATGAAGTCAGCGCCACTTTTTACACAGTAAATACAAACTAGAACATTACATGTACGTGTTAACTTCCTGAAGTTAAACAAAAAGTGGAGAAGAAAAACGGTTGTTCGTTTAGACCAAGAAAGTCCTTGATACACAAATTACCAGCTTTAGACCGTAACCACCACAATCAAATGTCTACACCCATCCAAATGCCATGGCATTTTCCTTATGAAAAGAGTTATTTTTTGTTGAAAATGTAATGAAAATAAAAGAATCCAGAGATATAATGACTTTAGGCAATTTTCTTTCATGAATTTTTTTATGGAAAATTAAATATAATTCATTACTTGGGAAATGAAAGCAGATTACCGACAACAATAGCAGTGAGAGACAGAATTTCCTTTTAAATTATTTAAATAATTAGAAAATGTACCTAATTTCGACATGCAAGGACTTAGTGGAGAACATCGTCTCACCCTCGCATGTTCGTAAAACATATTACAAGGCATCAGTATCGGATATAAAGTGACTAATGTCGCTGACTAACAATTTTCGTGTACATGGTTTTGTTACATCTCTCTATTAGATCTGAAGCTTTAAAACATTAATGGCAATTTCATCTTGAAAATATGCGAGTTTCAAAGCAACAAAAGCGTTTATTTTGGAGGAAATTTAATGATGCATGAAAATGGATGTGTATACGAAAACTTTTTGGGGTTATAAAGCACGCAAAAGTTTATTGTCATGCATGATGATGATGATGGTGCTCTTGTAAATATGTATACGCTTTGCAAGTTCAAGACTTGTTTATTCTGGCTTAACCGTTAAGCGTTGTGGCTTCTGATAACTTGCCATTCCATGCGTTGTACATGACAACAATTTTCTTGAACATGGCTGAAATTGTTTTGTTCGAATATTAGCAAGGAATAAAACTTTATTCTTGCAAAGTGGTGTATTTGAAAATAGTTAAAACCGTACGCATGTGGGGATGATGTGGGGATTTTTGGAAGACGGGTTGATTGTATTTTATTTGAGAAATTTAGTAGGCTGATTAGAAACACTGAAGAGTCATGTGTCGCAAATCCTTCCAACTACTTCACAAACGGTTGACAAGCAAAAGTGAAATTTCTCCACAAAATGACAAGATTAGATTAGATTTAGTGGGTGAACTCCCCTGTAGCTCCTGCACGCATGCCGCCAGTGGGCCTGTTGTGCTTACCCACGAATGGTTTATACAATTTTACAATACTTTTTCTCAATTTCAAGAGACATTACGCATGACTGCGCCTCTTAGTTGCATTAAGGTACTCCAGCACAAGCTTAGGAGATATACGCTTCATGTGCTCATACTTGACTGTGAACGAGCCAATACGTTTGGCTCTTTTCATGATGTAAGCCGAGCATATACAAAGAAAGTGGTCAGCAGTTTCAGTATCGCCGCATTGGTGACAATTCGGGCTGTCGGCGATTCGTTTCAAGCTCCGTTTACTTACAGATAGAGCTTCTTTTGCTCTGGTCTTGCTCAATAGGAGACAAGCCTTAATTTGTCTCGCATATCTTATCGACCTCAAATGATTCGCGAAGGAGGCATCTTTCCAGTCGTCAATCCAGCTTTCAAACGTTCCGATAGAAAGCCCAATTTCTGGTTCCGGACTTTTTAAGCCATTGACTGACGCCTGGCGAGCCAGTCTATCTGCGATTTCGTTGCCTATGAAGCCGCTATGACTCTTAGAATCCAAAGAATCCAGAAGTTCACCTGGTTTCGAGCTGGCAATGAGCTGGAGAGAATATCTACACCTCAGCGCGCATGAGGATGTGAATCTATGGCTATCCAATGTTTTAAGCATTGATCGGCCGTCCGTGTAGACATTTATTGTACCCATACTTTGTCCTTAACATCCTTGAATGCCCATTATTTCTGTAAGAAACACAGTTACCCATTTTCCCTATGACAAAGATTTTTCTATATTCATCTGTGGGCAGCCCCTGAGCCGCCGCTAATGCGAGAGCCGTCAGAATACCAATCCATTACACCTACCTGTGGGCGTATTGCACCTTCCTCCCAATCGTGCATTGATGGAATGCTAACTCTAAAAGCTTTATCAAATTTGAACACCGGTTTCATGGCATCACGGCATTTCAAATCACGGATTGAATTTCACCATCAAATTCAAAATTTTTGCTTGCCCTGCATTCGAGATCCACAGATAGTTTGAGAGTTTGAACGTAACTGCGGTGGACCTTGCGACTGCTTCGATTTCAATGTTGAGGGACATAATATATAAGGGCCGTTCAAATATTGCGCACGCTAAAAGGCGGATTTTAGGCCTTGCACGCAAAAATACATGGAAAAAATTAAAATTGTATGGGGCGCACGCTTTTCTCAATTCCGCCTCCCCGTAAAAAGCGTGCGCTCTATTTGAATGGCCCGATAGTAAGGCTGCTGTGGGTGCAGTGCTCATATCACCTGTACGTGCTCTCAAAGGTAGACGCTGGATTTTTGACAGCTGCGTCTTAGCTATCTCTACGTTGCACCGCGGCCACCAAATTATTGCAGCATAGCATAATCCAGGGATAACTGTAGCTGTATAGATCCACAGCAGAATTTTTGGGTTTAGACCCCAAGTTAGACCGAAGGCTCTTCTGCAGTGCCAAATTGTTGCCGTAGCCTTCTGAGAAATGTATGCCTGATGCAGTGAGAAGTTCATTTTAGGGTCCAGAATTAATCCCAAATGTTTTATTGAAGGTTACAGTCTGAGCTCTTCCTCAATTTTGGCGTCATGAATCCGCTGATTTTATTTCTTCTCGTGAATAGAATTAATTTTGTCTTATCAGACTTTGCAGACTGTTCTTGCGAAAACCACCATCTTTCGACTAGATTTAGTTGGGACTGCATTACTTCACACAGTGTTGACGCCCCCGAGTGTTTTCTATTTTGTAGTTAAACAGTGCAGAGCTAAGGTGTCACTTCCACAACCGGAGGCACAAAATCAGGACGAATAAACCGGAGGAGTCAAGATAAGGAGGCGTTCAAATACGGAAGAAATGCAAAAATCCGAATGAAATCTGGACGAAGTTATATATATCACAGCAACAATACTGCGCCACAGGCCGCGAAAACAAAACAAAAAAAAAAGCGGGGTCGAATGGCAACAGCCCCCGCAAAGGGAATGTCCCCCTTGCGATGTCTAAGGGGCAGAGTACGGTCACCTGCAGGGCCTTACCAAGCCCGCCACAGGCGCGGGGATGAGGGGGCAGAGCCCTCCAATATTAAATAATAAATAATAGACTGCCGCCGCGCCACTGAAGTACAATTCGATAATACAGAATCCTGAGGCTTCAAAGTACGGACGCTACAAAATCCGGACTATCATCTGGAACATCATGGCTCTGAATTCTGACGCCTCATAATTTTGTATCTTCTGGATTTTGACGCATCCTGATTTTGACGACAGTGGGATTCGACGCGACGCCTCCGGATTTATCGGATTAAATTGTGATGAACATTTTTGCTAATTGAAGTATGGCTCTTCTAGGCCAAAAAGAATGTTTTTCTTACCTTCTAGACCTTCCCCAGGCAAACGAAACACCTTCTTGGCAAGTGACGTGGATGGGAGTAATTCATAAATGAGGAGTTGTAGCAGAGAGACCTAACAGGGAAAGGCACTAAATGGTCTAAAGTGTCATATTGTCATATCATTTTGGTTCAAAGTATATTTAGGGGTCTTATGCGTTTACCACGACGTTTGTAACCACCACAATTTTGACCGGGAAGTAGAGGTGGAGCATCGATCTTGGTCCTTAGATGAAGATCAGCAATAAAAAAAATGTCCGTCCGTCCGTCACCGCGATAACTTGAGTAAAACTCAACCAATTTTTAAAAACTATTTTTTCCCTGAAAGGTAATCGAGGATTTTCCTAATGTTTTCTTTAATCGACAGGTCTATGAAAGCCCTGCTACTTGTAGAAAAAACTTTTTTGAGATTGGGCCCTAAGATATAGCTAGGGCACTAAAAACAAGTCTCTGTTAGCGCCCTACATGTTTTTTATACTTAACTCGAGTAAATCTCCTCCGATTTTCAAATTTTGCTTGATCGAAGGGCCTAGGACCTTCTCTCGTTTTATGGCAGAAAATTTTTTGATTAGAAACGCTTGGACTCAGTCAGGACCCTAAAACTGAGTTTCTACTAGGGCCCAACGTGTTTGCTTGCATCGAACTGACTTTGTTGATTCTTTTTCTATTTGAGAGGTAATCGAGTACCAAATTATATTCAAAAACAAATTTGGACCCGGTGCCTGTGCTTAGGGCTGAAGTGGGCCTCAGGTCTGTTCTAAGATCGGCCCTAACCAAAAAAAAATTGAGCAAATTGAAAAAACATTTTTGTCTATGTAAGTATTTGTCCGAGGCCTCTCCTGAAGACCCTACATCAGTCCTAAGGTCGGCCCTAGACAAAAAAATGGTTTTTTTCTATGTTGTACAAAAAATTGAGATGAAAATTTTTGTCTATTTGGGGGTCAATTTTGTACTTTCGGAAGGCTTTTTTACACCGTTTCTTCGGACGGGTTTTTCAAAATTGCCCTCTTGGTAATTTCAAATACAATTTAATGTGGACGTAATTAAGAGTTAAGGCAATATTGACTTAAATACGTTCCAGTCTTTTCGTAACATCAACTCTGCTTGCCACATCTAATCTGATACGTACGGGTCCCTTCATATGTTTTTATCATTGAGAATTCATTGAAAAACGCGTCAGAATTTAGGGGCCGTTCATAAAGTATATCACGCTCCGAGGGGGGGGGGGAGGGGGGTTCGGCTTCGCGTGAGAGTGTGTGACAGGGGGGAGGGGGGATCTAGAGCCGGTGTTACGTCACGCGAAATTTTTGAAAATATTTGGCTGAAATTTACATTTTTCTCTAATTTACATGGAAGTCATTACTTTAAGTAACTATATTGTCCATCATTTTGACGTTAAAATCGAAAAATGCTCTCACTCTCGCCATCTTTCTTTTTTAATTCAGAAAACGAAAACTTGCATTTTCCTATAGTTTCAATATTTTTACACTTTGCGCTCGAATGGTCTACCAAATCATTGTTCTTTATGAATAGATTTATGAAGGCGCATTCATCTATTTTGCCTAGCCGTATGTTATTTCTAGTCAGTAGCTTTAAAGTGTATACTATCTATACCTAGCTGAAAATTTATTATCTACGAAAAAAAATTGCAACGCGACAAGATCCACATTGCAAGAGATTCGAGCTTTGGAGTAGCATTCGTGATTTGTGATTTGTGATTTTTCATGGTTTTTAAATTATTTTTGCCGTTATCGGAATTCATCTTACACGAGACAATCCTAATTTTTTTCTAACTGAATTTTGCACTGTGTACACAATTTCTGCATGTGCGCGTTTTCTTATTTTCTTAGAACCTCATTTTTGTGTACAAATTACTGTCCAATTGCACAAAAAGTTGAGTTCCAAATAAGACAATTCAGATTCGGTTGAAAGGCTTATAGCTCAGACTTACCAGAAATCTAAGTTGGTTCGGTGACTTCAAGAAGCGGAAAAGGTTTCACAAACTTGAGAAAATCACTCCCGTCAGTATCAGCTAATAATCCATACAATGAAATTAGAATTCACTGGAAAATTTTAGTTGATCTTCACAGCACGTTAAGACTTGCGTCACGACGGCCCTTATAGATATTATGATTTCAAACAACAAAATTTTTCTACAACTCAATTTTCCGTACACCTGCGATGGTATCGGCGTAAAATCGCTTTTTTGATTGACATTAATTTTTTTGTCGAATATAAGAAATTGAATGGCAAAACAGTACGTCATATCAATAGAGATGAGTTCAATAAAATTCGCAAAATACGATGACAAAATATGATGAATTTATTATCTATGGAAAATGGGGTTTGTATGCTGCAAACCATACATATAGGCAGCCACTTTTGTTGACAACAACGACACTTTACACAGGCGGCGTTATAATGCCAGCCTATGAAATATGCCGATGAGAAACATTCTTTATGTTAACCATGTAACTCAACGAAAATATTGGAAAACTTATCTAAAATTAAATCTTTAATGTATATGCATAATTTCAGTCTATTGGATGCCAAAAAATTGTGCCATGCAAACGTCGATATCAAAATTTTCTTCTTTTCAGTGAACATTATTGACGGCATGAAATGATTGCTGCTTATATACCACTATTACTTGCTTTGAATTCCCAGCTACTGTCTTTCCACACTCTTGACAACCTGTCATGGAGTTTGATTGGCAAATTTTTTTATTATTTAAATGAGTTTTGTTATTCTCGTTACTGAGATCAGAAACATACATAAATATAAGTGATAGGAACTTTGGGTATTGAACCGACAATAGCGAAAAAATATGTCTGGGGTATTTCACTTTTTATTGTTGATCGAAGTGCTGAATACTTTTCATGAAATGTTTCTAATAATCGAATTTTTAATCATTCCTTCAACCTTCTTGGTTGTTCCGCCATGTATCAATCGGATTACCGATCCATCACCACTAATCAATGAAAAACCAACTAGTTAGCGCATCGACAACCTCGGTACGAATGTACAACAACGCGGGAAACTTTCGATTCGCTTAACGCTTTCATTTTCGTTCAGTTGAATCAGATCTAGAGATTAGTGGGCTTCCATTAGACGGTCAAACTATCTAGCGTTTTACAAGAACGTCTTTCTACGCTTCCTATTCAACACGCCTCCGTTTTAAGATTTACCCAGTACAATAGTGATGGATCATAAGGTGAATGGGGGAGACTCCCTTCCCCTTCCAATGGAGTCAGTTAATACATTATGAATTAGGCAGCGTAAAGTGAAATATTTTATAAATCTTTTCACTTTTCAACATTCCACAAAGTCAACTCTAACGAACTATTTTCAGAGACTTGATCGATTTTTACGAAAAATAAATGTTAGTTTTTAAGTGCTACTCATTAATAACGCCCGGAGGGTGAAAAGGAAAACCGGACGGATTCGGACGGAGGGAGGAGATGTATGAGAACCGTCAAATGTGATAAAAAATGGAATGTGCAATCATTATTCCGAAATAGACTACGTCATGATAGTTTTTCCCTGTATCCAAATTCAATTTCCCGATTTTTCCCGGTATCCGCTAAAATCAGGCTGAATTTCCCGTTTTTTGAAAGAAAAATTTCCCGATTTTGGTAACAAAATTTCCCGATTTCGAAGATAGGACGTACCTGGACGTACTCGTTTAGTTGCGAATTAAGGTATTCAGCCCAAAGAACAACCGATAGGTATCTTAACCGTCCAGCATATGATTAATTACGCAAGCATAGCGAGAGAAATTTCTTAAAGCGTTTCTTTCAATTTTTTTTTATTGATGCGGGGGAGTGCAATGTTTGACTTTCATTTTCTTAAATTTCCCTAAATTTATTTGGAAAATAGAACGATTTCTCAGAATATAGTTTGGAAAGGTACTAACTTAAATGTGAACATAAAAGATAGCGCCGCAGGCCAAAATTTCATATTTATTTTTGTATTTCAATGCAACAAAATCTGATTTTATAGATTCGGGCCTGGGATAAAGAAAATTATATTGAGGTAAATTATTATGAAAACGCGAATTTTTTTCAGACTTTCTTTATAAGGGTAATACTTTTATTCACTGCAGTGCTTTCCTACGGAGTTAAATTATACATTAATTGACCGTGTCAAACTTTGTTTCGTTGATTTGTTGCTTTGGTGAATAAAATAGCATGTCCAACTGCGGGATATATTTTTATCCACTCACCTTCGGCTCGGGATGCAAACCTCCCTCTCGAAGATAAAAAAATTTCCCCGCAGTTGCATAATCTACTATTCAAGCGCTCTCCGCAACAGATCGTCAGGCAAGTTGCCTATGCCTATAGAATAATCCCAAGCACATAGGAATAAAGTTAAATCGAAACATTTATCCGCCTCATTCGCAAATTAACATCGTCGCGTTGTCGACAAAGTTCGGCTGGGCTTACTTTTTGAATTTAATGAGGTAGGTTGTTTTCGCCGCAGAAGAAATTTTCTAGCCAAGTGCCTCTTTGCATGTAAGATAGTTAATGAAGTAAGTATTCGAATGTTTGTAGCACCGCAGGCGAAAATTTTGAAAATCGTTTTTTTATCATTTCTGGGACCATAAAATCTCTCAGGACCCAAAAAAGATTCTGGGGCAGGTAAAATTGATCCTCTTTTCTTCTCTATATTCGGTCGTGTCTCGAGGCAAATAGATTTTATTAGCGAAAAAAACTTATTATATTTTGTAAAGTAGTTAACAAAAATTCGCGAGCGACGAAGCGAGAAAAAAATTTTTTTTAACAAGTTTTAGTTATTCTTTGATTTTTGATTCTTTGATTCAGTGACCATAACCCGATAGTGTCTCATGTACGATTTCCATGTAAAATGGAAAAATATATTGTGATCGAAAAACCCTTCATCGATTATGACAAAGTGAATGATAAACTCTGTCTTAGCTTAGTGGGGATAGTGTTCCGTATACAGATGATGTGAATGTTCTTTATGATTACTTCTATGAATGCTTTTACGGATGCATATCTGAATTTACCAAGGTGAAAAAGTGTAGAGTTAAAAGATCTTATGTGGCCTGCAAGTACATGAATGAACATTTAGAGTATTATATCAATAAAAGGAAATCTTTGTGGAATAAGTTGAAGGTAGGGAGGAAGAAAAACAGTAAATCAATTCTGAAATGGCAGAAGCAACTTGAGGTAATGAACATAGAAATTTCACGCTTGCAAACTTTCTATAAAGAGCAATACTACTCCAACCTGTTTAGCAAATGTGAAAGTCCAAAGCAAGTGTGGCGCACTATTAATAAAATTGTTCGTAGTGATAAGCTTCAACGAGTTATGGTTAACATAAGAAAAAATGATGTACAAGTTGAAAGAGATCAGGTAGCAGTCACATTTGATAATTATTTTGTTGAAATCGGAACTAAGCTAGCATCTGATTTTCCAATTGGCAATGCTGAAGACATTTATAAGTTTGATACTCTGGAATTGAACAACAGATCTATTTTTATGTGTGGGGTTACGCAATTTGGAATTTTGGAATGGATTAGGTCACTGAATAGTAATAAGTCGCCTGGTTATGACAAGTTGTCTGAGGCATCAGTTAAGTGTTGTGCTTCAGTCATCTCGCCAATTTTGGCGGATATTTATAATTTGACCTTGGCTACAGGCAAATATCCTGATGCGTTAAAAAGAGCCAATGTCACACCAGTATATAAAGCGGGTAATTCTTCTGACGTTGCCAATTATAGGCCAATGTCTGTCCTACCAGTCATCAACAAAATTTTTGAAAAATTAATTTTTTCAAATATTGTGGGTTTTCTTAATTCGAGTGACTATTTTTATTGTAAACAATATGGCTTTAGATCTGGGAGTGGAACGCACATTGCAGTAACTGAATTGGTTGATTACATCTCCTTTCATATGGATAAAGGTAAACCTGTGACAGGCCTTTTTTTGGATCAGTCAATCATAAGTTTGCTGTTGGAAAAAATGTCAGTAGCAGGTATTAGGGGTCTTGACCTTGTTGCTAGTTATCTATTGAATAGGTACCAGCGTGTTATGGTGAATGGGTACGAGAGTCCTTGGGTAAGTATGACTCTGGGAGTGTCCTTGGACCGCTCTTTTTCTTGATTTTTATCAATGATTTGTACCGTTTACCACTGAAATCCCAAACATACTTGTTCGCGGATGATTCGAGCTTCTTCTCATCATCAATTTGTTTTGCGAATAATGTTAAAATGATCAATGATGACTTGAAGTTGGTGATGAAATATTTCGAAGCTAATAAACTCACGTTGAACCTACGCAAAAGCAATGTTGTTCACTTCAGATCCCCACGAACGAAAATTGATACCTCGTTAAAAGTTATAGTTGATGGTGTGGAGATTAGGCCTGTGGATTCTGTGATGTATCTGGGAGTGATATTGGACAAGCATTTAAGTTGGAATTTTCATATTACAGCACTCTGTTCGAAAATCTCTGGACAAATTGGTATTCTGCGTAAATTGCGTCATGTTCTACCAGTTAGAATACTAGAGACCTTGTATATATAATTCACTGATTCATTCTCGTCTATCATATTGTATTGGTACATGGGGATGTGCGAGTAGAACATTGATTATGAATCTGGAAAGGAAGCAGAAAATTGCGTTGAAAGTCATTCATAGATTGCCATACAGGTATCCGACTGCGCTCCTTTGGTCGGATCATTATCCGGATTTGTTACCGGTCAGTAAGATGTATAAAAACGCGGTCTGTAAATTTGTCTTTAACTCATTAAGGGGCCTATGTCACCATACAGTGAGCTTTCACAAGCCTACGCATAGGTATCCTACTAGAGGATCAGAGTTTTTGTTTATTCCATATTCAAGGTCGCGTGTCGGATCGGCTAGGGTCAGTGTTGCTGGGCCGAGATTATTCAACACATTGCCGAAACATATCCGGATGTCGCAAACTCAAAATAAATTTTGTCATTCTTTGAAATTGCATTTACTTGATAATTGATTTAGCGTGTAAAGTGTTGTTTATTGTGGAAATTTATTGATGCTATTGATCACTGACCATTCTAACTGTATTTGACGATCTCTTCTAGTTACAATTCACGATCCCCTGATTCACCTAGCTACAATGAGCTGACTATTGATAGTCGTTCTTTCTTTCTTTCTTTTTTTTCTTTTTTATTGATGATATTTTCATGATTTTTTTAAATGATTTTGCCTGACTGATTTTTATTATTTATCTATTTGATATTTTGTGTCCCTTCGAAATGTTACATAATGGGACTATAAATGATGTTACAAGTGATATTACCTGAATATATATATGAATTGAATTGAATTGATAACTATTTCAAACTTCCAGTTTTTTAGTAAATTTTGTCATTTCCCGATTTTCAGCCATTTCCAGATTTTCACCAATTTCCCGTTTCTTTTTTTTTGTCATTTCCCGACATTTAGTTATTCGCAGATTTTTAGTCGTTTCAGTTATATCCCGATTCTTACTTAGGTCAAAATTTTTCTTATTTCCCGATTTATGGTCATTTCCCGATTTTTAGTCATTTCCCAATTTTTATTATTTCCAGATTTTCACTTATTTCCCGATTTTTAGTCTTTTGACGATTTTTAGTCATTTGACGATTTTTAGTCATTGCCCGATTTTTAGTCATTTGCCGATTTTTAGTCATTTCCAGATTTTAGTTATTTCCCGATTTTTAGTCATTTGACGATTTTTATCCATTTCCCGATTTTTAGTCATTTCCAGATTTTAGTTATTTCCCGATTTTTACTTATTTCCGATTTTTAGTCATTTCCATACGTCCATATGCCGACAGATGTGCCGAGCTCAGCCCTAAATCACTTCTACGACGCCGCACCGACGCAGCAGTTTTTTTCATTCACGATATTCTGACTGGTAAATTGAATTCGAAGTTTCTCCGCAATAAGATTATTTTGAATGACGGCTCTAGAGTACTACGTAAATTTTCTATGATTCGGATAACCGGTACCAACTGTGATTATTCACAGTTTTCACCATTTAATTTCGCCTGCCGGTTATTCAACCTTGCTGTTGTTCATGTAGATCCGACGCTTCCTTCTCTCGAATTCAGGAATAAAGTACATGGGCTTTATGATTCGATTTTTGGCTCATTTGGTTTGGTTGGATAGTGTTTGCTTGGTGTTTCCTTTCCACTTCTATGACAACCGAAACCGGAAGCACTAACCCGGTGATTAACTTTTTTATACTTTTCAAATGTTTTAAAAATGAAAATAAGATTTTTTTTCATGTGGCCGATATTTTGCTGTTCGAGATATTTTATTTGACGACGCCTACGGCTCAACTTGACGACTACTTCTTGGTGGACTTAATTATTATACTTAGTGTCGTTTATTTATTTATTTATCTTATTTATTTCATCTTTGACGCAGCTTTTTGCGAAATAATTTTTATTTTTGCTTTAAATTTTATGACCAAGCTCTTTGAGTGCTTTTTATTTACAATTTTAATTTTGACTACATAGTTTTTCTTTATCTTTGTTATTATTATTGTTTGTTTTGACTTCTTTCTGTTTTGTGATTTTTATTTTTTATTTTGTGATTTTTGTCTGTGATAATGTTATTGTACTTTAAGAGTATTATTTGTAACGTTTTCATGGTTTTTTAACGAGGGTTATGACAATAGTCATAGCCACTCTTTTTCCATGTCAGCTTGAGAAAAGTAGACAATAAAATTAATATTCATTCATTCCAGATTTCTTCGACGCGTTGTATGTTATTTTTTCGTCTAATTTCCCGGTATACAATTTTTCGGCTCCCAAACTTCCCAGTATCTAGGGTACCAGAATACCACACTTTTTCAACACGCGGTTGTGGATGTGAAATGGGTATATGAACAGGACATAGACCTACAGCAAGTTCACGTATGTCGTGTTTTCGGTAATATTTTTCCAGTAGTTTCCTTGAAAGGTCATTTCAATAGTGTTTGGGAAGAGGGGGTAGGGGAAATGGCACCTTACGGACGGGTTGGCCCAGTGGTTAGCGTATTCTGGTGCTGCTGCAAAATCCGGAGGCACAAAATCCAAAGGCGTCAAAATCCGGACAAAAAATCCGGAGGCTACAAAATCCGGAGGCTACAAAATCCGGAGGCGTCAAAATCCGGAGACGTCTAAATCCGGAGGAGTCAAAATCCGGAGGCGACAAAATCCGGTGGCGTCAAAATCCAGAAGAAAATAAAAAATCTGGATGAAATCAGGACGGAATCCGGACGAAATCCGAACGAAATATGTAGTGGTATTTAAAGCAACTACAGTTTATTGATACAAATTGTATTATAAATATGTATTAATGCGCCACAGGTCTAGAATAAAAAAAAGCGGGTTCGAGGGGCGGCAGCCCCGCAAAGGGGGTCAAGGGGGGATATCCCCCTTGCGGGGTCTAAGGGGCAGAGCCCTTAGCGGGGTTTGGGGCACATACGGCCGCCTGCAGGGCGAAACAGGGCCGTAGTCAGACCGAAGTTTCAGGACGGGGGGGGCGTGCGCCCCCAAAGTTCACCAGTATTAGAAAAGTAGATTCGCTGTAGCTATGGTATACAATGGAACACTTCGGAAAGGTGTTATGAAGATTTTTGTTTCGAAAGTTACCATTCACACATACCAGTTGAAAGTAAAAACAGCTTCTTCGATTTAAATTTTGCTAAAGTTGTTAATTTCTGAACTGTCGGTAATATAGTTTAGCCATATCAATATTGTGGCATCAGATGTGGCCAAAATGCCTGTAGTACTCGACTAGCTTAACATGAGATTTACAGACTTTCACAGCTTGGTTTGAAAGTATAAATAATACACTTAGCTAAATTGTCAGGTGTTCTAATGAATTATCCCCAGGGACTTCTTTATACAACACCAAGTTTTCAAAAAAAGTGAGTTTATAACTCTTCCCAAATATGTTACCTTTGAATAAATAATAAACTTGTATGTGAAGATTGAATGAATCTACTATGAATTCTCATAGCTAACAGATTGAATAAATTTGGCCATGTTTGTACAATTCGCTTGAAGAGATTCAAGCCTCACTTTGTTCAAAGTTTATCCGATCATCGAATATAGTTCAATGAGACGCCCAAAAGTTTAGCTAAGTGTATAATCCTTCATGACTATTAGACTTTAATTTTAAAAACAATTCAAAATAGCCGCGCAGCGAAAAAAAATGTGTACTGTTGCTCCACTAGCATACAATAAAAGCTGAAAAGTTGAGTGGATCTGAAAAGCTCAGGGGCGGCGCTGAAAAGTTCAGGGAGGGGGGGGGGCTCCGTCCTCCGTAGCTACGGCCCTGGGGCGTATCCAAGCTCGCCGCAGGCGCAGGGGTGAGGGGGCAGAGCCCCCAATATTAAATATACTTAAGGCCGTTTATTATTTACACCAAATAAATATATTTGCCAGTAGTATTAAATAATTCACACCAATATATAATAATAACGTTAACTGCATATGAGACGAATGTATTATATGCTTAAAAGTAATAAAAATCCGGAAGCTACAAAATCCGGAGGCTACAAAATCCAGACGCAACAACATCATCAGGATTTTGACGCCTCGGGATTTTGACGCCACCGGATTTTGTAGCCTCCGGATTTGGACGCCTCCGGATTTTGACGCCTCCTTATTTTGTAGCCTCCGGATTTTGACGCCTCCTTATTTTGTAGCCTCCGGATTTTTCGTCCGGATTTTGTAGGGGAGCCGCGTATTCTACATTGAATTTTTCTATCAAGTGTAGCGCATTAGTAACGTCCTATAGTTCACTCAAGCTTCAAAAGTTGGGTAGTTGTCGTGTGTTTGGGGCCCATAGACGCTACATTCGCATTACTCTGAGACGTGGTTCGGAAGTCACGTTAAGCCGGTGGTCCAGACAACATTTGTTATTGGCTATAAAAAGCTGTTAGTCTCTAAAATACAAAATACAAATACAAGAGCAAATTTAAAGAAATTTTGCTTTCAGCTGGAGGCAATTTTCTGTAATTCATGTTCCAATTGCACATGGTAACATCGTGTTCAAAATTGTTAAGCGTTCGAGTATTTTAAATCAATTTTAAAAAGAATCAAGAAAAGCGAATAGAATTTACCCGATTTATATAAAAAAATACGTAGCGCCTAAGTCCAAGTACCCAACCTAAAAAAATGTTTTTCCAAAAAATTCATTGACGTATTCAATAAAAGAAAGATTCACTGGAGTGGAGTTATGTACAAAAAAACCCAAAACTACTAAAATTCTCTTTCCTCAACTTTACAAGGAAAATTAGAAATCGTTTAAGATTTACTCGAGTCATTATGTTGACTGACGGACAGACGGACGAAATTATTTTGCAGATTTTCTCTCATTCAGATCCCAAAACGAAAAACCGGTCTGCAGTCGAAGAGATCGGGTTGGTTTTTTTACCAAGCTCGAGATCCACTCACCTCTACAGTGAAGTTCAATAATCTAAATATTCGATTGGTTTGCAAATTTTACATGTCGTTGTAGAGAAACACTAGAAATAAAGAAATATTATCAGTTTCCCATTATTATTTATTTTCTTTCTATTATATCACGGAATCTCTGCAAAGCTCCGGAAAAAGATATAGCATCACATAAAGCATCCATTTCATATATGATATGCAATAACACGAACGAGACGAATAATTCAAAGTCAAGTGAACGTGATAATTTAGTAATATCGCAAGTGCAATAAATGTGAAAGCATCGCGCGCTTGTACTATTTTATATCGGCAAAAATTATTATGGAAAGAAGGAGGAAAAACGACGAAAAGATAGGGAAAATGTACACACGACACTTCGTATTTTATTAATAGCGGTGGACAGAAATTCTGCTTCTATTTTCTGTTCATTTTTTTTATCATGTTGTACTTTATGCTGGAACAGCTGAAATTATTTTTTAAATTTATGGAAAACGGTACAAAATTGCTTTGGAGAAAAGATATTAAAAAGATGATTTTCGAGATTTTATTTCGACTTTAATATCTCAGTATTCGAGATAGTTTTTTGAACATTGTTTTTCACACTATACTACATTCTATTTGGTAACTGTAATACACGGAATATATTGTCACCAGAATTGAAATTTCAACAGAAATTTAATGCATAGCATGCACATTTCAGCCAGTTGTATTGCATTCAGCCAGTAGTATTGCAAGTGGAATCTATTCGTTTCCTTCCGTTTCTTCTGTGGAACTAAGTTAATGAACAGTCGAATGATGAGAAAACATTTCGACTTTATAAACTCGTTATTTAAAAGTCTCCTAAATGAAGAAACATGACGTTAAGCAATGTCTACCTCTTTCAAATAGGAAGATGTCGAATGGACGATGTTTAGATACCATGGTTGTGCTAGCAAACGATTTTTTGGCGAAAGCTAACGCTAACGCTAGTTTCAAAAAATAATAGCGTCGCTACCGTGATACGCTAATTTAAAAACAAATTAACGTTCGCACGCAACCTACTGTTCAATCTCATACGAACTAGTTCAGCTACTTAATTGAACGAAGTAAATTTCCAGATTTGATTAAAAAAATTACGCTGCGATTTTACCTGGGAAAATCAGATCTGCAGATTTCATCAATATCATGCAGACTGCACTTCATTTAGGTGCATGTCGTCACACCCCCCGGAATTTGTGCTGAAGGGAAATTAACGTTACTGGTGCGTCTGAATATGTGCTAACGAATAGTACCAATTTCAGAATTAGTGCTGCTCTGGTGACCCAGCACAAATTCATCAAAAAATGAAATTTTGATTTTTCGTCATTTTTGTATGGAAACCTACTTCAGGTTAAGTTTTCTTCAAATGACCACAGCACTCAAAATTTGTGCTGGCGATTGACACCAACTCCAAGATTTTGCGACATCTGGGGGCAGAGCACAAATTAAAAAACTGACCGAAGTTTCCATTTTTCGCTTTTTTGTATTGAGTTTTTTTCAAGAAACCGTTACACCACGAATTTGTGTTGGCGATAAACACCTACCCCAACTTTTTTACTACCTACAACAATTTTTTATTTACATCTGATCACCGAGCACAAATTGAAAAAAATCGTCGGAAAACCATTTTTGACACAAGAGTTAGCACAATAATCTACACGCATATCCAAAAAAATTAAAACTTTAACGTCACCCAATTATTTTGAATTTACACAAAAAATCATCTACATTTGTTACGCATATTATAGCTAAAATGTACTATCATGTTAGCGAAAAACTAGCGATTAAAGAACTTTTTCGCTAGTTGGATTTTAGCGAGCGCTAGTCGCTATTAGCGAGTAATTCCCAATCCTGGACTAGCGACGCTAGTACAACCATATTAAAGACTCGCAATCATTTATCGAAATACATTTCTCGGTCTGAGAATGATTCATTCATAGTCTCTTTCGGTGATGGCGCACTTTTCGGCGTGCGAAGTGTTTTCGGTGACGTCTTAAAAATTTGCGGCTCAAGATATTTTTGGGTTTTTGGCGATTCTTACGCCGACCGACCGGAGTTAACACTGGTTTACAAGGTTGGCATGAGCGCCGCTCATTTTTCAATGGTGTGAGCGGAAACGGGAGGCCGCTCAGATTTAGCGCTCGCGCTCATAACTTGACGTTAAATGCATTTCGAATTTTCCAAACGATGAAGCGTGGACAATGATTCAGTTTTCAAATGTGCACTGAGTGTAGATTGTTGTCGACGCGACGTGAGTATACACGTAGCATGGGCAACAATGGAAATAGTCAGTGTGCAAAATAGCACTTATTCACTTCATTTGAAAAAAAAATCCATTTTGCACCAAAAAAACGTTTGTTCCTTATGAGATTAGCTTTTTCTAAAAATCCTTTCACAACACATAGGTGAAAGTAGCATCTAGCCTTGTTCTATAGTTGGATTGAAAGTGTCTGCCCAGCCCATACCTAAGAAAAGAATGAGAGACCAATGAATTCGATGAATTCATGACCGAGATATGGGCACTCGAATTATGGTTTACTTTCGCCTTGACGCTCTGACCGTCAAGACGACCTCGGATTTGACTTCCTTTTTATCAGAAATGTTTTACAAACTTTTTACGGTTGTGCGGGGGCCTCAAACTTTTCGACTTTTCCATACATATTTGGACCGGCCAGCCTAATAGGCACGTCATACTGAACTTTCTGTTGCAAATGTCATACGGTCGGGTGCTTTTAAATTTGCTTACTGGCAAATTTTACCTGTTTTGCAGTTCTGCCAATATAAGCATTATGGAAACAGCTGAAAAACAGCAAATAAATTTAAAAGCACTTGACCGTATAGCGCTAAAAATGAGCGCAATGAGCGGGGCTCGGAGCGTGAGCGGGAGTACCGCTCAAATTTTAGAGATTGAGCGCGAGCGCCGCTGCAATTTTTCATGAGCACTGCCAGCCTTGTTAGTTTAGTTGCAAGGTTCTTCATCTCCTACAGCCTCGCAACCCATCTCAGCTTTGTCTTTTACACCAAGTTTCTATTCAAAAAATAAAGACTTGAAACAAAGAATATTATTTTTTTGGTTCGATCGAAAGTTCTCAGAATAATGGTTTTCTCTCCTTCATTTCATTTCTTTCTTAATGTTCACTATCTTTCATTGTATTCTCCACGTAAACCCGTCCCAAAAAAAAAAAACATTTTTCAAGGTCGATTGTGGCAAACTTCCGGGCAGGACGGCTATTTCCTAATTTTTCTTATTGATGATTTCGCTTGAAAATACAAAAATACACAAGCTTTGGGATCGCAATTCGTCGAATAAAATGGAAGTGAGGATTATATGCGAATCGCATCGCGTAAAGTTTGTATGAAAACACAACTTGACGAACTTTTTTTTTTTATAAAGTTGAATTTTCATACAAACCTTACCCGATGCGATTCGCATCGCACCCAATATAGTTAATCATCGCTTAATGTTGCTCAATGCCCACTGTTACTTTGTCACATAGGAACAATCTATTGTTATTATTTATTTATAGTCACATTTTCTTCCTTTTAAGTGAAACGAACATCCAGACGACTCCAAATGAACATGTTCTTTGCATAATTAATCATTTGTCGATAATAATTTAGAATTGAAAGAACATTATTGTTAAAAGGGTGAATACTTCGCTGACTGTCTCTGACGGCCGTCTGATGACTACATTCAATAGTAAAGAATAAATAGATAAACAATAGCGATTGAAATTAGGTATGGATTTCTATGGCAAATGTTTGTATGCTGTGATATAAGTTTATCGTTGTCAGACAAACAACTATAACCATTGGAAGCAGAACGTAATTATTTAAGAGACTTAAGGACTTAAGAAAAGTAAATTTAACGATATAAAAAATATTTATGACGTCTAAAAGTCATCTTGAGTAAAGTAAAGTACGTACTGGTTTGAATGTAAATATTTTGACTCGAGTTGACGCATTCTTTGCCTTCAGCTCGAACTAAAAACGCCAGATTTTGACCCTCTTCTATTTCTTCTCTTTATCGACGATGTGACTAACATTTTTAATTCATCAAGATGTCTGCTTTACGCTGACGACCTTAAGTTCTTCAAAAAGATTCAAACTATCTTGGACTCGAATGCATTGCAACGTGACCTGAATGCCCTTTACGAGTTGCGCAAGTACAACTGTCTCGATCTGAACGTGGGTAAATGTTCGATGATATCTTTTTATCGTATAAAAGATCATATCATTTACGATTACGCTATTGATGGTACTGCTTTGGATCGCGTCAAACAGATCCGCGACCTTATTGTTTATTTGGATGAAAGCTTAAGATTCAACTACCACATTGTTTTCCATGTTAGGTTTCATGAAACGTGTTTGCTATGAATTTCGCGACGTTCGTTCACTCAAAAGCATAGTCTTTGTTCACGTCAGATATTGATAGTGAGTATGCCGCTATGGTTCGATTCCCCTATTGTTCCACATACGTAGCTAAAATCGAATCCGTCCAGAAACAATATTTAATTATGCTCTACGTATGTCGGTAAAAAGATTCTAACTATCGGTTACCACCTTATCTACGTATATGTAACGGTGACCCGACAGATCTCCCAACTTCTTTTCGTACACTGCCTCAAATATTGTTGAGTCCTATTTTGTACACCTTTCAGTTCAATTTCGCACACTACAATTTCGTACACTTCCTATTTCGTACACTTATTATTTCGTACAATTCAATTTCGGACAATCCGATTTTGTACACTCCTATTTCGTACACTTCCTATTTCGTACACTTCCTTTTTTGTACACTTTGATTTCATACACCATGGTTTCGCACACTTCGATTTCGTACACTTTCCTATTTCGTACACTACAATTTTGTTTACTCCAATTTCGCACACTTTAATTTCATACACTTTCCTATTTTGTACACTTTAATTTCGTACACTCCAATTTCTTATTTCGTACACCACAATTTCGTACACTTTCATTTCGTACACTACAATTTCGTACACTTCTATTTCGTACACTTTAATTTTGTACACTTTTCTATTACCGCTACCATTGATTGTACTTTCTTTCGGGAAAATACTAAACCAATCATTCGGGAAAAGGTGGCTAACGAAGCTAAGTAATTTTTCCTTTTACGAAATCTACAAAACAAGGTTGTCAACGAAACTTAAAATTAGGGTTTCATTTTTTCTGTACACAAAAAGTACAACCTGTACACAAAAAAAGATGGTTTTGTACACTAACGCAATTTATTTTGTATACAACAAACAGAAAATTTTGTGAATGTGGTATGAAAAAATAAATGTTGATGACGTTGATTCAATTTTGCATGTTCATTCTTAAATGAAAAATAGTTGGGAAAGTAGCGCTGCAGGCCGTGAACATATTAAAAATATAAAAAAGCGCAAAGGGGTGGACAAGAGGGGAATAACCCCCCTTGCGGGGTCTAAGGGTCAGAGCCTCTAGCGGGGTTTGGGGCAGAGCCCCATGCACGTAAAGCCACCTGCAGGGCGTGATCTAGCCCGCCGCAGGCGCGGGGGTGAGGGGTCAGAGCCCTCCAGTACGATAGATTATCTTTTTCAATAAATAAAACAATTTCATTTTCAATTCCATTTCAATTTTTCAATAAAATGGGTACAAAAAGTATATTTTGTGTAGTGATGGTACTTTTTGTGTTTAAAAAACTGAGCCAAGAATTAACGCTTTATAATAACAAAAACTAGATTGCTAACGAAGCTAGGGAACTTTTACTTTTGGGCCATTTTATGTAAGGTTATGAGAGAACGACGTCTGCACACTGATTTTAGAGATATATGTTGTATGGAAGAAAGTATTACAGACGTTTTATCTGCAATTCGTTCATTGAACGAAAATTCGGCAAAAGCTTCGTTTAGCCTGCAGTCGTTGTTTTCTCATAATCATGCATCGAATGGCCCTTTACTAAGTGACACAAAAACTAGGCCGCTAACGAAGATAAGGAAAAGTAAGTGTACAAAATTATAGTGTACGAAATTGGAGTGTACGAAATTAAAGTGTACAAAATAGGAAAGTGTACGAAATCGAAGTGTACGAAATTAAAGTGTACAAAATAGGAAGTGTACGAAATAGGAAGTGTACAAAACTGAAGTGTGTGAAATTTAAGTGTACGAAATAGGAAGTGTACGAAGAGTGTACGAAACTGAAGTGTAAGAAATGGGAAAGTGTATGAAATCGAAGTGTACGAAATTAGAGTGTACGAAATGAAGTGTACGAAATAAGAAAGTGTACGAAATTAGAGTGTACGAAAATAAGGTGTGCGAAAACAAATTGTACGAAAATAAAGTGTACGAATTACGGTTGGGAGATTTGTCAGAGCACCATATGTAACACTTTAGATATTGAAACTCTGGCTAGGAGACGCATTTATAAATGCGTCCTTCTCGCCTATGATCTTTTTCACGGATTTGTGGATTCCGTCGATCTCACAGACTTGTTCATTGTTAAGACTCCTGTACGATCGGTGCGAAACCCTAATTACTTGTTGATAAGAAGACACACTACAGCATATGGATATTACGAACCCTTCAACCATATATCAATCGAATTCAACAGGTTTGGCTTTTTGCTTGACAATTCAAGTACGTGTTTCGTAAACATATTCGATCTTCATCAACCCCTCATTCAGCCTTTGTTGAGTCATAGCTGTGACTTGAACTGGTTTTTGATAGGCTTCAGCGTTGCCTCGGTTCACTATTGCCGTTCGTATTACCGTTCATACTATTTGTTTATTTTTTTTTCTCTCTCTATTCTTTTTATTTCACTAGCCACAATTCTCTCAACCCTAAATTTAAATTCTAACTGTTGCATTTCATTTAGCTCCTTACTCTATCCGACACCTCATTGCGAAAGAGTTGGTGCCTAGCGGAATAGTCATTTACATCACAAGGTCTACTCGTTTTCGCGTGACGTATTGAGCTTTTTGCGTATGCTTTTTGACGTATAAAGTGGAGCCATGAACGAGATAATGGCGAAAATATTAACTAGGAAATTGCATAGAAAGTGCCTCCATCTCTTGAAACAATTGATGTCAGATCTAAGTTATGTCTCACTTTCATTCATTCACTTAATTCATTCACTCTTTCACTCACTTATTCACTTAATCACTCACTCAATCACTCATTCACTCATTTAATTTGCATCTCATTCAACAGTTGGTTTGTAAGCTGTTGATATAAAAAAATCTGCAATTATCACATTTCATAGAAGAAACTCAATATTATTTCAAGCCGATGCAGAGGTGAGCGAGCCTCCCGAAACTCGACTAAAAATCCGACTAACAAAACCTGACTCGAACGGGAAAAAAAATTCACTCAATTATTTTCCCAAAATTGAGTTTAAAGAACATTTCAAATTTCAGTTTGGGTCCCATTTGGACCTTTTCGCTCGACCCGAACACCTCTAGTTAACGTACAAACAAGAAGTTAAATTAATATAATTTGAATGCAATGTCGAAATTTCTATATAAAAGTTTGACATTGCCTACAACAAAATCAGTTTTATTTACCTGGGACTCGCTATCATAACTGATCCGATTAAACATTTTCGTTAATATTACTTTCTCTGAGTACTCGGCTAAAATTTTATCGCCAGTAGACGATTTTATTTTCCAAAGAAATGATAATATCTTGCATTGGTGGATATTATCGTTCAGTGTGATGACATCGGATGACAGCGACAGTAAAATTTTAAATGTTGCGTAAAAGCTAAGTAAGTTCAAATCTTTTAGCACAATATCATCTGAAAATGAGGGTTTGGATAATCTGCGAAGTAGGATATCACAAAGTCTGACTCATTCACAGAAAGAATGTACAACTCATTTACAACTAACAAATTTTAAGAGAACTGATGTTTAATCCATCATATTTGTACGTCAGTGACATTCATGCGTAATGCGTACGAACATGCAAGCAATAGCACTGTAACCGGTCGCTTCAGAGCACGAAACATCTCAATAGAGATTTGTTTAGATGAAACTTTTAGGGTGATCTGAAGTTACGCATTGTGTAAGCAAAATACACATATTGACTTACCATTGTACGAAATAAAATATGAAAGAATCTGTTGAAAGCAGTTTCCGTTGATTGTGTTCACTCATACCCTCCTCGTCGTAATGCATTTGATAAAATGAAAATAAAAGAATATTTTTCCAGAACATGCCTACATCATCCACAAAACATTATCGGGTATATGCCAAAGACAGATTCTGCACATCAGATAAACGTAACATACATTAATAGTATAAATTTTTTGCAACCCCAAATGGAGGATATTTCACCAACGACAGCCAAAGTGTATTTGAATAACAGTTTGGGGCGACATTCACACATTCAATATGTCAAATCGAAGGGAAAAATTGCTATTCATCCGAGTGTCAAATATCAATCTTTTACACGCAACAATAATGCGACGATATTGAACTAACGTCTTCATTCCTATAATTTGACATCAAGTGTTTAAAAAAATTACCTTCGAATTGGTTTTACTGCTAACTTCTCGTTTTATTGAAAGTTCTATTTATTTGGATTGCAGTTCAGACCGAATTCCTGAGTTACTACTCTTTTTGCCAGGCAGAACGGACGGAGCCAAAACTTAAGTAGCTAAAAAAGGTATTACACCTTCACCTTCCAAGCAAATAGGCATCCACACTTTTTTGTATCAATGAGGTCTACGTAATATATAAGTTTCAGATCAAAGCGATTCATCTTTGCGAAAATATTAAACAAAATTTTTTTTCGCCACCCCTTGGTAGACCATTTTTCTTACACTCATATGTGGTCGCTAACAGAAAAATGTTATTCTACGGATTTCAAAGATTGGTCTAAGGAATCAATGGGCCAATAATCACAAAAATCGGTGAGGTGTTGTATTTCAGTTTCATACAAACTAATGTGCCTAGCACTTCTAAAGAATTAAAAAAAAATTGATGAGAAAGAAACCGTTTTTCTAGTTCCTGCCGTGTTAATCTAAAAATGAAAAATGAAATTTCCGCAGTCTAATGCAATACTTCACTTAAAATTAACCGACTGGATTTTTGCAAGAATATGAGAGCTAAATTTATCCAGAGATTGCAAAAACATTGGAGAAAAATGAATGTGAACAATAGTTCTTGCGTTATTGAAGAAAAGAAGAAAAGATAAGACAAAAACAGGGGATCAGGGAATCAGTAAGCACGATTGCTGCTATTGCGATGCTCTGGAAAGAACTACAGCTGGTGGCTCATCCCGGATACTGTCTTTCAGAGGCCATTCCTTGAGCAATGCTTTAAACCGACTAATAGAAGCGTCTTGTATCACTACCGGTAACGAATTGAAAAACCTCCTTCTTATTATTATTATTATTATTATTATTATTATTATTTATTTCAAAATCGTTATAATATTTTTACAGGTAACAGCTTGTATTTAAAGAAAAAAAAATATTATAATTAAAATTATAAGTCAATTCCAGCGAATTAATATTCATTTAAGGAATTGACTTTAAAAGTATATTAAAATTTAAAATAATTGTGTTTTAATAATGTTTTGTTTAGTTTTTTTTTTTTTTAAAGAAGATCTATTTAATTAGTTAATAATTTTGATTTTGATAATTTTGTGATTTGGTCCTCTTCTAGAAGCCAAGATTTCAATTTATTTTTGAAAGATTTGATATTTGTATTATTGTTTTTTAAGTCGTTTGGAATTTGGTTATATAAAAATGGTCCTGAAAAAGTTATCTTTGTTTTTCCGATATTTGTTTTTGTGGTTTAATATATATTGAATTTTCTGATCTTGTATTATATGTATGTTTAGTTTTTTCAAATTTAATTGTGTTATGTTTTTCATTACTTAAATTCTGTTTTACGTAGTCGCATGTTTGTAAGAAATATAATCCTTTAATTGGTAAAATATTAGTGTCTTTGTATAGTAAGTATGTTGGATGTTGCAATGGTAGGTGTAGAATCGCTTTAATAGCTCTGTTTTGAAGAGTTTGTAGGGGTTTTAAATGTGTTAATGCTGCTGATCCCCATATATTGCATAGATATTCGATATTACAATGTATCATCGAGTAATATAATAAAAACAATATTTTCCTTGGAAGGAAATAAGATAATTTTTTTAAGACACCTACTCTACATAAAAGTTTCGTACATAAGTTTTTTATATGGGTTTTCCATGTTAAAAATTTGTCTATAATAATTCCTAAATATTTAAATTCAACTTCTTCAAGAAAGACTCCTTTGTATGTTAGGTAAAATGTTGGTTTAATTTTGTTTCTTGTGTGGATGTTAATGAATTTAGTTTTTTCTATGTTTAAAGTTAATTTATTGAGTCTGAAATATTCTTTTAATAAATTTAAATCGTTTTGAGCGTTATTTTTATTTACATTGGGATTTTTGTTAAAATAATAAAGAAAAGTGTCGTCAGCAAAAATATTTGGTGTACAATTTAGAGGTAGGGTTCCTAAATCATTAATATAAATAAGGAATAATAAGGATGACAGTACACTACCTTGTGGACAGCCACAGACAATATCAGTCATTGAACTATTTACTCCATTTATAGAGACGTATTGTTTTCTATTAGTTAAAAATGATTTAAGTAAATTTAGTGCTATTCCTCTTATTCCTGATTTTTCTAATTTATACAGTAAAATTTGGTGATCTATTGTATCGAATGCTTTTGCTAAATCTAAAAATATGCCTAGAGTATATTCTCCGTTATCTACTGAGTTTATAATTTTTTCGATTAATTCTGTGACTGCTATTTTTGTACTAGAATTTAGGCGAAAACCGTATTGAAATTTATAAAAGAATTTATTGGAATTTAGAAACGAGTATAGTCGAGTATATATTATTTTTTCTATAATTTTGTTGATTATGCTTAAAACTGATATTGGTCTGTAGTTGCATACTAGTTTTTCATTCCCATTTTTGAAAAAAGCAGATATAACTGCAATTTTCAATATGTCTGGATAAATTGCATTAGTAAATATTAGGTTTATCATTTCACTTAGAAAAGGACAAATTTCATTTAAACACGATTTTAGTATTGTCACACTTATGTTATCTATGCCTGTGGATTTTTTGTCATCTAATCCGAGAATTGTAGCTTTAATTTCTTCTTCAGTTGTTGGATCGAGGAATATACTTTTTGGCTCATGTTTTATTGAATTAAAAAAATTTATATTATCATTTTTGTAGTTTATTAATTTTTTTGATAAATTTATTGCGTTCGATGCATAAAAACAATTAAATTTTTCTGAAATAAGTTTTGTGTCGAAAATTTCTATGTCGTTGTCCAAAATACTTGTAATTTCTTTTTTATTTTTGTTATTTCCTAAAATTTTATTAATTTGTTTCCAAGTTTTTTGAGAATCTGATTTGCAATTTTCGAATAAATTTTGATAATAACTTGTTTTCAAATTTCTATTTTTAGATTTCAAAATTTTACTAGTGATTTTTAATTTATATTTTAGATTATCGCAATTTATATTGTTAGTTTCATTTGTTTTTATTTTTTTTAAATTTGTTTTTTGATTATATAATTTTTTTAATTCATCATTAAACCATGGGCATAGTGTGTCTTTGACTCTTTTCTCTTGTTCTATTAGCTTTGTTGATTCTATTTCTGCAGTGTTAATGGCTTTTAATAAAAAGTTACAACTTTCATTGACATTATTTTTATCATAATAATCTTCTGATAATATTTGATTTAATTTTGTTCTAAATTTATCATAATCAATCATTTTTTTAATTGTTTTTATTTTTTATTTATTTTATTTGGTGTTATGTTAATATTTGAAATTATTATACTGTGATCACTAAAGTCATTGTCTATAGTATGATTTATGATTTTATATGTATTTGAGAAATTTGTTATTAAATGATCCAATAATGTCATTGAAGAAGGTCTGGTTCTTATGTTATTTGATATGTTAAAACCATAATAATTTAAAAGATTTGTGTATGTTCTGTTTTTGTTATCATTTGTGTCAATATTCATGTCTCCACAAATTACGCAATTTTTTGAATTGAATCTAAAGAAAAATGATTCTAGATGATCAAAGTAGGAGTCTAAATTTGTCCATTCTGGTCGATAATAACCAGCAATGAAGATTGGATTAATTTTATCGTTCACTTTTATCCAAATTGAATTTAAAGATTTATCAAATGTTGAAATTAATTCGACTTTAACATTGTTTTTCACATATATATTGACACCACCTCCTCTATCACCTATATTACGACCACAAGAGAATCTTGTGAATCCTATTATGTTGTAAAATTCGAATAAATCTTTATTCAGCCATGTTTCTGATATGACGATTATGTCTAGATTATCTATATTATCTATTATTCTTTTTATAATATCAAATCTTTCAAAGTTCCTGATACTTCTCATATTTATTTGTAATAATTTTAAATTGTTTAAATTTTGAATGTTTAATGTTGTTTTTAGGTAATCATTAATTGGCATATGAAAATGGTTAGATGATAAGTCAATAATTTCATTATTTAAATTATTCATTTTTGTTTATTTTTTTATTTAAGAAAGAGACATATTTTTTTAACTTTTTTTTTTTATATATATTTTGATTTATCAAATTGTCTACCATTTTCATTGATCTAATGTTAATTATTTTGCTGTTACCTGTTTTTCTAACATATATTTTTTCAAATTTGTACCATACGTAATTGCAGCCGTGTTGTTTTAAAGATTTTGCGTGTTTCAATAAGTCGAAGTGGAATTTTGATAAATGTTCATTGATGTAAATTTGTTTCTTGTTTTTGTCTTGTTGAATTCTAATTGTTTCATTTAAGTCTTCTGATATTATATTTTTATTTTGATTTATGAAAATTTTTTTTTCTTTACGTTTGTTTCCACAAACAGTCACCGTCTTGCTTTCCAAATCTGTCTTTGTCCTACCCTCAACCCCGACCGGCTTGCTTCTAGTCGGATAACGATGTTTAGTGCGCCTAATAATGCCCAGCATTGTGTGTTCTTTTTGTCAGCGCCCCGTGGACAAAGCAGCCCGCACTAAGTTGGTGAAGACTACTTATGTTCAATACTCCCGAGCAATGTGTCTCTGTCCTATACAATTCCGTAGTCGAGTGTATTTGTTTCAACTTACAGACATGCCTTAGACACCTCTTTTGCAAAGTCTGGAGTTGTCACAGGTCTGTCTTAGTTGCCTCCTCCAGACCACCACAACATATTTTAGGTGTGAGTGTCCGAATGCGAAATAAATTTTCAGCAAAATGGATTTTAACAGCTTGTGCTTGATCTTATTCAGAGATTCACTGAGTGATGCCAGCTTAAGGCTTGAAGTTGTTTGGCTTTAGTTCAGACATTCGTCTATGACTAGCCCAGGGTACTTATTAATCGTATGGCTTTACATCTAATATCTAACACCATTACGTACATTCATATTATTACAATACATTCTTAGAAACTACTGTATTTTTGCGTTGTTATTTTGATGTATCCGATGCATTCTCAACGGGAGCTTATAAAGTAACAGGTCCGATTTGCCGAAGTGATGATGTTGTTTGTTTTTGTACGATCCATTGAAAGGCCATCATCATTCACACCGTGTTCAGTGCCCGCCGTATTTTTTTTTAGAAAGTGATGTGTTTCCAGTACACCGCCATCTATGGTTGACTAGTGGGAGTAGCACCAACGATTTTCTCCATCGATTTCTTTGCTTGACATATTAACAAGTCTTCGTTGGACATTGTTGCGTGTGCAGAATCATCAAATGCTTGTGACGTCACAAATGGTTTTCTCTTATCCTGATACTTTTTTCGTTACTCCACAGTAACTACCCAATTTATGAAGCTTGGTGAACTTAGGGACGTTGTACGGTCTGTAATTTCTCAGGGAAAAATTCCCCGTTTCGGGGCTTGAAATCGGGCCTTCTCGGTGGAAGTCCAGTGCGTTCACCATTGAACCACCCGTCCCGTCCTCAGAGTTTCACTGAGTGATGCCAGCTTCCGACAAAGCTTGAAGTTGTTTGGCTTTAGTTCAGACATTTCTGAATCAGACATTCGTCTATGACTAGCCCTGGGTACTTAAAGGAGAAAACAGCTTTAACCTCCTTTCCCTTTAAAGTTATGTCTTCCTCCTTCAAGTTAAAAGCTAATCCGTCTATCTCCAGGAAGTCGTTTATTAGAGCGAGATCAGAGTCAAGTCAGACTCATTCACATTTTGTCATACGACAAGCTCGAACAGAAAAACCCCCGTGTCATCAGCAAATAAATCGAACAGTCCCTTAGTTGGTAGCCGAAATAGATCCATTTATGTACAATAGGAAAAGAAGTCGTCCAAGCACACTGCCACAAAAGCACACCAAGAATGTAACAATTAATCGTGGAGCACTACCACTTAAATTTTACGTAAAAATATATGAAGGGACCCGTACGTATCAGAATAGGTGCGGCAAATAGAGTTGATGTTACGTCCACATTAAATTGTAATGGAAATTGCCGATAGGGCAATATTGAAAAACGGGTCCGAAGAAACGGTGAAAAAAAACCTTTCAGAAAGCACAAAATTGACACCCAAATAGAGGAAAATGTTCTCCTCAATTTTCTCTACAACATAGCAGAAAGCCATAGCAGAAAGTACCGACCTAGTAGAGGTCTGGGACACATACTTCCATAGAAAAAAATGTTTCCCTCAATTTGCTCTGCAAAATAGTAAAAAAAAAAAATTGTTAGGGCCGACAGACCTTAATATCGACCTGAGACCCACTTGAGCCCTAAAAAAAATTTGAAAATCGGAAGAGATTTACTCAAGTTATGTACAAAAAACATGTAGGGCCCTAGCAGAGACTCGTTTTTAGTGCCCTAGCTGATTCCAAGGGCACAATTCAAAAAAGTTTCTTTTACAAGTTGTTGGGCTTTCATAGAGGTGTCGGTTAAAAAAGGGGCCATCCATAAATGACGTCCACTTTTTTCAGTGCTGCCAGCACATTTAAATCGTTAGGGGGGTAGAACACACATTTGACTCGCCAGAATGGATATTTATCGTGTTATTAACGATTTAAATGTGCTGGCAGCACTGAAAAAACTGGACGTTATTTATGGATGGCCCCAAAGCAATTATGACAATTGGTAAAGATTTACTCGAGTTATAAAAAAAACACGTTTTTAGTACCGTAGCTCAAATCCAAAAAAATTTCTTCCATTAATTGTCGGTCATGCCCAGATCTTTCAAACAAACAATTTTCTTTGAAAATCGGAAAAGATTTACTCGAGTTATGTACAAAAAACACGTAGGGTCCTAGCACACATTCGTTTCTAGTACCCTAGCTAAGTCCAAGGACTCAAATTTAAAAACGTTTGTTCCTCTAATGGTCGGCTATGCCCAAATCTTTCAAACAAAGAAAAAATTATGAAAATCGAAAAAGATTTACTCGAGTTATGTACAAAACACCAAAAACCACTTAAACGGCAAAGCTCATTGGCTCTTAGGCCGACAGTGCCCAGATTCAATCCCAAAAAAGATTTTACTCAAGTTATCGTGTTGACAGACAAACGGGCGGACGGATTGCTGATTCGTCATCTAAGGACCATAATTGATGCTGCCCCCCCCCCCCCCTACTCCCGGGTCGAAATTGGGGTAGTTACAAACGTAGACTTTGTTCTTCGTACGGGTCTAAATAGTACAATTTTTATCAGCAAAGGGCTTAGCACAGTCTTCCGGTTAGAGCCCTAAACTATTCGATAACTTAATCTTCACATACAATTTTGGACTACTCTAATAAAATAGTGATTGTAATAAATTGTGATACATACCTTTTTTGTTTCTTTGCTTTGATGACTAAATAATTATCGTGATTATGCGGCAATACATCAATGCATGATACATTCCTAAGCTACAGAAAAGCTAAGAAAAACATGAAAATGTTACAACTTAATGTTAAGCTGTAAAACTAGGTCCCAACAGTCGTGTGTGTTAGGTCCATTAACTTCAACAATTAACTGCCCTCTCTCGCTACACCTCCTTCTGCAACACAATATTTAGACGCCAAAACGGAAAACTAATGCTTAAGTCGAAATTCCACTGATTATAAACTTAGTGGTAAAGGCGTATTTCATACGGGTCTTCAAACTACATTTTGATTCTACCTCTGAGTTAGGCAAATCCAATGCCGTATCCAATCACAAAACATTCCACAGAATCAAACTAATTAAAATTTCTAATTTGTGAGAAAAAAGAATCTTCATTTAGATTTTCGTAATTGTCAAAAGCCACCCTAAATCATTTCTTTATTCAATATTTGGAGCTGACTTCCGTTTGTCATTTTCTGAAGAGAAAGCTTGTAGAAAGTGACATCGTCGAAACGTAAAAATACATTATGCGCCACTTCTGTATCGGCTTTTTCGTACATCGTATGCGAGATTACATTAAACGAAAATTTAGTGTATTTTTCAAACTCAATTTAGAAAATAATGAATTCCCCCTCATTCCTCATAGACCTTTAAAACTTGGTTATATCTTTTTGAAGCATTTACGAAAAATGGTACCTAACGAATCGTTATTCCATAAAATACACAACAGCTTCCTGGCTAATTAATACAAATTGGGAATCATGCTGTTTAAGGCCTTCCTTTGTACATAAAGCATTAATTATATCTTTCTATAATTTGACATAATTACGTCAGTAAGCCCATATAAGCTGAAGAGCATCCGCGCACACCAGCTAGCTTTGAAAGGCATTCTTTATACGACTACGGAAAACGGCATACCAAAAAACAAAAACTTATTTAAGGGTTAATTATGGGTGGGCTTTCGATGAGTCAGCCAGAAAAGTATTAAAAGAAAAGTTATTTACTTTCATATCATCTCATTGAGCTCAAATGGAAGGAGAAAAAGTTGCTCGATGCTACTTTCCATCATGTTTAATGAATGATGTTATAGATAGAGTGGAGTTATAAAAGCAAATCATTAAAGATAAGTTTGTTTATTAATGATGGAAATGAGGAAATATATTATTTTTTGATTCGGTTTTATTGGAAAAGGTATAGAAAGGATTTTTGTTAGAAATGAGTTTGTTTGTCAATATTTCGCTCTAACGAATTTTGCTGTAGAACTTTTTTTTTCGTGCGTTTCAAGACTTTTGTGTGAAAAGATCATAAAGTAATAATTAGTTTCTCTTTGATCTTGTGAAATTGATAATAAAGGAGCCGTTCGTACACAAGCAAAACCTTGAAGTCCTGTGCAAACATTTTTCTTTGGAGTCTGAAATAATTTCTTGATAGCAAACTTTATTGACACAAACCATTTAAATAAAAAAAAATTGAAATGTAAATTTTCTTTAATTGCAGTAAAAGAAAATTAGGCCCCACTACACAACAGTAAGTGGTGAAAAGACCCGAATTCGCGATTGAAGATGAGGCCAACCGAGGTTCGTACTTAGATACCATAAGTTAATGATATACGCCTTGTGTTGCAATGCAATAGTTTGTAGCATTCCGCAAATTGTTTTCACTAAAGTCTTCATGTAATGAGTAAAGTTATTACTTTTCTGCAAAAATTTTACTTTTGTTTATTTTTACGAAAATTCTTTAGGATTAATTGAAAGTTTTGCGTGTGAAAACTGAAATTGTTGAAAAATTTTTACGCCGTCGGGTCTGGCATTTGTGACGCGATTTTTTGAACAAAATTTAATTTTGTTGTATAAAGCTAACAATAAATGTAAACAAATTTTTGCGTTTTATCCGCGAAAGCGTTACCTCATACGATATTAGTAATTTTGGAAGGGGACTTACGTACGACAGTCTTTATATTTTAAGAGGTTTTTGTATGTGATATCAGTCGTCTTGGAAACTTGCAATAACTTTCTGGAAGAAACCAACTCTCTAAGTATTTTCATTTTCATTCCGGAGATAAAATACGAAAACCCAAAGAAGCATAATTTATTTCTCACGAAAATGGCGCCACTTTGGCAGCTGGACAGATATTTTCTGAAAATCATCTTCGGCTACCTTTGGAACGCTTCGTATCATCTTCGAGTACCTTCAACCTCAACTATCTTCGGAACACTATTTCCACTCCAAGATTTGTAATCCATTGGATGGCTTCGCTGGTTGCATGATGAATGTCTGACAAACATCCGTCAAAACGGTGCAATCTGCAATCACGCCAAAAGTGCTTCATGGTTTGGGTGCTTCCACATTCGCAGAGCGGATTGTCGGAGAAATTCCATTTGTGGAGCATGTACGCACAGCATCCGTGTCCGTTTCTAATTCGATTTAGCTTAACACATATGTATCGTGGTAATTCTTGTCCGCTTATCTCATACGTTGGGTCCGCAACGATATCTTTGTTTGTCATCGAGACGCTGCTCCACCATTGTTTCCAACGGCTTTTGTAATCGGCCATGTTGTGTGAATTTTTGTAGAAGCACCAAAAGGGTTTTTCTCGATTTTTATCTACGCACCGTTGGCGCTTCTTCTATGTCTGCGGCGATCGGCAATTCGGCTACATTTTCTGATCGCGGCTTCTTCTCGAATTGTGCAATGAGGTGCGATGCTGCTTACTGCGCTCAGCCATGGTACTGGTGTTGAATTGACAGCTCCGCATACTATCCTTGTGTGCGTGAGCACTCTGCATCCACACGGGAGCACTATAGCTGACTGTCGATACCACTAACGCTTTTGTGGTGACTCGTAGAGTTTTGGCTCGACATCCCCATTTTGCTCCAGCAAGTTTTCTGACCATGTTCGTGATTGTAACTTTTTTGTGGTTTTGTCTATGTGGAATCTGTACGTTAAGGTCCTATCGAGTGTCACTCCCAGATATGTTGGCATTGGCTCGTGTTCCACCACCATGCCATCCATTTGTAAATTCAGTTTTTTGTTGGCTTGTCGGTTGGTCAGGTGAAAGATGCAATGTACAGTTTTTCCAACGTTAGGTCTCAACCTCCACAACTTGAAGTAGTGAGACAAAGAGTTCAGATCTTTGCGCAGGGCCGCTTCTATTTCTTCGAATGTCTTGGATTGTATAGCGAGCGCTATGTCGTCGGCATACATGTAAAGTCTGGAGCGTGTGTTTAGTGGCAGATCACTAGTGTACAGGCAATCGAACCCAATCGAATCCGTTATTTAATATTTTCGTTCGACTTTCCTTTCCGTTGATCATGACTTGCAGAGTTCGATCGGATAGCATATTCATGGCATATTTGGCTTAGTTTTAGCATCAAACCACGTTTTAATACTGTGTCGTAGGCAGCGCAGAAATCAATGAAAACTACTCCGGTTTTCAGTTCATTTTCGAAACCCAGCTATGTGAAATTTGTTAGAGAGAGTACTAGCTCGCAGCAGTTTCGATCTTTCTGGAAAGCCGCTTGCTCTTTGGGTATGACTTCTTCAATGATGGGGTCTATTTTCTCCAAGATAAGGCTCGGAACCGGTCGGGTTTGACCCGATCTACTTCGGGTCGACCTAACTCGAATTTGACCTGAACCCGAATTCCAATTTTCAGGTTCAACCTGAACCCGAAATTTCCAATTTCGGGTTTGTTAAATTCGGGTTCGGTTCAGGTCAGGTTCAGGTTGACCCGACGGGTTGGTTCAAAAATTTCAGGTCGACCTGAACTTGACTTGACCCGAACCCGAATTTAACAAACCCGAATTGGATATTTCGGGTTGGGGTTCATTCAGGTTGAACCCGAACCTGACCTGATTTAAATCAGGTTTTTTTATTTCGGGTTTGGGTCGGGTCAAACTCGACCCGTTCCGAATGTTACACTGCTACCACTTTGGGCTTTTTCCTTGGATTTGGTAATATTCTAGACAGTTTGACGTTGTTGAAAAATTTCTTTATCCATTCATTTGCAATCGGTCCAAGATGTTTCAAATAGTCAGTGAAGATGTTGTCCGTTCCAGGAGCTTCGCCGCTTTCCACATATGAAATCGCTTCCTCAATTTCACCTTAACTTCTTCTTCTCCTTCCGCTATCTTCCGAACACTTTCTATCACCCTCGGCTACCTTCGAAACACTTCGTATCACCTTCGGAACACTTCGTATCACCTTCGGCCTGTTTCGTGTTCCCTATTCCCCTCACCGATATATATAACTTTGCCGAAGAAACCAACTGTCTAGGTATTTTAATTCAGAATATAGCAAAAATTCAAGATGGCGTCACTTTGACAGCTGGCAGCAATTTTCTTCTCTAAAAAATTATCTCTTCTCAAAAATTATCCTCAACAACCTCTATTACTTTCCCGAAGAAACTCACTGTCTAGATGCCAGGTGGCAGTCATTTTCTTAAGATGCCAAAAAATTCTTCTGACGAAACTTTATAACTTTCTAGAAGAAATCAGTTTCTAAGTATTGTCACTCCGAAGCTAAAATTCGAGAACTTATAAAACCCACAAAATTTACCACTTTTCCCTCGTCTTTTCCACATTCCATTGGAACACTAGATAAAAGTATCACTGTTCGGAAGTTCTATAGGTAGGTGCCAAGGTGAATCTTCAGTAGAAGCTTCTTCTGGCATTAGACCTTGAATATCTCAATTAACGTCTTAGTCCAGAACATACCCTAAAAATTTTTGAGAAAAGTGTTCAAATCTCACTGTTGTAAGTAGTGACCCTCTGGATAAGGAGCTCCGAACATTTTATGGATCGTGAGAGAATTTTGACCATTTCAAAACAATTTCCTCATTGAAACTCCACCTCAATGGACCATGGCTATTTCGACAAAAGTGACGTAAAATATTATTTTAAACAAAAAGTTGTTTCACGGCATGCCGGAAAAATGCACCAATTTTTTTATAAAATTAATTAAAGTAATAAATGAAAGGAGCAGTTCAGTTAGTACAGCCGCCGAAATCAAAAAAAAAAATGAGCGATGGCGGACACTTAAATTGAATTTCGAATCACAATGTAACTATAACCCTAAAAATTGTATAGTTTTTGATTTCCAGCGTAAAGACCGCTCATAACATAGTAAATACTATTCGGTAGTACATTACTTTGAACGTTTATTAGAGAGTGACTCAATATATGGAAAGCGACTCGTATTTATACTAGAATCTATGACTACTAGACTAACTCATTTAAATGTGGACTCCTTGCACACTGGATCAGAACACGTTTCTTGAGTGTAAGTTATTATCAAATATTAATTCCAACAATTTTTGTCAAAAAAAACAACAAAATAAAAAGAATAATTTATTGCTTACAATTACGTTTTACGTCTGTTAAAATTAACTTGTCAAAATATCCATGGACCATTACTTACTTGACCGACCCTACAACCCATTAAGGATCTTGGTCTTCTCCAACATGCTTCTCCAAACGTATCAAACCGCTGCAGACGTCTTCCAGCTGGTTACTCCCACAGCTTTCAAGTTGGCAAAAGCCCCATCGCACCATCTGGATTTTGGTTGCCTCCCTCTCAATTGTTGTAAAATTATAGATTTACAACAATTGAGAGGGAGGCAACCAAAATCCAGAAAAATCCAAAATGTCACTGCAGCTCACTACACCTTACTGCACCTCACTACACTACACCTCATTGCACCTCGCTACACCTTGGTGCACCTCACTACACTACACCTCAGTGCACCTCACTTCACCTCACTGCGCCTCACTACACTTCACTGCATCTCACTACAATATACCTCACTGCACCTTTCTGCACCTCACTGCATTTCACTGTACCTCACTGCACCTTGGTATACCTGAGATTTTTGTGCTGTGTTGAAGAGAAAATAGGGGAAAATTTTATTGTCCTGGATGTATCGATCCAATGCCTGTCCCTAGCAAATGGCTGCCCCAAAGGTCGACCCTAAAAAATATGTTTTTGCATTGATGTTAAGAAAACTCAGCGTGGGCTAATATTAAAAACATCTTGTAGGAAAATTGACTTTTTGTAAGAGATTTTCATAAATATTCTTCGCTCTAATGTTGGTTGACAAGTTATGCGCCTTAAAACACCTGAATTCTTTGAATACAAGACAGAGACTGTCGAACAAGTACTTTTGAAGATCATCCAGTCGTTTTTTTTCTTCAAAATTGGCTTAGACGGTACTCTTCTTTTCTCAAAAACTGATTGTGTAGATAACTGTTTGAAGTTTAAAACAATAATGGTATAAGTAACCGAACAATTTTTATAAGTTTTTAAAACCATATCCCGGGCCAAGCCCGGGTAACAATGCTAGTTATTCATAAAAATTGATTAAGGTAATTACAAAATCATGTCTTGGAAACTCCTTCCTTCTTCAAAATATAATATAATATCCGGGGTCAACAATTTTGTAGAAAATGGAATAACTCCTCTAACAAAGTTTTCTTCTAACCTTCTAAGCCTCTATACCAAAAGCCTTGAACGGACGTAGATGGCGCTAAAAGTAGAATTGTCAAAGCCTCTTCATCGCTTCGAACTCCACTCATCAATGGTAAAAAATTCACTTTTCTATAACAAAGTTCGAAAAAGGTCATAGAATACTTCTAAGAACGTGCACTAGTTTTCCTCATTTCCACACAACTGAAAAGATACTTTCTATTTGTAATTGAAGTATTCAATTTAT
Organism: Pseudolycoriella hygida; assembly: GCA_029228625.1. Taxonomy (NCBI): domain Eukaryota; kingdom Metazoa; phylum Arthropoda; class Insecta; order Diptera; family Sciaridae; genus Pseudolycoriella; species Pseudolycoriella hygida. Next base: position 143,475,788 of record CM055403.1, read on the forward strand.
TTACAAAAATGTCATTCCGAAAGAAATTATTTTTAACAATTCATATTTTCTCGGAATCGGGACCGCATTTTTGCTTGTCGATCCTTTAATTATATTTTGATTTAGGTTTGAATTTCCTTTCTGTACCTAAACTCCGTTTTAACAAGGGTCAAACAAACGAAAATAAATACTTTTTCATTTGTTTTGGTAGACGTTAAGCACCACAAATTTTTGTCTCAATCCAAAATTAAATTGCTTGCAATTGACTTTGTGTAATAGGTTACAGCAGTCATTTATTATTAGAAATGGACTGTTTCCAAACCTAATCTCTTAAGAAGACTTAATGATAATTGAAGCTCATCAATTCTCATTATTTTAATTCCTTGCACTCACATACAACAACATCATTCAGAGAAGTGCCCTCCCAGCATTATTCATACCAAATCCTAAGTCGTTATAAGCCGACGAAGAGCCTGCGGGCCTTAAAAATGCATTTTTTCTGCTATTCTTCACTTCAATTCTCAATATTACCGAACATTACTTCGCACTTAAACAAACCGAAATTTCTGTACCTACAAATAATATAAAAACGATTTTAATGAAGACATAATACAATCGTTATTCCCCACATAATAGCAAACACCAATGACTCATAAATAAAGAATATAATGCCTGGTTTCTCGTTTTCCCTATTCTTAAGAAAACAACGAAAGAAAACGAAGAAAAAAAGGAAAATATAAGCCGAAAAAAGCATTTTTCCATATTACATGTTTAAGCAAAGCATTATAGTTTGCCTTTATCCCCAAATTTGATTTCTATTTTGATCCGATGATAATATGTATTTTGATATGAGTACGACGTTTGGCTTTTCAATAGACTTCATGATACTGACACCCTTATTTGTGCACAGAATGAAGGAAAAAAAATTATATCCCCCCACAAAACACCAGGATGTAACAAAACATACAACACAGCCGTACGAACATGTTATATTATACAATGCAGCCTGTAATCATATATATCAAATCCATAAAAGATAATTTTCTAGTTTTCGGTGAAATCTCTTGAGAAAATATGTGGTTTTTCGCTTATTTGACTTTCTAGCTAGAAGCTTTTCATGTGCATTTTTATTTCTCCGAATATTTTATGAAGTTGTAGGGTGCTCGGGGCAACACGCATTATATATTTTAATGCGTTCACAAAATATAATTTAATACGCATTGTTCTTTGTATTCGGTTAAAAATAAATGTATCGCTGGTAATGCGCGAAACTGTACGGCTTTCGTTACATACCTACAATAAGATCTAAATCTCATACCAGTTATATTTTTCTCTTAGTCCTTGTTCCCTTGCCTCGAATCAGCTACATAGGCTACATAAGAATTCATCCCACAAAATTTAGATTCATAAATACTTTCGTGAACGATACGTGCGATACTAAAGTTATCGCCTACAGCGCGCTTGTGCATATGTTAACTTTTCACTCGCATGTGTCGATTACTTATGGGTCGGTTGATTGAATTGAAAATATTTCCTAATTTGCTACAAAGATGCTGGTCTACCTTTTCTACACACGAGTGCGAAAATAAATGATTGTGCGGAAAGGTATAATTAAATATTGAAAATATTTAGTTTGTAACGAAACTCGATGGTTCATCGTTCGTTTCAGCGTAAAGTATACTAGTCGCTAGCCTTGCAATAAATAACTTTACTACTTCTTCTTAACTATATTGAAAACTCCGCACAGCTGTGAAGACTTACTCTATTGCCAAACCATTCAACCATTGTCAAATCGCCAAAAAAAAAAAATCGCCAAGGTGTGAAGAAGCGCTAAAAAAAGTGCCAAAAAAGAGAAGAAACGCTAAATTAATTTTTTCAGCTGGCGTTTCTTCACACTTTGGCGATTTTTTTGCGTTTCTTCACAATTTGGCGATTTTTCTTGGCGTTTCTTCACATTTTGGCGATTTTTTCTGATGATTTAACAAATACCGTAAAATGGGGTGACTAGGCACGCAGGGGTGATTTCAAACGAAAAGTCGGAGAGTTCGACGTTCATATTTTACACTCTCGCAAAGTAATATCATGGGCGCGCTGTAGCAATGCGCCCGTGACGCAAGTCCCCACGAGCAAAAAATTCAGAAAATTTTTTTTCGTAGACTTCGGAACCATATATACAGCTAAGTTTTGACTTCCCCCCCTTGCGATGTACCCCCCGAAAAATATTTTTCCTGGATTCTACGGAAAATTCTAAGGCGAAATGTCTTTTCACTCATTAAAATCGGTCCAGTGGATCCGGAGATATGACCTTTAGAAAATCGTCATTTTCCATACAAAATATGCACTTTCATAGAAACCGAAGTTAATGGAAATATCCTACGTTAGTTAGTTACTTAGTTAGTT
>CM055403.1:143494982-143515596 GCA_029228625.1 Pseudolycoriella hygida
TCATTCCTTTTTTACTTAGTTTTAAGAAATAGATGACACTTTAAAATTAAACAATTTTTACTGTTCCCAGCAAATAAAGTTCTATTCAAATAGGCAAAATTTTGGGGAGCTGTGGGAAACGTGGAATTCACATAAAAAAATTTGATTTTACCTGTAACCCTGATAATAGGACGAAAGTTAGTATTTTATTTAATTGATTCAAAAGTTGTTGTAAATCTTTGCTTAGTCGGGAAATTTCAAAATAAGAGATTTTGCAATACTACAGACAATTAATGTTATGAAATTATAGTTTTTTTAGTCAAAAACAATTCTGAAAGGTACACAATTTTTAATGAAATTTTAATATTTCTCATTTCATTAATACCAACTTTTTACCTCAAAAAATTTTCCCAACTTTACTTGTCACATTGAAATTTAAAGCATAGCTTTCAGTAAAAAAGAAAGCTTCCGAAAATCGGTGCACATTCACATGTGATTTTCAGATTTTTTCTAATTTCACATGATGAATTGCATTTTATTGTCTTCTATCTTTTAGATGACATGGAAAAAGAGTGTCTATGACTGCTTTCATAGATCTCGTTGAAAAACCATAAAAACGTTACAATACGATAAATGAAGCGTATCTGCACAAATGTCCAAATCAAAAATTAAAAAATCAAAAAACGTCAAAAAGCGACATAGATAAGAAAAAAAAAATTTAGTAAACAACAAACAACGAATGGTTAAGATCGAGTAAATCTAAGTCAAAAATCTAATGAAAAAATCCGTCAAAAGTGAAAAAGCAAATTCAACTAAAGCGTCTCGTCAAAAATCGTATGTCGTTGGTGGTTGGCAGCAATATTGAATAGTCGTCATGCAAAGTTTAGTGGTGAGAATTGTGAAGACTCGTGGGCACTACAAGTGATTCTAATCAGTGAAGATCTACGCAGCATTCGCGTGCCATCGTTCAATATGATTTTGTCACGGATAAACTGACAGTTTAGTTTCCCTGTGAGAACATCATGAATGAAAAATATCGCTGCATCGGTCCGACGTCTCAAAAGTGAAACGAGCTGAAGTTCTTCACATCTTTTAGCATATGGACGAATACGATATGGATTAGCGTCGCCTTCGACTCGACGATCACGGTTTGCATATAAAACGAATTGTCTTTGGACACTTTGGACAAATTGTACTGGCAAATTCTAGATGCGAACGGACTATGGCTGAATATAGCATCTTGGCTGTACCGACGTTGTACATTGGCGACGTAGCATCGGTGTTTCACAAACGAAAGCATTGCCATGTCTTTCTTGACTGCCAATTCAAGGTGTCCATTGAAAGTATAGTCGTCGTCATACGTTACATCGATGTCTTTCGTACAGTTAACACGTTCAATCACATCCCCATTTATATGATAGTTCGCCAGGACTGGAGAACGTTTTCGGTGGATGGTGATAACTTTACATTTGCTCACATTGACCTCAAGATCGTTGTCGGAGCACCATTTTATGAAGCTGTTGATGGCTTTTTGCATTGAGTGAGTATCGTCGATCGTTGATATGCTGTTATGAACTATTTTCTTGTCGTCAGCAAAGTTGATGTCTTTAGTTGGACCGGGTGAACAATCAGAATCATCAAAAAAGATCACGAACAATAGAGCTGCCAGAACAGATCCTTGACCAATCCCAGAGAGTACGTCGATCGCATCGGATTTACAAGAATTTATCTTCAACTTTTGCTTTCTGCCTGACAGGAAGGAGCAGAACCCCAGAAGAATCGAATTGCATAACTGGTATTTGACGATTGACCCAGGGGCACTCACTTCTTATTCACGGAGTCTTACGAGTCTTAATGAGTCTTAATGAAACTTACGAGTCTTAGTGAGTCTTAATGAAACTTATGAGTCTTAATGAGTCTTAATGAAACTTGTGAGTCTTAATGAGACATAATGGAACTTAATGACGATTTCAATGATGAGTGGGGACCGTATTTTTTGGATCTGAAAATTATGTAATTCGAAGAAAAATTGTCACTTAATTGTCGATTTGTGAAGTATAAATATATTTTTCGAGGTTACGTTGACTTGGAGTCTTTTTCTAATTGGTTAAGTTTCTTGACTAATTCTGTCGACACTTTCAAACTTTTTTTTTCGAAAAATGGCTGGCATATAGTGCCCTGGTAGTGTTTGACTGGCAAAAATTTGTGTTTTTCGTTTTTGTGTGACATGTCGACACTTTCCAAAACTCCTTCACCGTTCCATGAATACCATGACCCTAGTACTCCAACAGATCCTCGTTTGAATTGAGTCGACGTGGTCGATTTGGAGTAAACACGGTCTGTTAGTGTTTTTCCCTTTAAGTAGGCGAAGCTCAGCACATGTCCCACAACAATGTGTAAGTCATTTTTGAACGCGCACCAATCTCCAAGTCTTATTTCTCCGATTCTCAAAATTTTTTCTCGAGGTATATGTTGACGTTCTGATGCTGAAACGTGAAATTTTTTATGTCACTTTAACATTACAAAATATGTGAAAAATGTTACCGTGATCTCTAACCAAGTCTTTTGCCATTTTTTTTTCTTTTTTTTTTCTCAAGGGTGAGGAAACCTTCAAAAGGCACCTGGTCCTCCTGGACCCAGGTAGTGTTGGATTTTTACCAACTAAAACCTCCTTCCTTGATCGCCACGCTCTCGTCTCCCCGGAACCGCCTCACAGCATTACTTCGGGGAGGGGCTGTGCTTTCGCACCTACTCTCTCAGATCAACTGCCAGTCTTCGTTGATCGTCCCTCCATGCACTTTGTAGCTTCACCATTATCTTCGCAATTGCGTTGTCCGCTACTTTCCACACTTCTTCGTCGCGACACTTTTCCGATATTATGTTGTCGGCGTTTACGTCTGGCCTGCTCGCGGCTATCAGCTCACATCGCTCCTGTTCAAAACGGGGACAGACAAACACAACGTGCTCTGCAGTTTCTTCCTCTTCAACGCATGTCACGCAGAAAGGTGATTCCGCGTGTCCAAACCTATGCAGGTACTTCCTGTAGCACCCATGACCCGACAGGAACTGCGTCAGGTGGAAGCTAACCTCTCCGTGTTCCCTATTTACCCATGTGGTTACGTCCGGGATAAGCCTATGAGTCCACCTTCCATTTTCCGCGGAGTCCCACTCTCGCTGCCATTGACTCAGTGATTCGACTCTTACTTGTGCCCTCACTGTTTTGGTGTTTTGGCCCCCCCTTTCCTTCAGTCTGTGGCATTCACTGTCTTCCATCAGCATTATGCATATAGGCATCGTTCCGGCTATCACACATACCGCTTCCGAGGAAATCGTTCTGTATGCGCTTGCTACCCTTATGCTTGACAACCTCTGGGTTTTTATCAACCTCCTACGGTTCCTCTTTGTGTCTAACGCCCTTATCCACGCTGGTGCCCCGTAGCGCAGTATCGATAGGGTAACACTTGCTAGGAGCCTCCTTTTACTGCTGCGCGGTCCAAACCCATTCGGCATTATCATGGCCAGTGCTGCATTGGCTTTCATTGCCTTTTCGCACGTATAATCTACGTGGGCATTAAAGTTTCCACGATCGTCTAACATGACTCCAAGGTGTTTTAGCTGGCGAGTGGATGTGATCTCGTTCCCCTCGATGTTCATTACAATCCGCTCAGTTTTCCGACAATTGCTCACGAGCATGATCTCGGTTTTCTGATGGGCCAGCTTCAGTTTAGCCATTGTCATCCAACTTTCTACAGTTTCCAACGCCTCTTTCGTGACGACTTCCACCTCCAACTTTGACGTTCCGATAACTATGAAAATTAGGTCGTCGGCAAAAGCAATCGTCGTAACCCATCTTGGCAGCTGCAGCCGCAGCGCTGCGTCGTACATCGTATTCCACAGCGTTGGTCCTAATATGGATCCTTGTGGAACACCAGCTGTGATGTCTACCATCTTTTTCCCTTCCCTGGTATCATACATTAGCACCCGTCGTTCGAAATAGCTTTTCATTACCCTGCAGAGGAAATCGGGGACTCTCATAGCATGCATTGCCTTAGCTATCTCCGTCCAGCTTGCGTTATTAAAGGCATTTTCAACGTCTATCTTCGTTATAACGCAGAAGCGGTTCCCTGTTCTTTTTTTCTTTCGCGCCTTGTCGGCAATCTCCATAACTCTTTCTATTGCTTCGATCGTCGATCTTCCTTTTCGAAATCCGAATTGGTCGTCGGACAGTCCGTGCTCACCCTCTGTGTTTTTGTGTAATCTGTTCCGGATCATGGCCTCCAGCAGTTTTCCCATACCATCCAGCAAACATATAGGTCTATATGATGGTTCACCTTGTGGTTTCCTTGGTTTTGGTAGTAGGACCAGCTTCTGTTTCTTCCATATATCAGGAAAATTTCCGTCGTCGAGGCACTTCTGCAATGTCAATCTGAGCATGTCCGGCTTTATGCATGCCGCCGTCTTCAAAGCTACATTGGGGATCCCATCTGGTCCTGGCGCCTTGTTATTTTTCAGCTTTTTGACAGCCGTCTGAATCTCTTCTATAGTGATCACCCGGTCCTGTCTGTCTTCAATTTCATCGTCGTAAGGAGTTTGCGGCCATGCGACCTGTTCATGTTGCGGGAATAGCCCTCTCACTATGGCTCCTAGCTTCTCAGGACAACTTTCTTTTGGCACTGATGAACCTCTAATTTTTGTCATCGCTATCCTGTACACGTTTCCCCATGGATTTGCGTCAGCTTCCTGGCACAGCTTCTTAAAGCAGTTTCTCTTGCTAGCTCGGATTACCCGCTTTAATGTTAGTTTTGCCGTACGATGTTCGTCTCGCCTCGCGGCTCTGGCACTCTCACTTTTGGCCCGCTGCATCCTCCTTCTTGTCATGAAGCAGTCTGCGCGCAAGAGCCTAATTTCGTCGTTCCACCAAAATGCCGATTTTCGTTTATTCTTCGGTTCTATCCTTCTTGGCATCGCTACGTCGCATGCATGCACCAATACTTTCGTCAATTCTTCTGCCGATTTCTCAACGCCTTCGTCTTCTGATTGGAGGTATTCCTTGAAAGCTTCTTGATCGAAATTTCTCGTCTTCCATCTCCGCTCTCTTACTTGATTCATCTGCCTTGCCGCCACCGTACTCTTTTTCAAAGTGTACCTCAATGCCTGGTGATCGCTGTATGTGTAGCTTTCATCCACTCGCCAATTCAGACTTGGTACTAGTGTTGGACTACAGAATGTCACGTCAATAATCGACTCTCGTCCATTCTTGCGGAAAGTAGTTGTGTTTCCCACGTTTACCAGAACCACATTCAGTCTAGCTAGCGCTTCTTGTAGAATGAAGCCTCTTTCGTTTGTAAATCTACTGCCCCACTCAACTGCCCATGAGTTAAAGTCGCCTCCAATGTTGACTGGGCTTAATCCCGTTAGCTCTCCTGTGAGTAAGTCTAACATTCGTTCAAACTGTTCAATCGTCCATCTTGGTGGTGCATAACAGCTGACAATATACACTCCGTCAATTTTCGCAATCACGAATCCTTCGTGGGTGTCTGATACAACTTCTTGTATGGGATACTTTCCCGTCGTCAATATTGCGGCCATCCCGGCTCTGTCAACAGCCCAGTTACCGTTGTTTTTATTAATTCGGTACGGTTCTGCAATAATTGCTACGTCACATTTTTGCTCCGCTGTGGCTTGCCAAAGAAGTTGTTGTGCCATGTCACAATGATTAAGGTTTATTTGGATCACTTCCATTCTTGTCCCGTCTTTGATTTAAGCGCCTGTTTATAGACTGGGCATCTCGCTACACCCGTCACGTGGTCATTTTCTGACGTGCACAGCAGGCATTTTGGTGGTTTCGTGCAATCTCTTGCTAGGTGGTTTTCTCCCCCACATCTCCTGCACAACTTGGATCTATCTTCGTTCTTGCAGTTTCTTGCTTGGTGTCCAAAGTCCATGCACTTAAAACACCTTTCCAACTGCTGGGTTTCCCTCAACGGGCATACGGACCAGCCCACCTTTATCTTGCCGATTTTCAGAACCTTAATCGCTGCGTCCACTGAAAGTTTTATTTCCGCCGTTTGGAGTTCGTCTCTCGTTTTTCTCATACGTATCGTCATGGAATCTATCTCGTCATTTATATTACCTTGCTCTTTCAGGGCTTTTCGAAGGTCTTCGCTTGTCGTGATTTCGTCCATATACCTACATTCAATCGTGGTCATGTGGGACAACGCTCTCACTTTTGCTGCTTCGCCCAGTGACTTCTTGACTAGTTCTTTATAATCTGCACTTTTAATTTCTGGGCCCTTCTTGAGTTCAAACAGCATTTCGCCTTTTTGCGTTCGTCTTATTCTCGAGACATTTTCACCCAGGTCCTTGAGGTCTGGGTCTTCTTTAATTTTTTTGAGGATATCGGCGTACGTCATTCCTGTTTCTGCCGCCACTATTAGAGCATCAGCTTTAGGTCTCAGACTTCTAAGCTTTTGCTTCTCGCTCTTCCCTTTCTTCTTTTTTCTCACCTCTCTCCACTCGCTTATACTGGGCTTCGGTGTTTGTGCATCCAGTCTGTTTGTGGTCCTTTCATTGTTTCTCCTGTCCCTTTTACTCCTTTTTGCCGCGCTTCTTGGAGTGGGCGTAATATCCGGTGTTTGTCTTCTTTTTGTCGAGAGCGGGGTGGCTAGCACCTCGATACCTTCGCCAACTTCAGTAACTTCGCCGACTTCAATGCCTGCTCTCGCCTTCTTGTAATTTGCTTCGAATCTCCGCATCCTCCACGGCTTATCTTCCTGTTCCACTTCGTTTAGGCAGGCTCGAATGCTGATCACCTTCGTCTTAATGTCTTTGTGCACGTTATTTTTATTTTGTATAAATTCGTGTAACTCTTTCACCATCTTTTTAACTAGCTCCAATTTTGTCTGCTTTGGTTCATCGTTGTCGTCGTTGTGGAGAACGTCTGTGTGGATAACCTCTATACTTCTCGCTTCCCTTCCCGGGGGCGACCTCGCCACTTTCGATCGTCTTGCGAACACGTCAAATAGCTGAACCTTCGATTGATCCATCTGCTGATCCTCCTATTTCCTCTGCTGATTTCCCTGTTCTTTTGCCATTACTCGATGCAGTCGATCACTACTCAATTTAAAGCTATCTTTCAAAAGTAAGTTTACTATTCCAGATTTCTTAACCACCTTTTCTTTTCCGGTGCTGTCAGCTACAACTGCGAATCGATCTTCCTCGTTCAAACAAATTTTGCTGTTAGAGTAGTCACGCATTATGAGTTCACCAGTAATTTCCGGTAGCGCGTTGTCTCCCTCTTTATTTTCACTTAGATCCACATAAGTCATGTAGTCTCCATCGTCAGATATATTATCGTCTTCACTAGAATCTTCAAAATCACTAACGTCGTAATTAAATTCATTAAAATTCGTTGGAGATATTTGACAATGAAAGTCTAAATTTTTTGTGTCTAATCCTAACTCCCTCATGTCTTTTGTAACATCAAATCTTGCTTTTTCAATTTGCTCTTTAATTTGAGTTTTACTGAGCACCACTGATGATCTAAGCGGTTGAGTTGAAGGTTTTTGTTTTTTGTCTTCGAACCGTGGGAATTTGATGTGACTGGAATAGGCCTTAATGATGTCACACTGCAGTTGAATTTTATTAACGCGATTTAGAAATTCCATCATATTGAAGTTGACTACAGTTGAATACATTGTAGAAAACGATCTTGCTTGGCGAAATGTAACTTCACAAGGCTGACTTCCTTGTAAGTCAGGAAGAAACTTGTATTCTTTGTCTTACTCTAACTTCAGCAATTGCTTTACCAATGAATGAGCATTTAATTCGATGCAGAAATATAAGTTTGAACTTATAAAGCTTTCCTTCAACGTGTATTTTGATTGGCGTATCCACGATCTCCATAACCGGAAAAAGAACAGACCGTACCAATTTTTGTAGATTCTTTCAGCAGATCCCATTGATGTTTCGAGGTACGAATATAATGTGAAGTTCAATGACTTCAGCAACATGGCAGTTCCTTCAGATCCAGGTACATATTCCAAGAGAGATGCTAAAACTCTTTCGGAACAAATTTTCTCGACGGACTGGAAATTCTGCTTATCTTTAGGTTCGACGTCATAGCTTGTTAAGTGATGTTTGTCCTTAGAAACGGTTTTGAGCAAATGTGTTAAATGTGTATTTGATATTACTTTTTGTCCGATCGGAGTTAATCTTGAAGTTTTCAAAATTCGGTTCCTACATTTCGTGCCAATGTGTAGAACGTCCTGCGTATATGTGGTGTCAAATGAATTGCCACAGCTATACCATTCACAATCGAAGAACGACAAATCCTGAATTCCAATTTCACTTTTCAGCTTCATGACTTTGACTAGTCTCGGATCGCCATCCGACGCAAAATTATCTACGAGTATTCCAAAATGCTGGTGAAGATGATTTTTGGTAAAGTTCCATCTACTCAAAACAGCTACAGCGTCAAAAGTGTTATCGGTTAAAAATACTAAGAAGCAGAAAGGAGGGAAAAGCCTTGATAGCGGTTGAACCATTTGAACGTACGCATACGATGAAATAATATTATCGGAATTTTTGAAGTGACTTACAATTTCGTTTGTATTGTTGGCCATATATGAATATGTTATCGGAAGTCCATTTTCGTCAAGAGGAAGCGAAAATCCAACGAGTTGATTTGTCTTGGGATCATAGCACACGGTTGCCTGAATACGAGTGGCGTCCTCTGACAACGAAACTCTCAAAGGAATGTCTCGGTCTCGTAGATATTTATACAACTCTTCATGTCTTAGTTTACCTTCTAGTACTGTAGATCCGTTGTCATAAATAAATTTGTTTGCTGTTGATGTCGATGGCCATGCAAGCGACAAATTTGCATGTAATGTCTCATAAGCCAATGGTCCACTGATAATTTTCATGTAAGCTGCAAATGCTTTCATGACTTCTTCATGTCGATATCCGTGCTTATCGAGCAAAACGTTTTTGTTAGCTGCGTTTATCATTGTCCTTAACATTAAATGATCGTTCGTGTCAAATTGCTTGTTGCAAAATGATATTTTCTGTCCTTTTGCATCCTTCCGCAAAATTTCATTTTCCTTCGTCAACTCATCTACTGCATCTCGTAACATTTTGTTTTCCTTCATTAATTTATCGACAGTTTTCCGGAGGTGCTTGAGGATTGTCTCACTTGTAATATCTTATACGAAATGAATAACATTTTATTATTTGACGATTATGAAAAGTGATTAAGTGAAAAGTGATATTTTGGGATGGCCCATTTTGCGATAATCAGCTTGCCACATTCTAATTTACTAGCCTCGGTCTACACCCAAAACGATAACCTCACACTAACCACCCTATTGACACGGGATAGGACGTAGATTCACTAATCAACTAAAGAATGGCTTCCTTTGGACTATTATATGTATACCAAATAAAATCAACTTGCCCTAACAAATATTGGAAGTTTGAGCTACGAGCGAAAATTATTAAAACATATTTTTAGGAGGAAAGTAGATTTATTTATACTTAAAAAGGTCAAGCGGAATAAAATTAATTCGAATCGAAATTAATTGAAATTAGAAAAATTAAGTTACTTTGCGATTGCACAAGAGAGTGTTATCGTCTCTTGTCTGACTTCGCAAAAATGTTTGAATTATTTGATCGAGTGATCCTGTCACTCGTTTTCACTACCGCGACACCGAGAATTGTTCTGTTCTTTTTATTTTTTCTCTTAGATTTTTCTATGATGTCGTCATTAGAAACTCCTCCACCTTTTGCTTTTCCCAACATGGTGTCTTCAGAAAAAGCAGAGGTATTGTTCGGTACGATGAGTGCGTGTCCAGATGAATTATTCATTAGATCTGACAAAAGTAATTGATTGGAGTAAAATCGTGTTAACAATATAACAATGAAGAAAGTCAACGATCACATGAAAAAAAAATTGAAAATGTCTTACCTAGGTCGTCGTTCGTTTCGCAAAGGTTATCAGTTTTTTTAATTTTCCTTTGATGCATTGGTATTGCAGACGGTGTATCATTAATTTGTTGACTTGACAAGCTTTCTTCGGACTCCGACAACGTACCAAAATCCGTACTGTCTCGTTCAAAATTGTTTTGCATCCGAATCATATGTAAGCTCTTGTTCCAAATCTTCAACACACTTTGGCTACTACGTTTGGCAACTCTCCCTTCCTTGGAAGGCATCGAAGTTTCACTTTTTATTTCTGACTTCGATTTTTTTTTTGATTTTTTCATATGAACTAGTTTTATGTGTCGTTGATAACTGCCAATCTGACAGTATTCGACTTCACGTCCATCAACAAGTTTTTGCATCGTCTTATAAGTTGCTAGTAGTAAAAGACAAATGGGACATCGAACAGCAGCAAACAATTCCTTGCCTGACTCAATTGTTTCTTCACTGCCAACAATTTCGTGATTCATCGCGTTTTTCTTTGTAGCGAAGGTAACCATGTCGATGTTAAATCGTTTTGAGTACTGAAACAATGATTAGATTTTTGAAGTCAATAACTAAAGTAAATTTTTCGATCCATAATTTTTTTAGCAGAATTTCGTTTTACATAGAACTAACCTGTTCATAAATTCCACGAGCGTGTTTTCTTGTCCATGAAATGACGTTACTATGTATTTGCTTCCGTTGTATTTGAAGATCCGGATGTATGCTGAGAATCTCTAGTTGAATAGATTCGTCTGCAGAAGCACTTTGCAAGTCTACTTGATCCGCTTCTCTGGGTACGACAGCAAAAGATGTTGTTGGTATCAAAGAGGCTGATGTCGTCGAATTCAACGCAATCGATGTCGAAGAACTCGTTTTCGTAGTGTGCATTACTTTACATTCACAAATTAAAATTAAATTTTGTCTGCTATTTTTGCATGATTTATAGTTTACCTGTCCTTGAAGCCCGCTTAATTTCATTTGGAACCGTTTTCGATTTGAAAGAAACGATTTCTTCGATCAACTTAATGTACCCAGATAAAAAAGCGAACTTATCGGGTGTTAGCCCATCTTCCGATGTGATTGTTTTTATACTAACGGCGTTTTCGTAACCGTTCAGAGCGAGAATATTTTGTATGTGTTTCGGCACGTTACACCCCATTTTCACTTCAATCACATTCCAAAACTTGTCTAAATCGCACATTTTTAAATCTAAAGCTGTTTTGCAGCTAAATTATCCACAGTGAAATCTCTACTCTTAAAAATAAATACTCTTATGTGGACCAAATTTTTGTACACGTTAAAAATACCACCCGAAGTCGTGTAACTTATACAGGCCGCTTTATTTCTATTTAATCTAGGGAAATATTCTTCCTAGTCCGCAGACACTAGATATTTACTTAGAAATGAAGGCCACAGCTGTTCGTATTTGTTTCTATTTAATCTGGGGGAATATTCTTCCTAGTCCGCAGACACCAGAGAACTACTTAGAAATGAAAGTCACAACTGTTCGTATTTGAATGCTGTATTTCAGTAAAGAAACCAACGTACTTATAGGACTAAAATCCTTACTTCATGCGACGTTAAAGTTTTAAGTATACTAGATTTACAATTAAGAAATCGATTATGAGTGAAGTATTTTATCTTTTTTTATCTTAGAGTAAATTATTCGGATTTCAACATTAAGTATTTTAGTTTTAGAGTAAACTTTCCGAATTCAAAATTTGTTCTTTTACGTTACTATTGATGTCAAAAACCCGTAGCTCGTACACAACAATAATAGTACTGAAATATAATTAAGATTGTGCATGATAGTTAATACAACAGACATGATCTTTCAAAAAAAATTTTTTTGACGAATTTCTTTCTGCGAAACTGATTTTTTTAACATTTTGTGTCAGTTTGACTTAATTGGTATCAATGTCTTATTTGAATGCATAATTTGGTTCGGGACAGTTTCTAAGACTTATGAGTCTTAATGAGTCTTAATACGGTCTTAATGAAGTGAGTGCCCCTGGCGATTGACATCTTCTTCACTAATCGGACTGAACGAATAAAGTCGAATGCCTTGTGTATGTCAGCAAGGAAGATATCGGTTTGTTTGTTGTTGTCAAAAATTGGTGAACCAATATCGATAGCTCCATCAGGTTAGATTCAACTCTTCGACCTGGGAAGAATCCATACTGAGTCGGTGTTGTATGCGGGAAAACGTTGTACTTCAAACGTTCCACAATCACAATCTCAAACACTTTGGCACAGTTAGGAGCGAGGCATACACCGCGGTAATTAGTGGCATCACTCTTCTTGCCTGACTTAAATACTGGAGTTAAGTGACCCATTTTCCAGCGATCAGGGTAGTGACATTCCATTAATGACTTCGAGTAAATCATCGCTAGTGGATGGGACAATTCATCTGCACATTAACGGAGGAACAGGGGAACCATATTATCAGGGCTAATACCTTTGCTTAAATCCATACTCAAAAGGATTTTCTTCACGATATCGTGGGTGATCGTGATGTTTGTGAACCCAATATCGTCTCTACTGTTAATGAACGAGATCAGTTCCACCATCTCTTTGTCATCATCGGGGTATCGCTTGTATACGGAAGCAAAATATTTGGCAAACAGATTTGCTTTTTCAGTGTCATTCGTTGCAACTTCATCACCAAGTGACATAATTTCACATTTCCTCATCTTGGTCAACCGATCAACTTTTGTCGATGGCTGAACATCACTTATCTCTTTTTATGATGGAATGTGCACACTGCACACCACCGAAATGAACGGTTTGTAAGTCAAATGTGCCGTTCACATAATTTCAGTTCAGTTTTAGCTCTCACACGAGACGGACGTGTTGTTTCTATTTCACTATCGCTGTTTTATTGTTGATTGGTCTCTTATTACATCGTCGACGACAAATTGACCGTTTTTATCTTATAACATAACATTTTGCTTTAACTGAATTCATTTGGTGGTCATCTTGGCTGGAGGAATTAATTTGCTCTCAAATCGAATGCCAGTGCGAGTGCCTGTTTTAATCCATCAGTTGCACCAGATTCATGTATTGAATGTTAATCGCTTGCCTCGAGCGGCATGGTTTCGAGAAAAATACACTGAAATACTGCGTTCATTATTTCGACAACATCGTCTTTCGCTCGACATTGAGGTCAAGCTCCCATCATCGCATGACGAATACCATTCACTCGCTACCGGTTCTACATTGGCATTTGGATTTAGTTCTCGAAATAGAATCGATTGATGATGACTGCCATTATATTCAACTTATTTTTATGGTAAACTGGCTAATTCGATGATTTACTCGGTACTACTGTGCTTATGATTGACTCTAATATTATTCGTTGTTTTAATCGTATATTATGTGTGACTTAAAAGGCTGTAAGGCCTTATACATATATTGCCAATAAACATACCTAACCTAACCTAACCTTTAATTTCCACAGATGTAAAACAAATGTGAAAAAATGTGAAACACAGAATTTTTAAACGGCACATTTCGCTTTTCTACAAAACTTTTTGAATGGGTGAGTGCACATCTCAAAACTTTAGGTATAAATGTGCCGAGATGTGACCTTCACCACTGAATACCCCTTCTTTCTATATGCGAATGTGCCAATCACATCTGCGCAAATGTGACTTTTTCCTTCAAATTCGCTGGGATCAGGATCATTGTAAAACTTTCCTGGCATGAGCTTTTAATGATAAATTTCGAAATTTTCCTCAGAATTGCTATTCGTTGTGTGAATAACATAGTAGTAATATGCAAAAATTGTTAAAAAGAGGAAAAACAAGAAAAAACTACAAAACTTACATTTTATGTAAATTTGTACCGATTTTCGGAAGCTTTCTTTCTTACTTAAAGCAGTGCTTTAAATTTCAACCTCACAAGTAAAGAACCTGCAATTTTTTGTGGGAAAATTTTTTTGAGGTAAAAGGTCAGTTATATTGATCGAAAAATATTAAAATTTCGTTAACAATTGTGTAATAAATTACCTTTTAGAATTGTTTTTGACTAAAAAACAGCTTTAAATTCATAACATTATATGTCTGCAGTATTGCAAAATCACTTATTTTGAGATGCACAATAACTTTTGAATCAATTAAATAAAATACCAACTTTCATCCTATTATCGTGGTTTCTGGTAAAATCAAATTTTTCTATACAATTTTTACGTTTCCCTCAACTCCCGGTGAAAAATTTGACATTTCTATCGCGCATTCAAATTTAGCGCAAAAAATCTATGATTTGAGAATAACTTAATTTGCTGGGTACGCTTAAAAGTGAAGCTGTCATCTATTTCTTCAAAACTAGGTAAAAAAGGAATGAACCGGCTGTAGATGCATCCCCCCACTCCCACCTCGATCTACCCCATGTTACAATAAAATTGTTTGTAGTAAACGTATAGGACCTCTTGTACTTCGTACGGGTCCAAAAATTACCGAAAATAGGCCCCGGTCTTTTCCGATTTTCACAAGACTTTTTTGTTTGACAATGCCTGACAATTTGTGAAAGATTTTTATCTTATTTCGAGCTTTTCGACTCAGTCAGGGCCCTAGGCAAAACGTGTTTTTTTTTACATAAAACGGGTAGATCCTATCCGATTTTCCAAATCTTTTTTTTTTTTGCTGAAAGATAATCAAAAAATTTGTTACAAGATTGAATCTGGGCGAATCAGTCGAAAACTTTCGAAGCTACGGCCGAAAAAGTGTTCAAAAACGTGGTTTTTTGAAGGTTATATCTCTGCGAAATTAGAACGGAAATCGCTCTTCAAGGTTTCGAATGAAAGATGTGGACCTTAGAAAATCACGAAAATTAAATTAGTTGAAATCTGTTGAGTGGTTCGGGCTGTACTGTCCTAAATATGAGCGACCCCATTGATATGATATTTTTGGTGGTTTTTCGTGAACATTCCTTTAATGATAAGGTTTTTGCGCAGTGTTGTAAAGAAAAAAGAGGCAAACTTTTTGTCCATGCCTCTCCTAAGTGCTCTAGGTCGGTCCTAAATTCTGATCTTATTTTAAGGGTTTTTAGAGATTTTTTGTACGAGTTTTTCAATATTGCCCTTTCGGCAATTTCCAGTCCAATTTAGTGTCGACGTAATTGTATATACTTAGGAGTTAAGGCCATATTTACTTGGATACGTTCCAGTCTTTTTGTAACATCTTTTCTGTTTGCTACATATATTCTGATGCGTACGGTTACATATGTTTTCAACTTTAATTGATTGATTAGGGGACGATGAGGCGAGAGACTCTCAGTCGCTTGATTTTTTTGTAATTTTGATATTTCTTGGGGCCAATGAAGTTTTTTAGCGTCGTGAAAAATTGAAAAATATTAGCTACGCTCTACGCCGTTACCAAGCTTAACATCGCTTGCCCAAGTATATAAAAAAAACATATGCAAATGCAAGGGTTTATATTTTTTATATCTTTATTTCATTTCGAACCTAACTCTGAGCAAAAAATCGTTCTACGACATGGTCCAAAAATGTACCGTTTTTTTATTGACTGAGTTAAATGATCAAATTTTTTCTTTTTTCCACTATACTTTTGTTAAATTTTTTTTGCGGCCAACTAACCTTGGAGCACAGGTATTACGACCCTTTGTTCCTTCCCCGTTATTCTTTTATCATTCCACCTAGTTATGTATTCTGTCTTAGTAAGGTTTTCACATTACATGTTCCCATTATAGAACACACAGTTGAAACAGGTATGCCAAATGAACTTCGTCGTCTGAGCACACGCACTATGGGCCCGGACATTACGATACATCTTCTAGCATCATCTTTCGACTCAACTATGCTTATTCTAAACGAGCCCGTGACTGCAAGATACCTTTTTCTAGGGCACTTGTATGAGCAACCGTTAATCTGTTTTTGGTCCACCCACATGCTTAACGTGAATTCACGCCTACATATTCTAGCTATATATAGGATTTCATCTGGTGTTCATTATAGCTACGCCTCAAGATAGACTCAGATATCTGTACATAGAATTCGTAGTGTATGGGTGACGTCATACATGTCATTCTTCTCTGTACGGTTCGTTATAGACTCCAAGCACCATGTCTACCCATATTTTCATGGTACATGTTGAAGAAAAATCCTATACAGAATTAGTCCTCACCGGGATTGAACCCGGGCATTCTTGGTGGAAAGCCAGTACGTTACCACTGAGCTAACCCGTTCCACTATACTACCACTACTACTATGCTACTTTTCAACTACATAAAAAAACTTAGAATTATCATGTCTTTCGATTAAAAAAGAAAAATCACGAAAAAGTACATGACGATAGTTGCGATTACGAGCTTTTTTTTTTTAAAAAAAAAAAAACAAAGCAATAGCTCTGTTCCCGTCAGGTGTGATAAATTTAATTTCTGAAAAGTTAGATTGATCCTGATAAATGTAACAGAAAATTAAATTCAATTTTTAATTTGACGGGAGATCGAAAAAATTGTTGAATTTTCATCTTCAATCTTTTTTGTTTATTTGACAAATTTACGCAATAATGTAATAGCGTTCTAAACCAAAGTCATCTCAGTAACATAAAATACAAACTTTTATTCGTCAGCATTGGAACAAATTACATATCGGGACATTTATACAATTTTAAAATTCATATCACAGATAGAAGATCTCATTCATTTTATCACAATCGCGAAAGGTACCCATGATTGCGGCAGCATTTCCTCTCTGAATTGCCATGCTCAGCCTTTGTTGTAAATAGGATCTAGACCGGGGTTCATTCGACTTAATCGCAATCTTTTTGCTAACTATCTTGAAAAACTGGATGGCGTCACTACTCCACGGCCCCATCGTTTCCACAGCGAATGGAACGAAGTGGTAATTTTGGCTAATTAACGATCGGTATTTTACTACTTTCTGTTGAGCCTTCGCTTCTGCTGCTCTGCTCGCATTTCTTGTGGATAAATGCAATTTGCTAGGCGCTAAGGTGTCGGTGCAAGTTGCGTCCCAAATTAATGTGCTGCCTCTTGACCAGGGGATCAATGACATGCCATCGACACGCTTCCCATCATCTCGTTCAAGGCCAACTGGTTCCAATTTAGCGGGGATGTCTGCGGACATGAGTGCTTGTTTGATGATGCTGTTGATTTCAGAATGCCTTGAGTGACGACCAGCACTCTTGCGACACTTTAACCCATGATGGCCCTTACTGTCAACCTGTGAACCGCAACGGCATATATGTGGGGCGCAGATGTCGATTCCCAAGCGTAAGCCAACTATGATACGAAATGAATTGTTGTCTAATAATGTGCCGATGGACTTCGATGGTAGCGCCCAAGCGCCCGATTCCGGTCTCTGAATAGCCAAGATTCTAGCCTTGTCCTTGTCACACTCGAACCTCAAGTCGTTCACCAACCTTGTTACTGTCACTTTGCTCCATTCCCATTGTAGTGTGGCCAACTCTGGTTCAGAAAATTTCGGATGTAAACGTTTCCACACTTTCAGACCATCTTGATAATCTGCGATCTCCTCAACTTGCAGCGTGGGATGATGTAACAAGGTACTAACAAGTGGGGACACTGCATTAACAGATGATAAGAAAGCGGGTAAAGCGATATCCTGAACTTTTCGAACTCCGATGCCGCCTGATTTAATCGGTAAAGACGCCAAACTCCATGTGTTCGTGTCCAGCTTTGAGTTTGATATGGCCTCTAATGCGGATTTGATTTCGAAATCCATCTCGTCGATGTAGTCGTTGTGGCTCCAAGTTGGTGTCGTTCTCATAAGGAAAACCAATTTCGGTATTGCAAAGCAGTTTTTCAATATGAAGAATGCGATATGATAGCTATCCAACTCTAACAGCCGGCTAAACAACAATTTCATTTCGTTTAGCTTCTTCTTGAAAATAGATTCAAATGCATTGTCGGAGATCGGTGTACCTAGCAATGAGAGTTCGTTGATTATGCATATGCCGGGCGATAATTCGTTGAAACGGTTTACTATACTTTGGTCTGGCTCTGAACAGAAGTATAGTTCGCATTTGGTTGGATTAATGTGCAGACCTATTTTGGCGCATTCCGCGATGATGGTTTCAAAATCTGACAAAACGCTTTCGTAATCACCTGCTATGGTGCCGTCATCTAGGTAAAAAACGACGAATTCCGACACTAAAGCTTCCACTACAGCTTGGATCGCAGAGCTGAATAACAGTGGGCCACAGGGATCACCTTGTTGTGCTCCGTTTTGTGACAATAAAATGAAATCACCGTAGAAAAGAAGAGTGGGAGAGGCGTAGCACTGCCAAAGATATGGAAAAATCCCTGGACAGTGTAATTTCATTTCGTTCAAAAATGTGTCTCGATCGACTTCATTGAAGGCATTGCGAAAATCAATTTTAACGACAACCGCTTTCCTGTTCGTGTTCTTCTTGATAAAAGTGCGTGTGGCGTGTGCCGCGGCCTCACAACCGCCTCTAACACCATAACCAACTTGCCGGGGGGCGAATTTGGGAGCCATGTTTGGACGGGCGGAAGCGCTAGCCAATTTGGAGGTGATGCGTCTGAAGGTGTTACCAACTGCAATAGGGCGAATGCCACCTTGTTTTTTTTCCAACGCACATAACGACGCTCCGTACATGACCTCGATAAATTTTGATCGTATTTTCCCTGACAGCATGTAGTTGGTTAGGTTGGTGATTGCCCTCAAAAGCCGCAAACCTGCCTCACCATTTGATGGCAACATAAGGTCTTTCAAATGTTGTGGCAACAAGCCGTCTATTCCAGAAGCGGAGCCGTTAGGGAAACTCTTGACTGAATAAAAAACATCCCTTTCGGTAACGACCAGGGTGTCAGTGGTTTTGGCCGGTGGATCTGGAAAATGCAACTCTCTCGACGGAGGTGGATGCTTTGATTGGAGCTGCGTGAGGGTTTCCAATGACTGTGGTGCTAGCGAATCTGACGATGAAAGGATCTTGACTGCACCTTTTACGTTACCATCGGCAATTTTATGTTCGATGCGCTTCGACAACGAGATCGGGACATTTTTCTTTTTCGTCCATATCGGTATGGTCAATTCTCCCTTCTCCACGTTCCTTTTTACTAACGTTGCTAACGAAGTATGATTGACTTTGTCTGGAACACGTAGGGCGGTGTATGCTAATGTGAGAAGATTCTTCCAATTTCGCTCTAGATGCGGACTTGCCAGACACTCTTCGATGTATTGTGCCAATTTGATCGCTGCTGCGTTTCTTGCGCCTCTAGGTACTCGTTTGAGCACTTTTATTTTAGCTTTACACCGCGCCAGCAAAATTACAAAATCCTCGAAAGATGTTTCATTGATTGATGGATCACTTGTCGACTGATAAGAGGCTTCTGGCTCGTCCAAGTGCCGGTTACGATGAACACTCAATCCCCGCTGCGAATCGAACGAACGGTAACAGACGTCGCACTTAAAATCAATTGTGGCCGGCGGTGTGGTATCAACATTGACTGGATCGTTCGGTTGGTTGTGATGGTGCAACTGTCTAGCATTTATTTCGATTGGTCGGGCTGGTGCAATTGACATCGTCTTTGAAGATGTGTAATCTTCCATTAGGTCGTAATTCCCCGGCATAATACTAGGGTTATCCGAAGTCCCAAGTGGAACCAGTAGCCGGAAATGGCCGCTAGAAATGTTTCCGGTAAATAGCAAATGTGCGATTGGTTTTGATTGATCTGTCGTCGCGTTCACTGAGCCGTAGTCATAGCACTTGAATTTACCGGATGAATATCTCTGAAGGACTATGAAACTAAAATCAAAAATTTCGGCAACCGCACATAACTCGCATGTTGTTCCATAGGTTCCGGTGCCACACATATATTTGAAGTAGCTTTCCATCAAGGACTCGTCGGTACCATTGTTCCAATCCAATTTGTCGTGTAAGTTGATTTTTAAGTGGTCTTTGTAACGTTCGAAATTCGGATGTGCCCCCTCATCATTGCGTTGTAAAATGTGTTCAACAGCTTTGATTCGTAAATCGGTTGCATTTTGTGGAATATTCGCGTAATTGTTGTTGTGACGCCCTAGGAAATCTAGCAGTGATAGGAATAAGCAATCACCTGATGCGGCGTTTTCCACAATATCGAATTGTTGAAATAGCCCGCTTTGAGGATCATCGTTGTTCGTTGCAACTCGTAGACGGCTCCATTCACGGGAAGGTGGATTGTGTGCTGTCTGTGTGTTTCTGGCTATAAGACCGCTTATTTCCTCTGCAGTGTGTCTCTTCGCCCAATGTTGGCGTAAACCAGCCATCGTTTTAAAAGACCGATAACAAATAGGGCATACATTGTCTTTTCCATCTGCTTCCGGATCATCTGATTCCATATTAAATGTAGTACTAGTTAAGCAGTCACTGCTATGTGTGTAAAGGCGGCTTCGTTCTGTAGAACGATGACAGCACTGTACCAGATGTGGCGGGACTAACGTAGTGACGTAGAATTGTTGTTTACGTTTATGTTCAAAAATATATACTTTTCGAAGACTTTTTTAATCCGGGAAACACAGGATTTAGCAAAACTTTGACATCAATCAACACTCAACAACGGGTAGACTTAATTCAATCAGGTAGAACAATAATAAATTTCACTTTTGTGCTCAAAATTCTTCAATTAATTTGCAACGTCTTCTCAACACCTTCGTGTCGGTGGT
>CM055403.1:143516096-143536018 GCA_029228625.1 Pseudolycoriella hygida
ATGACCTCGATAAATTTTGATCGTATTTTCCCTGACAGCATGTAGTTGGTTAGGTTGGTGATTGCCCTCAAAAGCCGCAAACCTGCCTCACCATTTGATGGCAACATAAGGTCTTTCAAATGTTGTGGCAACAAGCCGTCTATTCCAGAAGCGGAGCCGTTAGGGAAACTCTTGACTGAATAAAAAACATCCCTTTCGGTAACGATCAGGGTGTCAGTGGTTTTGGCCGGTGGATCTGGAAAATGCAACTCTCTCGACGGAGGTGGATGCTTTGATTGGAGCTGTGTGAGGGTTTCCAATGACTGTGGTGCTAGCGAATCTGACGATGAAAGGATCTTGACTGCACCTTTTACGTTACCATCGGCAATTTTATGTTCGATGCGCTTCGACAACGAGATCGGGACATTTTTCTTTTTCGTCCATATCGGTATGGTCAATTCTCCCTTCTCCACGTTCCTTTTTACTAACGTTGCTAACGAAGTATGCTTGACTTTGTCTGGAACACGTAGGGCGGTGTATGCTAATGTGAGAAGATTCTTCCAATTTCGCTCTAGATGCGGACTTGCCAGACACTCTTCGATGTATTGTGCCAATTTGATCGCTGCTGCGTTTCTTGCGCCTCTAGGTACTCGTTTGAGCACTTTTATTTTAGCTTTACACCGCGCCAGCAAAATTACGAAATCCTCGAAAGATGTTTCATTGATCGATGGATCACTTGTCGACTGATAAGAGGCTTCTGGCTCGTCCAAGTGCCGGTTACGATGAACACTCAATCCCCGCTGCGAATCGAACGAACGGTAACAGACGTCGCACTTAAAATCAATTGTGGCCGGCGGTGTGGTATCAACATTGACTGGATCGTTCGGTTGGTTGTGATGGTGCAACTGTCTAGCATTTATTTCGATTGGTCGGGCTGGTGCAATTGACATCGTCTTTGAAGATGTGTAATCTTCCATTAGGTCGTAATTCCCCGGCATAATACTAGGGTTATCCGAAGTCCCAAGTGGAACCAGTAGCCGGAAATGGCCGCTAGAAACGTTTCCGGTAAATAGCAAATGTGCGATTGGTTTTGATTGATCTGTCGTCGCGTTCACTGAGCCGTAGTCATAGCACTTGAATTTATCGGATGAATATCTCTGAAGGACTATGAAACTAAAATCAAAAATTTCGGCAACCGCACATAACTCGCATGTTGTTCCATAGGTTCCGGTGCCACACATATATTTGAAGTAGCTTTCCATCAAGGACTCGTCGGTACCATTGTTCCAATCCAATTTGTCGTGTAAGTTGATTTTTAAGTGGTCTTTGTAACGTTCGAAATTCGGATGTGCCCCCTCATCATTGCGTTGTAAAATGTGTTCAACAGCTTTGATTCGTAAATCGGTTGCATTTTGTGGAATATTCGCGTAATTGTTGTTGTGACGCCCTAGGAAATCTAGCAGTGATAGGAATAAGCAATCACCTGATGCGGCGTTTTCCACAATATCGAATTGTTGAAATAGCCCGCTTTGAGGATCATCGTTGTTCGTTGCAACTCGTAGACGGCTCCATTCACGGGAAGGTGGATTGTGTGCTGTCTGTGTGTTTCTGGCTATAAGACCGCTTATTTCCTCTGCAGTGTGTCTCTTCGCCCAATGTTGGCGTAAACCAGCCATCGTTTTAAAAGACCGATAACAAATAGGGCATACATTGTCTTTTCCATCTGCTTCCGGATCATCTGATTCCATATTAAATGTAGTACTAGTTAAGCAGTCACTGCTATGTGTGTAAAGGCGGCTTCGTTCTGTAGAACGATGACAGCACTGTACCAGATGTGGCGGGACTAACGTAGTGACGTAGAATTGTTGTTTACGTTTATGTTCAAAAATATATACTTTTCGAAGACTTTTTTAATCCGGGAAACACAGGATTTAGCAAAACTTTGACATCAATCAACACTCAACAACGGGTAGACTTAAATCAATCAGGTAGAACAATAATAAATTTCACTTTTGTGCTCAAAATTCTTCAATTAATTTGCAACGTCTTCTCAACACCTTCGTGTCGGTGGTCGATTATTATTAAACATAAAAACATTAATTTTATATAACAACCATTCATTGTCGAAAAAACGCCAAATTTTCGAACTATTAATCGGGTCAAGTCGGGCTTCCAAAATTAATGATATAGCTTGAGGTGACGCTTACGCTGAAAATACGCAAAAAATGACGATGTAAAAGATTTTAAAGAAAATTCAAATGTTTGAAAGTGCGTCATAAATGCCAGAGCCATCAACGTAATAATTTTTCCACTTTTTCAGTTTTCACATGCAAAATTTTCTCAAAAACTAAGTTATTAAAGTTACTTGGGTACCTTTTAGAAGAATTTCAAAATTTAATTTTTAATTCAGTAAAAAAATTCTTCTCAAAAGTCAGGCATCAAAAAGGTCAGATTTTTGATATGTAAAAACTGAAAGTACAGAAAAATTATTTCGTCGTTGGCTCTGGCATTTGTGACGCAATTTCAAACATTTGAATTTTCTTTAAAAAGTTTTGCATCGTCATTTTTTGCGTATTTTCAGCGTAAGCGTCACCTCAAGCGATATCATTAATTTTGGAAGCGGAAAAAAATTTTCTCAGAAAAGAAAATTTTCTTAGAAAAAAAATTCCTCCGAAAAATTCTTCTCAGAAAAAAATTTCTCCGAAAAAAAATTCTCCAAAAATGGTTTTTCTCCAAAAAAAAGTTTTACTTCAAAAATAATTGCTGAGAAAAACGTTTTTCACAAAAATAAGTGTCTGAGAAAAAAACTTTCTCACAAAAAAATTTCTTCTCTCCCAAAAAATCGTTATTCCGAAAAATAGTTTTTCTCCCAAAAAAGTTTTGGTCCGAAAAAATAATGTGCTCAAAAAAGGTTTTTCTCCAAAAAAAATTTTTCTACAAAAAAATTTTTCTTCAAAAAAATTTTCTTTGTGGAAAAATTTTTTCTCCACACCTTCGGCTACCATCGGAACACTTCGTATCACCTTCGGCCCCCTTCGTGTCACCTTCGGCTACCTAGTTTTGTGGGCTTGTGGACGTTTGTTTTGGGTGTGGGGGCTGCGTCACGCCATCCGCTACCGCTGCGGGCATGATTTATCACACCTACAGATTTTTGATGGTAACAGGGCCAATATTGACTCAGATGCGCTCGAGTTTTTTTGCAACATCTATTCTGGTGCGTAAGGGTCCCTTTCCGCTTTTCCCTATTTGGAAGAAAATATGAACACCTCTGCAGTTTTGCGATCGAAATTTATACTTGTTACAAAGTAACAGTTATCAGTGACTGAAGTGAATTGAAATGAATTCGAGCGAAATTTTTCTGAAATTGTGCCAAGACCCGAACCCAGAACCTTGCTAGGGTGCTGATCTAACCAATTGAGATACGGTAGACATTTTCAATCCAGATCTAATTTCAAACCTTTGCTTATACACTAACACATGTATCTGTAGTCAAAGTACACGTAATTTTTTTTGTTCAGGGAAATCACGCGCACTTTTTTTGCGTGCGTCTGTTTTTTATTCTCGCAACTGCAAGTCCATTATTCCGTATGTGTATTTGAATGTCGACATCCATCCGATGTCATCTGATTGTATAGGGATACACGCTATCAACCATTAATGTGTTGATAGCTTAGAACTTGTAACAAACATTGTGGTAAACGCATAAGCTCCGTTATGTGACTCATTGTTACTAAATTCGATTTTGGAAGATCTATAACGTTGATGAAGATATTGTTTGAGGGTTTCATTTTGAATGTTAGAATCATAATTAGTCCTTTAAACCAACTAAAACCAACTTTTACCATTGTTCTCCAATGGAAAAAGGCGATTACTGCATAAGGCCACCGATTTATAAGAATTTTTTGTAGCTCATCGTTCAGAGTGGCCGACGACATGCATCTCATTTAATTTATTCCAAAATTACGAACGCCTGGCGGAAAATTGTAAGTAAGGACAACTCAAATTGTGATGAGATACAATAAATGGAAAGGTCATATTTTTTTGGGGAAGTTAATCAATTGTGAGTGATAGAATGTCAATATAAACTATCAACCAATCGTCAAGTCCGTCCACTAACGAATAAAAAATATCCAATTAGTCAAAGTGTCACTCCGTTGCTTATTTATTATATCGCTATTTCCATCAAACAGACACAGCCAAAACGCTTCTATAGAAAAAAGGCTGATAGCGTTGACAGACTAACCAAATCGTGCAACTTTATTATTCTCTTTTTTTTGTGTTGACATGGAACTAAATTAACCATCATCACAAAAATGCTGTAATTAACTTTGCTTATAATTCAAAATAGGAAACTTAAGCGATTATTAAAATTGCTATCTATTTATCTTGTGGTATGCGGTGGGGATATTATGAAGAAAACTTGAACTTAATTTCCGCTGCTCTTCATTTCATAATATGATGATGTGACTCTATTTTAATTTATTTAGTACACTAGAGTGAATAAACACAACAGTGAAGCATGTCGTTCTAAAGTCTTACAATTATTCATGGCTTCAAATATCTACGGAGGATTAGAGTACATTTTAAGATACAAACAAAACCGAAAAGAAAGAGAAAAAACTCGTTAAATATGAAAATTGGGGGTTAATGATTAATCGGCGCTATAAAATAGATTGATGAACAACAAAGCTGGTATATACACGTTGTGTGTATTTGGGTTGGATCGCATGAAAAAAAACCCTTTTATTTCACATCGAGGTTGTACAGTATGCAAGAGTGGATTCGCAAAGTTTTCCCACATCAGACACTTTCTGTGTATTATGGAGCTTTCTTCTTTTAATTAAGTTAATTAAAAGAACAGAAAAAGGATAAAAGAATGCAAATTTTAAAATGAGAGAAATTTGTTTGTCAGCGATGTTAACATGACAACGGTAGTTTAAAAAAAAGTAAAGAAATGGCAGGGTATGTCAGTCTTTTACGGCTATAGATCAAGGATAGCAATTTAGTCAATGTTGTATTTACAATATCCATCTATAGCCTCCGCAATGAAACAAAGTTGAATAAGGTACAGACACTGCAAGTAACGAAGAACGTCACTGCGTCACTCAAACTGGTTACAGTAGTGCAGTACAGCATAAAATGCTCAAGGCGATTTGCAGAGATTATATTAGACTGAATACTGACATCAACCAAGAGAGCATCAAGGAGAATAATCTAAAACCGCCGTCGCCCGTCAATCACTTATATAAAAGGGGACTGCAGGTTACATTTCATTCGGTTTGGACACCTCGCCTCGTCCACTTTCGTGCGATTTTTTTTATTACTACCTAAAATAAGACGTCCGTTTTCGAAAAGGTCCAGTTCTCTTTTTTTTAAGCAATGAGCAAATAAAGTATCGCGAAAAATATTTCGGACAACGTTACTCCAAACACGGATTCTAACAAGACTGGTAAGTTTGGATGAGTAGCTAATAGTTGTGAAATAAATGTCGTGAGCAAAAGTCCCCTTTAACTTTCTTTTGTCCTTTCAAAGTAGAAAAAGTGTAAAAATTTCGAAGAAATCAATTCAACGAACCGCAGTATTCGCCACCAAACACATACTTGCATTAACATTGTACATAGGACAATTTCATACCAAGCTGTTACCCACTCTATTTAGCGACACTACCTGTATATAGAGGGGTTATTCTGTCGATTAAACTAATAGGTGCAATATTTTCTAAAGAGAAACAACGGATTTGATTTCCTTTCGAACAGTAATAGAGTTCCAGTCAATGATTCCCTGTATTCGTATTTGTGACTGTATTTGTATTTGTTTCGATCAACTTCCACAGGCCTAATAGGAACTTTTCAGAGAGCCAAAACAGCATAACAGCTGATTGAACAATGTCATACGTGAGCGATAAAAATTTCTCTAGGCCAATCAGATTATAGTATTTGTCATACGTGACCGAACGTGAGCTTGATGTTGACTTCATTCGACAAATGCTGTACAATGCTGAACTCAATGTGCGGTTAGGTAGGTACAATATAGATCTAGAAAACAATGGTCGACACGTGCGGTTGTTCATGGCCACAGCGGTAGTGGAGGGCGTGACGCAGTCCCCACACCCCAAAAAAGAAGTCGACAAACTCAAAAAACGCCATACAAAAACCTTTGGGACAAGGCACGATGTATAGGGGAACTTTTGAAATTTTGTCCTGTCTCTCCTCCCCCTCCAAATTACTAACATTATTAACATTAACTACATCGCAGCAGCTTTCCAACTAGCCCAGACTCATCAAAATCGGTTAGAAGTGGCTGAAATATCTAGGTTTGAAAATGACATTTTTGTATGGGCCATGGATTTTTCTATTGTTCTCATCATTATGAAAACTTTTTTTCTGATCTGTCGGTTTCTATCTATCTATCTATCTTTGTTCTATCTATTAATAACTTTTGATCTCGAGAACCAGTCAGCCGACCTTCGTGAAATTTTTACTGAACGTCAGCCTCGGCACCAAATGAAAAATTTCATAGGCCGCTTTTCCAGGAAAGTTCTGGAAAAGTCACGGCATGTGGAAAAGTGAAAAATTTTGACGGTTTTTCAGGTAATGCTCGGAGTTTTCGAATTTTAGCTCCGGAGTGACAATAGCTAGAGAGTTGGTGTCTTCTACAAAGTTATAGAATTTGGTCAGGAGAATTTTTTGGGATTTTCGGAAACCTACGGACTGCGTAACTCTTTACCTTTTAAGAGGTTTTTGTGTGCGATATATTTTAGCCTAGAATTCAATGTTTCTTTTTATAATGATCAAAATTTTGACTTGATTTTAGATAATGCACTAATAATATAAAACTCAGCAGTCTTTTCACGGTAAACTTTTAAATTTGATTATGAAACATAACCAAAGACCCGTACGTATCAGAATAGATGTGGCAAACAGAATGAATGTGGCAAAGGGACTCGAACGTATGTACCTAAATATACAAATAAGCAAACAATCCAACGTTTTCTGTTCTTTTATAACTGTAAGAATTTCAAAGATCCATAGAAATTATCCAAGGTAATGTCAAAGGCCCTACCGAAGTACGTCTCAGACCATTCAAATCTAGAAAAGCTTACTAAGGACTAAGTCATTTTCCAATTTTCATTTTCCAATTATGGAAGTGGCCATATACCAGAATTGGGCCATATTTCGCCAAAACCCTGAAACACGTGTTCGCTTAAATATAATTCTCTACAACCTCGCCTTTGGAACGAACTTTCTAACTCTCATACTTCTGCAGATCTAGGTCATCCTGCCCAATTATGGAAGTGGTCATATACCAGGAGTGGACCATATCTCCCCAAAACCCTGAAACACGTGTTCGCTTAAATTTAATTCTCTACAAATTTGCCTTTGACAGTAAATCTCCCACAAATTTTTGTTCCCAGTTTTGTGATATCAAATGCTTTCCTTTGACACCAAAATGAGGAATTTCCGTGCTATACTTACTGAGATATTTGCGAAAAAGCTTCACCGACCCTCGAAAAACCATGTTTTTGGTCACTTCCTCGACCATATCTCCGGAACCACTTGATTGATTTTGCTCATCTTCGAACTTGTACCATTCAGGGAAAAAAAGTTTAGACTGATCGGACAGACGGACATTTTTTTTATTGCTGATTCGTCATCTCTAGACGATAATAGATTCATCCCCCCCCCCCTCCCACCTCGATCTACCCCATGTTACAATAAAACTGTTTGTACGTTTAGTATAGGTCCTTTGTACTTCCTACGGGTCCAAAAATAGGGTTTTTTGGAGAGCACAAAATTTACGTGACTGGCATCGTCGGCCATGTTGGTACATATTGTAGTTAGGATGAATTGAAAACGCACGTCTGGCAAGAAAATTTTTCATATTAAGAAGGAAATTTTGAATCACGAACGAAGCGAGCGAAATAGTTCTAATTGACATTGTGTGTCAGGCCTTTCAATTTCTTTCATTTCTCGAAAGAATTACAAAAGATTTGTTCGTAAATACAAATTAATAAGTTTTCGTACTTTTTTATGAAAAATTTGTTTTCGGCAGTGACAATCGGGAAGCCAAACTTTGGGCCTGCTGCCATTGAAGATCGCAATTTAAAAAAAAAAAGTTCTTCCATAAAATGATCAGACTGAGTTGCCCGACATACGTAGGGGGGAGGTTTTGAAAATAAAATAATTTTTCTAAAACGCTGCACCCTACTTTGCATTAATTTGATACTCTTAAAAAAATATAAAACTTGGAAATGTGCAAGCGAAGCGAGCAAAGAAATTTTTATTAAAATTTGTTTAAAGGTTAATAATCCCTTTTTGACCTATTCTTTTGCTTGTTCAATGTTTAATTTTTATTTACCTCAAAATTACAGTGGGCGTAAAGCAAGTGGCAGGGGAAGTGGCGCCCCACTCGACCCCCCTAGCAACGGGCATGCGCTCAAAGCGTGAAAAAATTAATTGATGCGAACAAGATGAATGCCCACGTACAAATAACTCCTTTCAGTTGACCTGAGCTATCCAGGTTATACAGAAACCACTCTGTAGAATGTTCCTAACGTGGCGAAACGAATAACTCAGTGCCTTCTCCGCGCTTAAGGCCGCAAACATATTGTACTAAATCTTTCAACGATGAGTTTGATTCAAAGCCTTTTAAATATGCGGTCGAATAAGTGTCGTTCATGCAAGTGTTCATAGAGTTCTTGATGCTATAAAGGTCCTTTGGGACATTTTCGCTATATTATCGGCCCAAAATTTTTAACTGTGGTAGCGTAATATATCTCGACAACATTCATTTTAACTACTCCAACTGAGCTCAAATTATTTTTAGCGCCAAATATAATAGTATGTGATCTGTCTACGATGAGCTGCAACTCATTTGCAAATGCCCATGTGCAGATAGTGCTTGCAGATTTTCATTTACTCGATTAATAGTGATAGAGTTACGCATAAGGTCATTAATGGAAAGAGAAAAAAATGGACCAAGTATGAACCCTTGAGGAACTCCTTCACTTACAGGCAGTAGCAATGAAACGTAAAAAACTAAAACTTGCTACACATACATCCTTTTAATTATTTAGAAATTTACTCAAAACGGTTGGGATTCTAACGAAATAATCTGATTACGGTCCTGACAACAAATTCCGTCAAAGAACACAATTGCAAAGGACATATCGTCAATCATATAAAGTAGAGGTTCGACTACTTAAAGTTGGATCTTCATGATTCACGCCGCGTCACCTAGCGTCTGTCGGAAAAAAATTGTTAATAGTTGAGAAAACAATTAATTACATGAGGACACACTTTTGCAATAATAGTTAAAGTCACGAGTGTTTTTTTTAGCAACAAGCTTTGGAAATAACAGTTTCCAGAGCGAGTTCTTCAAAATAAACGAGTCGAATTTTACATATAAATTGAAAGAGACTACCGAGACTGGGTGCCAATCGTCTCGTTTTTATACTGTGGCTACTGGTACCAGTCTCTCTATTATACTGGGCTAATGAGTACTGGGTAGGCAGTAAAACAATCCATAATTCTATTGTACTTCATGCACGGTTTATATTCCTTGAATGATAAATCGGGTATCAAATATAAATCGGGTGTCAAATGGTGTGTTACGCGTAATATAGTACTCCTTATGTACCTTAGCCTCTGTCCACCTACTCCTACATCCTATCCTACCCATGATGACATACATCTGTTATAGTAGGCAACTCGCACGAACGATCAGGTAACCAACCCTGGTGTAGTAGTGTAGGTCACTTAGCATAAGGATGAGGGGGGCTGTAGTACCTTAACGTTACGCATAGGAAGGGCCGAAGGCAGCTTGGCGCTTTCAAGATGGGGTGGCGACTTTGTATGGTGGCGGATGATCTCATCGGCAAGAGTCAACGGCAGCATACACAGCCTTAGTCAGTTGAGCTACCATCACAAAACAAAATTGATCCTCGGATGAATAGGGTGTAGGAGTCGAGGCTTGCGACCTGACTCTGGGACACATGACTGCGAGCGATTGTGGAAAACCTATTGCAACGAAAGCAGGTGAAGAAAGAGACAATATGCGGTCTCATTCGGATGCTGGGAGGCCTTCGGAAAAGGATAAAGGATATGAGAATTGGAACATGGAATGTGAGATGTCAGACTCACAGAATAGGAGGCTTAACGAAACTGACAAATGAACTGAAGAAGGCCAAAATCGACTTTGCAGCTATTCAAGAGAGCGGATATAATAAAGACTCACATATTTCCCGCTACAATGGCTACAGGCTACATCACCTTTCATGGCTGCAAAAGTCGAGACCATGTACTTGGTACTGCCTTCCTGGTAGCTAGAAAATTTGAACACCTGGTTCTAAACTTCCCAACGAGCGATTATGCGTGCTACGAATTAAAGGCCGTTTTAAGAACTACTCCCTAGTTAATTTACACGCGCCACATAATGAATCGTCAGACATAGTCAAGGACGAATATTATGAATTACTCGCAGATATCTACGATGAACTACCGGCACACGACATCAAAATTGTTTTGGGAGATTTCAACGCCAAAATGGGGAAAGAGGAAGTGTTCAGACCAAAAATTGGAAGATACAGTCTGCATGATGAAACGAATGAAAACGAACAAGATCTTCGAACGCACGGAATAAGAAACTGGCAATACGCGGTGCGGCGCACGACAGGAAGCGTTGGATCGGAATTCTCCAGCAGGCCAAGGCCAACAAGTTACAGCCACTACGCCGAAAAAGTAAAGTAAAGTAAGTAAATTGGATATACTTCGAAAAGAATCAGTGTCTCCCTTTGGTTATCTGCATGAAATAAGTCACCCTGTGTTGTCTATAACTGATCCGTGCTTGGTGAATATTTCCATTTGAAGTAGCCTTCTAAATATTGTACAAATAAAAGTTCCTGTTTTACGATTTTCTAAAAAATTCATTATCATCTAAAACTGCAGTTTTACAACTGCGATATTTTCTTTAACTGAAAAATAGCCTAAAGCCCAAAGAGTTTTTCCCTTCAACATCTGATAAAGCGTATGCCTATGAACGTAACCAACACGAACTGTAGCTAGAGCTAAAACATTTTATTCGTTTAGAAGGTGCATACAAAATAGAAACAAAATACAGAATGAAAAAAAAACTGATTTTTTTTATAGAAAAAATTCAATTCATTATTCAAAAGGTAGTATAACAGAAGAGTGGCATTCATTCACCGATGTTGATTAAAATCTGCATATTGCATGATGTTTGTTTTCCACTCCCAAACAATATTACAAAACAGAAACCTGTCCGCATCCATATTGAAACAACATTCAATGTTAGAAGTTACATACAATTTTCGGTATCCAAAAAGCGCTTTCTCCAAACATGGTGCATGTCTATAAATGCTACCATCTAACTCCCCTTTATTTAGTTGTATAGCATATTATGAACATAAATACGCTGAAGGTAAGGTAAACAATATGTGTCTATAGTTATTCATTTCATTTGTATATTTACCGGTGCGCTCTTGATATTCCCTGTAGTAAATATTCAATTTAGGAGACTTCAATGCAGCCATAACTTAATGTAATAAAACCTAGCTCCACTCTGTGTGCGGAATATAATTTATTTTAGCTCCTGTTGCACCGAAAAACATAAATCATTGGTTAAGTCATTTTCAAGAATTTAAAGGATATGACGAGGAATGAATAATTTGTGACAAAGTACGCAACTTAACATACTTTCCTTTCATATATATTTATCAAACAAACGAATAAAATTAAAAATGAAGACTAAGCACCGCATCGTAGATATTTCAGTATATAGAAGAGAAGAGCAGTATATAAATTTTTCACAGATTACGTTTGTGATACAGTCAAAATTGGAATATGGAAGGCCAAATATTTCCTTAACTCTTAAGTATATACATAAACGTCCACATTAAATTCGATTGGAAATTGCCGAAAGGGAAATATTGAAATACCCGTCCGAAGAAACGGCGCAAAAAACATCTTCAATCCTAAAAAAAAGGTCAAAATTTAAAAAAATGGAAAAAATTTAAAAAAAAAATTGCACTAGGCTAGAGATGTGGACTGTCCGCAGAGAGCTCGGACTGTTCCAAATTTCGTGTCAAAAATCGTTTTCACCTCACAAACACTTGTTGCTTTCGTTCCAAAAATAGTTTTCACCTCGCTTTCACCACAGCTATGTATACGTGGTGAAAACGATTTTTGAAACGAAAGCAACAAGTGTGTGTGTGGTGAAAACGATTTTTGACACGAAACCTGGAACAGTCCGAGCCCTGGCAGCCCATGCCTCATGCCCATGGGCATGGGCGTTATGGGCTTCAAAATTCGCGGGCGGTGGGCAGGGCATGGGCACTTTCATAAAACGTGGGCACCCACACTAGGCCTTTTCATCGCACTTCCTTCAATTCAAAATTGTCAACAAAATCATAAATAAAATTGATGAATTTTCTTTTTCAACGAGTATCACTTACAGGATTGCGATTCATCAAATTTTAACCATTGTGAATGTATCGTTTATAGTTCGCGTTAAATTTCATAGGGAGCAGGAGCACTGAGTGAAAGTTAGCGCGAAGCCCGATATGTACATTGTTCTTCCGACAACATCGCAACACTCTGAAATTCATTGTTCATGTTCATATCAGAACAACGACAGCGTGCGTGCAAGCGCAAAATGAAGAAGCGTGTAGCTAATCGATATCGAGTTGAATTTTAGTGTTCTTTGAGATTGGGACTTCCCAGTCCCGCGGTATCG
The DNA here is from genome assembly GCA_029228625.1 of Pseudolycoriella hygida. Classification (NCBI taxonomy): domain Eukaryota; kingdom Metazoa; phylum Arthropoda; class Insecta; order Diptera; family Sciaridae; genus Pseudolycoriella; species Pseudolycoriella hygida. The sequence continues at coordinate 143,528,829 of CM055403.1, forward strand.
CCAAATAAGTTCTCGCAATAATACTCAGTTATTGCGAGAGTTTATTTGGCGATACCGCGGCGGAAACAACGGATGAACGGAACCTTGCAGACACTGGAATCATTCGAAGTCCAAAAAGGACACAATTGACAGTGTTATCTCTAGGAGACCTTCTTTACATAAACACAAGTGTAGACTTACCTTTCTAATGAATTTTTACGGTGAAAAAATAAAATGAAATGAAACGTTTAAAACTTTACAATTCGGCGACTTTTGTACACATGGTTTGTGGGCTGGGCCTGTGCCCATGGGAACTTTGCTTGCGGGCATTGGGCCGGGGATTGGGCTTCTTTTCTCAAACGGTGGGCATAGTTGGCATGTGAGCACAAAAATTTGCTATGCCCACTTATCTCTACACTAGGCCGTTCTTAGAACCGACTTAGACCACTTAGGAGAGGCCTCTGATCCATACTTCCATGAACAAAAAAGTTCTTTTTTCTCCGCAACACCGCAGAAAAAATCTCTTTATTAAAGAAATATTCACAAAAAACCACCAAATATCGTGTAAGATCGAGTAGTGTGAGTTGGGCCCACACTGAGGACTCTACAGCCCGAACCCCTTAACAGATTTTGACTAATTTATTTTTCGTGATTTTCTGTTGTTACAGTACACAACCTTTGCTGTGTAAGGACAAGAATGGATTGGTCTTAGCAGATGAGGATAGGTGCATTGCGAGATGGGCTGAGTACTTCAAAGAACTGCTCAACCGAAACGAAGAAAACAACGAACTGCCATTTCATACTGCGCAACCATACATAGAATGAAAGGATCTCAAAAAGTAGAACCACAAATAGCGAAACTAGTAAATAGTGATCTAGCCTCTAACCCTTCATGGGTTGTAAGGCAGATTATTATTATTATTAACCATACATAGAAGAAACAAAGATTCAAGAAGTTGAAGCTGAAATTTGTAGGCTTAGAAATTTCAAAGCCCCGGGGACAGACAATCTACCCGGCGAACTTTTCAAGAACGGCGGCAACGCGCTATGTATGGAGATGCACGACATCATCACGCGTATAATGGAATGTCGAGGAGTTACCGGTGAGTGGAGTCCCATATACAAAAAAGGTGACAAAATGGAGTGTGGCAATTTTCGAGGAATTGCTCTGCTGAATATTGCTTACAAGATATTTGAAAATATTCTTTACCACCGCCTTCATCCATACATGGAAAACTCTATAGGTGGTTTTCGTGTAGGTCGTTCAACATCGGACCAGCTGTTTAATATCAGACAGATCTTGGAGAAGTGCAAGCAGTATAACATTGAAACACACCATTTGTTCGTTGACTTCAAGGCAGCCTATGACAGTGTTAGAAGAAGTAACCTATGGAGAGTAATGGAGGAATTTGGAATCCCTAACAAACTGATCTCGCTAACCAAGTTAGCACTGAACGGAGCTAATAGCCCAGTAAGGATCCGTAACTAACTGTCATAGATTTTCGACATTTTCGAGGAAGGCCTACGTCAGGGTGATCCTTTCGCGACGCTGCTTTTTAACCTGACCCTTGAAGCAGCTGTGCGCACCATTTACATAGATTCCAGCGGCACCATTTTCACCAAGTCCAGTCAGTTGCTAGGTTTCGCAGATGACCTGGACATACTTGGAGGAAATATGGAGGTTGTTAAAGACAACTTTATGGCCTTGGAGAGAAAGGTACCGACCTTGGGTTGAAAGTTAATGACGAAAAAACGAAATTTATGATCAGGTCAGCAAATTCGTATACCTTGGATCGGAGCTGAACACTAATAACGACATCGCGGACGAAATTAAGAGACGAGTAATTCTGGGCAACCGGAGCTACTACAGCCTTCCGAAAATCTCAAAGTCCAAGTCAGTAAGCAGAAATTCAAAATGCGTAATATACAAATCTATGATCAGACCGGTGGTTACGTACGGTTCTACGTCGTTGTGCTTGACACAAAGGGACGAACAATCGCTGCACACGCAAGAAAAGTACTACGGACAATATTTGGACCAGCATTCGATCAAAGGCAGAACCGATGGCGCAGACATTTCAATCATGAGCTTAGCCAGCTTTATGGAGAGCCGGACATAGCCAAAAACACTAAAATAAACCGTCTACGTTGACTCGGTCATGTACAACGAATGGAAAATCATCGTATTCCGAAAAAATCCTTTAAGCCAGACCGGAGGGTAAGAGAGGAGCAGGGCGTCCAAAATCCAGATGGTATGACGCAGCTCTTGCCGACTTAAAAACTGTGTGAGTATCCAGCTGGGAGACGTTAGCTGCGGATAGGTCCGGTTGGAGAAGTATGTTGCAGAAGGCCAAGACCCTTAATGGATTCTAGTGTCGGTTAAGTAAGTAAGTAAGATTTTCTGTTGTCCATATCTTTTATTTTCAATCTTGAAGAGTGATTTCTGTTTTAATTTCGCAGAGATTTAAGTGAAAAAGTTCCACCAACCTTCAAAAAACCACGTTTTTCACCACTTTTTCGACCATAACTTTGAAAGTTTTCGGCCGATTTCGCCAAAATTCAATCCCCTAATCAATTTTCTGATTATCTTTCAGGAAAAAAAGTTTTTGAAAATCGGCAGAGTTTTACTCAAGTTATCGCAGTGACGGACGGACGGACATTTTTTTTTATTGCTGATTCGTCATCTAAGGACCATGATCGATGCTCCCCAACTACTCCCGGGTCGGAATTGTATTTGTTACAAACGTCGTGGTAAACTCTTTAATCCCCTTTTTGAAGAACTTCGTTCTTCGTACAGGTTTAAAAATCATCGAGTTCAAGCCAAGCTAGGAAAATTCCAGAGAATGGCTTGCAGTTGCAGGGCCATAATAGGTTCGTGGAAGTCGGCGCCAACAGTAGCAATGGAGGAAATTTTGAACTTAGCTCCACTGCACATCTTCATAGAAACGGAAGCCATAAATACTTTCAGCAGAATAACTAGGCAGCAGAGTATCAGGGAAACTGACCACTCAAGCATTTGGTTTTCAGCACCAAAGAATGAACCATCACTAGCGATGCCATCAAACAAATTAGTAAAGAAACACAAATTCCACAGGCAGTACAGGCTAATATACAAATTCCTTCTAGGGAAGGAAGAATGGCGACCTAATACTGGAGGGTATAGCATTATTCACAGATACTTCGATAATCAACGCGTCAGCAGGGGCCGGGGTATAATACAACAACCCTAAAATCGAAAAATCTGTACCATTGGGCAAATGCTCATCTATTTTTTTTGCGGAGGTTAGAGCAATTATTGAAGGACGAAGGAATATATGAACACGAACAGTGTTGGGAAACAATGAATCACATGGCCTCTTCTAAAGAAACTGAACGAATTTGGATATCGGGGAGCAGACGAATTAGCTAAACTAGAAGCGAAGAATGTACCGATTGGGGAAAAACCAACGATGGGGACACCAGATTCTTACTCAAAAAGATTAGTTAGCACAATAAGGGAGGCCAGATTCAAAGATAACTCGTACAATACAATATTCCTTCCTGCAGTCAAGCTAAGAGCTGCATCAGATTCTCATCGTCATCATCATCAAACTTTATAGACCGTTTATACCTTTCTTTACGCCACAACCAGCCGATCTTGGACCACCCCCCTATTTCCTGCCAAGGAGATGGTTTGTTCACTCAGTGAAAATCCCAAAGTTCTAAATCTGATTTAATTGAATCTATAAACCTTCTCCTTGGCCCGGGACCGGCGCATTCAATATCCTCTTTGGAAGCCTGTTATTACCCATCCTTTGAACGTGCCCGTACCATCTCAGGCGACTAACTCTGCCGCCTCTTCCACCGACTTAACTCCCAAATTTTCCCTGATGTCGTCGTTTCTGATAAGATTATCCCACTGCTCCCTTCTACTAACCCTTGCTATACTCCTGAGAACCCTCATATCAGAAACTTCCACGAGATATCCGCAGTCCACCCAACTTTCACTACCATATAAAATCGTTGGCCTTGTTCCGCTACTTAATTCCTTTTTGTTGAACACATGAGTCCTCAACTGACTGGCCACTGCGCTTCCCTGCATCAGAATTAACAAGAAAAATTGTAAGTTCGGACTAAACGTCAGCCGTACAAGGGTTAGAATCGTTACCGGTCTGACAACTGCATACTACGGTTTTAACAAACATCTAACTACAATTGGAAGACGAACGAACCCATCTTGCGATCTGTGTGAGGACCACACGGATTCGGCGGAACGTTATTTGTGTAATTGCCAGCTTTCGTTACAGGGACAATACATCTAGGCTAGGTTACACAATGAAACATGAGCAGAACTACATACGGCTAATTGAAACGACAACTACTAGCACAATGGGCAGGAGGGCAGGGCACACGTAAGGGGTGTTTTACTGCAGTAAAACGGCTACTTCTCAATAAAAGAAAAACTTGACAGTAAAACAAAATATAAAATTCTACGCCTTACTTTCATCTCTCTGTTTACTTTTGTAAATATTCGCTAAGTTTTCACTCACCCACTATACGACGCGTGGAGCCTGTTTTACATATATATCCCATTGGCCATGAAAAAGGGCCGCCTTTGATAGTGAGGTGGGGACTGTTCAGTGTTCGCTTCGTCGCTCGCGAAGTATTTGATGACTCCTATCTAGGACGCTGTTATGAGTCTGATTTCATCTGAGTTGAGATTTCCTAAAAAGAAAGTAAAAGTCGTAATAGTAATAGTGATTTCGCATTCGTAGTTATTTCTCATTATTTCCAGTTGATATTAATTTCCCGTTCTGTAACTAGTAAATAAAATTTTAATTAATTAAGAGACTCAATTTCCCGCTAGGAAAAATTTTTGGCCCAAAATTTCCTAGTGAAAAAACGGTGCTATTTTGAGTGAAAAGATAAATTTCACAGCACTTCGTAATTAACTGCATCGAAATGATGTATTGTTAATTGTTACAATTATGCAAGACGAACACAGATCGTATATGGATGAAGTCAAGTAAAAAAATATTTGATTTGTCAGTGTAACTCTGGCTGCCGCTAGAAAAGTCCTTTAAAAAGCCCACTTTTCTATCATAGCCCAGCAGAGCGTCATCTAGTCGTCTTGTAAATGCTTACGAACGCAACAGTCTACGGTCCACGCTAGATGCATGTCCCGATTTTAAGTCTAGCCTACAGATACCTCCTACACCTAGACAGAAATGAGCTGATATTTTTGAAAAAAAAAAAATCTGAGCATTGCATCTGCTTCGTTCATATCAATCACAAAGTCGTCAGAGTTACACTATCAACGAAAACGAAAGAAGAAAAATTTTTATTGAGTCCGCATTGTATTCAAACTATACGTTTCCATTCATTCTTTTGAACGATTATCAAATCTAGTGTGGTTAATAATAGCTTGGAAAAACAATTTATTTGGAGTGTGTGATAAGATTTATCGAGTGAATGAGAATCATGAATATTGCGTTGATTTTGGCAATTGACTGCAAAAAATTTTCAGTAGCAACATATTCATTGAACGATGAAGTTCTTCGTGTTGGTATTTGCGCTTCTGGCCACATCATCATTTGCTGATGAATTCCAAAATGCTGATCCAATCGATTGGAGTACAGTAAAACCGATTGTCTTTTTCCGAAAATTCTGGGATGACAAAGCCCCAGAATTGCGTCCTCAAGAAAGTTTCTTCGAAAATTACGAGCGTCGCGCTAAGCAACCAAATGGACGTATCGTCGGGGGTCAAATTGCCCAGTAACAAAAACAGAAACAATTTCAATAAATTTCGTTTACAATCTAAATGTTTTCCAGACCACATCAATTCCCATACCAAGTCGCCTTGCTGACGTTTTTACCATCTTTAAATGGAACTGGATTTTGTGGTTGGTAGAAATGAAAAATTCCCAGTTCTGAGCTTTTTATTCTCAAAGCGATATTTAGGTGGTTCTCTCGTTGGTACCCGCACTGTTTTAACAGCCGCTCATTGTGTGGATGGCGGCTCCCATGGAACGTCCATCTTTGGGGCTCATTTCTTTGCCAATGCAAATGAACCAAATCAACGTCGAATTGAATTTACAAGCGCTCACATTTTAATGCATCCAAGCTGGAATCCAGCCTTGGTTCAAAATGACGTAGCTGTTATTCAACTACCCACTGTAGTTCCATTGATCCCACAAGTTATTCGTGCTGCTATTTTACCAACTGCTGAAATGACTTACGATTTTGCTGGTGAAGATGCCGTTGCATCGGGCTGGGGAGTTTTCTCCAGCGATAATCCAGTGGTATCAGACGTCTTACGATATGTATACGATAATATTATTACTATACCTCAATGCACATTATCAACTATTGGTATAGCTGGACCGAATAATATTTGCATGACTGGAACGCAAAACCGAGGCGTTTGCAACGGTGACAGTGGTGGTAAGATATAAAATATTATGTAAAAAGAAGCTTTCATTCTTAATTTGGGGCGTACAAATAGGTCCGCTGACCGTTCGAAGAAGCGATGCATCTATGCATGTTGGAATTGCCAGCTTTGTAGTTGCCAGCTGTCATAATACACTTCCATCAGTATTTGTCCGGACAACTAGTTTCTTAGATTGGATTGGTGCTAACACTGTTTAAAATGTTATCTTGTCATTTTATGAATTAAAAAATTTCAATTTATCATCTTTGTCTTTCAAGGAACTGATTAAAGTTATATCTCTTCTTACGTTAATCTGAAGTATAATGCGCCTGATGGTAAATTCTCATCAATTGTTACTTGGGAGAAAGAGTAAAGGGGTAAATCGGCGGTGATGTTTTATAGGGGATTTAAGTGACGTTCCGCGTAGATTGCGACATGTTCTGCAGAGAACTTTTGCGAAGCGTTTCTATTAAAAAATTAAGGGCTTTTTATACATTCTGCGATTGCGAATATTCGCAGATATTTTAGCGCTACAACTGTATGGGTTTTCATATAACGTTTGACATTGTAGCGCAAATAATCGCGCGAATTTTTTATTCGCGCGAATAAAATGCAATTTCTGTTATATTTCTGTAAATATGTTCCAAGTGAATAATATTTTTATTGAAATTGAAAGATCGTGTTATTCGTCAGTGTTAAAATACGATGGGACATCAGTGAAAGGATAGGATGTTGTTTAATTTTTCGGTTTTATGTAACCAAAAAATCGCAATCGCAGATTGTATAAAAAGCCCTTTAAAGT
>CM055403.1:143536518-143550270 GCA_029228625.1 Pseudolycoriella hygida
AAACCAACTGTCTAGCTATTCTAATTCAGAAGATAGCAAAAAATCCAAGATGGCGTCACTTTGACAGGTGGCAGCCATTTTCTTAGGATTCATAAAGGTTCTACTCATCAATAGGGAACGCAAACATTTTTACTGAAATGGCAATTTCATACAAAAACGGAAACGGTAACGGTAAATGACACTAGGAGAAATCAGAGACTTGGTAATTTTCTCTGGAATTTTGATGCTGTTTTTATGTTATTTTATTTTTTTGAAAAAAATCGGAAATTTTTATTTATTATCATCTAAATATAATTGAAGTTCGGGAGGATCACAATTAAAATACTGACTAACTTCACTGCCATACAAACAAGTATGCCAGTTTGTTAGGATTGTCGCAACTTTATAAAATGTTGTTACCGTTTGCTTTTGTATTTTTAAATTTTTTTTTATAATCGACAAAAGAAAATAAATTGATCACTTTTGCGAAGCCCCACTCCACAGAAACTCTTAACTTACTCATAACTTTGTTGAGTCTTTTTTCTTTTCGGCTACATCGTCCTTTGAACGGGACTATTATGTTTTTTGAAAGCGGATACCCGGAGTCTGCATATACATATGGAGGTTTTCGCCATGACATGAAATGTCGCTCTAATTTTTCTCGAAGGCGGCTTTTAGCCAACATGAAACTGTCATGGCGTCTGCCCACAACAGAGCCAAACATATTTAAGATTAACCCATTGGGAAGCACGACCGATTGAAAGTTGATGGAGTGGTGTCGTTTATGACCGTTGTAAAACTAAAAATTGAAAACAGACTTCGCTCAGTTCACTCAGCTGGGAAAAATATCTCCTACCTCTCTCTGATTTTGTGTTGGCCGGCATATTGCTCTTACCGTCTCTTACCGTCTCTTACCGTATTGCTCTTTTGTATGGCGACCCTTTCAAATTTATGCTTTCGCAAAGCTGATCGATTGCCTCTGGCGTCAGGTGACTGAATGTCTTTAGTATGTGGCCCTTTTCACTTAGTATGTGACGTGCCATATAATTAAACATGTTTTTGACAATTATTTTTAATAAAACTTTGCGGTTACTCATTCTTCATTTCAACTATAATTCCGACTACTCCTCCTTTAAAAAATACTTTAAATTAATTTCTGTGTCGCTCAGTATTCAATTACCCGTCACCAAATAATTTCAGTTAATTAGAAGCGAAACTTTGTTTCGCGTAGAATAATCAAATCTCTGATTTGTATGTATAATGTCATTTAGCGTTACCGTTTCCGTTTTTGTATGAAATTGCCATTTCAGTAAAAATGCTGGCGTTCCCTAATATCAACAACTTTCCCGAAGAAACCAACTGCTTAAAAACACAAAAAAAAATTTTTAAATTATATCAAGAAAAAATCTCAATTGAAATCTAGGTAGCATAATGGTTTTTTTGCTATAAAAGGAAATGCAAAACCGTATTTTAATTCAGTCTCTTTAGACTCTTCAAGCAGGTCGGACCTATGTTGGTTCACGCTGGAAATTTGTGACCGACAAACCGACAGACAGACAGACAAACAAACAGACAGACAGACAGACAAACAGACAAACTTTTGAATTTTATAATTTTAAATTCTGGAACCGTTTATAGACTCCATTCCTAAAACCAAAATGTCAACTAGGGAATATCCGTTATTTTTTAATAATGAACTAATTTCATTAATTAAAGAAAAGTCTAAGGCGAAGGAAAGTTTAAAGAAGGCAAAATGTAGAGTGAAAAGAGCTGAACTTGAGGCAAAGTATTCAGACCTCAGAAAAAGAGTAAAAAAAGACATAAAAAATTGTTTCAAAGAGTATATCGAGGATTGTGAAGAAAAAATTAAAACCAACACGAAAAGTTTCTTCGCGTCTCAAGAAGACCAACTCCCTACCGAGCAGCATGAATTTCGAAAATGTGAACAGTAGTGACAGGTCATCAATATGTAATATGTTTGCTAAATTTTTTAATTCGGTATATAATCTTAACGATTTGCCTAATTTTGCATGCAGGGATAATTCAGTCTATGATCCTTTCGCTCATCAGGAAGCAGGAGTGCCAGATATAATAATTACTGAGGTTGATATTGAATCAGTTCTGAAAAAATTTAATACAAACAAAGTAGCTAGCCCGGATAATGTACCAATGTTATTCTTCGTGAATCTATCATTGTCGTTAAGAGTACCATTATGCATTTTATTCAATAAATCACTAGCAGAAAGTAAATTCCCGTCGTAATGGAAAGTGAGCTACATATCCCCTATATTTAAGGATGGCGACAAGAATGATGTTCAAAAAATAGGCCAGTATCGATTCTGTGCGCTATCTCAAAAATATTCGAACGGTTGGTATATAATAAATTATTCGACACTGTTAAGGAAAGAATCGATCAGTCTCAACATAGTTTTTTTGCTGGTAGATCCACGCAATCGAATCTCATGGACTATGTGTCAATGGTAGCGCATGAAATAGTGAACGGCGGGCAAGTGGATACAATTTACACTGATTTCGCGAAAGCGTTTGACAAGGTCAATCACGCTACTCTGATCACCAAACTTAAAAGCTTTGGCTTTAGTGTCATTATGTTAGCATGGATTGATTCATATTTACGTGATCGCTCTCAATTTGTCGTTATTGGCGGCTCATCATCGGAAAAATTCACCCCTTCATCGGGCGTACCACAAGGCTCAATCTTGGGACCATTCTTGTTCATCCTATTTATCAATGATCTGTTAAATTCGCTTTCGGACAGTTATAGTTTTGCCGATGGTCTGAAAATTTCTCGTATTATTACAAACATAGAAGATTGCAATACACTTCAACGAGACTTAAATAAGATAGTAGACTGGTGTGCAGTTAATAGAATGTGTCTTAATGTGAATAAATGCTCGGTAATGTCCTTAACACATAGTAGCAATAAAGTTGTCTCCAACTATAATATTGAGGGTGCTGTACTTAAAAGAGTAGCATACATGAAAGATCTAGGAGTAATCATTGATGATAAATTGTCGTTCAAGGAACATATCAGTATGATAACAAGAAAATCATATCAAATGCTTGGTTTCATTTTTAGATGTGGTAAATACTTCAGAAATCAATCTAGCCTATTAATACTCTATAACGCCCTGGTCAGGAATCTTCTCGAAAATTGCTCGTCAGTTTGGAACCCAATTTATCATAATGCAATTGACCAAATTGAAAGTGTCCAAAAAAAGTTTACAAGGATGTTCTACTTTAAATTTAACCTGGGACACCCCCGTCCGAGTTATGATGTGCGAGTAAAAAGATTAAAATTGCACTCATTAGAATCTCGACGTCTGGAGAATGACGAAATTATTCTTTTCAAAATTTTGCGCCGGTTCGTCGATTCAGCATCTCTTTATAAACGACTAAGTTTTTACCAGCAAACGAGATCTACAAGATGGAATAAAAACCAAGTTTTCTACCTTCCGAAAATGTCAACAAATTATGAGGAAAACGCACCTATGAACAGAATCCAAAATAATCACGATAAATACTTTTCAACTATGAATATCTTTTCTGATAAATTAATCAAATTTAAAAAGTTGGTAAGGGTACATTTAGACTTCTAACTTTTTGAAATGTACGATTAAATATTTTAAATGTTGATTCAAGCGGGTGGACTTTAATCTGCCGAAGGTACAGCAGCCATAGTAAAATATTACTTCTATGGGTGCAATTGTACCAAAACGAGAATTTTCTCAATTTTTTACGATTAAATATTTTCTCCTTTATTATTATTATCATTAACTTTAGTTATTAATTTGTTAAATTGTAATCTTAGATGAATATATTATTGGGCCTCATGGCCTGTTTGTTTATCTCTAAAAATTCAATAAATAAATAAATAAACGCCGATGATATCCGCAGGTGTCTGCGAATAGTACTTCCTGGGTGCTATTCTCAGGCAGTACGAATAGTATATCTTGGGTACTATTCGCAGGCACCTGTGAGTAGTACATCCTGGATGCTATTGGCAGGTGCGTGCGAATAGTATCTCTTGGATGCTATTCGCAGGCGGAACTACAAAGCAACAAAATTGTCTTTTAATTGTCATAGCAAAAATTTAATGCAGAAAACTCCAAAATTGTATTCATTAATTATTTTTGGTCTTAAGTTCATATTCAACAGCGTGGAAATTTCGATTTAAACAGAAGACATATAAATTTCTTCAAAGGAGTATTTTGAAAAAACTTCACCGCCCGACCGCCCTTAAACGATTTCCAATGGATTATTCCAGATTTTTTGGATTTGCGACCGTTTTTGTTAGAGCTGTCGTAGGAAACGATACAGCTACAAGTTTGAAGGGTAAAGTTAAATTCTAGAATCTAATTATTTGAAGTTTATGTTTATTTTGTCACCTGTAAACAGTCTCAGTACTGACCTTAATTTTGTTTGTATTTTCTACTTCTATTACAAGAACAATATTACATTGATTAACATCCAATATACACTATTCGCGGATTAACTTTTTATATTTATATTCATATTTATATTTCTCACATACATTTTAAATTTGTAGCGTCGCTAGCGTGATTCGCTAGTGTAAAAAATATTAGCGCGCTAATAGCGTCGCTAACATTCGCTGATTAAATAATCTTTTAAATTTTTCAATACAAATCTCATCGCATAATATTTTTGTCGAAGATCACTTGAGAATAGACACACGATGTAGAAATGGCTGTTTGCTGCTTCTGAAAATCAACGAAGCCAAAATTACTTAACTTCGCTTTTTCACATTTACTCTCTTTCACATGTTTCTCATTTTCTATTGTTTCAAACGATACAAAACACATACAAATCACGAAACGAGTAAATTGGATGAAGTGTGTCTTAGTAATTTTGGGTTGGTTTAGCATTTACGTTTTAACTAAAAAAATTTCGAGTTTTTCAGAAACGTTGCAGTTGTACTTTGCGATTCCAACTTCTAGTCCAATTAATTCTGAATTTACACAAAAAATGTAATCTACATTTCTTACGCGTATGAAAACTAAAAATGCACTATCATGTTAGCGAATAAACTAGCGACCAGCGAAATTTTTCGCTAATTGGATTTTAGCGATCGCCAGTCGCTATTAGCGCGCAATTCCAAATTCTAGTCTAGCGACTAATGCAACCATGTTTCTTACACATTTTGAAAACAGAACTTCGTTTCAAATAGATTTTTTAAAGAATAGCACCCAGGAGGCACTATTCGCAGATTGACTGACCAATACGATGATGTATTGTGATTTCGCGGCGAAATCACAATACATCACCGTATTGGCCAGTCAATCTGCGAATAGTGCCTCCTGGGTGCTATTCGCAGGCGCCTGCGAATAGCATCCAGGAGGCACTATTCGCAGGCCCCTGTCAATCAATATTTGTAACATATTCTGCGAATAGCATCTCATGGGTACTATTCGCAGGTGCCTGCGAATAGTACCCATGAGATACTATTCGCAGGTGCCTACGAATAGTACCCAAGAGATACTATTCGCACGCACCTGCAGACAGCAACGGCCATAAATAAATAAATAAATAAATAAACCTTCTTTTGTTGAATTTGGACACAATTTGGATGAAATTTTAGCAAATTTTCGTTGATTTCCTTCATTTTTTGTAGCGCTTTTGGTGCTTTTTTTACTAACAGTCATTTATTTTAAAATAGAAAAACAGTTTTCTGACCAAACGTGTTTTTCTACATAAATCTGGTAAATTTTATCCGATTTTCATAAATCTTTTTTTCCCTGTAAACTTGGTCAATAATCGTCAAGAACTCTTGAAGCTACGGTTGAAAAAGTGGTCAGTAAAAAACTTGGTTTTATGAGGGTTGGTGAAACTTTTGACTTATATTTCTGCGAAATTGGCACAGAAATCGTTCTTCAAGGCTTTGAAAAAGATCTAATAATAATACCCGACCGGGTCAGATGCTATTTTTATTTGCTAGTTCAGCAATTTTTCATAAGGTTTTTGCTCAGATGGATCCTTCTTACTGATCCTTTCGTTACCGACGTTTTTACTGTATCAGTGGTACATTGCACACAAACCTAGTGCCATCTATGATGTACTAGGTGCGGAAACTAGTAGGACTTAGGATGCTGCTTCGCCCCATCAATGTGCTTTACAGGCAGGCATTGTTGGACCACATGCCTAACGTAATTCTGAACCAAGCCTAACGGCAACTAGCATTTTACCATTAGTATTTCTTCTAGTGCTGATTTTATCTCCTCCTAAAGTTAGACTCGGATATTTATACACAGAATTCATCGTACATGGGTGACGTCATATTTGTCATTCTTCTATGTACGATTCGTTGCCGCACCAAATTCACAACTACCCAAATTAAGAAGCCTGGGTGTGCCTAGGAACGTTACTTTCATGCTATGCTATGAAGAAAAATCCTATAGAGAATTTGTCCCCGCCAGGATTGAACCCGGATATTCTCGGTGAAAAGCCAGTACGTTACCACGGAGCTTACCCGTTACGAATGAAAGATATGGACTTCCAGAAATCACGAATAAAATAGTGAAAATTGGATGAGTAATTCGGATTGTAAGGCCGTTAGTGTGGGCCCAACTTCACGATATTTGGTGGCTTTTCGTAAATATTCCTTTAATGATGAGATTTTTTGAGGAATGTTGAAGAGAAAAAAGAGGCGAACTTTTTTGTCCATAGAAGTACGGGTCAGAGGCCTCTCCCAAATGGTCTAGATCGGTTCTATGATCAGCCCTGGTAAAAAAACATTTTTTTTTAAATTTGAGTGAAAAAATTTTTTTGCTTAATTTTTTCAAATTTTTATTGATTTTCAATATATCGGCAATTTCCAATCCAATTTATTGTGGATGTAATTGCATATCACAACAAAAACCCTTTTTAAAAGGGAAACGTGACGCAAGTCCTCGTTATTTCTTCGCTTACAGCTTCGGAACGCAAACAATTCTTTTAAAATATTTTCACTTTTGGTTAAAAAAATGCGTCACCCCACAGGGTTATAGTTTTTCTGTTCTCTCAGCTTTCACAACGCAAATTTGACTTTATGGGATGTATATCGTATTTGGGATATGTGTTTATGATCAGCAAAATTATTGCTTTTGGTCAGCAAAATTATTGCTTCTGGTCAGCGAAATTATTGCTTTTACCAGCAACTTTAATGTTTATGGTCAGCAAAATTATTCATTTGGTTTGGACAAAGTGTAACCCTAATAAAAATACGAAGCGACTATTGACACCTGGTGCGAATAGTTATACATATCACTATTCGCATCGGGTGCCGTTATTTATATATTAGCACCGGATGCCGTTTCTCATACATATCGCTAGTCGCGCGGGTGCTTTTGCGAAATGGACTAAGCGCACCATATTATCGAAGTTTTAAAAACTAAAAAAATTCTTATTATAGAAACGTTAAGACAATGTTGGAAAAAACACGAAATTTGCCCTTTTACGAAATGTCCAGGCTAGGATGTAAGAAGTATATAAAGTTTGCCCTTTTATGAAATGTCATATAAACTATTTAGCCATCAAACCTAGGAAGTTTGCCCTTTAAGAAAATGTCACGGATTGGGGATTTATCGAGCCTAGCAAGTTTGACCTTTAACAAAATGCCACAAAAACTTGCGTTTTAACGAAATGTCATAGACTAGGGGTCTAACAGCGGCGATACAATAGTACCACTTTTTTTGCTTTTACAGAAAATGTTAAGCTATGTGAGGCTTGAAGATAGTTCCATGTTTTCCCTTTTACAAAAAAATATGAAACTAAAAAGGAGGTACTATTGTTATGTAGCCGTGTCTAACAAGTTTGACATTTTACGAAACATTATATACGAGTGGATTCACGTTAATTCGTCAACCGCATAATATCACTTATTCGTTAATTCGATATTTCGATTTTTACCATCAGAACAATGTTTTGCTGATAATTCGACTTTCGTGTGATATCAGTAATTGGACCCGTACGAAGTACAAAGGTCCTATACGTTTACTACAAACAATTTTATTGTAACATGGGGTAGGTCGAGGTGGGAGTTGGGGGGATGCATCTTTTATCGTCTAAATATGACGAATCAGCAATAAAAAAAAAGTCCGTCCGTCTGTCCGTCCGTCACTTTTTTTTCCAAACGGCTGAACCGATCAGCCTTAACTTTTTTTCCCTGAAAGGTACATGCCTCCCATGATTCAAGTTCGAAGATGAGCATAATCGATCAAGTGGTTCCGGAGATATGGTCGAGGAAGTGACAAAAAACATGGTTTTTCGAGGGTCGGTGAAGCTTTTTTGCAAATATCTCAGCGAGTATAGCACGGAAATTCCTCATTTTGGTGTCAAACGAAAGCATTTGATGTCACAGAAATGGGAAAGAAATTTTGTGGGAATCGGTACGGGGGTGTGGGCACTGGGACCAATCGAATGGACGAAATTGAGATTCTTGGCCATATACGAAAACAGTTTGCCATATACGAAAACAGTTTTTCGTCTATATTTCCTTAACTATGCAATATGGAGATTTACTGTCAAAGGCAAAATTGTAGAGAATTAAATTTAAGCGAACACTTGTTTCAGGGTTTTGGGGAAATATGGTCCAATTCTGGTATATGGTCACTTTCATAATTGGGCAGAATGACCCGAATCTCAAGAACTATGAGAGGTAGGAAGTTGTTTCCAAAGGCAAAGTTGTAGAGAATAAAATTTTAGATAACACGTGTTTCAGGGTTTCAGGGAAAAATGACTTAGTCCTTGGATATAAGCTTTTCTAGATTTGTATGGTCTGAGACGTACTTCGGTAGGGCCTTTGACATTACCTTGGATAATTTCTATGGATCTTTGAAATTCTTACAGTTATAAAAGAACAGAAAACGTTGGACTGTTTGCTTATTTGTATATTTAGGTACGTTCGAGTCACTTCGCCACATCTATTCTGTTTGTCACATCTATTCTGATACGTACGGGTCTTTGGCTATGTTTTTGGAATATGCTTCTGTTGTTTGGCATCCGTATCATGATATGTATATTGATAAGATTGAGTCTATTCAGAAAAAAATCTTGATTTATGCGTTAGGAGATCTGTGCAACGTGACGAAAACTACAGGCTACCGCCCTATGTTGACAGGTGTAAGTCAATTGGACTGGAGGTTTTAGCAAGGCGTCGTGTTAACGATTGTGCCTTTTTCGCGTTTGACTTGTTGACGAAACGTCTAGACGCTCCCGCACTGCTGTCTAAGTTAATGATGCATCAGCCAGTGAGGTTATTGCGTCGGACTGTTAATCGTCAATCTCAGTATCTTACTGTTCGTGCCCACAGAACCGATTACGGCAATTTTGAAACTGTTAACAATATGTGTATTATTTTCAACACATTCTCGCACTTTTATAATAACATCATCTCTCGTAACTTATTTCGTGCGAAGATGAAAGCTATGGAACTCGAAATCAAATTGAATGAAGAAATGAAACAAACTTAACGGCCAATGCAAATTGGTTTATGTGGACCAATGAAAATTGATTCTGAATCGGAACAAAGCGAAAGCTAAGAAGCTGGAAATCAAATTAAATGGAATAAATAGACAAACTTGAAAGCGAAAGCTCATTGCCAAATGGTTTAACTGTTCCAATGAAAATTGGTTCTCACTCGACCAATGCAAATTGGTTTGTAACCTAATCAAAGCCTGAATAGTCTCTGCTCACGCAGTCGATGTGACCGTAACACGTCACAGAAAACTAGCCTTTATTTTCAGGTGGAACCATGAAAGACCGCTCCCACTCAAGAGGTGTAGATGGGTTTTAATTGGAACAGCGATGTCGTCATATATGTACATTCAACAAGTTTTTAAATGTTTAAACAAATTTTTTTTGAGACTTTCTTTGTTTTTTTTATTAATCTGTTTTCGTTAATTTTAAAGAAATGTTTTGTTTGTTAAATTTTATTTATTGTACAACATTTGTTTTTGAAAAGATCGATTTTTTACTGGATGCGCCATTGTGAGCAGTCTTTTTTTTTCGCTTTATTTTCCGGGGGGGAACGTCGCAAGGGTGGGGGGAAGTCAAAAGTTAGCTGTATATGGTTCCGCAATCTTAAGAGTTAAGAGTTAAGGCAATTTTTAGACTTAGCTCGAGTCTTTTTGCAACTACTGTTCTGTTTGCCTCATCTATTCTGATGCGTACGGGTCCCTTGCGCATGCAACCCCTAAGGAAGTTTGATTTCTCCATAAGCAACAAGAAAAAAATCGAATTTATATACGCTTCAAAATTCGAAGTGTAGCTAAGTATGACTAAACAGACAGCACTGGACTGATATGCACAATATGACCGACATGTAGTGCGTGGTGCATAAACAACTATTTATTCACCGCAGTGCGTTCCCTAGGGCGTTTAATAATACATTAATTGTTGGTGTCAAACTTTGTTTCTTGGATTTGTCGCTTTGATGAATAAAATACCATATGTATCGGGAAAATGTATTTATCTACTAGGGAGATTACTTCCCTCACATTCGGCTCTGAATTCGAACCTCCCACTCCTACCCCGCAGGTGTATAATCTACTATATTTCAAAATAATTTCAGTAAAAAATGAAAATAAGTCGAAATGATGATAAAAACATGGATCACATCCAAACAAATGATATTACTGGGACGGAAAAGGTGGGAAGAAAAAAGTTGGAAGAAAAAGGTGGACAGAAAAAAGTGGCTAAAAAACGCAATTTCGATTCTCTATCTGATGACGAAATGAGGCGTTTTTGGTCCGCTTGAACATAAATGTTATTTCGCTACATCAGTTCATTTATTTGAAGCCAAACACATTTACGTGGTACGTATGATGAAAGCAAACTTTATATTGTATAATGTATATGTACATACGAAGTGCTACAACACGTTATTTAGCGATTCCCTTTAATTTAACTTTTAAAAATTTAAAAGTACTACGTAGTTTAGCAAAATCTAATTTGCCATATCATTAAAAATTAAGATGATTTTAAAACATTTTTATTTCTTTCTTCACTTTCTTGTACATTTGCCGTCTGTACGGAACTGAAAGTTTTCCTTTGCAAAAGTTTAGTTTGTATGCACTTTACTATTTGATTATTTCAAAAGATATTATACATCCAAACCGAAATCTTTAACGTCATTTCGTTCAAGTGACGAAAGTGCAGAATTAGTTAAACAAGTAATTATTTACGTGCCCCACCAGACAATTTCTCTTGTATTTCAGATTAAAATTTTCAGTAGTATAATTCAGTTTCAAAAACTAATGCATGGCGCCAAGAGAAGATTATTTCAGCGATAAACTATCTACATTTTCGTATTTTTAATCTCCATTTTTCGACTTCTTTTAGAAGATAAGGTACAACCTTGGCCAGGTCAAGCCCACCAAAATAGTCAACTATGTATTTGACGACGTATATGGGCTGAACCGGACCTTAATTCTCGATAAAAGAAGTTTAATGAAGTCAATTGTTATTTCTCAGGGACAATTGATCCCGGGAGATCCTTCAACAAATGTTATTTGGCTCTTATTTGAAAATATGATTCATCCGACAAACATTACGTGAAGGATAAAACTCCTCGAGAAATTGCATGTCATCATGAAATAAGGAATCGAAGTGAAAGTATTCGATTAGCGTCACTCCTAGCAACAATTTTTAAGTTCCAAAGACCCACACAAAGACATGTATCAACAGTTACAAAGAAGTTATACTTTCAACCCAGCTGCACAAAAAGTTTTTCCACTGTATCTTGTCTCAATTCGAAATAGAATTTTTGTTTGAACTAAATGAGATTTGCGTCGTTAACTAAAAAATTGAGTCCCATGATTTATTTACCTCAACCATACAGATTGTATATCTGAGATATACCTATTTGAAATGACGTCAGTAAATTCAGTAACTAGAGACATTTTAATGTAATCTGTGACGTTCGGCGTTATTTGATGAATTTATAGTACTTTCGAGTCAACCAAAACTTAAAATAGTATCCAATCTGTTATGGTAACATGTCAATATAGCACAAATAACGGCACATTTCGATAGGTCAATTAGTCGATGCTCGTCATAGATTGAAGTAGGTCACTGTTAGTCCATATATTATTATGTCATTGCCGTCGAGTTATTATGATCGGACTTATTTCCGAACTCCAGCGGATTATCTGAGTTGTAGACTCACCCACACGTCTCCTAATAGTGCAAGCTCTACCTATCGAGAGTCATTATGTAATTACTCAGTACTGGGCCTTCATCCTACATGAGGAGGAGCAGTGTCTCGAATTCAATGTTACAGCTGTAAACAACCTCCATATTGGGACAAAGACGTGAGGATATATCTTCTCGTGAAATATGCCCAAGCCATCCATCTAGGCCCATCCTTGCTTCTCGTATCAGTTGTCCCCTTAACAGCATCTCTCAATAATACAGTCACATTCATCCAAACCTCTGATAGTTTGGGGTTTTAACTCTAAGAAATAACTCTTCTGCTGTTAATACATCAATTACTTATACGTTCAATCCACACTGTTTCACACCTGTCTGTGTTTCACAGGGCTCACGACGCCGACGGCGTTAACAACCTCACAGTAGGATTTGGGATGTAGTGATTTCAGGGCAGTAAAGCTGATCTGTATTGCTAATCCCTAGCTAAAAGTGATAACCGGAAAGTCACCCAGTGTATTATCTTCCAGTAAGATAATACCGTCCGATGGAAGATATTATGTTTCAGCGTGATGATAATATCTTCCATTGGACAATATTATCTTCCAGTGTGATGATAATATCGTCCATTGGACAATATTATCTTTCAGTGTGATGATAGTATCGTCCAGCGGATGAATGATATCAATGATATCAATGAATGATATTGTCTTCTGATGTTATGATAGTATCATCCGCTAGCATGATAATATCTTCTAGCAAACGATAATATCTTCCGGTGTGATAATATTATCTTCCAGTGTGCTAACAATATCATCCACTGGACAATAATGTCATCCACCGGACGATAATATCATCCACCGGACGATATTATCATCCATCGGACAATGATATTATCTATCGGGAAAATCCCTAGTTTTGTTACCCACCTAGGTCTTAGCGACATTTTGTAAAAGGGGAAATTCCTTAGTTTTTGTGACATTTTGTAAAAGGGAAAACTCCTTAGTTTTAGTTACATTCGTTATATTCAAAAATAAACTTTCACAAAAATGAATGATATGTTTTCGCACAAATTCACATCACTGACGGTCAGTGGATGATATTATCGTGAAGTGGATGATATTATCGTGCAGTGGATGATATTATCGTGCAGTGGATGATATTATCGTACAGTGAATGATATTATCACAACAAAAACCCTTTTGAAAGGGAAATATAACGCAAATCTTTGACCCTTCTTCCAAAACAACTGATTTCAATTTGGGTGACGCTTAACGCTTCGAAACGCAAAAAAGACTTTCAAAATATTTTCACATTTGATTGAAAAAATGCGTCACAAATGCCGGACCCACCAGTGTTATAGTTTTTCTGTTTTTTCAGCTTTCACACCGCAAAAATTCGACTTGTATGTAGGAATGTATGTAGTATTTTTGTACAGGAAGTCAAATTTTTGCGTATAAAACTGAAAGAACAGAAAAACTATAACACTGGTGGGTCCGGCATTTGAGACGCATTTTCTTAATCAAATGTGAAAATATTTTGAAAGTTTTTTTTTTGCGTTTCGAAGCGTTAAGTGTCACCAAAATTGATATCAGTTGTTTTGGAAGAAGG
>CM055403.1:143550696-143595273 GCA_029228625.1 Pseudolycoriella hygida
TTTTAAAATCTCATATGACGTAGAATGCCCACCCGAAGGTCCCTGCAAAATTTCAAGAAAAGTTATCGAGCCGTTTTCGAGCACGAGCCAAAAAAGTGGTTTTTCACGGTTTTTCATACAAATGGCCCTGGAACTAATTAACTAACTAACCCACTAACTAACTAACGTAGGATGTTTGCATTAACTTTGGCTTCTATGAAACAGCTCTTTTTGTATAAGAAATGATTATTTTCTGAAGGTCGTATCTTCGGATCCACCGAACCGATTTTAATGAGTGAAAAGACACTTGGCCTTAGAATTTTCCGTAGAATCCAGGAAAAATATTTTCCGGGTGGTACGTCGCAAGAGGGGGAAATCAAATTTTAGCTGTATATATGGTTCCGAAGTCTACGAAAAATTTTTTTCCGAATTTTTTGTTCGTATAGGGACGTGCGTCACGGGCGCATCGCTACCGCGCACCCATGATCATGCAGTGGATGATATTATCGTCCAGAGGATAACGATAATATTTTCCAGCGTTATGATAATACCGTCCAACGCAAGATAATCCACTGGTATCTTTTCCCTTTCCCTAGAGCAGCTAGAGAAATGCTCTGGAAGAGAATCCACCAAATCGTATTAAGAGTGATTTTGCGAAAACTTCGAACGATTTTGGGACAACATGTCCTACTTTTTCCCGATGAATGTGCCATTCGATTCCTTGTTCTATTGTAAGAAAAGTAATTTCTCATTTTTGGAAAATTTGATATTTTAGGGGAGTTATGGTGTACTAAGTACGTGCATGTCAGGGGGTGGTAAAAATGGTTTTTTGACTATAACTCGTGTAAAACGAAATGAAATCAAATGAACTTTTATGGGATGGTAAGCCCCAATGATAGAAAGGTTCATTTTAGGTGAAAACTTCGGAAACGCTTTACTGCTTGAAGCAGCGATGAACCGGAAAACTGACTATAGGGTGTTCTAGTATACTTTCCCTACTATAAGACCATGCAAAGACTTCCCCGGTTTAAGGCTGTTGCACCGGTCTGGAACAACTTTTGTAAGAAAGGTAAATTTTTGACACTTTTTCTTGACTATTTTCAGCTGAAGAAGTCTGTATAACTGCCCTGTAACATGATCTGCTGCAGAATATGCGAAAAGGAGCTGTTCACAAGTGATGGTGTACTCTACGGGAGGGGGGTGTTTGTGGTTACCAAAGAAAGCGTGAAGATGTTGAGTTTTATATGGAAATTTAGAACGTTTTGAACACTTTTTCTATGTGAAAGTGGGGGGGGGGATAAAAACTATAGAACAAGGAATCGAATGACACATTCATCGGGAAAAAGTAGGACATGTTGTCCCAAAAGTGTACGAAATCGTTCGAAGTTTTCGCAAAATCACTCTTAATGGTAAGCAAGGAAGAGGTGTTACCGGAACTGTGGAAGGCGGGAGTAATGATACCGTTACACAAAAAAGGAATCAAGCTGACTTGTGAGAACTACAGAGGCATATGCCTACTCAACACAGCCTATAAAATTTTCGCAAGAATTTTATACGAACGACTTGCAGCTTATGGGGAAGAGATAATTGGAGAGTGTCAAGGCGACTTCAGACTAAAAAGATTCACCATCGACCAAATAATTCACTATACGGCAGATAATGGAGAAAAAATACGAAATTTAACATCACAATACATCAGATATTCGTTGATTTCAAACAGGCGTACGACTCGCTAGACAGAAAGGCCTTCTTCAATATCATGGAAAAGTTTGGAATGAAATTAAAACGACTTACTAAAGCAACGTTTCGGACGCTTTCGACATTGAAACAGGATTTAAACAGAGTAATGTCCTCTCAACTCTACTATCTAGTATTAGAGAAAGTAGCTGGAGCCATGTCAACACTGGCAAACAATTGTTTGCTTTCGCTGACCTACTAGGAAGAGGAGTTCTCCAAGTAAAAGAAAATTTTGTTGAAAGAAAATTGGGCTTAATGTCAATGAAGAGAAAACTAAATACTTTGTGGTAGATAGAAGCTAAGGATAGTATTTGGTGTCTATAATAAACGTCGCGAACGAATTGGATGAAGATCTTAAAGCAATCACAACGCAAGTCAGCAGGTGCTTCTACGCTACGTGCAGAATTAGGACAAACTTGGAAATTTTTGGTATAGAAAACATCATCAACGTGATTAAGTCAGCAAGATGGGCAGGTCATGTGATCAGGATGGACGAAAATAGAGTGACCCAAAAAGTTGATGGAACAAGACCGAGAGGAAGACCAAAGAAGATATGGATTGACTGTGTGGAAAGCGACCTGAAAGAACTGGAAGTTCGCAATTGGAAAGCTGTGGCCGAGGATCGCACAAGGTGGCAAAAGGAAGTTGTAGAGTCAGCCAAAATCCGCTTGGATTAGAAATGGCTGTTAAGTAAGTAAGATATGAATGTATTGGGTACATTCGATAAGAGAAAAGGAGATGTGAGGGAAGAATTTTCTAGACCAAAAATTCAGCATATAAAGATTCAGCTGACACCACACGGAAAGCTACCAGTAAGCAATTTCGATGATTATGAACGGGAACTATGCCGGCTGAAGTAGGAAATCTCCGAAAATGAAATCTGAACTTTTTAACACACTGAAAGTGCTTTATCAAATTTCAGTTAAAACAATAAAACTCTTCAAACGTACGATAATATTTTATGGTAACAATCACATAAATTATCAGTTGTCTCCTCTATCGCACATTCGAACAACCAACAAAATACCAATTTTCCGTAAAAATATACTTGAAACGAATTTCAAAGAAATATTTACTATGAACAGACTCGCCCAATACAATTTATAAGATCGCACCATAAAATTTTTTACCGTCCATAAACATAACCCAAGACTTGAGTAAAATCACAAATTTATACAATTTTGCGATTTTTAGTAGGAAGAACTTGCTGTGTTACCTATTCTTGAAAGATGGTGGTCATGCGGCTAGAAGAGGTAGGTAAGAAAAACCATTTTAATGTTAATGGCAAAGCGGTGAACTGCATACTAAAATCAAGCATTGGAAACTGTGTGTTCAATACCTGAATTTAGTAGGCATTAATATTTGAGTATGGGTTCAATATGGAAATATGGGGTTTCAGGAACTAGATGTGTGAATTGGAAATAGGAAAAGTCATATTAGATTACAGAAAAGTTACCACTCAATTTTTAATGAACATTACGGAATAGTAGCCATACATTCCATATAATCGCCAATATTTTCAAATTCAAAATGTTCGGAATTTTTTGGTAATATTTTAAGAAAACTGCGATGGTAAAAACTTAGTTTTATGATGTAATTTTAATGTGAAAACATGCTTCATTTGAGGAGAGAGAGTTCATTCGCATGGTTCTTTTTCAACACATTTGTAGTACGAAAACTTCTTTTCACTGATAAAAGGTAATCAAAACGAAAACCTTTTTAAAAGAGAAATGTGACGCAAGTCCTTCTATACCTTTTCGATATCTATATCACCAAATTGGCTTTTAGGGTGACGTTACAAAATGTGGGTCTCTCAAATTTTTAGAGACAATAAAAAAATGTATTAACCAGCAGATAATACCAAAAATACGTGTTCAATTTGTCCTTTGAGAAGAAGACCACAGGTTCTAGATGAATGCACAATCAGTTTGAGTGAATGTGCAAACCTTATTTTGATGGTTGTGCATGCTTCTAGATAAATGCACAAACAGTCCCAAATAGGGAATGAAGAAAAATGTCCTCATTTCATACTTTTCAAATAATCATCAATTGTAACGAAAAAGAAAGTCGCCTTGTCGTCCTGGAAGTTTTCCTTTTCAGAAATGTGTAATAAAGTTCCTTACCGTCGCCGGTTCAAATCCTGTCGGCTACCATTTTTTTTTTAACATTTGTGGGTTATTCGAAAAGGACAAAATGAGGACATTTTTCTGTTGCGAATCGGAATTCAAGAGTCGTCCTGGAAGTTGTCCCTTTCAGATATATGTAAAGAAGCTTCCTAGCATCATCGGTTCAAATCCTGACGGCTACCATTTTTTTCCTAACATTTGTGAGTTATTCGAGAAGGACAAAATGAGGACATTTTTCTGTTGCGAATTAATATTCAAGAGTCGTCCTGTGAACCTTGTTACACATTTCTGAAAAGGACAACTTCCAGGTCTCCTCTGGAATTATGATTTGCAACAGAAAAATGTCCTCATTTTGTCCTTTTCTAAGTTAAGGAAAAAAATTGTCGCCGACAGGATTTGAACCGGCGACGCTAGGGAACTTTGTTACACATTTCTGAAAAGGGAAACTTCCAGGATGACCAGGCGATTTTCTTTTTCGTTACAATTGATGATTATTCGAAAAGTACAAAATGAGGACATTTTTCTCCATTCCCTATTTGGGCGATTGAGAGCACATGCACTCAAACTGTTTGTGCATTATCTAGAAGTATGCACAATCATCAAAATAAAGTGTGCACATTCACTCAAACTGATTGTGCATCTAGACCCTTTGGTCTTCTCCTGAAAGGACAAATTGAATACGTATTTTTGGTATTATCTGCTGGTTAATACATTTTTTTATTGTCTTTAAACATTTGAGAGCTTTTGGTGAAGCTTTTTGGAAGGAGCTTTCATTTCTTTTTAGTAGACTCTATTTTCTAGCAACCTAAGACAGACCTCACTTTTGGGATTGCACATACGCATAGGACAAATTGAGGATATTTGAATTAATTCAAAAATACAAGAATTTTTGAAGTTTCTAAGTTCATATATAAGTTGAAATTTTAGTACTAAAATTTTTTTTACCGGTAAAAGTATAACTTATGTTCCTGTCCTAGTAAATGTTTTGAAAATATGAATGGCAGATACTGAAAAGACAAATTGAGGACATATTTTTAACAATATTTATAATTATTTCCTTGACAATGTGATCAAGTGGACTGAATGCAAACAAGCGAACTTATGACAAATTGACATCGGAAGTCTCTGGTTAGCTTAGTGGACTGAATGCAAACAAGCGAACTTATGACAAATTGACATCGGAAGTCTCTGGTTAGCTTCTGTACGCAGTTATTTGGAATTTTTACATCCTGTTCGCTTCAGCTTGTTGAGTGGCCTTCTCAGTGGCGAGTGATGTCGAAGTTTTGTTGAATTTGTTTTGTTTTGATTCGCAAAAATCTGTTCAAAGGCGCGTTTGTTTAGCTGTCATATTTTTTGGTCGAAGCCGTCTGCATTTGTAGCCACTAATTTTTGCAAGGCGGTTATTTTAAATTTATGAAAACATACTTTCTCGTGGACTTTGCTGCAATAACGATTGGTAGTAGTGTACGTGATCCTGCCACCCCGGATTTTACTTTTTTTAGTTCGGTGTTGGGAGTGCACATAGTCCAGAGCTATTGAATCACAGTTCGGTGTTGGGAGTGTGCACAGTCCAGAGCTATTCCGTTCTTGCTTAAGCAGGGACTTTTTGTGGCGCAATAATTCATACTGGGTTACATTAAGGCTGATAACGATCCTGGCGTAGTTAGACCACTTGCTTGCAGGTAGGGGATTGATTTTAATTTTCCTTTTGGGCCAAATCTGTGCGAAATCTCGTTTTGTTGTTATCGTTTCATATTCTTTCAATAACTGGATACCAAAACGTACATCTACCGCCGCTTAAGTGCCCACCCAGCTCAGAAACAACCGCACGTCATCCGTGAGAATGGCCAACAACCATGTGTGCACTGATGCTTGCTTCGTCGCAAGGAATTCAGACAATTTGCTGATACACTGCTACTTCTGCGAAAAAAGATTTAACTCAAAGTGCTTCGAGCTATCTTCTCAACATGCCCTTAAAGTACTTTCATCCTCGAATGCACTTTTCATGTGCCGGAGATGCATCGATCGTGTTACCAAGTTTAAGCAAAGTCTTCGCAGATCAAACGATACTGCTGCAGTGGGTCACGTTGCACAAAATAACGAACCTGAGTGTAATGACAATGCAATTATGTCAGATATATTGTCTACGTTGCAGAAGTTGAATGAAAACTTTACTCATCTCAACAATTCCAACGAGGAAATTAAACGATTGTTACCCACGACCGACCATAGCTATGACAATAGTATAATGACTCAGTTTGCTACGATTTTGAATCAACTTCAAGGAAAAATTCATATGCCGTCGACACCTGACATCCATCATAGTGCCCGTCACAGTTCAACAAAGAAAAAGGGATACCAAGCGCCACCAATATCTGACCCTCAAAATTGGTCATTCTCTGTCGATCAATCGCTACTCTCAACTGATAACAGTGAACTATATCACTTGTTACACGGCTTTGAACGCAATACTTGGGCATCATTCGATCACCTGAACCGCAAGTTGAACGATAATACTGAAGCAGTGCTACGAATCGAATCAGTTTTGAAGGAGTCCGATCCGAACAGAATTAATCAACAGCTATGCTCGCCAGTGTTGGATTCTATTGCGTTAGATAACCTACATGTAATCGATGACAAATGCGACAACATTAGCAAAAAACTTCTCGAACTAGAATCGAATGTCAGCGAACTCCACAAAAAATTCAACTCCGATGAACAGACAACGCAAATGCTACGAAATCGCTACCAAACGTATCTCGATGCAGACGATGAATCTAAAGACATGACCATACCTAAAGAACCATCCACGCTTGTAACTTCTAATAAATATGACTCTACTCCACTTAATTCGGCAATAAACCAAGTATTGACTCAACCGACCAGCGAACAAACCAATGCGAGTGGGAATACGCATAAGAGTCTTCACTTGTTAGGCTCAAGCATTGAATCAACATCATTCAACACTCATTTTCATTTGTCACCAATCGACGTTCAAGTTACGTCGGATAACATTATCGATTATCTAGTTGACAATGCCCGTATCAACAAAACTGATGTGAGAGTTCGCAGATTAGTCAAAAAAGGACAAGACATCGCTACATTGAGTTACGTCAATTACAAGGTTGAAACTAGTGACAAAGTCGGTGAGATAATTACTAAGTCTGATTTCTGGCCACATCATATACGCATCAAGCCATGGATCATAAAAAACAAAACTACTTTTTTAGACAGCAGATCGACGTAATCGATGAGAGTGATGCATCGATTGAATTAAATCCCGTCATTTCAATTTTGTCCCCCTCACCAGATCCTACTCCTCATGTAACCGCGACACCGAAATATTTGTCGCTTCACTATAATACCATTCGAGGCATGACCGCTAAGAAGGATCAAATTCTTCTCTCAACCACATCATGTGACTATGACGTTATCATTTTATCCGAAACATGGCTCGACAAAAACAAATTCAATGGGGAGTTCTTCGACAGTCGTTACACGGTTTATCGGAAAGACCGCTCAGACTCTAGCATTACTGCTATACGAGCCGGAGGAGTTTTAATTGCAGTTGATTCGAAAGCTCATTCTGACATTGTTGTGATTCCTGAGATTGAGCAATTAGAGGCCATTTGCGTGAAATTGAGCCTTAAATCGGCGAACATCTTTATATACGGACTCTATACACAATGGGGTTCAACTGAAGAAGTGTATTCGGCTCATCTTTCATCGATCATCAAAGCTTATTCCTTGCTACAACACGGCGATATTTTCCTTATAGCTGGTGATTAAACATGCCATCTGTTCAATGGACCTCTAACGACGACGGATTTGACTTTCTGCCATGTATTGGCGATTCGGTATCGATGCAATCAAATATTGCTAGAAACTTTACATCAAAATTATTAGAATGTGGCCTATTTCAAATGACAGACGCGGAAACCAAATTTGGTAACGTACTTGACCTGGTATACACGAACATGCCTGAACTCACATTGGTCACAGTAGCTGATCTGCCACTCATTTCTCATAAACAACAAGATAAAGCACATGTACCACTTCATTGCATGATTGAATATGAACCATCGTTTTGCCCACCATCTGCTTCGTCAGAGAAAATTTACTGCTTCAAAAAGGCTCCATTTAATTTGATTCGAGAGGCCTTGTCATATATCAACTTTGAGACATTGCTTGCTGATAAAACAATAAACGAAATGGTCGACACATTTTACAAGTCCTGCTATGACATCTTCGATGAACTCATTCCGAAAGCTTCAATTCGTATCTCGAGCCACCCTGTTTGGTATGACAACAAATTAAGAATTCGAGTCATATCAAAGCGAAAGTTTCAATGAATTTTTAAAAGGTTTAGCCCTCAACTATAAAAAGCAGCCGAAGAAATTCTGGAATTATATCAACTCCAAGTACAAAAAAACGTCTCTGCCAGCAACAATTTTTTATGCAAACGAAAGCGCATCGAGCGATTTGGATAAAGCTAATCTGTTTGCTAAGTTTTTTGCATCAGTGTATAAGAATCACGATAATGAAGAGGATGATGACCTCGCATTCCTTTCGTTCATAACTTCCAGGAACGACGAGAACTACCTTAATATCGAAATAACACCGGATATAGTGCGTTTAGTCCTGCTGCGTATGGATTTAAGCAAAGGTATTAGTCACGACAAAATGGCACCGTTGTTTCTTCGAGAATGTGCTGATTTGATATGTGTTCCGCTCACAACCATCTACCAGAAGTCGCTGTCCGAACTATGTTATCCTGATATCTGGAAGCTTGGTCATCTAACTCCGATACATAAATCTGGCAAGAAAGCTAATGTCACTAACTATCGAGGAGTTAATGTCTCACCTAACTTGGCAAAAGTTCTCGAAATCATCATTTTGACTCAAATGAAATTCAACATTTACCCTCAC
The DNA here is from genome assembly GCA_029228625.1 of Pseudolycoriella hygida. Classification (NCBI taxonomy): domain Eukaryota; kingdom Metazoa; phylum Arthropoda; class Insecta; order Diptera; family Sciaridae; genus Pseudolycoriella; species Pseudolycoriella hygida. The sequence goes on from CM055403.1 coordinate 143,559,468, forward strand.
ATATCTCCAACGCAACACGGCTTTTTTCCTGGAAGGAGAGTGGAGTCGAATCTTATTGAATTCTCCCTACTGGTTCACGATTCTTTCGTTAGCGGTAAACAAACGGACACATTTTATGCCGATATTCGCAAAGCATTCGATGTCATATCCTACGTACTCTTGCTTTTCAAACTAGCAGCTGCTAAATATCGTTTAAGCAACCGTTTACTGCTATGGCTTCGATCATTCTTTCGCAATCGAATTCAAGTGGTAAAGATAAACTCAAGCCTATCCTCAGAAATCGAAGTACACTCCGGAGTTGGTCAAGGCTCAATTATCGGGCCAGTGTTCTTCCTAGTGTTCTTCAATGACTCAGATGACACACTCGGTCAAACTAAAGGATTGAATTTCGCGGATGATAAAAAGATTGTACAAAATAACATTTCCAATTTTGACGACACTCGCCCGCTTCAACAATCAATAAACAACTTCTTTGATTGGTGCTGCAAAAATGGCTTTGAGTTGAATGAAGATAAATGCAAGGTGATGACGATATCCCGCCGCTGTCCAATACTTGCTGAATACCACATGAACGGCAAACCGATAAAGCGAGTTTACGATGTAAAGGATCTCGGACTAAATTACAAAAATGACTTTTCGTTCAATATGCACTTTGAGCTAGCTTCGAAGAAGGGTCATTCCATGCTTTCGTTTATCAAACGTCAATGCTATGGCCGATTTAATGTCGACACAGCTAAAATGCTGTATAATTCGGTCGTTTGCTCCCACCTCGAATTTGCTTCCTCAGTCTGGTTGCCCCATCACGACGTTCATGTTCAAAAACTCGAAAGTGTACAAAGACAGTTCGTACTTTACGCCAACCATGATCGCCATATCGACCCGAATAAAGAAAGCCACCAGCTCCGTCGATACGCTGACAGGTGTTCCGAACTGAATCTGCAATCCTTGACAAGACGCCGAGCTAATGCAGCAGTTTTCTCCGTTCAAGATGTGTTGACCGGTAAAATAAACTCTCAAGCTCTTCGTGATAGAATTAACCTATACGACGGATCTCGAGCTCTACGAAATCCATCACTGATACGAATTGATGGATGCAGGCGAGAATACCAGATTTTCTCCCCATTCAATTTCGCCTGTCGTTTGTTCAATTTGGCAGCGGAGCATGTTGATCCAACCCTACCCTCACGTAAATTTCGCAATTGTGTACAAGAACTTGACGATTCAGTGTTTCACTCATTTGCAACTTGTTGAAATACCCGCATATCAATCATCAATCAATGAAAATAGTAGTATTAAAGTATTTGTACTATGAAAGGACAAATTGAGGACATTTTTTTTGGAAAAATCAGTTTTTGGCCTTCATAGTTTTCGCGCTGGAGAGCTTTTGGCGTTTTTAGTACACTCTCATATCTCGGCTGCCCATGCAGGACAAATTTTTTTATTCGAATGGACACTAAGGACGAATTGAGGACAAACTTTTAAGCCCCTCCCCGAAACTTTTGGTGGCCATGACCCCTTAACATCACCTTTTAGAACTGTGAACTTAAAGGAGATGAAATTGCACGGAATTCAATTTTTCATCCAAACGTTTTTAGATGAGGCGAATAAAACTATCTATTTTTTAAATTGCACTGAATTTTATTTTTACTACCGACCACGGTTTCGGTTGTCATATAACCATCTTCAGGGAATCTTATTCGACTAAATTCTAAAACATATCTCAAAATACACCTGAAGCTAAAACATTCATACATACACATTCTCGATAGTATATCAGTCATTCAGTTCAATTATATTATCGTCATATTTTCTTTCTGTCGTGAAAATGTAGAGTACTTAGTGGGGATGTTATATTTCGTTCAGTCTTCGTTCATCAGGTTTTCGTGTTTACTACATGGGGTGAAAAGTCCGCGGCCTCACATAGAGATGGCGTCATTACTTCAGAATTTTTGTTAAAATTCAGTAGTACCACCCTTTACTTGTCTACAGCCAAAATTTCCTGACATTTGGTGTCATAGTTTTCGAATTACTGTCAATAGAGTGACGCAGGTTTTTGTTGTTCGTAAAAAATGGAAAATAATGAATTCCGTGTGTTGATTAAACATTGTTTCTTAATGGGAAAAAATACGGTGCAAAGCAAAGAATGGCTGGATAAGTGTTATGGCACATCTTCTCCGTCGTATACAACGGTCCAGAAGTGGCATGCTGAATTTAAACGAGGTAATACAAGCACCGATGATGCCCCACGTTCAGGACGTCCAAGTGAAGCAGTTACTGAAGAAAACATCAAAAGAATCCATCGTATTGTTTTGGCTGATCGGAAAGTTAAAGTTAGTGACATAGCTGACATCCTGAAAATATCAACAGAACGGGTGCGACACAATTTACACGAGTATTTGGACATGAAAAAGCTTTCTGCGCGATGGGTGCCGCGTTTTCTAACAATTGATCAAAAGCAGCACCGTCTTGACGATTCAGAGCGTAATTTAGCTTTGTTCGAGCGTAATCCAACGGAGTTTTTGCGTAGATGTGTCACGACTGATGAAACGTGGATTCATTACTATACACCAGAGTCCAATAGACAGTCTGCAGAGTGGTTAGAATTTGGTCAAAGCCGACCGAAGCGCCCAAAGGCACAGCGTTCTGCAGGCAAGGTTATGGCCACGATTTTTTGGGATGCGCATGGCATAATATTTATCGACTATTTGGAGAAAGGAAAAACAATAACTGGCGAGTACTATGTCACATTATTGGAACAGCTCGACAACGAGATCAAGAGAAAACGACCACATATGCAGAAGAAAAAGCATATGTGAACCATAAAACCATAAAAGCAACTGTGAAACTGGACTCTTTGGGCTATGAATTACTCCACCACCCACCTTACTCTCCAGATCTGGCCCCCAGCGACTACTATTTGTTCCCAAACTTAAAAAGATGGCTACAGGGAAAAAGATTTTACTCTAATGATGAGGTGATATCCGAAACAGAGGCCTATTTTGCAGGGTTGGAGAAATCCATTTATACCAAAGGTATCCAAATGTTGCAGGACCGTTGGACTAAGTGCATTTCCCTTCAGGGAGACTACGTTGAAGAATAAAATTAATTTCATATGTAAAAGTTAGTTCTTTCATTGCAAGGCCGCGGACTTTTCACCCCATGTAGTATGTCTGTGTATGTGTATGGCTTCGTAGTACTCGATCTTCCACCTTTGGTTAATGGGTTGCATAAGCTTCAGTTCACTTATGTTCATTTCGTGGTTTGACATAAAGATGTGTCGGCCTACTGCTGTCTTATTTTTCCACTTCGCAGACTTAATATGCTCATTAAATCGCTCAAATAATTTGCGAATTGTCATTCCTATGTGCAAACGGCCGCAACAGCTGCACCTTACCTGGTAAATACCTGATTTGTGTAGGTCAAGAGGTTGGTGTTTCAACGTCCCTAGGGCTTGTCTCAACGATCCGTCATTTCTATGGACTAGGGTCATACCATGTTTTTTGTATGCAGGTCGCAGCTTTTTCGTTATACTAGGATAAAATCTGAGTGCGACTCGTTTGTCTGTATCTTCTTGTACATCGTAAAAAGTCGATATGTTACGGATCATTCTTATTTCACGGTGCTCGCGGATGCTCAGTATTGTTGACTCATGGTACCCTTTGACTCTTCCAATCTCGACGATGCTCAGTATTGTTGACTCATGGTACCCTTTGACTCTTCCAATCTCGACGATCTTTTCCATTTCAATGACATCTTCCTCTTCACTTAAGAGCACATTGCAAAAATATGAACTGTCGAATTTGCGACGTTTTTTTAAAACAGAATTCTGGGTAAATAACCAATTAATCAAAATTATAGCTCATGTACTGTGAGAGGATGACTGTTACACAAATAATAGATGAATCAGAATTCAAACAGTTTGAGTATGAAGGTCGAAAGATGCTTTCAAAAATCATCGCATTCCAAGTTGCGATGTTATTTCACAGCAAATTTGTACCTTTATGCTTAAACTTTTTGAATTCTGATTCATCTATTATTCGGTTAAGAGTCATCCTCTCACGGTACATGAGCCATAATTTTGAAGAATTTGTTATTTACGCAGGATTCTCTTCTAAAAAAAACATCGCAAATTTGACAGTTCGCATTTTTGCGACGTGGTCTTTTAAAGGGATGTTCACCATGAAATGGGCCATCGCATGGTAGGCTGACATTTTATGTATAAAATTTAGTGCAATTTAAAAAATAGATAGTTTTATTACCCTCATCTAAAAACATTTGGATTTTAAAATTGCACGGAGTTTACGCGCCCCCAGATACATTGCAAGAATGTTGATGAAACCTCAACAATTTTTCGTGTCTCCTTAAAATATTGAACTGACACTGGCAGATTTCATGGAGGATTTCACACTGCCAGGCAAAGACTGCTACTACAGAATACCAATACTCAATGTGGGATGAGACCATAACATTTACGAAATTCATGCTGACAATTGGAAATGCAAAAACAAATTAAAATACGAACGCTACCATGAATGAATAACTCACGAAAGTGATTTTTTTTTTAATTTCTGAAAAGAAAAATATTGTTCATATTTACCATTTGAAAATTACTAATTTTTCTTATTCTTATTTCAAATTGCTATTTCGTTTTATTTGTTTCCTTTTTTATTTTCCGCGAAAAAAACCGCTCACCCTCACGTTATCTATGCATGCACGCACCAGAAAATTAAAATAACGTAAAAAAAAACAACGAAACGTCAGATAGATAGACAGACAATTCACAACCATCGAAACGGATATATGAGAGAAAGGTTTTACACGAATTTTACTTTTTTCGTTGGCATTATGGGTGTGGATTCGTTGAATCGAATGAATTGAATTTTTTCAAGCAAATACAATGTTTTTAAATGAGAACATGTGTAACGTATATGCTTAGCTGATGTGCACAATTGTATTTTGAATCTTGTACGCTAAATTGATTTTGAAATTTGTTTTAGAACATTTATTTAGAATCGTTGACACTTTAACTGAGAGTAAAAAAAATCATCAAAAAGATACCAAATCTCTTTACCCCAGCTCACAAGTTTCCATAAAATTTATTTCTATCCGTTATATGTTTTTCTTGACTCTCTTACTGCTGTAAAATAGTCAAAAACAACAGTCGGCGTCGGCTAAAACTTGGCTTAAAACGACGGCTGCAAAACTTTAAGTTAAAACATAATTTTTTTCTATGAAAAATTTATTGAGCTTAAGTTGAAGAAAATTTCCTTCTCATGCTTCAGGGCAGAAGTCGATGATAATTTTGTAAATTTTCCCTCGACTTTGGACCTCTGCATGAAAATTTTTTTTGTGTACCTTTTTTGCACGACTGATCTTAGGCATTTTCCCACGTCAACTTCATTTTAAATGATCTAGAACTCGCTAAAATGCCTAAAATCAATCCTCCAAAACAGACACACAAATAACTTTGAGGAATTTTCGAGGAGGATTGTCTCGAGTTTTCCCAAAGGACACTACTTAACCAAAGAACACTAGCACCGATTACGGAATCTGGCTATCAACCTGATAAAAAAATGCAAATTTGACTTTCTACACCCAAAATTTAATGTGAGAGTAGGTTCGAAAACCTTCGTGACATTGGGGTGGTTTCATCAGGAAATGTTAGGCCCAGTTTCACAGCAGACGAATTTAATGTTTATCGGACCTCTAGAAACCAGACACCTAACAACACTTCTTCTGTTCATGGACAACCCAAGGGAACCGGCATTTTTAACTTTAGTAACGTTACTCAACTGGACATAGCCTGGGCGTTTACTCCGCAGTAGGTCTTGACAATGTGCCGCTAGTGTTCATTAAAATGATCTTGCCATTTATTCTACCTGACATTACACACATTGTAAATTTTGCGTTTACATCCTCAGCAGTCCCATATGTCTGGAAATTATCAAAGATGTTGCCTGTTCATAAGAAGTCGAGACTACGGAGACTCGAGGATTTTCGCACAGTCTGTATACTTTCTTGTGTGTTCAAGGTATTTGAAATATTTGCGAAGGAGCAGATAGTATCCCACCTTAATATTAGGAACCTTCAAACTCAATACCAGTCTGGCTTCAGAAAAGGTCATAGTACGAGCACTGCTCTCCTTCATATCTCAGATGAAATATGGAAAGCTTTTGAGAAGAAATTCAATGCTGGACTTCTCAAAAGCTTTTGATATGCTTAAACATGAAACATTGCTTCGTAAGCTCTGCAATAAAGGGTTTTCATCATCAACAGTTTCACTAGTTCGGAGCTATCTGTCTGACAGGTTCCAATGTGTTTCGATTGGAGAGTATCTCTCAAGGTCGCTACCTAACAAGCTCGGAATACCCCAAGGCTCTGTGCTGGGCCCTCTCTTATTCTCCCTATATATTGATGACCTGCCAAGCATATTAGAAACTGTGAGACATCACATGTTTGCGGACGATGTCCAGCTCTACATGTCTTTCGCATTGGAGGATGTTCAAGAAAGAGTGCGAAAGATTAATGACGATTTGCTTTCTGTGTACAACTGGACGTTATCGAACTCGCTTGCGTTTAACGTTGGTAAATCGCAGGCAATCATCTTCTCGGAAAATGACGTGGACAGTGATGTTCCTTCCATAAACCTGAATGGAGTCGTCATTCCATATGCACCGATCGTATTGAATCTGAGCTAACTATGGATCGCAGGATGCTATTTATGGGGCATGCTTAGGAATTATGCTCGAAAGTCTTCGGAAGGTTGCGTAGTCTATGGCCTAATGGTCACATATTTCCGGTCAAAACAAGGCTTGTACTGATCAAATCACTAATAATTCCATTATTTACCTACTGCGATTCAGTTTATTTCACTAACTTGCAAGTCGGTGATATTCGATCTCTAGAACAAGCCTTCTCCGCGTGCATTAGATTTGTATACGGGATGAAACGCTACGAAAGTGTTCAAGGTCGGCTCAAGAGGGGATGTTCTACGCGAAACAAAGCCTTTCTTTTATCTAAAAATGTGTCATTGCAATATAATAGATCATTCTTTGTGCGGCCTATTTCTGATTACAACGGGCTTCCTGCTAATATCGTATGCGCAAAATAAAGACGGCAGGTGAATTTAAAAGGTCGTGCTTTTGCTTTACAGGGGGCAAAATTAAGAAACCATGTTTCATCTTTCAGGCCGCCTGAATGCTTGAGAGTTTCAAATTGGTTACATTCAGTTTTTTATCCTAGTGATGCACGTGACCGATGTGACAAATAGAACTTTTATCTTAAATCGGATATTAATCGGAATTTAATTTTGCCTTTGTATCTGCAACTTTGCTTTAATCTATGAGATTGATTTAATTGTACGAATAGTTATTTCCTTTTGTTCAAGAAATAAACGACTGATTGATTGTTTGATTGATTGGACCCGTACGAAGTACAAGAGGTCCTATACGTTTACTACAAACAATTTTATTGTAACATGGGGTAGATCGAGATGGGAGTGGGAGGATGCATCTATTATCGTCTAGAGATGACGAATCAGCAATAAAAAAATGTCCGTCTGTCCGTCCGTCCGTCTCCACTTTTTTTTTCCAAACGGCTCAACCGATCAGCCTAATCCTTTTTTTCCCCTGAAAGGTACATGCCTCCCATGATTCAAGTTTGAAGATGAGCAAAATCGATCAAGTGGTTCCGTAGATATGGTCGAGGAAGTGACCAAAAACATGGTTTTTCGAGGGTCGGTGAAACTTTTTCGCAAATACCTCAGCAAGTAAAGCACGGAAATTGCTCAATTTGGTGTCAAATGAAAACATTTGATGCCGAAAAACTGGGAATTTTTTTTTGTTGGAATCGGGTTAGGGGTCTGAGCATTGGGAGCCATGGAATGGGCGAAAATAAATTTCTCTGCCCAAAATGATAAGAGAGAGTTTTTTTTCAGTATTTGCTTAAATACGCAATACAGAGATTTACCTTCAAAGGCAAAGTTGTAGAGAATTAAATTTAAGGGAACACGTGTTTCAGGGTTTTGGGGAAATGTGACACAATCCTGGTATATGGCCACTTCCATAATTGGGCAGGATGACCCAGATATCCAGAACTATGAGAATTAGAAAATTGGTTCCAAAGGCGAAGTTATAGAGAATTAAATTTAAGCGAACAAGTGTTTCAGAGTTTTGGTGAAATATGGCCCAATCCATGTATATGGCCACTTCCATAATTGGGCAGGATGACCTGGATCTCCAGAACTGTGAAAGTTAGAAATTGGTTCCAAAGGCAAAGTTGTAGAGAATTAAATTTAAGCGAACGCGTGTTTCAGGGTTTTGGGGAAATATTGCCCAATTCTGGTATATGGCCACTTCCATAATTGGGTAGGATGACCCAGATCTCCAGAACTATGAGAGTTAGAAAGTTGGTTCCAAAGGCGAAGTTATAGAGAATTAAATTTAACCGAACATGTGTTTCAGGGTTTTGGCGAAATATGGCCACTTCCATAATTGGGCAGAATGACCCAGATCTCCAGAACTATGAGAGGTAGAAGGTTGCTTCCAAATACAAAGTTGTAGACAATAAAATTTTAGGTAACACGTGTTTCTGTTGTATATTTAGGTACGTTCGAGTCACTTTGCCACATCTATTCTGTTTGTCACATCTATTCTGATACGTACGGGTCTTTGGTTATGTTTGAATATATAATTAAGTATAAAAATCTCAAAAAGAAAAGAAATCTTAAAAAAAGTCTTGAAACGTTTTCGAATTCGTCTCAATCTTCTGTACTATTGTAGAAACGTAGATTTCGTCTAACTCTTCTCTGCATGCGTACAATGAGGTCGTATTCGTCTCATAGATAGGTAAGAAGAATTCTGTGTATTCTACGTTTCTACTTAAGTAGATAAGAGTACGACGAATTCAATGTATTTGGACCAGGGCATATTTTTGAGAAAATTTTCTCAAATATTTTCACAATTTTTTTAAAATTTTTAATGCCTAATTGATGTTTTATACACAAAAAAAGTGTGCAAACCACATATTTTAAGTGCGCACAAGTTCAAACTTGGTTTACTGAGATTTTTTCATCTGCACGAACAATATTATAATTCAGAATACACTTTACATCGATTTTTATTGATTCTACACTTATTTTACCTAGTTTGAACGTATTTTTCATATAATAAAAATTTGAGGAAATTTGAGGAATCGTTTTCTCAAATATAGGCCCTGACTAGGACCCATACGAAGTATTCGAAGTAGAGATGAGCGGATCGACCTTCTTTCAAAAGCCGACCCGGACCGAACCCGATCCGAAAATTTTTTTCGAAACCCGAAACCCGCTACTCGAACTGTTTCGAAACCCGACCCGGACCGAACCCGACCCGATTAAATTAATGTAAGATGAATGTCAAAATTAGATAATCATTTTTAGAAACATCGAAATCCTATTTCAGTGAACTCGAAATGTCATGCTGAAAAGCTGTGAGACAAAATGTTAGCTTTGAGTTTCCCAATACGGGGAAATTAATTGTCCCTTTCAATTTAAAGTTAATTGTCAGTTACAATGGTTACAATTGACAATTAGCTTGAAAATCGTCAGAAAATTCATCCTTTTTCTTCCCCTTTTTAATTATCAATTAATTCATGTATAGAGTACTTTGTAGCTCAAGTGCGCTACTAAAATTAATTTGGCTGTCTCAACATTGACTTGGATACAAATGCAGAGACATACTAAGCCCGACTAGCCTCTAGACTATTCTGATTATTCATAAATCATCATAAACAATGAAATGAGTATTCTCAGTCTAGTACTAACTGAAAGTCTAGAGTGGTTTGAGACGAGTTTATTAGATATGAAATTTACATCAGCGTTGCAAAATATGAAATTTAAATAAAAGATCGGGACCCGAAAAAAATGATACGGAAACGACCCGACCCGAACCCGACTCGATTAAAATTTTCGAAACCCGAAACCCGTGAACTCGATAAAAACAATTCGGGTTCGGGTCGAGTTTTTCATAGTTTCGGGCGACTCGCTCATCTCTAATTCGAAGTTTTCAAACGGCTCGACCGATCCACCTGAACTTTTTTCTCCTACAAAGCACATATTCCCATGATTCAAGTTCGAAGATGAGCAAAATCGGTCCAGTAGTTCCGAAGAAGTTAATTTCAAACATGGATTTTCGAGCGTCGTCGGTGAAACTTTTTCGTAAAAATCTCGGCTGGGAGGTTGTTCATGTTGGTGTCAAATCAAAGCAATCGATTTGAATAAACTGAGAATTTTTTTTGTGGAAATCGGGTCAGTGGTCTCTGCACAGGGACCAATGGAATGGACGAAATTAAGTGTTTTGGCAGATGGTTTTTCGTCTATATTATGCAATATGGAGATTTACTGTCAAGGGCAAAGTTGTAGAGAATAAAATTTTAGAGAACATGTGTTTCAGGGCTCTAAGGAAAAATGGCCCCATCTTGGTATATGGTCACTTCTAGAATTGGGCGGGAGGGTTTCAAATGGTGTGTTAAGCGTAATATAGTACTCCTTTATGTACCTTAGCCTCTGTCCACCTACTCCTACATCCTATCCTACCCGTGGTGACACCTGTTATAGTGAGCAACCCGCATGAACGATCAGGTAACCAACCCTGGTGTAGTAGTGTGGGTCACTTAGCATAAGAATGAGGGGGGCTGCCTTCGGGTAGTACCTAAACGGCACGTATAGGGAGGGCCGAAGGCAGCTAGGCGCTATCAAGATGGGATGGCGACTTAGTATGGTGGCGGATGATCTCAACAGCAAGAGACAACGGCAGCATACACAGCCCTAGTCAGATGGGATACCATCACCACCTGGTGACTTCCCTACGGGTCATCGGGAGAAGGAAAGTAGGTTGGGCGCTTGGCTAACTCCCAGACACCGTAAAAACAGTCTTGTTATGAATTCCCCAACACAGCCTCGGATCGGACAGGATAAACGGCAACGACTCAAGCATCGGAAAAGGACAACGATTTACAATTAGGAACATGGAATGTAAGATCTTTGTTGCGGCCAGGAGGATTGAGATCTCTCACAAGTGCGCTAAGAGCGGCAAAAATTGACATAACAGCTGTTCAAGAAACGAGATGGCCTGGAAAGGACACCATGACCAGTAGCGACTATAAGTTCTACTATAGTGGGAAGAGTAACGACAGTCCAAGAGAGTATGGAACAGGCTTCATGGTCCTCGGCAGAGCTAGAAGCGCGGTGATTGGTTTCAGTCCTGTTGACGAGCGATTGTGCTCTCTACGGATAAGAGGAAAATTTTTCAATTACACTCTTATAAACGTTTATGCGCCTACGGAGGAAAGCGACAACGAGGTGAAGGAGCTATTCTACGAGAAACTGGTGGATGTATATGATGGAGCGCCGAAACGAGACATTAAAATTGTGCTTGGAGATTTTAATGCTAAAATAGGCGGCGAAGTATTTTATCGTCCCACAATCGGTAAACATAGCCTTCACGAAAACTCGAACGAAAATGGAACGCGGGTGGTTGATTTTGCAGCATCAAGAAACATGGTTGTCAGCAGTACCTATTTCCAACATAAAGACATCCACAAAGCGACATGGGTATCACTGGATAAACGAACCAAAAACCAGATTGACCATATTTTGATAGATGCACGTCACTGTTCAAATATGTTGAATGTCAGAAGCTGTAGAGGACTGAATGTAGATTCCGATCACTACCTGGTGAGAGCGGCAGTTAGGTCTCGAATATCGGTTCAACACAATCGACAACCGGCATTGGAAAGGTGGGACGTGGAAAAACTACAGAACGAAGACATTAAACGTCAATATGTCGACAGGCTGGAGACGAATATTATTGCCGGAATGGTCAGCGGACAACGAAGCGTAGACGATGCGTGGAATCAAATTAGACGGAATGTAGAGAGCGCCGCAGCAGAGACAGTGGGAACGAGAACGGGAAATAAAAGAAATATCTGGTTTGACGATGAATGCCAGAAGGCCATGGACGACAAAAACGCAGCTCGCCTGAAACCTCTAAGTAGATTCACTCGAGCTGGCCAGGAAGAGTACCGTTCTAAAAGAAATTTCGAGAGAAAACTCTTCCGACGGAAAAAGCGACAGCGTGACAAGGAAGTTTTGATCGAAATTGAGAAGTTTGGCAATCGGAAGGAGACTCGGAACTTTTACCGGAAAGTGAACGAATCCAGAAACGGTTACAGTCAACAACCAGAGACATGATATGGCGGGTGGGTTCCCCAGATAGACTATAAATCTGATGAAACAAATTGTCATATGGAGAAATTTTTCTTTGCATTTTATATGGTGACGAAATGTCAAATGATGATGACATTTGCTCACATTTTTAGTCTATCTGGGGAACCCAGCCGCCATATCATGTCTCTGTCAACAACCTTTGCTGTGTAAGGACAAGCATGGATTGGTCTTAGCAGATGAGGAAAGGTGTATCGCGAGATGGGCTGAGTACTTTAAGGAACTGCTTAACCCGAACAGACCGCTCAACCGAGACGACGAAAACGACGAATTGCCATTTCAGACTGCGCAACCATACATAGAAGAACCAACGATGCAAGAACTTGAAGCTGAAATTTTAAAGCTAAAAAATTTCAAAGCCCCGGGGACTGACAACCTACCCGGTGAACTTTTCAAGAACGGCGGCAACGCGCTATGTATGGAGATGCACGAGCTCATCATACGCATCTGGAATGACGAGGAGTTACCGGAAGAGTGGAAGACCAGCATACTTTGTCCCATATACAAAAAAGGTGACAAATTGGAGTGTGGCAATTTTCGAGGAATCGCTCTGCTGAATATTGCTTACAAGATATTTGCAAATATTCTATATCAGCGCCTTCATCCATACACGGAATCTACGATAGGTGAATACCAAAGTGATTTTCGTGTAGGTCGTTCAACATCGGACCAGCTGTTTAATATCAGACAGATCTTGGAGAAGTGCAAGGAGTACAACATTGAAACACACCATTTGTTCGTTGACTTCAAGGCAGCCTATGACAGTGTTAGAAGAAGTAAGCTATGGAGAGTCATGGAGGAGTTCGGAATTCCCAACAAACTGATCTCGCTAACGAAGCTAACACTAAACGGAGCTAACAGCCGAGTAAGGATCCGCAATCAAATGTCAGAGACTTTCGACATTGAGGAAGGCCTACGTCAAGGAGATCTCTTGCAACGCTGCTTTTCAATTTAACACTCGAAGCAGCTGTTCAAACCATGGACATAGACTCCAGCGGCACCATTTTCTCCAAGTCCAGTCAGTTGCTTGGTTTTGCAGATGACCTGGACATTATTGGCCGAACTATGGATGTTGTTAAAGATAAGTTTATGGCCTTGGAGAGGAAAGGTACCGACCTTGGGTTGAAGGTCAATGACGGAAAAACGGAAGACATGATCATCCCACCTACGAATCGATATCGGGAAGATAATGTAACGATCGACACACACACATTCAAAATGGTCAATAAGTTCGTATACTACATGGGGTGAAAAGTCCGCGGCCTTGCAATGAAAGAACTAACTTTTACATATGAAATTAATTTTATTCTTCAACGTAGTCTCCCTGAAGGGAAATGCACTTAGTCCAACGGTCCTGCAACATTTGGATACCTTTGGTATAATAGGATTTCTCCAACCCTGCAAAATAGGCCTCTGTTTCGGATATCACCTCATCATTAGAGTAAAATCTTTTTCCCTGTAGCCATCTTTTTAAGTTTGGGAACAAATAGTAGTCGCTGGGGGCCAGATCTGGAGAGTAAGGTGGGTGGTGGAGTAATTCATAGCCCAAAGAGTCCAGTTTCACAGTTGCTTTTATGGATGAATGCGCTGGTGCATTGTCATGATGAAACAGGACCTTTTTCTTCTGCATATGCGGTCGTTTTCTCTTGATCTCGTTGTCGAGCTGTTCCAATAATGTGACATAGTACTCGCCAGTTATTGTTTTTCCTTTCTCCAAATAGTCGATAAATATTATGCCATGCGCATCCCAAAAAATCGTGGCCATAACCTTGCCTGCAGAACGCTGTGCCTTTGGGCGCTTCGGTCGGCTTTGACCAAATTTTAACCACTCTGCAGACTGTCTATTGGACTCTGGTGTATAGTAATGAATCCACGTTTCATCAATCGTGACAAATCTACGCAAAAACTCCGTTGGATTACGCTCGAACAAAGCTAAATTACGCTCTGAATCGTCAAGACGGTGCTGCTTTTGATCAATTGATAGAAAACGCGGCACCCACCGCGCAGAAAGCTTTTTCATGTCCAAATACTCATGTAAAATGTGTCGCACCCGTTCTGTTGATATTTTGAGGATGTCAGCTATTTCACTAACTTTAACTTTCCGATCAGCCAAAACAATACGATGGATTCTTTTGATGTTTTCTTCAGTAACTGCTTCACTTGGACGTCCTGCACGTGGGGCATCATCGGTGCTTGTATTACCTCGTTTAAATTCAGCATGCCACTTCTTGACCGTTGTATACGACGGAGAAGATGTGCCATAACACTTATCCAGCCATTCTTTGCTTTGCACCGTATTTTTTCCCATTAAGAAACAATGTTTAATCAACACACGGAATTCATTATTTTCCATTTTTTACGAACAACAAAAACCTACGTCACTCTATTGACAGTAATTCGAAAACTATGACACCAAATGTCAGGAAATTTTGGCTGTAGACAAGTAAAGGGTGGTACTACTGAATGTTAACAAAAATTCTGAAGTAATGACGCCATCTCTATGTGAGGCCGCGGACTTTTCACCCCATGTAGTATCTACCTTGGACCAGAGCTGAACATAAACAACGACATTGCGGACGAAATAAAAAGGCGAGTAACTTTGGGCAACCGGAGTTATTACAGCCTGCTGAAAATTCTAAAGTCCAAGTCAGTAAGCCGAAATTCAAAATGCGCACTTTATAAAATTGTGATCAGACCGGTAGTTACTACGGTTCGGAGTCGTGGTGCTTGACACAGAAAAATGAACAATCTCTGCATACGTTCGAGCGAAAGGTACTGCGTACAATATTTGGACCAGTATTTGACCGAAAACTGAACCGATGGCGCAGACGATATAATCACGAGCTCATAGAGCTTTTTGGAGAGCCCGACATAGTCGGAACAACAAAAATAAATAGACTACGTTGGCTCGGTCACGTACAACGAATGAATGAACATCGTATTCTAAAAAAAATTCTGAAGTCCAAACCTGAAGGCAAAAGGAGTGCAGGGCGACCCAAGTCCAGGTGGAGCGACGCTGCTTTTGCCAACTTAAGAACTCTGGGAGTAACCAGCTGGGATACGTTAGCTGCAGATAGGCCCGGTTGGAGAAGGCCAAGACCCTTAATGGGTTGTAGTGCCGGTAAAGTAAGTAAGTAAGAATTGGGCGGGATGACCCATATTTCTAGAACTATGAAAGTGAGAAAGTTGCTTCCAAAGGCAAAGTTGTAGAGAATAAATTTTTAGAAATCCCTGGATAAAGCAACTTCTAGAATTGTGAGATATGATACATATCTGTAAAATTAAGGCAATTTTTATTAAGTTACTTCCCCCCTTTTTTCTGTTGATGCCTTTCTTTGTAAATTTCTACCCTTCCCCTTTTCCTTGACTTTTTGCCATGGTATTTTTAAGGACTCTATGGCTCTATGAAATATTTCACTTTCTAAGTGCACCTGAAATATTTTTATGATGAGTTTTTGCTTGGGTCGTAAATTTTTCTATGAGTCATGAGTGGCGGACGTAGTATTTACACAACACGGTAATATACCGAAGATTATAAATCAGATGAAGTGTATTTAAGTATTTCATGACGTATCAGTTTAATTTATACTTGCATTTACAATCAACATTTTAGCTAGTGCTTTTAATCTCATAAATTAAAGCATGCAACTGAACTGCTAAAAGCTATTGCATAATCAATGTCGTGTAAATATGTTGTAGCGGATAGAAAAGTTATTTATAAAGAAATTTTTCCTGTGAAATATTTATTTATCGCTGCCATAGATGGAATTTACTTGTTTTCAAATTATTTTTATTCAATCGCGTGGTAGAGTACGGTTACTTGAAGTTTTTGCTACGCCCAAAGCAACATTTTACCACAAATATTTGTTAATGCAAAACAATAACTGCAGATGTTGATAAAAAAAAAGAAATAAAATTATACCGTTGGGCACGAAATGAAATTGAAGAAAATTTCAAATTGTTGTTAACTTTTTGAAAACTTCTTCTATCAATGAATGTGCAACAGATAAAAATTTTAAACGCAAGTGTTGACCGCTGTGTGTATGTGTATGCATATCGGGCGATTGTCAGCACACAGTAAGAAATGATGGTCAACACTAACACTACGATGAAACAACAGCGACCCGTTGTAAACGCACCAAGATTGTGTACTTGGTTGTCTTTTAATATACCGTAAATGTGCCTAACTTTGACCGTTACATTAGGAAAGTGTTAGTTGATATCAAAATTGGTGCCAATTTTCAAAAATGGTGTTTTATAACACGCAATCTATTTTTCAATGTGTATGGTTTGCAGTATTAACAATAGAATAAGGTACTTGCTTATTTTGCGGCGACATCAGTCAAAAGTATGTGGATATGAATGTAACGGCATTTTGGTTTAAGCTACAAAATCTACTCAATATTTCTCCGCGTAAAGTTTGGGGGCTTTAATCCGTAGAGATTTGAAAGGTGTCGAATGACTTTTCATAGTTGGGTGTACTCAACAGCAAATTCTCTGAAGCTTTTAAAACTTATCCGGCCGTCATCTGAAATTAATGGCGTTGAAAGTGTTAGTCGTTTCAACGGACAACATCGTTGTTTTTTGGCCTTCTTTAACAGATCTTGTAATGTTCTCGACCATAAGAAGCCTTAAATGCAGGCTTTCAGAGCAAAACTTCAGTTTATTAAGGATAAAATGTTAGTTCAAAATTTAGCTTATCTGAGTTGGCAATGAAATATTATGCCAAATTTTGCATAGAAGTTAATCAACGAATTCGCAATCAAACCACAAACTCTGCTATAACGTCAAATTCTGAACGCTAAGTAGCTCTAAATTTTGTCGCTAATTTGAAAATGTAATTTTTGGCCGAATTCGTCGAATGTGTGCGCATTTTACCCAGAATAATTTTTTAGTTATTTCTAACAGTTATCCTTGAAACTCAATCCTTGTTTAAAACAGTCTTATCTACTGGCCCTGCTACGATGACCTGTCATTTCTCCGCCGCAAATAACGCCCGGAGTGTTATTAACACTCGCACCCCGGGCGATAATAACTGCTCTACACACATTCTGTATAAGGAAAATGTTCCTCTTACTCAACTTCTCTAGTGACATTCTTTATAAGCAAGATTTTCCTCTAGTCAACTCCTTCCAGTGACATTTTGTATAACGAAAATGTTCCTCTCACTCAACTCCTTCTAGTGACATTTTGCATAAGGAAGATTTTCCTCTAGTCGACTCCTTCTAGCTACATTCTGTATAAGGAAAATTTTCCCCTTAGTCAACTCTTTCTAGCGACATTCTGTATAAGTAAAGTGCGGCCAAGGTTTATTTTCCACTTTTTGGAAAGTCACTAATAGTCACCATTTTCTAGTTGAAATTTTTTGTTTTGAAGATCGGCCTTTGAAACTGCATCATGTAACGGAGGCCGTCAAAAATCTCGAAAATTAAAATCCCAAATGCACAAATCCTGAATGTAAAAATCCCGAAAATCCAAAATCCCGAATAACAAAAATCCAGAAAATCTGCAATTCAGCACTAAGTCACCCGGAAGTACCTCAGGGTATTTACTTAATGGCGTGCATGTAATCCAGTTAATCTTGACTGGGTTTAAGAAGCAAGAAGTTATTTGAGCTGCGTCTCAGCGAAGGTGAATTTAAAAAAAGGCGGGGTCGAGGGCGGCAACCCCCTCTGTGAGGTGTAAGGGGGGGGGGGGGGGTATGGCCCCCCTTGCGGGGTCTAAGGGGCAGAGCCCCTAGCGGGGTTTGGGACAGAGCTCCATGCTCGTTAGCCCGCCTGCAAAACTCAAATCCACTCGTATCAATCAGGAGTTTTAATATTTCACAATTTTTGTTATCATTCGGGATTATGGATCCTATTGTTGTGTGTGCGCAGGCCTTAATAACGCCCGGGCGGGCATTAATAACGGTCCGGGTGTTATTACCGCCCCTGGCGTTACTTACGGCGGAGAAATGTCCCGCCACCCCCTGCTATGAAGCATGAAAAACATAAGACGTCACTCCGTGATGTTGAATCGGAAAGAGCTTTTTTCGCATGTTTTTCGTGTCTTTGTCCCAAATTTTTAGGTAAAGTGAGCGACAATATTCCAGATAAATCAGCATTGCTGCCTGCGCACATATTTTTAAGCCAAATAGGAGAAATGAAGACTAAAGCAAAATACCTTTACTCAAAGTCTTTAACTTCAATATAAGAAAAACAATATAAAAAATTTACCGGTTTGTTACCGGTTATTTTTTCGAAAAAAAAAAACGGTATTACCGAAAACCGGTTTTCAAAAAAAGGCCGGTAAATGGATTCCCTAGTATGCCGTAGCTCGCCAATAATCTTTCATATCATTTCACGGTGAAACTGTCCATAAATCGATGAATCGATCAAAGAATTTTAAAGTTGCGCACTTTTTACGACTTTTCTTTTAATGATTTATCCGAATTTTCATTTTTCCCACTTCTGGGATATAGTCCTTTTTAGAATTGGGAATTCGAAAAAGTCTGTCGATAGATTTGAACTTGAATTGATATTCACAAAAAATAACATGAAAAGTGTAAGTGTGACGCACGTTCTAAGATCAGTCACACAGTGAGCATCTAAAGTTGTCACGATGACATCACTACGTACCCCTTTGAGACGACTGTGCAAATACGTTAACACTTTCTATGCGTTTTATGATTTCAGAAATAATTTAGAGGAAGCAATTAGATTGACTAAAAGATAGTATTTTTAAGTAAAAATTTCACTAAGCTGCAATTTTCCTCGAAACGTTCCCTTTGAAAATTTTATCTTATTAACTTCATGTCTTTACTTCCAACGCGTAATGCTTTCTTATTCTACCGAATTAATTTTCTGATTTTCAAGTAGCGAAATGCGTCATTCAAAAATTAGTTGAAATGGAAATGAAAACTTAATTTAAATGTCAAATCCACCCAACCAATTAAACCACACACACGAATACTTCCGGTTCTTTGTCTACCCATTGTAAAACCGAATTATTGCTTTGAAATTGTCAATAAATTCTCATTCGCACATTCACAAAAAATATTCCTTTTAATAAGCGCCAGATGTCACCGTAATTTAATTTCCGTTAAGTGTTTCCTCTCTTTATAATAGACGTTGGAAAAAAAACAGAAAACGAAAAAAGTTTTCTTTTGAAAATTCTTTTTTTTTGGTTTATTTTTACTATGAAAATTAAATTGAAGTACCTCCATACTTTTGAAATGGCACACAAGGGACATTACTAAACAAAGTTGCTTAGCGTTTTTTAACGGTTGACGAGAAGAGAAGAAAGCTTGAACATTGTCAACTTTTAATGAATTCCATTAGACCACTTAAATAAAAAATGCAATTTATATATAGGAAAATGAAATCTACGTGAGTGTAAAAAAAATTCAGCTAGTAATGCTATGAAAATGTATGGAGTTGGAATTGGTGAAGAAAAAAATTGGAAAATAAATACAACAGCAACGAAAAAAAAACGAAAAAACCGAGTTAAATGTTCAGCTTGTTGCTACCAATTAAAAAAGTTTTGTTGGGGAACAAATTGGTTTACAAATAGAAGCAATTGACTAACTTTTTTTAGAGAAAACTTTGTGCTGGAAACTTGATAAAAACTTATGGTAGAAAGTTGATTATAATACTTTTTTAATTACATTTGATTAGCTCAAAAGAAATTGAAGATACGAGAAGTTTCACATACATTGGCGACGACGTCATTGTATGTGATTTCAATTTGCTGTAACTGTAAGAAATTATTTAACGATTTCTATGTTAGTTGCATCAATGCTTACGTAAGTAGAAGAAGAAGAAGAAATTGTTTGAATCAAGTAGAAAACGTTCAGTGTGTGCGAAAGGAAAATTGATTGAATACTTCATAATTTTAGTCGTTTTTGTAATTGGAATATAAAGTTAATGAAACCTCCACCGTCTCAAAAAATCAGAAATAATGAAAAAAACCCTATATTTGAAGTACGCCCGCTCTATGCTGCATGTATACTTCTTATAACCAAACATTACCCACATTATTGGAATGATACAGGGCCGCATCTAAAAGATATCGATCTTAGACAAATGATTCGACTCGTATACGTGCGTTCACCAAAACGTTTGTAACCAGTCGATTTGAGAGGTATGAGTAGGGGCAGCATGGCCCTTAGAAACTTGACAGATTTTCGAATTATTTTTTTCCCTGAAAATTAATTGAAAAAGCTTTCATGGACCGGACTGGCTACCAAACGGCCCATCGGGCGATGCTCAGGACCGGCCCCAAACATTGTTTTCTGTGGCATGCGCAAGAGGTTTTTTGCGACATAACAGACTTAAACAGTGTGGGGGGATAAAATCTTAAGTGCTACAACGTCGTCTTACATAAAATTTGTTAGATACTTAATAAATTATGCTATTAGTGTAGCAGGCAAAATTTTTCAGGTGAGGGGGCCTTCGTAGACAAGTTGTCCAAAAAAAACGGGGTGATTTTTGAAAATGGAAATGTAAAAAAATGTTGAGTGTGGCTGAAAAAAGCTTGCGGCCTCTTCGACCAGTGCGGGCCTGGAATTAGGACATTTTTGGGTTGTCGCGCTAGGGCCGGCCGTTTAAGTGGTTTTTGGTCTTTTGTACATAACTCGAGTAAATCCTTTTTGATTTTCATGAATCCTATTTTAGTCGATAGGTCTTTGAAATCCCAATATTTGTGCCCTTGGACTTAGCTAAGGCCCAAAAAGTGAGTATCTAGTATGACTTAACGTGTATGTAAATCAGGTAACAGGTAATTCTATTAGATTTTTTTCATTCTTTTTCTATTTGAGGGGTAATAGAAGAGGCCCAACAATAACAAGAAAAAATTTATGGTCGGTGTCTGATATTAGGGCCTCTAAGTCGGTTATTGGTTTGGCCCTAGCAAAAAAATGTTGCAGAAAAAATGTTGTGTACAAATTTGTTTGGTACAATGTTTCTTTAAATTTTGGGTTTTTTGTGGGGAGGAACGGGTTAGCTCAGTGGCTTTCCACCAAGAATATCCGGGTTCAATCCTGGTTATGACAAATTCTGTATAGAATTTTTTCTCAATGTATAGAATGAAAGTAACGTTCCTCGGCACACTTTATAATTTGGTTCGTAGCGGATTTGGTGCCGCAACGAATCCTACACAGAAGAATGACAAATATGAAGTCACCCATATTCGATGAATTATGTGTACAAATATCCGAGTCTAACTTTAGGCGGAGATATAATTAGCACCAGAAGAAATTCTAATGGTAATTGCTAGCTACCGTTAGGTATGTTTCGGAATTCACGTTGAGCATGTGGATCAAAAAATGTCTGCCGGTTAAACACATTGATGGAGCGAACCAGCATTCTAAGCCCTACTAGTTTACTACAGTAAAAACGTCGGTAACGAAAGGAAAGAAGGAAGGAAAGAAGAATCCATCTGAGCAAAAGCTCAAAAAAATTGCGGAACTAGTTAATAGCCTCTGACCCGGACGGGTTGTAACAGCGGATTATTATACATTTCATGGATGGCACAGGTTTCATCGCACACCTTACCACTGGCACAGTAAAAACTTTCCGGTAATGAAAGGATCTCAAAAAGTAGAACCACAAAAGTAGCGAAACTATTAAATAATTATCTATCTTTACTCAGATATTTGTACACAGAATTCATCGAATATGGGCGACGTAATATTCTGCATTCTTCCGTGTACGATTCGTTGCGGCACCAAATCCACAACTAACCAAATTATGAAGCCTGCGTGTGCCTAGGAACTATAACTTTATTCTATCCATGAGATGTACTAGGAGCGAAACTAGTAGGAGTAGAATACCGGCACCTCCCAACAATGCCTTTCACCGGTAAGCCGTACGATGGCGCTACACTCAACTTCACATGACTTGAACCGATGCAATCAGCTTTGTTTTGTTTACAAATCTGTTAAGCGGACCACGTCCGTCTGCGGTTGAGTTTAGAACCAACGCACTGGCAACTCGACCTCATAGTAGCAAGCAGACGTGTTAACCACTACGCTATCGAGTCGTTCTACTGGGGAAAAATCGATAAAAGTGACTTTCCGCCATTTTGGGGGTTTTTTCTCCCTCTATAAGACACCCAATTAGGGGCAGATCTCCGAAACTATTTTTTTATGATAGGCCAATTCATTATCTTTTCAAATGATGCCGATCTCAATGTTTTACAACAAAAATTCCTTTTTTGGCCACTTTTAGAGTGAGTATGTGTTGAGGCACAAAATTGGTAATAATTATAATCCCAATGGCACTGATTAGTCGGGAGCTGCACTGTAAAGTGTATGGTTTGACTACCGGGGTGTTACACTGAGTAAGTGCCAGCTAGTGTGGAGTAACCACATGCTTAACGTGTATTCCAAACTACCCCTTCGATTGAAGGATTATTCTCCGATTTTGTCGCGCGCTAGTACATCTGGCGACACCTAAGCGCGCATCGAACCGATTCGAATCATAACCCTACCGATATGGATTTTGTCATTATTTTTTTGACGTTTACACACACCTTAACGTAGCACCTGGATAAGAACCTACTTGTTTCGTACACAGTGTATCGAATATGGGTGACTTCATTGTGTACAAATCGTTGCGATATTGCTACTCAAACTACCCATTTATGAAGCTTGGGTGAGCTTAGGAACGTTACTTTTATGATAAGCGTTGAAGAAAAATCCTATACAGAATTTGCCCACACCGGGGTTCGAACGTAACCACTGAGCTAACCCGTTCCATGGTATGGTATGGTATGTTTTATTGGCATCATATGTATAAGGCCTTATAGCCTTTTAATTCACATATAATAAACGAAAATAGCAACGTATGAACATAAATTAAATTAAATAGCGAGAAAATCATCGAATTAGCCGTTCCATAGCTAACCCGTTCCACAAAAATGGTGAAAAGTTTGTTAAAATCGAAAAACCAAGTAAACTTTGATCAAAATATAGCCAAACGTGATCTCACTCTAAAAGTCGTACTGGTCGAAACAAATACACGATAGCTTTTGTGACCTAATAATCCTAGTGGAAATGAATTTCCTTTTTTAGCTAAAAAACTGAATTATTTAAAGACAAATCGTGTGTTACTTATTAGCTGATGAAAAATTGCAGATTAATTTAGCTGGCAAATTTTGTGCAGTGCAAGCTGAATGATAGAAATGCCAACCCAAATTTACAGGAAGTAATAACCTCTTCAGCTTTTCGTTTAAAAAACCGCCTTACGAAAAGCTCTCCGATCATTCAAACATTCCATTTCCATTTCATCATAAAAACTTTTTAGTCCTCCTTTGGTTTACAAACATGTTTTGCTTTTTTTACCTGCTGGCACGCGAGCAGATTGAATTTGATATTTGCAGTGTGCTTCCCTTTAATTTCACTTTATGTGGTTTGAATAGCGGCAAAACCTGAATGGTGGAAGGAGTGGAACGTATACACTTTATGTGCAATATAACGAAAAGGTTAAAGACGTTCAATGGCAGGAAAAAAAACTAATAATTTGAATGCTAGGGTGTATGGACGTATATATTTGGAGAGGGCCTTCTACTCCATAACTTAAAAGGAAAAAGGGTTACAGATCAAAGTTAAAATGTCAGGAATTTTATGGCTTTGTAGAGCATACAAGGAGTAAATGTTTTATATATTAAAATGCTAAGAATGTCACAGACGAGGATTATATTTTTTTATATCTAAGCCTCTCTCTCTCGTGAAGGTATTGGATGGTAGCACATACACCAACCAGCCATCACATTCGAATTACTATGAAAATCTTGAACCCACAATTTAATGGAAATATTTTTCTTTCAAATTCTTTTGGTTTCAAATGAGAATTTCGGCCAATTTGCATTGCTTAGATAGTTGTGAATGTAAAATTTTGCATTTCAGCTGAAATTCTTCAATTTCTTTTAAGTAAAAATAAAAATTAACGCGAGGAAAGTTTATAAAAGAATTTCAGCTTTTCATGTTTTCATTTGTCAACTTCTTTCGTTTTAACAAAATGAAATTAAGTGCTTTGTAATGTTCTAATGCGCTATGGCAAAATGTCGAAAGAATGATATTTCTTGAAAATGCAGAGTGAGTTCGTTGAGTTAACTTTAAAGTTTGTCGCTATTGAAATTTGTAAATAAAATGAGATCAGCGAACTAGTAACAGTCGGTGTCCATAGTAGCCATAAAGATGATGATTTTGACTGAGGTATTCGTAGAACAGATGAATGGCTCAGCGAACGAAATGTTTTAAGTCCAACCGAAGGTATTGCGTGCATCACGGAAAATTCTAAGGGAGAGAGTTTTCCACCAGTCGTTTCGCCTCAGTGCGAAGCTGTACGCTATGTCTCAGCTAAATAACTGATTTTGCAAAAATATGGGTAGTTCCATTGGTAAATATAACGAAGCGAACACTCGGATCTCATTAAGTACACACCACGTTAACATTTTTTCCCACTAAATCGCATATGGCCAACAACTTTCTAGAAGATTGTAAGGCTGTATCTCATTCAGAAAACAGTGATATGAGCGTTCCTACGTTACATTTTGTCCAACTACACCGTGGAACTCGCCACATATATTTGTACAGTCACCCATTCCGCTATTCAGGCGCTTAGTTTTCTCTAGTTCAGGTCTAGACATGCTTTCGGCTGCAAAGAAAGACTCAACGAGCTTAGTAAAACCAACTTTGTTCCTGGTCTGGTCACATGGACATCTCAGGTAACGAAAGAGCGAACTCACTCGCTCGCGATAGAGAGCTACTTACGGTTTCGATAGTTCGAAATCCATGTTTGGAATTTCAATTTCGACGAAAACGCCCATACAGCCCAAGATTGGGAACACGTTAAAACATGGAAGGACTACCACAGCGGACAAAGCACCATGAATAGAAGTGAGCAAGATGTTGATTGACCTTAACAGCCGAGATATGAATAGGGTTATCAAAGCCATCAAATATTATTATTCAGAGGGGAGGAATTTTTGATTTTCTCAACTCTTGTTCTCCAAAATGTTTTAATAGAATATGAGATGTTACCCTCAGGGAAAATAGGAAATTCAAATTCAGCCGAATTGCGACTTTTCTTGGAATTCCATATTTTCTCCACTCGAATAACGAATAATCTTTGTAAAAGGCATAATCTTTGTAAAAGGCACGGAAAAGTGAAAACCGATACGTTTTTGTGTTTTGTGGTTTACTGACTTTGTTAATGTCTCCATGCAAGAATACATGAAAAAATTCACAAATTCAAGTAAAACAAAAGCAAAAATGTGTCGCTTTCCACTTTTCTGTGAGTGTACATGTCACAAGTTGAGGACAACAACGTCTAACACGATGTAGAGAAACTAGTTGAATCCGCCGCCCTTAAGGGCTACACACGGGAAAGCATTGGCCAGAGATTTGTTACACCGGACGATTTAAGAAGGCAGCTTGGTGCCGAAAAAGTTAATATGACAATGTTGGATGTGTGATGTGTGAACTGGTTATTGATATGCACTCGGTTCCGACTCGGCGCCAGGCTGCTGCTTGAAATGTATTAATAACATCATAGGAGGCAGCCTGGTACCGAAAATCTGTTAGTGTCATCGCAACGGCAGTAACGAATACTATACGTCATATTTTAACTCGGCACCAGGCCAAGTACTTGAGATTTTCAATTGTTAATATAGAGGGCAGCAGCAGCCTAGTGCCGAGTTGTAATTTAGGTAACGTGTAGTATTCGTTACGATGACATTAACAGAATTTCGGCACCAGGCTGTCTTCTGTAGGGCTACTTATACTCTTCAAATAGGCAGCCTGGAACCGAGTGCATAGTAATGTCACATTGACATTGTCATAAAAAATTTTTTGGCACCAGGCTGCCCACCTTGAAATGTAGACCTCTGTTTGTTGCAATTTTTCTTCAGGAAAATGTTCTAGAGAAAAATTGTTACAAACAGAGGCCTCGTTTAGACGACGCCACATTAGCCGAAATGCAAATCTGCACCAAAAAAAAGGGACAAAGATATTTCAACTAAAATAATTTTACAAAGAAAATGAATCACCCTATTGGCTTAACATTTCTATAAAAGTTTCTTTTGTGACAAAAATTTGCATAATTTTATTCTCCCATGATGAGAACAAAATATTTTTGTGTTTAAGTTGATATTTGATAATAACTTACACTCAAGAAACGTGTTCTGATCCAGTTTGCAAGGAGTCCACATTTAAATGAGTTAGTCTAGTCAATCTCACAAAGAACTGGGTGGCCAGTCAATGCAAAACTGGGTGAGCAGTCTAATCTCACAAAGAACTGGGTGACCAGTCAACGAAACTGGGTGAGCAGTCCAATCTCACAAAGAACTGGGTGGCCAGTCAAAGCGAAAACTGGGTGAGCAGTACAATCTCACAAAGAACTGGGTGGCCAGTCAATGCGAAAACTGGGTGAGCAGTCCAATCTCACAAAGAACTAGGTGGTTAGTCAATGCGAAACTTGGTGAGCAGTTCAATCTTACAAAGAACTGGGCGGCCAGTCAAAGCGAAAACTGGGTGAGCAGTCCAGTCTCACAAAGAACTGGGTGGCCAGTCAATACGAAACTGGGTGAGCAGTCCAATCTCACAAAGAACTGGGTGGCCAGTCAATGCGAAAACTGGGTGAGCAGTCCAATCTCACAACGAGGCCTGAGGTGGCCCACTACGATAGTGAATGGTTGTTGTAAATCCGAGAGGTCAGAGTAGTTGTCGTTTGGTGGATCAATGTTGATAGACAATGGTCAATGTAATTTGGTGAAAACGTCAGTAGTCTAAAAATCATTGGTCGAGTAAAGTTGGTGAAACCAAGTCAATGGTTGGTCAAGGAAAGTAAACTTGATGGTCAGGTGAAGTCGATTGTTGGTCAAGTAAAGTCAATTTTTGGTCAAGTAAAGTCGATGATTGGTCAAGTAAAGTCGATGGTTGTTCAAGTGAAGTCGATGGTTGGTAAAGTCAAGTCGATGGTTCGATGGTGAAGTAGATGGTTCGATGGTGAAGTAGATGGTTCGATGGTGAAGTAGATGGTTCGATGGTGAAGTAGATGGTTCGATGGTGAAGTAGAGGGTTCGATAATCAGGACGATGGTTCGATGGTCAAGTCGATGGCTCGATGGCAATAGTTTGGTCAATGTCAATGGCTTGGTCTAACGCAAAGAGGCTGGCTAAGTGAAATTGTCAATCGATGGTTGGCTGAGTGCAATTTTCTACTCAATGGTCAAATTTGAGTGGGAGAAATCTATTTGAGTGGGAGTCGTATCAATAGTGGGAGTGTTGGAATCGATATTTGATAATAACTTACACTCAAGAAACGTGTTCTGATTCAGTGTGCATGTGCAAGGAGTCCACATTTAAATGAGTTAGTCTAGTAGTCATAGATTCTAGTATAAATACGAATGTATTTCCTTATATTAAGTCACTCTCTAATAAAAGTTCAAAGTGTGAACAACACTGTTTTATTGGGGGTCCGGATTGGAATCCGTGAAATTCCAATATTTTGAAGGGGACTACGCGTCATTACGCTCCCAGTAAGACAAAGGTCTTCGCTGTATCTCTAAGTTTCCCTTGTGGCTTTTTCTCCCAATTCGAATTTGGGTTTGCATTGTCTTGTTGGGTTATAAAAGGCAATGCAAAAAGTCGCTTTACATAAGTTCCTCGGAACTCTTCAAGTGATGTGGAGGACGTACGTTGCTCACGCCAAAAATTTGTGACCGACAAAGTGACAAACTTTTGACTTATAATTATTAACCTAAGACCTAAGCATTTAAAGGACCTTTTGGCTGTAAACAGTGGAGGCACCGCTGCACAACTGCTTACGGCGATTACGAAGTTAGTTAATCTCATGTTGAGCGGCAAAGTCCTTGAAGACTTCGCCCCATACTTGTATGGGGCATCCCTCATAGCTTTCAACAAAAAAGACGGCGGAATACGACCAATAGCAATTGGTGCCACAGTACGGAGACTCGTCTCGAAATTATGCTGTCTAGACGTGGCAGATGTTCTGGTCCCACAACTTCAGCCAAAACAAATTGGCTTTGGGGTGAAAGGAGGTTCAGAGGCAGCAGTGCCGTTCGGACGTTCATCCAAAATAATCGATTAGCCGAAATCGCCGTGAAGGTCGACGTAAGTAATGCTTTTAATTCAATAGACAGAATTTCTTTCCTAAAGGCAATCGAAGAGAAATGCCCAGCGATCTACCCATCCACCCGTCTCTACCCGTCCACTAGTGTTACGCCACCCCGTCAAACCTGTTTTACAATAAGTCCATCATCTTGTCAGCAACAGGTTGCCAACAGGGCGACCCTCTCGGCAGCGTTATCTTCAGTTTGGTGGTCAATGACGTTATTCAATCCCTAACATCTGACCTGAACTTGTGGTATTTGGACGACGGAACCATAGGCGGCGCAATGGAAACGACGACTTAACAGTTGTGAAAGAGAGATTTAAGTTATTGGGATTGGAATTAAACATCTCGAAGTGCGAAGCTTTTATTTTCCCAAACGTAACAGAAAATAGAAAACGAGAAATCGTAGCGAAACTGGATAAGATCGCTCCAGGAATTTCTTACATGTCAGAGAACGATTTTGGTTTACTGGCAGCGCCCATCACGGAATTGCCCATCGAAATCTAAGATTTTTTCTCGAACGATTAAAAGAAATCCATTCTCACGTGGCTCTGTACCTCCTGCAACGCAACTTATGGATTCCTCGCCTGCTATACCTTATCCGATGCGCTCCATTGTTCAAATTCAAAAGTTTACTGGTCAACGGGGACACCGAAATCAAAAGAGCGTTGGAATCGATTTTAAACTTGAATTTTTCAGAGAACACATGGCTTCAATGCTCTATGCCGGTAAAACACGGAGGGATAGGAATTCGTTCGTGCGAGGAGTTGGCAACCCCCGCTTTTTTGTCGTCGATTTACAGTACAAAGTCTTAAGTCGGATCAATTCTACAATCTAACGACACCGGGTACACGGAAGAGGCGCTTTCGGCATGGTAAACTTTGTCGCTCGTACAACAGTCATCCACAGATCCAAATCTTCAATCCAACTGGGACATACCCATCATCCAGGCTAAGTTAGAAATTATCCCGAAACCATCCGCTGTAGACAGCGCTCGAATGCTAGCTCTTTCTCGACCGGAATCGGGCGCATGGTTGCACGCACTACCCCCTAAAAACCTTGGCACACTCTTAGACAAAACATCACTACGAATAGCCATCTCTCTTCGATTGGGTGGTACAATTTGCAAGCAATAACGATGTGTTTGTGGGTCGAAAGTAAGTGGCAACGGAGTTCACGGCTTGCAACAAAAGCACCGGGAGATATGGTCGACACTCATCAATAAACGCTATAATCAAAAGAGCTCTCTGTTCAGCAGGTTTTTCTTCCGTTCTCGAGCCACCCGGCCTAATCCGCGAGGATGGCAAACACCCTGACGGGATGACAATCTTCCCATGGAAAAAAGGCAAGTCGCTAGTATGGGATGCGACATGTAAGGACACTTTAGCCCCATCATATTTAAGTCGCACATCAAAGGAAGCTGGATCCGCAGCCAACATAGCAGAGACCGGGAAATTCAGAAAGTATAAATCAATAATACAAAACCATGAGTTCGTGGCCTTTGCGGTGGAAACCCTTGGACCATTCGGAGATGGAACGAAAGCGTTTGTGAATGATTTGGGAAAAATACTTATAGAAGCTTCTGGAGACCCTCGATCGAAAGCATTTTTCACTCAAAGAATAGGCGTCGAGGTGCAACGTGGCAATGCCACCAGTATTTTGGGAACGATTCCAAGAACGATTCGTTAACCGAAATCTTTTATTTGTAGATACAAAAATCCCAATTTGATATAATAAAATTCAATATAATTATTAACATTAATTGGATATTGGATATAGTTATCCAATATGCATCACAACGTTCCAGAAGTGAAAGAACGGCCTCTACTCTATAAGTGACGCAAATGTGTGTTAAGAAACAACATGGTGACGCTGCAGTAGCCAATTATATTAGAGAAGTTTGAATCTAGTATCCAATACATTACGGCGCAAAACTTTTTGATTTGGCACCGGGCTGCCCTCTACGTGACCTTGAACAATGAAAAAAAAGGCAGCCTGGTGACGAAAATTAAAATTTAAGAATATCACTATGACGGCATTGGCGAATGCCTAACAGCGCACCAATTTTCATATTCGCACTGGGCTGCCGCTGTCTTCTACATTTAAACGAGCATAGCTCAAGAAGGCAGCCTGGTGCCAAGATAAAAATTGATGCGTTGTGAATCATACGTTAATGCCGTCATAGTGATATGCTTAAGTTTTTGGCGCCAGGCTGCCTACTCTGTGCCGTCGAACCATGATAAAGAACGCAGCCTGGTGTTACAAGTAGTACTTGCTATTGGCTTTAACATTGCCTTACATCATTTTGTGATCCCCGGCTTCCTAGCCGAAAATGCAGTCTTCCACTTGTTGCAACTTTTTGAAGGCTGCGTACTTCGGATTCAAGATCCAGTAGTTTGATGCACTAGAGGAAGGATCATTCTAGTGCATAAAAGGACTATAATTGCTGAATGAATTGGAGATTCTCAGTAAAACTGTAACAAAGTGCGCGATCAATATGCGAAACTTCGCCTTACAAAGAAGCTTTTCTCATAATGAAAAATTCGCTCTTTTGTAATTTTGACGATTGAAGCCGTTCCTATTTCTAAATTTCACGAATTTTATGTAAACACTATGGACAGCAGATTTCTTTCACAAAATATTTTGTAATTCGAATCCTTTTGCAAAACCACACTTAGATATTTGCATGTAGTAGTAACTTTTCGTATAGAATGTAATACATATCATGGGCAGCTCTGTTTAATTGAGTGTAACTCAAGTAGAGCGTCTCCAAGAAAAACTCTAACATACGCTACCCATCTATCCATCGGAAAATAATTATGTAGGAAAATTTACTCCTTTTGCAGATTCAATTTCCAAACTAATTAAATAGCTGGAAATTTAATTTTTTTTTATACAAGAAATGAACTTTTCATCATGAATAAGATTTTCTACACCGGATGAAATAAAGAATCCCTATTGTTTGACTTTGAATAATATAGAACCGGAAATGTAACAAATGTTTGAACTGAAATCTTTCAACATTCGCAAATTTTCGTACAGATTCATCGGAACAACCGTTCTATTCAATAAATTCGACTGTATATTTAGTTCGCTAAAGACGATAAAATAATAAAAGAACATAACGTTATTGCTTTAATAAAATAATTTTCGTTCATTTCGAAATTATATTGCGATTATGTTATAACACTTTGTTTGAATAAATTGAAAAGCAAAGTGTTGATGGATTTTGATGGCAAATGAAAATTTCTATCACATTATGGATTGATGATTTGAATGGATTAATTCCCAAATTATTGCTTAAACAATTTTCGTGTTGTTAGAAAATTGTGGATGCGAACAATGATGCATATGTCAATACCATGTGTACTGGTTGTGATAAATTTTCCAGAACATAAATTAAATTATGAAATTTTATGTGAATGATGTTATGGGTTTATTGTGCAATATAAAGGAATTTAATGTACGCACGTACTGGTCGTATTGTTCAGAAAATTGTGTGAAATATAATTGATTTCGTATTCATTATGTAACCGAATACTTCTGCTTGTTTCAATGTTGTTTCTAAGGGTGTTCGTTGGGTTTGTAAGACTTCAATAAAGCAGATTTTCTCATGTTGAGTTAGAGTCGTTACAATTTGAAAGTATATTATGACAATAGAGAGTATAGTCTTTTCTCTAACGAGGGGTTCTTAGACGTCATTCACCATTCCAGTCCACCTTTTCTACAGTTTTTCGACCCTCCGAGTGTCTTTTATATTTTTTAATTTCTTGTCTTGACAGCCTTTTGTCAACTTTTTTAAATTTGGTTTTGCTTTTTCCGTTTTTGTTATATATTGTCTATGTATCGATTGACATACGTGGAAGTTAACCATTCATATGTTAACCATGCCATTTCAGTTATTCAGTTGTCCGAATCAGAATTTTAGCTTTCTACAGCTCCAATAGAGAAAAAATATTCTTTGAGCTAGCAAATAAGGAGGCAGGCTGGTGTCAAGTTCATTACTACGCAAAAGCTGTTTTGCTCTAAGAGCGATATCGCGAAAACTTCGAACAATATTCAAGACCTTACGGAACAAGGGTCGTCACAATTGATCGAGTCACTCATTCTTTTTATTACACTTTTGTGACGAAAGTAATTTTTCATTTTTGCAATAAAACGTCTCGTCTTGGAGATAGAGCTCATTGAGTAAGGTCGTGCAAGGAAGTGCTGAAAATCGTTTTTTAGCTATAACTCGAACGAAGTTGATACGAATCAAAAAATTTTTGAGCACGATTTTAGGTCTTGAAACGACAAAAATTTTGACTAGGTAGGAGTTGATGGTCGACTGTTATTAGCCGATAAAGGCCGAATGCAATTTTCGGAAGTCTCTGGCCAGTTGCAATAGGAAGTTTCAGAGACACGTCATATACCGTTGGAAAGCCTACTATATGTACTACTTAGATATGCAGAAACTTCCTTGGAAAAGTTACATTGCAGCGGACGGTAAGTCTGCCAAATCTGCCAAACAAAATTGAAAAACGGATAAGATTTACGCGAGTTATGTACAAAAGACCCTTGCTCAGCGGTCCTTGGCCCGACAGTGCCCAGATTCAATCCCATAAAAGATTTTTCTATTACCTTTCAGGGAAACAAAATTTTTTGAAAATCGGTCAAGCTTTACTCAAGTTAGAGCGGTGACAGAAGGACGGACGGACAAAATTTTATTGCATAAATGCAAAAAAGAAAAATTTTTCTCTTACTTAGACCCCAAAAAGAAAAAGTAACCAACTACCGGGTCGAATTTGGGTTGGTTACAAACGTCGTGGTAAACGCATAAGACCCTTTTCGAAGAACTTCGTATAGCGGTATAATCGGACAAATATAGACGAAATGAAGAGAAGTCTCTTGCCGTGATCTATTGTTTAATACGATAGTTAGGCTTGTGAAGAGATCTCTCGTGTAAATGCGGTAATAGGGAATGAAAATTCAAGTTAGAAAGTCACTGCTAGGCATAACAATTTCAGTTTTACGCCAATAATTCCTTTCGTTCCGAGCAGATGTGAAATACAGGCCCGGACTGATCCTAATGGGCGGTCGGGGCATTCTCCGATGGGCCTTTTGCATTTTTCGACCAGTCAAAATTTCGTTCGGACAGATGGCCCTTTTTTAATTCTTACAACATTTCTTAGAATGCAAACAAAAAACTTGAAGAGTGATTTCATGAAATCTTCGAACGATTTGTATGAATCTCATATACATCACGTTTCCGATTCTTCCAGCCCTGGTCTCTAGTACATTTTTTTGGTACACGACTTCCGAGGTCAGGGTTACGGTTGCGAAGTGGAAGTTGGATGACTTGGGTCGTGGGATCCCTTGAAGGAGACATTCATCAAAAAGTTGAACATCAACTATGAGGTGCCTGATGGTAGCCGATGCGATAAGGCACCCTAGAGATATTTATGTTAGCCATGTAGGAATTCGACCGGCTTCGTCAATCTTCCGCGAAAGCGATCCGTTTGCGCTCTAACCAACTTTTTGAGAGCAAAAAATGAGACTCATGTAATTAGACTAAATTCTTCCGATTCGAGCCGAGACATGTAACTTTGTTTTGTATAAACGTCGACAGTCAATATTTAATTGATTTTATTTGTACCTTCACTTGACGTATAAAAGTTTCGCTCGCTCCACTCGCGATCTTACGACTATACAAATAAGAAGTATAAAAAAAATATCGCCCAGGCCCAGGTTTTCTATGTACGGTTTTGTTTGACAGTAGAATTTTTACATATTGTTATTTTTCTTCCACTACAAGACTTCATGACTTTCAAACGTGGGCCCGATCAAAAACCGTGCCCCGATTCGGGCCTCATAAAATTCATTTCGTGGGCCTTATCAAAATTTAGCCCGATGGGCCTTTGGGTCATCAGTCCGGCCCTGGTGAAATACCAATGCTATCTCTAGCAGGCAAATAAATACTCACAGGTGATAAGTAGAGGTCTAAAGAATCATCTATATGTATAATAATCCGCCGATAGGGCAATATTGAAAAACCCGTCCGAAGAAACGGTGTAAAAAACTTTTCCGAAAGCACAAAATTGACCCCCAAATGTAGAAAAATGTTCTACAGGAAGAGAATCACAAGCTTGTGCATCTTTCTTACTTCTCCTTTATCTCTTTTTTCACGCATTCGCTTGCATTTTGTGCATGTAAAACTCGGTTTTTCGGTGAAACGAGCTAAAAAGAAACGTTGCACAATCTTACGATTCTTCTCCTGTACTTAATTTTCTTTACAAAATAGAAAAAACCGAGGAAAAAACCATTTTTTAGGCTAGGGTCGACCTTAGTACCGACCTAGGGCCCTAAGTAGAAGCCTCGGACACACAATTCCATAGCCAAAAATGTTTCCCTCAATTTCCTCTGCAACATAGCAAAAAAAAATTTTTTTGGCTAGGGCCGACCTTAGGACCGACATGGCCCACTTGAGCCTTAAGCACAGGCAAAACTTTCTTTTATAAACTGTCGGTCATGCCTAGAATCTAGGCCCCAGATCTTTCAAATAAAAAAAAAATTTGAAAATCGGAAAAGATTTGCCCGAGTCATGTACAAAAATCGCATAGAGCCATAGTAGAGACTCGATTTTAGTGCCCTAGCTAAGTCCAAGGACTCAAATTCAGAAAACTTTCTTAGATAACATATCGGTTATGCTCGGGTCTTGCAAACAAAAGAAAATTCATGAAAATCGGAAAAGATTTGCCCGAGTTATGGACAAAAAACACATAGAGCCCTAACAGAGACTCGGTTTTAGTACCCTAGCTAAGTTTAAGTTCTCAAATTCAAAAAAGTTTTTGGAAATCGGTTGAGTTTTACTCGAGTTATCGTGTTGACATACGGACGGACGGACATTTTTTTTATTGCTGATTCGTCATCTAAGGACCATGATCGGTGCTCCACCCTTACTCCCCGGTCGAAATTTGACTGGTTACAAACGTCGTGGTAAACGCATAAGACCCCTTTTCGAAGAACTTCGTTCTTCATACGGGTCTAAAAAGAGTTATGAAGAGTTTTGTTAAATTTTGTCACTTGTGACTCTTTTATTAAGTAGCGATAACTACTCTATGCTTATACCCTTCTTATCCATTTGTGCACCGTCACAATTATGACGTCAAAAAAATGACATCACAAAAACGGCGCCGCAAAAATGATCTCATAAAAATTACCAGGCCGTCCCACTGTATTCATTATTGGTAAAAACGGTCATAGGCAGCCTCGGACGAGTGTTGGTCACGGGGTACGACCAATGCGGGACTCGAACGGTACCCCATCGTTGACGATCAGGCAATGTAAAAAGGTTGATGGTTTCTTTATTGGAAGTCTAAACGTTAATGGGGGTTTTAGGGGTCGCAAGGGTGAGTTGGTGGACTTGGCAATGGGTTATGGTGTAGATA
>CM055403.1:143595773-143621142 GCA_029228625.1 Pseudolycoriella hygida
TTGGAAGTCTAAACGTTAATGGGGGGTTTAGGGGTCGCAAGGGTGAGTTGGTGGACTTGGCAATGGATTATGGTGTAGATATATTAGCGTTGAGCGACATTAGGACGAAAGGGCAGCGCGAAGAACTGGTGGGCGGTTATAAAGTGTTTTCGTCTGGTGTTCAGTCTGGTAGGGCGAACTGGGGAGTGGGAATGGCTATCAAAAGGGAATTAGAAAAGTTTGTTTTGAACGTGCGGTATGTAAGTGAAAGGATCAGGTGGGTCTCCATTAAGCTGACAGGAGGTATTTATCGGCTGGTTAGTGTTTATAGCCCGTGCGAGGGTAGCAGTGCTGGCGATCTTGACACCTTTTACGAGCAGTTAGGGGATGTTGTCAGCAAAAAAGGTAGTGAGTGGGTGATTCTGTTGGGGGATTTCAACGCGAGAATAGGAAACAGTAAGACCAGTGGCGGCTATGAAAGGGTAGTGGGCAAATTCGGGGAGGATGTTTTAAACTCAAACGGAAAGCGGTTGTTGGATTTCTGCGATTTCAATGGACTGGCAGTAACCAACTCTTTCTTTAGGTATAGGTGGATCCATCGGTACACTTACGTTAATAATAGTTTGGGGCACAAGTCAATAATTGATTACATGGTTATAGAGCAGGACAGGAGACAGGAAGTCAGGAACACACGTGTTTTCAGGGGTTTCACATTTGGCTCAGACCACTACCTTGTGGGTACCCATCTCTCTGTTAGTAAACTCTGTCAGGCTAAAAGGAAAAAAGTGGTGGTTCGGAAATTTCGTGTGGGAAAATTCAGGGACGAGGAAGTTAAGTCTCGCTTTATGTCAAAGTTCAGCGAAGCTTTCGAAAGGCTTCCTCCGGACTGCGTAGACATTGAGGTTGAGTGGGCAAACTTTAAGGAATTTGTCTTGGGCGTAGCTGAGGAATGTCTAGGTAGTGTCTCTAGTGGGGGGAGAAACAAAAAGACAGGCTGGTGGAACGCAGATATCAAAAAGGCGGTATTAGAGAAAAGGAAGCTGTATTTGATTTGGTTACAGGATAAGACGGACGAAAAGCATGAGGCTTACAGGGCTTGCAGGCAGACGGTTAAGGCTCTAGTCAAGGAAGCGAAGGATCGGTCGTGGAAAGTTTGGGGAGGAATTGGAAGAGGCTGGTCAAGGAAGGGGTAAAAAATTTTGGTCGGCAATCAAGGATATTAGGCGTGGTGGTGAAAAGGAGGGCTGCGGTAGCATTTTGGGTAAAGATGGCGAATTAGTTACAGGTAAGGGTGAGGTCCTGAAAACCTGGCAGGATTACTTTAAGGATCTATTCGCCTCTGTCAATCCCGTAACAAGCCTTGACAGGGAAGAGGGCCGTAGCTTGGAGGGTGAGGAGGAAATTACATTAGAGGAAGTGTCACGAAAGGTCAGCAGGCTGAAGGCAGGAAAATCCGCAGGTATCGACGAAATTAGGACAGAATTTATTAAGAATAGCGGGCCGGGTGGGGTTCAATGGCTTTGTAGGATTTTCAATTTAGCATTGAAGTCCTCAGTAGTACCCGCTGACTGGAGCTTCGGTGTTATTGCTCCGATCTTCAAGAAGGGTAACCGCAAAGTCCTTACCAACTACAGGGGGATTGCACTCTTGAGCGTGGTCGGAAAGGTTTATACAAGTGTGCTAGTAGACAGGGTTAGGGTTATAGTGGAAGATGTTCTTGACGAGGTTCAGAGTGGTTTCAGACCTCTGAGGGGTTGTCAGGATCAGATCTTTTGTCTCAGGCAGGCTATAGAAAAGCTCTCTGAGAGAATATTGATTTATACTTGTGCATCATCGACCTAGTAAAGGCATTCGATCGGGTACCGAGGCAAAAGCTGTTCGAGGTACTTGGCGAATACGGGGTTAATGGAAGTTTATTGGGCGCTATCAAAAGCATCTACGCAGGGAGCAAGGCTGCGGTAAGGATAGATGGTGAAATTAGTGAGGCTTTCGAAGTTAATGAGGGAGTTCGTCAGGGTTGTTGTCTCTCCCCTCTTCTGTTCATAATTTTTATGGACAAGATTAGCAGGCAAGCGAATTTGCAAGGGAATGTGAAGGTGGGGGAAGTAATCATGAAAATCCTGGCCTATGCGGATGACTTAACTCTATTAGCAGATAATGCCAAGGATTTGCAGGAGAATTTAGACTGCCTGAATGCTGCATGTGAGGAATACGGCATGAAAAGAAGTGTCAGTAAAACTAAAGTTATGCATATTGGCAAATCCCGGAAGGATGTAGTTTGCAGTTTAAATGGGGAGCAGTTGGAACAGGTCTCTGAGTTTAAATATTTAGGAGCCATTTTGTCGGAGAATGGCAAGTTAGTTAGGGAATTTGAAGAAAGGAGAAGAATGGGGAATGCAGTGGCCAGTCAGTTGAGGTCGTATGTGTTCAACAAAAAGGAGTTAAGTAGTGGCACAAAGCTAGCTATTCACAGGTCAATCTTCAGACCAACGATTTTATACGGTAGTGAAAGTTGGGTGGACTGCGGCTACCTTGTGCATGACCTGGAGGTTTCTGATATGAGGGTTCTTAGGAGCATAGCAAAAGTAAATCGGAGGGAACAGTGGGACAATCATATTAGGAACGACGACATCAGGGAAAACTTAGGGGTTACATCAGTGGAAGAGGCGGCACGGATTAGTCGTCTGCGGTGGTACGGGCACGTTCAGAGGATGGGTAATAGCAGGCTACCAAAGAGGATATTGGATGCTCAAGTCCCGGGTGTGCGTCCCAGGGGTAGGCCAAGGAGAAGGTTTATAGACTCAATTAAATCCGATTTAGACGTTAGGGGACTTTCTCTAGGCGAACAAACCATCTCCTTGGCACAGGATAGGGGGGTATGGAGAAGGGTGGTCCATGATCAGTAGTAAAGACCTCACACCGAAAGGTACAAACGGTCTATAAAGTGTGATGATGATGATGATGATGAAAAATTACGTTGCAAAAGTGACGTCACAAAAAATGACGTTACAAATACGACTTCACAAAAATGACGTAATATAAATGACGTCGCACAAATTACGTCACACATATGATGTGACAACAATGACGTCTCAGATGTCACGTCATAAATATGACGTCACAAAAATGACACTTGATACACATGCAAATGGATCAAAACAATCAGGTGCTTGGCTAAACGCATTTCCGGCCACTTCGTTAGGAACACTCCTGGATGATCAATCATATAGAATCGCGATGATCCTTCGACTAGGAACGCCTCTATGTCACCCTCACTCCTGTGTTTGTGGCGAAGCAGTTGACAAATTTGCTGGCAGAAAAGCTAGACACAAAGTCATTAATGAACTGATTAAGGGGCGGTTTGACGATTATACCTTGGATAAGGGGCAAACCGGTTGTATGGGATTCCACCTGTGGGGACACAGTTTGCAAGACATATTTAAAATCTACAAGCAAACGGACTGGCGGGCGGTGCAGCAAGATCCAGAGAAGCCGTCAAAACGACGAAATATTCTTCGTTGGAAGATCGCTTTTGCTTTATCCCGATAGCCATCGAGACACGAGGTACATGGGGCGACGAAGGAAGAAAATTGATTCACGAAACAGGAAAGAAGCTAGTGGAGAAAACAGGAGAAACCCGATCCAAAACCTTCCTGATTCAGAGAATCAGCATAGCGCTGCAACGTGGAAACTCAGCTACTATCCTTGGAACGATTCCGGGAAGTACAGAAAATCTAGACACGGCTTATTATATGCTCTAATTATAATTATCAATGTTTGCTAAAATAAAAAAATTTGTTAATGGTTTATTTCCTTGCTCTGAGTAAGATGATCAAAAACGCTGGTCTTAAAGCTCCGAAAGAGAATTAATGGTTTTGCTGGAATCTTTAAGGGTTGTTATTATCATTGCTCATTGATTTAAATGATGGAGGGGAAAAGGAACACAGGACCACCAGATCTGTATTTCGGGGTGTAGCGATGGACCATCCCGATAAATCTAAAAGACTGCTATCAACATTTATCGAAGAATTTTCATTATCCGTCACCACAGTATATTAAAGTGATAAAACACACTTCTTGTGTTATACGGCCCCATGGTGATTGCCATGGTATTGCTAGTCTTAATCTTAAATTTTCAGTTCAAATTAACTTTTAATTTTCCAATATCAATATTTTTTGGACAAAACCGGTATTCGATATTGGAATTTTCCGATATTGATGACGATATTAATACCGATATTGCGTTCCCTATGCAGCAAATAAAGCAAAATAACATGAATTCTTGAGTTCGCCAGCACGTCTGACCGGCTTACAAATACTACCAAAGAAATACAATGTGGTGGGCGGGACTAAATATGAAAGCTTCCGTGTAACCGATTAAAGGTCCTTTGTTGGTGAAATAAAAGAGCAATTAATTCAACATTTTTAGAAGAACCGCAATAGAACCTTTACCAATATACACAAATATGTCATCTAATTGCCCTCTGTCTCTCAATATTACAAATCCCAATGCCATTCTTGTTCATCTCAGTAACATAACATGAACTTTATTTAGCTTAATTTGTCAGGACAATACAATACAATATCAACTAAAATTACTTTGATTTTACTACCCTTACACGTCGCACCGACCGAAGCGAACGCTTTTTGGCTACTTTTCCCAATTAGGGGTTTTTATGCCATTTCGGTGTAGGATAGAGTAATAAATGGTATACACTAAATGCGACACACAATTGTGTGGGATTAACTTTTCGGATACCATAAATCTTTTCGGTGGTGTTAATATTTTCGTTTCGTATGACTGAAAAGGGGACAAACTGTTATGGTTTCCATCGTATAACATACAATATTTTAGCAAATGCTCACAGTTATAACTACAAACACAGTGGTTTAGGCGACAATATTATGTAATAACATTTTATTATTTGTTGTCCGTTTCCATCTAATAGCCAACTGCTAAGCACCACATAATTCAAGGGAAAATGAATGTCAAATATTTTACACGCTAACTGCTTCTTTTTCATCATTAGGTACGTACACTTATGAGCGTAGATCCGTTAGTGTGCTGCAGTCTAGAAAAAGGTATGGCATACGTTATTTGTGGCCGTTAGTGAGATGAAAACGTAACTTTCAAGCTTGAAAACGGTGAAATGTATGAGTAAAATCAATTTCGATTCCTAGTTTTTCTTATATGTTAAAGTAACATTAGTTTAGTTAAAGAAATTCCACGAAATGTAAACTGGGGCAC
Source organism: Pseudolycoriella hygida (assembly GCA_029228625.1). NCBI lineage: Eukaryota > Metazoa > Arthropoda > Insecta > Diptera > Sciaridae > Pseudolycoriella > Pseudolycoriella hygida. Next base: position 143,601,001 of record CM055403.1, read on the forward strand.
GTAGAATCGGCCCTGAAAAAACAGAAGCCCCAAAAATAAACGAAAAGAAAAGTAGCTTGTAAAATCTAGGAGTCAAACTTTTAACTGTCAGTTGATTTACTCTTGGGTACCTAGAGTCCTGGAAAAGGTAGGTCGATCAAGCGAATGGAGATATCTACCGAATAGTGAGATAATTGTCGTGCTGCACCACTGCTTAAAATTAGAATCAGGACTTACGTAAATCATTCCAATCTGTATGTATAAAGAAACAGAGAGTTCGAAGGAAGGCATATGGTTTTTATTATTATTATTTCATATGGGCTACATTTCAGTTTTTACATTTCATTCTACAGTTCATTACACTTAAAAATTTTGTCCTATTTCAACATTACATCTAGTAGACCAAGTAGGCTTCGCAAAGAAAAGACGTAAAATTTTGCTCTGCGCCGAAAAATAAATTAAATTTCAACAAATAAACAATTTTAAAAGAAATCAAGACCACAATGAGCGCTCAAAATAATGGAGCCATACCAAAAAAAAACAAGAAAGAAAAGAGAAGAATTATCATCACAAAAAAATGAAAATATATTTGAATTTGACGACGAGAAATCTCTTGATCAAAATGTTTGGAAATTCATGAACAAAATACATGACTCTCAGAAATATATCTCGAAGCAGAATGATGATATATTGGAAAAATTACAGAAAATATCCGAAGAAAATAATATTCTGAAAAAAAAAATCTGAAGAAGATCGAGCAAAAATCAAAAATATGTCAACCGAAATCGATGAATTAAAATGCAAATTAGGCGAAATGGAACAAAAAGAATTGCGTAATAAATTAAATATCGTTGGACTTCCCACCCTAACTGCAGAGGACCAGCCAATTATAATATCTGAAATTATGAAAGAATTAGAAATCAACTTGAGTAAAGATGACATAAAAAACATATCAAAATACGAAAATAAATCAACAAAAACTTTTGATTACACAATTGAATTAAAGAACGACAATTTGAAAACACTAATTTTAAACAAACGTAAAGAAAAAAAAATTTTCATAAATCAAAATAAAAATATAATATCAGAAGACTTAAATGAAACAATTAGAATTCAACAAGACAAAAACAAGAAACAAATTTACATCAATGAACATTTATCAAAATTCCACTTCGACTTATTGAAACACGCAAAATCTTTAAAACAACACGGCTGCAATTACGTATGGTACAAATTTGAAAAAATATATGTTAGAAAAACAGGTAACAGCAAAATAATTAACATTAGATCAATGAAAATGGTAGACAATTTGATAAATCAAAATATATAAAAAAAAAAGTTAAAAAAATATGTCTCTTTCTTAAATAAAAAAATAAACAAAAATGAATAATTTAAATAATGAAATTATTGACTTATCATCTAACCATTTTCATATGTCAATTAATGATTACCTAAAAACAACATTAAACATTCAAAATTTAAACAATTTAAAATTATTACAAATAAATATGAGAAGTATCAGGAACTTTGAAAGATTTGATATTATAAAAAGAATAATAGATAATATAGATAATCTAGACATAATCGTCATATCAGAAACATGGCTGAATAAAGATTTATTCGAATTTTACAACATAATAGGATTCACAAGATTCTCTTGTGGTCGTAATATAGGTGATAGAGGAGGTGGTGTCAATATATATGTGAAAAACAATGTTAAAGTCGAATTAATTTCAACATTTGATAAATCTTTAAATTCAATTTGGATAAAAGTGAACGATAAAATTAATCCAATCTTCATTGCTGGTTATTATCGACCAGAATGGACAAATTTAGACTCCTACTTTGATCATCTAGAATCATTTTTCTTTAGATTCAATTCAAAAAATTGCGTAATTTGTGGAGACATGAATATTGACACAAATGATAACAAAAACAGAACATACACAAATCTTTTAAATTATTATGGTTTTAACATATCAAATAACATAAGAACCAGACCTTCTTCAATGACATTATTGGATCATTTAATAACAAATTTCTCAAATACATATAAAATCATAAATCATACTATAGACAATGACTTTAGTGATCACAGTATAATAATTTCAAATATTAACATAACACCAAATAAAATAAATAAAAAAATAAAAACAATTAAAAAAATGATTGATTATGATAAATTTAGAACAAAATTAAATCAAATATTATCAGAAGATTATTATGATAAAAATAATGTCAATGAAAGTTGTAACTTTTTATTAAAAGCCATTAACACTGCAGAAATAGAATCAACAAAGCTAATAGAACAAGAGAAAAGAGTCAAAGACACACTATGCCCATGGTTTAATGATGAATTAAAAAAATTATATAATCAAAAAACAAATTTAAAAAAAATAAAAACAAATGAAACTAACAATATAAATTGCGATAATCTAAAATATAAATTAAAAATCACTAGTAAAATTTTGAAATCTAAAAATAGAAATTTGAAAACAAGTTATTATCAAAATTTATTCGAAAATTGCAAATCAGATTCTCAAAAAACTTGGAAACAAATTAATAAAATTTTAGGAAATAACAAAAATAAAAAAGAAATTACAAGTATTTTGGACAACGACATAGAAATTTTCGACACAAAACTTATTTCAGAAAAATTTAATTGTTTTTATGCATCGAACGCAATAAATTTATCAAAAAAATTAATAAACTACAAAAATGATAATATAAATTTTTTTAATTCAATAAAACATGAGCCAAAAAGTATATTCCTCGATCCAACAACTGAAGAAGAAATTAAAGCTACAATTCTCGGATTAGATGACAAAAAATCCACAGGCATAGATAACATAAGTGTGACAATACTAAAATCGTGTTTAAATGAAATTTGTCCTTTTCTAAGTGAAATGATAAACCTAATATTTACTAATGCAATTTATCCAGACATATTGAAAATTGCAGTTATATCTGCTTTTTTCAAAAATGGGAATGAAAAACTAGTATGCAACTACAGACCAATATCAGTTTTAAGCATAATCAACAAAATTATAGAAAAAATAATATATACTCGACTATACTCGTTTCTAAATTCCAATAAATTCTTTTATAAATTTCAATACGGTTTTCGCCTAAATTCTAGTACAAAAATAGCAGTCACAGAATTAATCGAAAAAATTATAAACTCAGTAGATAACGGAGAATATACTCATGGCATATTTTTAGATTTAGCAAAAGCATTCGATACAATAGATCACCAAATTTTACTGTATAAATTAGAAAAATCAGGAATAAGAGGAATAGCACTAAATTTACTTAAATCATTTTTAACTAATAGAAAACAATACGTCTCTATAAATGGAGTAAATAGTTCAATGACTGATATTGCAGTGGCTGTCCACAAGGTAGTGTACTGTCATCCTTATTATTCCTTATTTATATTAATGATTTAGGAACCCTACCTCTAAATTGTACACCAAATATTTTTGCTGACGACACTTTTCTTTATTATTTTAACAAAAATCCCAATGTAAATAAAAATAACTCTCAAAACGATTTAAATTTATTAAAAGAATATTTCAGACTCAATAAATTAACTTTAAACATAGAAAAAACTAAATTCATTAACATCCACACAAGAAACAAAATTAAACCAACATTTTACCTAACATACAAAGGAGTCTTTCTTGAAGAAGTTAATGAATTTAAATATTTAGGAATTATTATAGACAAATTTTTAACATGGAAAACCCATATAAAAAACTTATGTACGAAACTTTTATGTAGAGTAGGTGTCTTAAAAAAATTATCTTATTTCCTTCCAAGGAAAATATTGTTTTTATGATATTACTCGATGATACATTGTAATATCGAATATCTATGCAATATATGGGGATCAGCAGCATTAACACATTTAAAACCCCTACAAACTCTTCAAAACAGAGCTATTAAAGCGATTCTACACCTACCATTGCAACATCCAACATACTTACTATACAAAGACACTAATATTTTACCAATTAAAGGATTATATTTCCTACAAACATGCGACTACGTAAAACAGAATTTAAGTAATGAAAAACATAACACAATTAAATTTGAAAAAACTAAACATACATATAATACAAGATCAGAAAATTCAATATATATTAACACCACAAAAACAAATATCGGAAAAACAAAGATAACTTTTTCAGGACCATTTTTATATAACCAAATCCCAAACGACTTAAAAAACAATAATACAAATATCAAATCTTTCAAAAATAAATTGAAATCTTGGCTTCTAGAAGAGGACCAAATCACAAAATTATCAAAATCAAAATTATTAACTAATTAAATAGATCTTCTTTAAAAAAAAAAAAAAACTAAACAAAACATTATTAAAACTCAATTATTTTAAATTTTTATATACTTTTAAAGTCAATTCCTTAAATGAATATTAATTCGCTGGAATTGACTTATAATTTTAATTATAATATTTTTTTTTTCTTTAAATACAAGCTGTTACCTTTACAAATATTATAACGATTTTGAAATAAATAATAATAATAATAATAATAATAATAATAATAATAATAATAATAATAATAGTCTTACTTCTTATTCTAGGCATATGTTGTCGTGCAGTTTCCGTGTAATCGGCCGGGAGGAAGGTTATGATACCAACAGCTCGGCAACCAGGTGATGACATTCTTTCGGACGATGGACGATGGACTTAGCGACCACAGTGTTTGCTTGCTTCGCTGTCATCGTTCACAGTTCTTATTCTGCCATTGGCTACATCTATGATGTAGCATCAGAAGTGAAGACAGAATGCCAACCACGTTTCTCTGTCCTTTGCTCTTTTTGCGTGTATGTACCAGCGCTTGGCAACATATGAGTGACGTCATATGTGATGAGCACAATTTTTTCGTTACGCGCATCGAACACCGTAACTACCCAATTTATGAATCTTGGGTCAACTTAGGGACGTTGTACAGTCTATAATTTTTAAGAGAAAAATTCTCTTGTTCCGGGGCTCGAACCCGGGCTTTCTTGATGATAGTCCAGTGCGTTCAGCACTGGACCACCCGTCCCGTAGGCATATGGTGACATTCACACTCACAGATTATTTTGTAGTCTTATTTACACTGAATCCGGAAGTACATTTGAAATAGTTTATAGTCAACATTTCCGCCATATGCTTGTTGAGCCTTCAGTGTCCCGTAATTGCTTTTACCATTCCTTTCATACGACACTGGTCAATGTTCAACTGATCATTTGACTTCTTTTCACTGGCCGCTTACTCTCCCGTAAACGCCACAATATTATCCAGTTTTGACTGTACACATGCCACGTAGTAATGGCAGTACTGTAATTACCGGTCCTGGGATGATTTCTTCAATGAGAGTTGAGGAAAATTTGAACTAACGTAAACTTTTAAGTATTATTAACAATCATTTACAAAAGAAACTATTTCTGAAACTCGCGTTTGTGTTTCAGCAATTGATAATACATTAAAATTGTGACAATAGTCAACGTTTCCCGCAACTCCTTGTCTTACCCTAAACATTTTTCCTCAAATAATAGCTTATTACCAGAGATATGAAATGGCGGCTGGGTTCCCCACATAGACTAGAAATCTGATGAAACAAACTGTTATACGGAGATAATTGGACCTGTACGAAGTACAAAGGTCCTATAAGTTTACTACAAACAATTTTATTGTAACATGGGGTATCGTCTAGAGATGACGAATCAGCAATAAAAAAAATGTCAGTCTGTCCGTCTCCACTTTTTTTTCCAAACGGCTCAACCGATCAGCCTAAACTTTTTTTTTCCTGAAAGGTTCATGTCTCCCATGATTCAAGTTCGAAGATGAGCAAAATCGATCAAGTGGTTCCGGAGATATGGTCGAGGAAGTGACCAAAAACATGGTTTTTCGAAGGTCGGTGAAGCAAATATCTCAGCAAGTATAGCACGGAAATTGCTCATGTTGGTGTCAAATGAAAGAATTTGATGTCAGAAAACTGGGAAAAATTTTTTGTGGGAATCATGTCAGGGGTCTGGGCACTGGGACCAATGGAATGGAAGAAATTGAGATTCTTGGCCATATACGAAAACAGTTTTTCGTCTATATTTCCTTAACTATGCAATATGGAGATTTACTGTCAAAGGCGAAGTTGTAGAGAATTAAATTAAGCGAACACACGTGTTTCAGGGTTTTGGGGAAATCTGGTCCAATCCTGGTATATGCCCACTTCCATAATTGGGCAGGATGACCCGGATCTCCAGAACTGTGAAAGTTAGAAAGTTAATAATTCCAAAGACGAAGTTGTAGAGAACTAAAAATAAGTGAACACATGTTTCAGGATTTTGGGGAAACATGGTCCAATCCTGGTATATGGCCACTTCCATAATTGGGCAGGATGACCCAGATCTCCAGAACTATGAGAGATAGAAAGTTGCTTCCAAGGACAAAGTTGTAGACAATAAAATTTTAGTTAACGACTTAGTCCTTGGATATAAGCTTTTCTAGATTTGAATGTTCTGAGACGTACTTCGGTAAGGCCTTTGACATTACCTTGGGTAATTTCCATGGATCTTTGAAATTGTTACAGTAAAAGAACAGAAAACTTTGGATTGTTTGCTTATTTGTATATCTAGGTACGTTCGAGTCACTTTGCCACATCTATTCTGTTTGTCACATCTATTCTGATACGTACGGGTCTTTGGTTATGTTCTTTAGAATTACAATCAGTGTCAACTAGAGATGAGCGGGTCGACCTTTTTTTAAAACCCGACACGAACCGAACCCAACCCGAAATTTTTTTTAGAAACCCGAACTGTTTCGAAACCCGACCCAGACCGAACTCGACCCGATTAAATCTTTCGAAACCCCAAACCCGAACTGTTTCGATACAAGACCCGGACCGAACCCGACCCGATTAATTTAATGTGAGATGAATGTCAAAATTAGATAATCATTTTTAGAAACATCGGGAAAAAATGCTATTTCAGTGAGCTCGAAATGTCATTGCTGTAAAGCTGTGAGACAAAATGTTAGCCTTGAGTTTCCCTATACGGGGAATTTAAAGTTAAATTTAAAGTTAATTGTCAGTTACAATGGTTACAATTGACAATTAGCTTGAAAATCGTCAGAAAATTCATCCTTTTTCTTCTCGTCTTAACTCATTATCAATTGATTTAAAGTACTTTGTAGCTCATCGAACTTAAAACATAGTGCTAACACTTCGTCAAAAGATGAGCAATCATCAGTCTGCGCATATATCACACATATAAACAAGCAACCAGAGTGCTCTATTAAAATTAATTTGGCTGTATCAACCTTGCCTTTGATACAAATGCAGAGGCATACTAAGCCCGACTAACTTCCAGACTATTCTGATTATTCATAAATCATCATAAACAACGAAATGAGTATTCTCAGTCTAGTACTAACTGAGAGTCTAGAGTGGTTTGAGACGAGTTTATTAGATATGAAATTTACGTCAGCGTTGCAAAATATGAAATAAAAGACCGGGACCCGAAAAAAATGATACAGAAACCCAACCCGAACCCGACCTGACCCAAACCCGACCCGACCTGATCAAAATTTTGGAACCCGAAACCCGTGAACCCGATAAAAACAATTCGGGTTCGGGCCAGGTTCGGGTCGAGTTTTTCATAGTTTCGTGTCATCTCTCGTGTCAACGTAAGATAGATAATGTTCTATTATACAAGCGACGATCATTCCATCGTCGATTAGCAACATAAGAACATCACAATTGCAATCAATAAAAATATATAGTAGTAACTGTGACTTTAACTTTTACAGTACCACCTGTTTGGCTCATTTAAATGTATCGAAAAAACAGCTGGCATTTCACAGTTAATAATTTACGTTGACTCCGATCGTATAAAAACCCAGACGGAATGTAAAGGCTTTTTCTGTCGTCATACAAAATCATCAAGCAGGCTAATTTGCAGTAAAGTGGAAGTGGAAGGAATTAAGTAGCAGCATAAAGTTGGCTATTCACAGCTCAATCATTAGGCCAACGATTACTTTGTGCATGACCTGGAAGTTTTTGATGTGAGGGTTATTAGAAGAATCGGAGGGAACAGTGGGACAATCATATCAGGAACGACGACATCATGGAAAAGATGTGTACAGGATGAGGAAGCCGAGGGGCCATTTAATCGCTACTTCATATTTTGTAGGGTATGTGGTGAACTTTCAGTTTTGTGAATTTAGACAAATGGCCCCCTGGGCTAATATCAGAAACATCTCGATAGAAAACTGATTTTTCCTATGGGATTTTAAAAAATATTCTCTGCTTCAATGTTTTTTGACAGTTTATACAACTAAAAACATCTGAATCCTTTGATTACGAAGCAGGGAGGGCATAGAAAAATTTTTGAAGAGCACCCAGTCAATTTTTTTTAATTTTAAGCCGAAAATCGGTACTCTCCTTTAGGGGCTACGTCAGTGGAAGAGGTGGCAAGGGTTAGTCGTCTGCGGTGGAACGTGCACGTTCAGAGGATGGGTAGCAACAGGCTGCTTAAGAGAATATTGAATGCTCAAGTCCATGTGTGCTAGGCCAAGGAGAAGGTTTATAGATTCAATTAAATTAGATTTAGAAGTTAGAGGACTTACTCTGTGCGAACTAAGCATCTCCATCTCCAACGTATAAACGGTCTATAAAGTTTGATGATGATGATGATACAAATTTTTCATGACTCAAGACATTCCCACACAATTCTTTAGGAAAAGTGTTCACTTATTTCTGACGGGGACGGAATCAGGACCAAAGGTTCTTAAATAAAGAGTGTGTAAGCTTTTCATTGACTGGTTGAACCGGATCAGTGACACTCTTACGCTATAAGGTTGTAAGCCACATAATTTGCTGTCACGTTTTTACGCTCAAATGTCAAATTTAAAACTGAGACAGCAAATGCATGTGACTTATAACCTTATAGCGTAAGAGTTTCATATGGATGCATTTCCGAGCCAATTAAACTGAGTTAGTTTAGGCACCCTCAAGCTTTTGTATAGAAATTTTGACATTGCCTTCAAATTACCAGTCGTAGTTGGTTTTTTGATCATGTAAAACAGTAAATCCGCAATCATTGAGGTCAGCAAGCTTTAAGCTTTCCTAAATTTTGCCCTGATTCTTCAACGCGACTCTCAGTTCCTTCAGTTCAATTAATCAGTCATTCGAAACTATTCGTTCATCACTTGCAGCGACAATGGTTGAAGTGTGCTAATATTTACATTAAGCTTTAAATTAATTTTCCTGTCATATCTTTCCGCTTCATTAAAATATGTTCATCGACGGATGAGAAGTGACAAATTTCTAATCGCAGAAGATCCTCAACATGAATTATTGAATTTAATTTATTCAAAGGTTATTCACATTACACACGACGATAATCTCAACCGGATATAAGGATAATTAATGATAATCAGTTCGATCGCTACCGGTTAAGCATAAATATATGATTCTAATTTCTATAATGGAAGCTGAAAGTCAATGAACCAATGATAATTGCTAATTAAATGTCGTGGGCGATATGGTTAATGTTTAATTTGTATTAATCTCCAACTGCGGTCATTTTGAGGTGGTGTGTTCGTTCACCATTTAAACGGGTTGTAAATTTGAACGAAGTATTGGGTGCGTGTTTAATTGTAGTTTGAATAGTTAGACTGAAAACTTCTCTGCTCATTGTTAGCCAATTATGTGCTAGAGCTTATTCGGATTTAATTAAAATAACAGACGTTCGTGATTGTCTGTACAAAAAACTAGCTGGTCATTTGAATTCATAACTTCGAGATTTCGTTGTTAATAATTTGAATGCCATTACAGAAGATAGCAGACGTGTGCATGAACAGCCAAGTTAATTACTTTACTTAACCTTTTATTTCAAATATACAACAAAATTAACATTCGCATTTGTTTTTAGGTAAAACGTGTAGTTGTTAAATTTATGGTTTAGACCTAAGGGAAAATGGATTATGGATACAATAATAATAAGAGTATTAAACCGAACCGTTTCGTGGTGTCGAATGAAACAATAATGGGTTTCTATTAAAGCTTGTTTAATGAGAGAGTATTGTATTTCATAAAATAAACCTTGAGTCCTGATGCTTTCTTTATGGATGAAGCCTTAAGAAATAATAAGAAAATATATGCTTCGTGGTTCCGTACGATTCCCTACGTCCGTCCGTCGCAAGGAATGAAGATTAATGTACACTTACGGAAATATATTTTTGCTTCTTCTATTTTGTACTTCTGCGCAGCTTTTTAACACTGCAGAAACTTGCGCAGAAGTACGAAATTCTATTTGATTGTAAAAATATATTTCCGTAAGTGTAATCAAATTTCACTAAATTAGTGATTACCTAAGAGGCAACGTTGAAAGGTCCCAAAGAAAAATCCATCCCAACACTGACTTCCATTCGCAAAATCTATCAAGCTACTCGACCTCTGAATTGACCTGAATTGATTATTTGAAGAATGAAGGATATATTCAATTCAACAGTTTGGGCCCCGATCGCTGGACCGGCAATCCCGGACACGTTATTTGGTTACTCCCTTGCTCTAGAGTGAAAATATTAGCGTATAAATCAATAGGCGTAATGATTGTACCATTCATGCCATTACAAAAAAAAATGGCAAAAATGTTCCTCTCAGATTTCTCTACAATGGAAATCTCGTTTATTTCTAACAAAACTTGCTTCAAGACATCAACGTTATAAAAATTTTGTTACAAAAATTCATAAACTTCATCTAACTTTTTGTCGTGAGGTAGAGTTCCCATAACCGAAATCGCGTTTCCACGCTGAACACAGAGGCCAATTTTTTGAAATGAGAATAACCTCGACCTAGGGTCTCCCGTATTCTCACACAAAAAACGACCAAGCTTATTAAGGAATATACTGGCTTCTTGATTCCACGGCCCCATCGTCTCTATTGCCACAGGGATGAAAATAAAGTTCTCTTCAATTTTTTTAAAGAAGTTCTCTCTTTTTTGAAACTGATCATTCTTGCCAACCATCAATTTCATTCTGATTTTCTTAGCGTGAACCGTACGCACTATAGTTATTTCCATCGCTCCATTATTACACCTGAAAGTATACTGCGCATGTATCTCCGGACTTTGTGTAATCGTGCTGAGTGGTGTTTACGCCTAAAAGTGCCTTATTCTGACTGGTGTTGTTATCACATTAATATACGAACACCGATGTCTCTTGTTGATTTAATATCCATCCACTGCGCTATTGTATCGATTCTCTACCACATAACAAAAAGTTGTTTTGGGCTAGGGCCTCGACGCATACTTCCATTAACAAAAATGTCTCCCTCCCCCTCAATTTTCTCTACAACTTGGTAAAAATATTTATTTGTGCTAGGATCGACCTTAGGCCAGACTTTTGAAATCACCTGTCAATTCGATTACATCTAAAAGTTGCTCAAAAGTAGTTTCGGTCGCCAGGTTGGAACTTCAAATGAGACATGGTGGCTCAGTGGTGACGCACTGAACTTTCACAGAATAGGCCTGGGTTCGATTCCCGATGCGACACTGCATTTAAGAGTTTTTGTATGAGAACGTCCCTTAGTTCACCCAAGCTTCATAAATTGGGTAGTCATCGGGATTCGATGCCCATAGCGAAACATGTATTTGTATACTATACATACATATACATGCAGTGACGTAGCGGAAATTATCCCCAAGATTGAAAAAAATGGGAATTATCACACAGGGAATTATCGCCCAGACAAATGAGAATTATCACCCAGCAAGTCTAAAGTGGTAAATTTGTACAAGAAAAATGCGACTTGGATGGGATCTAAAGCGTCCAATTTGCGTTGGGAAAATGCTTTTTTAAATAAGGAAAATGCTATTTTGTATTAGGAAAATGCTTTTTTGTATGAGGAAAATGCCATCCCGGTTGATAATTCCCCAGGTAATAATTCCCATTTCTCTGGGTTATAATTCTTACTTTTTCGGTCTGGGGGATAATTCCCTGGGGGAAAATTCCCGTCACCCAATGACGTCACTCACAGTTGCATGAACGGTCGACAAATTAGTCGAAAATGGTTGACACATCCACAAGTCCACTGACCGAACCAGAGACCGAACGAGAAAAACAGACATAATAACGACGCGACGGGTATATTTCAAAATTATATTCGGCAAAATTCTATTTTTGATGTAAGAATAATATAAATTTTGTGTATGTTTCATGGAAAATTCATAGATGATTCGTGTACCCAAATAACCAAATTCTTTCGGTGTTAAAAATCTGATGTCTTTTTTTAAAAAAAAGGACGACATAAGTACTTCCTTTAGATATATAGTATTAGGCTAAAAGTTCCGTAGAATTTGGTAATTTGGGGTAAAAACGATGGATCTTTCGACATTATTTTTTCATCATTTGTACATTCCAAATTAGAAAAACATCTGCACCATTTTAAGTTGACTTTTTCTTCTAAAATATTTTTTGTGTAATGTGAAATTTAAATGTGTAAATATTTTTTATCACACTCGAGCCTATAATAAGCCAATTATTGCACTAATAATGGGGCTATAATCGGCCTATTATAGTCGATTTTCTTGTTAAAAGTAGTGTTATAATGACGCTATTATAACCCGGTTCTTTAATGATAACGTAGGCTACACTGAAACAATACGATATAATGAGAATGAAACGTGTGTTGTTATGACAACCGCATACTAAATCGAAAAATCAATATAGACGACATTTTTTGCAACAAATTCGATGAGTTTTGATTTCTGATTTATCTTAATTTTGTTGTCATGTTTTGTGCATAATTGGCAATTATTGGCTCATTTGATAAACTATCGTATAATACAAGGGGAACAATCGCGCAATTATAGTCTCGGTGGGTGAAAATTCACGGGGCCAGAGATGGGTCGGTAATATTACCATGTAATATTACCTGGTAATATTACGTAAAATTACGTAATATTACCCAAACCTTGGTAATATTGGTAATTTAAAGTTTTTTTATATTACTTAAATTACGTAATATTACCGAAAAATTCATAAATCATCACCATTTTTCATTATTTTAAAACATTTTGGAGATTTTTAGACGTGACTTTTTCAATTTCGGTAAATATTAGGTCAACAATGTTGAGCGAAAATTTTTGATAGAATTTTTTTTACCTCCCCAACCTGAAATAAGAACTGTAAGGCGCCTGGATTCCGCTGATATCCTCCTTTTATTTTTAAATTAAATTTTAAGGTATGCGCCAACGCTTTGAAGAGTTTCGTCAATATTTAGTGGCATACGGACACTTCGCTCCCGATCTGAGTACACCAAACTGATTAGCAACCTCTTTAAATTTACTCTGGGACTTCGGTAACGATTATGCAAACATTTTTTTCCCGAATCGTACCAATTCACTGTAAAAAAAAAAGTCGAAAAGTGTTCCCGCTCCGTGGATGTTTTCATCTTTTCATCTTTTTTAGCTTCAATTTGAAACCAACTATTGACGATTCCGTTACAAGGAAGATGATTTCTTAAGTGATGAAAATTCATTGTCAGATATATGAGTTTCTGAAGATGATGAAGATGTTTTCGTCTGAATCAAAATAAATTGAAATTTTGAAAGAATATATGAAAGTAGCTATTCCAACCCTTATTCGAGCGACATCGGTTGTTGTTAATTTCAAGAAACCCACATACTGAGTGACAATCCAGCGCTGTCTACGTTTATTGTGCTCGGTCAGTAGATAATGACAATATCATTGTGAACTAGATGAGCAAAAGGAGGTATTTCGTCGTGAAATGCTCAGCATTGCAGCAACGAAATAGTTACGCTCAAGCTCTACTGGTTTTAGTGCACTAGCCAATTCATGTCAGAATAAATCAAAATTTTAACTCATTTATTTTGATAATTTCTTTTCTTTCAATACGTCATGGTAATACATTTTCTGGGCTTCAAACCTTACTTTAAATCTCGCTTTAGATCATGTTTCTAAGACTTCTGCAAAATATAAATGAAAAAATAGTCGGTAATTTACGTAATATTACCAAGAGCACGGTAATATTGGTAATTTAAAATTTTGGTAATATTACCCAATATTACGTAATATTACCGTAATATTACCGAGGAAAATAAATTACCGGTAATTTCCCATCTCTGGCTACCGTACCAATTAATCAAATTCTTCCGATTTCAAAATCGGACATCCTTCGGAAAGCTTCAACAATGCTTCTTTTGTTCTTTTGCCTGAGCTTTTCCGAAAGATGTCCGATTTTCGAATCGGAAGAATTTGGTTAATTGACGTTAGGCGTGGTTCGGAATTTACGCTAAGCATGTGGTCCAAAAAATGCATGCCGGTAAAACACGTTGATGGGAAGAACTGGCATTCTAAGCCCTACTTGTTTTCGCACCCAGTACATCATAGATGGCACTGGGTTTGTGTAATGTAATGTAATGAAAAGTTTTCGGTGGGACAACGAGTCAAGTTTATTAATGCTAGTGTAGTACGGGAATTATTTCCCAGACTGATGGAAAAATGGAAATTATCGTCCAGACAAATGAGAATTATCACCCGCGGAATTATCACCTAGGGAATTATCGCCCAGACAAATGAGAATTATCACCCGGGGAATTATCACCCAGCAAGTTTAAAGTGGTAAATTTGTACAAGAAAAATTCTACTTGGATGGGTTCTAAAGCGTCCAATTTATATAAGGAAAAGGATTTTTTTGTAAAAGGAAAATGCCATTTTGTGTAAGGAAGGTATGAGGAAAATGCCACCCCTAGTGATAATTCCTGGGCGATAATTCCCCGGGTGATAATTCCCAATTCTCTGGACGATAATTCCAACTTTTTTCGATCTAGGTGATAATTCCCGTCACCGTGTGGCACTAATTAGAAATTAGTAATAGTATATTACAGCACAAGGAGTACATAACTTTATCATAGTCTAGATACATGAATTCGTTTCGGGCTGGAGTGCAGGTCTATTCACGCATTCTCGGTTCGGTCATTAACTTCATATCGTTCAGTGCAATATAGCCCGAGTTCAATTCACGTATCGAGGTTATGATCAAGCATTTAAGACCTTGTGTTATACGATAGTTTATTGCAGTAACCTACACCCAGAGAAATCTCATGTTTAGCGCAACTATATCGGGACCAACCATGAAAAATTTCCCTTCATAGTGTGAGTATGAGTATCCAAAACATGTTTGCAGCAATCATGTAACGATGACAACTAAAATGACTAACTAGCGATCCTGAGTCGTTATCATTATTAAAATGTTGGCGCTCCTCTATGTAGTAGTGACCGGGAGAGGTCGATGAATACTTTACAGTTGAAGACCTTAAACTATTCAGTACCAGATTGTGGTGGCATTAATAACCCGTTGAAGACTTCTCCACAGGCCGTTCGAATGAAGGACCCTTTTGAATTTACCATTGTAAAATCGACATTTAGTCCTGCGCACAATTTGGTTTACTATGTTTTTACATCGTGTTTGTTGTTTGTTTAAAAAAACTAAGTCAGAGTCACATATCAAAACAAATTTTTACTATATTCTTTAATTATATTTAATTATGTAAATAATGGTTAATTATATTTTCAGATAATTTACTATTAACAGTAAATGACAATAAATGATATACTCACCCTTTATTAATCCCCTCATTTACACCATCACGCTGTTCATCGTTACTTCCATTAGAATCAATGTCTTCCACATGTGCATGCAAATTTGTCTGCTCTTGCCTATTTATTCGACGCATTACTTCTACAGCGCTTATGTTGAATTGGTTCAGTAATTTTGATGTATCGGAACTATTCATGTCTACAACTGTAGATACAACTCGGTCTTCATTATTTGTCGAATCGAATGTAAACAATTCGGTTTCATTGCTAGTTGGATCAATAACTTGTGATATAACCCGGTCATTGTCATCCGAATAGCCGTCAGTTAGTGATACGCCAACCATAGCCAATTCGATCAAAATAATTATTAAAATCTGACCTTCCTTGAAACACATCATTTTGTTCATGTTTGATAAGTTTGTCTTTTAGTTTTAGATAACAACGTTAAAATTATATATTTCTATTCGCTTTCACTGCAATACATTTTACACAGAAAATTTTTTTTATAAGATTTTCAAATTCCACTGAAGCGTTTTTCTTTAGGAAAAAAATTATGTTGCAAATTTTATAACAAGAATTCACTTAGTTAATAAATTGTTATTGACTTTAAATAAAATATCCGATGACAACTTTAGAGTAAATTTCTCACGTGTCTATTAGCCGGCAAAGTAAGAAATGATTTCGCAAAGAGAATTTAACACTTTAAATATCATTTCTGCTCTCTTTGAAAGCATATTCAAACTCTTGGCATAAAAATGTTGTATCCATATGCAAGCACTTTATACAGTCAGTTTTTTGAAAAGTGTGAATGATTTCTTCGTGTTAAAAGCCTTGGTCTTTCATTTAAAATTTTTCTTGATTTGGGTGCTAAGGAAATAGAGGAAAATCGTGTTCCGCCATGGGCCGCTGTTTTAGTGTTTTTTGTAGGCTTTGGTCTAATTTTAAATTAAGTTTCGTTTTCGTTTAGCGAGTAACTTCAAAAATAGGAAACGTCGTTTCCTGTGTTTTTAGACCTGTACGAAGTACAAAGTGTCTAATAGGTTCACTAAGGGGTTTGTGACATGATGGGTCAAATCAACGCCATATTCAGAATACACACCGAATTAAATAAAAAAAAGCTTTTTAGAGATCATTCAACCGATCGTTCTAATGTTTTTCAATAGGCTATGAGTCTTCTCTCCCGATTCTAGAAGTGGCTTTATCCCAGAATTTGTTAATTTTCCCAAAAAACTCTGAAACACGTGTCCTCTAAAATTTTATTATTTACAACTTTAACTTTGGAAGCAACTTTCTTACTCTCATAGTTCTAGAGATATGGGTCATCTCCCCCGATTCTGGAAGTGATCATATATCCCAGGATTATTGCGTTTTTCCCGAGGGGTGACGCACTTCTGCGGTTTATGAAATAAATGGAATAAATGGGAATAAATGGAATAAATATTGGAATAAATGGAATAAATGATAATTTTTTCAACTTCATCAAAACCTCAAATAGACTTGATTTTGATGGCAACGCACACAACAAACCATACTAATGTGTCAAAAAGTGAAAAAACCCACTTTTGAAAACTTAAAAGAATTTTTGTTGAAAAATGGAATAAATGCAATAAATAAATTTATTCCATTTATTCAAAAAAAAATAAAATTTAATCTCAAGATGGTTTAAATGCTTTATAATTAGTGCAATCCTTTTTTTGAACTTATTTGTCTAACTTGTGATGTGTTTGGTTCAGATATTTCGCAAATAAACAAAAAAAAAATAATGGAATGAAAGAATAAATGGAATAAATGAAGTGCGCCACCCCTCGGTTTTTCCCTAAAGCTCTAAAACAAGTGTTCTCTAAAATTTTATTTTCTACAACTTAGCCTTTGGAAGCAACCTTCTAACTGTCATATTTATGGAGATATGAGTCATCCCTCCCAATTCTAACAGTGATCATATCCCAGGATTTCTGGCATTTGTGACGCAATTTTTTAAAAACACAACGTAACTTCGTTTTAATTTTTTGCGTATCGAAGCTGAATGCGTCACCTTCCTCCGATTTCAGAGCTTCTGTAACTGGAAGAAAATCGTTTTAACTTAGATGCTCAATGCGTCACCCTTTTCTGATTTCACAACTTTTGTAAGCAGAAATGAAGACTTGCGTCACACCTCCTCTGTAAGATGTTTTTGAACGGATATCAGTACTTTTGTAAGTTTATTTCTCGCCAAAAACCCCTCAAAATTTTGGTCAATATGAATACCTCACTCAATTATGGAAGTGACCATATTTCCTCAAAACCCTGAAACACGTTTTCGCTTAAATTTAATTCTCTACAACTTTCTAACTCTCACATTTATTATTATTATTTATTTCATAAATCGTTATTAGTATTTTATTGACATTTGAGGGAAACATCGAGGCTTACCGAGATTTCCCCTCAAATGTCAATACAATGCTTTATTGCATAAGCGAAAACGAGAAAACAAAAATAGGGGAATGAAGAATGTCATTGTCACAGATTAATAATTTCTATTTATAATCACTAGGGTAATAATTTTTAAGGGGAAACAGTGCGCGTATGCAATAAAATTAATTATAGTAGATTATGCACCGCTGTCTAGGATAGTTTTTTTTTGACGATTTGTAGGTTATTTACCGAAGGTAGCTTAATTCATCAAAAAATCCGGTTTTTCTGTTACTAAAATGGAGTGGCTAGAAAAATTCTAAGATGAATGGAAAATTTTGTGATTGTGTCTTTGAGCGCATCACCTTTCATTTTTTATTTTTTCACCGTTTCTCACATTTCTCTTGTCAACGTATAAAATGAGATTGAAATTGCAAAATGGAAAATTATTAGGAAAATTATAAAATGAATAAAACTCGTTTATTCTAACTTAATATTATGAAAACCAATGTTTAGTCTTTGGGGAAATAAAAGTGTAAGTGGCAGTGTAAGTGTAAGTTGACTGCTGATTTGAAAGACCGTGCAAGAATTTATTTGACTTCGAGTTTATATACAGAAACGACAGAACCGTTGAATGTATTCAATATTCCCTCCTGAAAGATAAAATATTGTACTGCTATGTGAGAAAAATCTCGAATCACTTGTTATGTATATATTGTATTTACTCGCTCGCTTCGCTGCGCTCCGCTCACCCTTTATATACAATATATACATAACAATTAATTCTCAATTTTGTCTCACATAGCAGTAACATACTATTACACGTAACAGCTTACAATATGTATTTAAAAAAAAAT
Source organism: Pseudolycoriella hygida (assembly GCA_029228625.1). Taxonomy (NCBI): domain Eukaryota; kingdom Metazoa; phylum Arthropoda; class Insecta; order Diptera; family Sciaridae; genus Pseudolycoriella; species Pseudolycoriella hygida. Next base: position 143,619,856 of record CM055403.1, read on the forward strand.
TATCAATCAATCCCAGCTAATTTTAATCCATTTAAGGGATTGACTTTAAAAGTATATCATTTGGAATTTGGTTATATAAAAATGGTCCTGAAAAAGTTATATTCGATTTTCAGATGTTCGTTCTTGTGGTGTTTTTATATTCTGATCTTGTATTATGTGTATGGTTAGTTTTTTCAAAAACAATTGTCTGTATCTATGGGTATCTAAATTCAACTTCATAAAATCGCACGTTTGTAGGAAATACAGTCCTTTAATTGGTAAAATATTTGTTTCATTGTATAGCAGATATGATGGATGTTGTAATTGCAAATGTAGAATCGATTTAATGGCTTTATTTTGAAAGTTTGTAAAGATTTTAAATTAGTTCTGGAGATCTGGGTCATCCTGCCCAATAGGGTGGGTCGAGAAATGCAAAATGTTTTTTTTTCAACTCTGGACCTATTTTCATCGACGTATTCAATCATTTATGGCATTTTGGGTCAAAAGAAAACTTTTAAAAAGTGCGGCTATTGCTTGTCCAAAGCGGTTTTTGAAAATTTTCCAGTTTTCATGAGTCATACTACTCTGAAGGTTCGCCATAGCTAATATAAGGTGTGAATTTTTCCACTCTTCGCTGTTATGAGTTTCTTAGGATTAAAGGAAAACACACAGCAAAAGAAAATGATAAATTCGTTGCAAACATATTTTTCTGAGAACAAATAGTTCGGCGGATGTCAATTTTTTTTTGGTTTTTTAGACTTTGATAAACTATAAAACCGATAGTAAATGTAAATTGTTTTTTGATAAATGAGGCTCATTTTGAAGGATATTAAGGATATTCTTGGGCAGAAGGAGTTTTAAAATCTACTTCATAGTTTCGATCAGGGTGATTACAGATTGCGTGGGATCGAATTAGGCGGAATGTAGAGAGCGCCGCAGCAAAGACTTTGGGAACGAGAACGGAATTTGGAATCCCCAACAAACTGATCTCGCTAACCAAGTTAACACTGAACGGAGCTAATAGCCGAGTAAGGATCCGTAATCAACTGTCAGAGATTTTCGACATAGAGGAAGGCCTACGTCAGGGAGATCCTCTCGCGACGCTGCTTTTTAACCTGACCCTTGAAGCAGCTGTGCGCACCATGGACATAGATTCCAGCGGCACCATTTTCACCAAGTCCAGTCAGTTGCTAGGTTTCGCAGACGACCTGGACATACTTGGACGGAAAATGGATGTTGTTAAAGACAAGTTTATGGGCTTGGAGAGGAAAGGTACCGACCCTGGGTTGAAAGTTAATGACGATAAAA
>CM055403.1:143627544-143689152 GCA_029228625.1 Pseudolycoriella hygida
TTGAAGAACCAAAACCGGAACCGAACCTTTCACTTTTCTTTTTTAAAACCGAACCGTTTTTTTATTTTCTTTAGAACCAGAACCGAGAACCGAACCTTTTTTCCACAGGTTCGGAAGCCCGGTCCCTTCACATGTTTTTGGGTATATATTTAGGCCCCTGCATTCGGTAAATTAATTTCCATTTTTCGTATTTTCTCCAAAATACATCAACACTTTATCAATGGATTTACATTTCTGCGCATAAAAATTTATTCCATAAAAAAACAAAAGAATGAAAAAGTTACAACCATCTTGAAAATAATGTTCTATGATTGTGCTGCTGAACAAACCGACTCAAACAGCTTGGAAAACGATGGGTAAAATAATGGATTCAATTGTTTAATTTTCAATATCTTTGCAATGTAAATAAACGTTTTTCGACGATGATAACTCTTTAGATGATTTGAAGAGTAAAGAAAGTGGTGGAGTTTTGTTCGGCACAATGGAATAGGGGCAACAAACACGATGGCATATCAAAACTGTGCTGTTTGATCCAATCAACAATATTTGATTATCTCTCGAGCTTATAATTAAATTTTAATGCCATTTTGGTTGGCAAATATCAAATAGATATTGGGTGTTTTATGTTATATAAATGAGAAAATGAGAGTGGGTGGTGATTACAATTGTTGGCTGCAAATGTAAATTCGAAAACGATGATAGAGGTAAAGTATTTCTGGGGAACGGGATAGTCGATTGGTAATAGCATTTGGTAGGGGTTACATTGTGGATACACTTGTTCAACATACAATGAATGTATCCGATTGTAGACATGAGGCTCTCGACTCAACAAATTGTATTATTGTGTTGTTTGCATGCAATTTATTTATTTAATTTAGTTGTATATGTTGTACGAAGCATTTAGTTGTGTGTTATCATAGATTCTTTTCCGATGTATCCAATGGCTGATTTGTAGTGCATGTGTACGAGGTTCTGTTCGAATTAATTATTGTTGTGCAACTGATTCAAATTGCGATACAAGTGCTCCACTAAACTAAACTGTTAAGCACCAATTAAATTTAATTCACTCATTAGTGATGTAAATTCATTGAATGTTTCAAGTTCGAAATCGAAATCCATATTTCAGTATCGAGTGCATTGAATTACTGAAAAAAATACGTTTTACATTTGATTAATCAAACATCTCCCAAATTATTTGGATAAAAAATCAAGTACTTCACATGTGTTCCACTTCACTCAACAATGGACATTTCAACAAAAATGAAAAAATAGTAGAAGATGCACATAGAAAAATTGCATTAGATTCCATACAATTTTTTGATTTTTTTTCTCGTCTCTCCATTAAAATGAATAGAAATGGTCATGCTCCAGTAACCAAGTCCGGGAAGGCAGGCTGGTGTCAAGAAATGATGTTTGGACAATTTGAATCTAGTAGTTGGTACTTTACGACGCAATACTTTTCAATTTGACGCCAGACCTTGAACCATGAAAAAGGTGGCACCCTGGTGTCGAAAATGGAAGCATATAACGGCGAACGCTTTACAGCGCACTAAATTTCAATTTGACACCAGGAGCAGCTGCCATCTACATTTAAACAAACATAGATCAAGAACGATACCTTGTGTCAAGATAAAAATTAGTGCGTTGTAAAGTATTCGTTAATCTCTACGTAGTGATATGGTTCAAATTTTTGCACCAGGCTGCCTTCTTATTGACCATGAATTATTACAAAGTACGCAACCTGGTGTAAAATTGACAATTATTTTACCATAAAGCACTCGCTATTGGCTCTAACATTTCCTAACATCACTTTTCGTGATGTCCCGGTCGAAATGACGCTCTTCCACTTGTTGCAACTTTGTGGAGGTTGCGTACTTCGGATTCAAGATCCAGTAGTTTCATGCACTAGCGGAAGGATCAAACTAATGCATTAAACAGCAATTTTGCTAGATGTTAAGTAGATTTTGAGAAAAATTGTAACAAAGTACGCTATTAATTTGTGAGACATCACCTTAATGTACAGTCATAGCAGTGCAGAACAGTTATTTACGTATCTAAGAAAACATTTTCACACTAGTTAAAGCCTTTACAACAAGCCGATAGTGAAGGATGTAATGATCATCAATAGAATTTCCGCAGACACGTTGGTACCAAATCAATTTTACATGCTAAATGCACCGACAGCAAATTTTTCCGCTGAACGGATAGCGTGGGGAGGATTTTACTAAAGCATGCAAAGAAAGTTTTCATTCGTTTAGGCTCTCAATTACGTGAAGAGCATAAGTGCATTTGTATTATTATATATTTGAAAAGACTTGAGTTCGTTCATAGTAAAAAAGAAAAATTTCATTTAGCTCTACTGACAATAGACCGAGGCTCTTTTTCGATTGTATTTTTTATCGAAAGTACACTTAAAAAAATACAATCGGCGTGAAACATTATTGACAATTTTTCTTTAATTCGCGAAGGCGGACTGAATCCAGAATCAGTCCTGGATCCTGGTGAGGGATCATATTTCTAATACTAATAAACAAAAATGGGATTTATCAAACAGCTGTTTGCCAACAAAAAACTAAAAAAACATATGAAGGGACCCGTTCGTATCAGAATAGATGTGGCAAACAGAGTTGATGTTATGAAAAGACTCGAACGTATTTAAGTCAATATTGCCTTAACTCTTATCTGTTTGAAATTACGTCCAAATTAAGTTGCATTGGAAATTGCCGAGAGGGCAATATTGAAAAACCCGTTCGAAGAAACGATGTAAAAAAGCCTTCCGAAAGTACAAAATTGACCCCCAAAATAGACAAAATGTTCATCTCAATTTTTTCTACAACGTACGAAAAAACCATTTTTTTGTCTAGGGCCGACCTTAGGACCGACCTAAGGTCTTCAGGATAGGCCTCGGACAAATACTTCCATAGACAAAAATATTTCCCTCCATTATCTCTACAATTTAGTGAAAAACCATTTTTTTGTCTAGGGCAGACCTTAGGACCGACCTAGGGCCATAAGGAAATGCCTTAATACTTCCATGGGCGAAAATGTTTCCCTCAATTTGCTCTGCAACATAGCAAATATAATTTTTTTTGGTTAGGGCCGGCCTGAGACAGAACAGACAGACCTGAGACCCACTTCAGCCCTAAGCACAGGCACCGGGTCCAAATTTGTTTTTGAATATAATTCGGCACTCGATTACCTCTCAAATAGAAAAAGAATCAACAAAATCAGTTAGAATTTATTCAATTTATGCAAGCAAACACGTTGAGCCCTAGTAGAAACTCAGTGTTAGGGTCTTGACTGAGTCCAAGGGTTTCTAATAGAAAAATTTTCTGCCATAAAACGAGGTACAGTCCTAGACCTTTCGATCAAACATAATTTGAAAATCGGAAGAGATTTACTCGAGTTAAGTACAAAAAACATGTAGAGCGCTAGCAGAGACTCGTTCTTGGTGCCCTAGCTATATCCTAGGACCCAATCACAAAAACGTTTCTTCTACAAATAGTAGGGTTTTCATAGACCTGTCGACTAAAAAAACAATTATGAAAATCGAAAAAGATTTACTTGAGTTATGTACAAAAAACACATATGGCCTGAGCAGAGACTCATTTTTAGTGCCCTAGCTAAGTCCAAGCACTCAAATCCAAAAAAGTTTCCTAAAAAAATGGTCGGCCATGCCCAGATCTTTCAAGCAAAAAAAGTTTATGAAAAGATTAACTCGAGTTATGTACAAAAGAACAAAAACCACTTAAACGGCTAGCTCGGCGGCCGCCCTTGGACCGACAGTGCTCAGATTCAATCCCATAAAAGATTTTTCGATTACCTTTCAGGGAAAAAAAAAGTTTTGAAAATCGGTTGAGTTTTACTCAAGTTATCGCGGTGACAGACGGACGGACGGATATTTTTTTTATTAGGCTACTCTTCCTTTAGCTTTTGGGGGTTTAGGCATTCGGAAGGTTGAAGATTTGGCATTGCCAGCCTATTTATCATCTGTGTATTCTTCATCTGATTTGTCAAATAACTTGTTAGAAAAATTTAATATTCAAATAATCGATAATTACATTTTAGAGTTAGTTGAGGAAATTCCTCAAGATTTTATTCCAGGTTATGAGAAGAGAAAGGAGCAGAAAAATTGGGATCTTCCGAGGATCAACAGCAAGTTTTCTAGGATGTTTGATTCTAGTGAACCTGTTGCTCGAGCCAGACTACTTGCGTCATCTACTAATGAATCTTCAAAGTGGTTGCAGGTGGTCCCATCGAGTAATACGGGTTTACTATTAGATAACAATTCCGCGAGAATTGCTGTTGGTCTTCGTTTAGGTTCTCAATTATGTGAAGAACATAAATGCATCTGTGGTGCTATGGTTAAAAAGGACGGCCTACATGGTTTGTCTTGCAAGAAGAAATCAGAGATAATTTCTAGGCACGATGAAGTTAATAAAATTATTTCTCACGCATTGTCTTCCGCAGTATTTCCAAATATAATACAACCACCAGGAATTTCTAGGGATGATGGTAAACGACCTGATGGCATGACTCTAATTCCGTGGAGTCATGGAAAGTCTCTTCTCTGGGACGTGACTGTTCGAGACACGTTAGCTCCTTCTTATGTCAATGAATCTTCCAAGAAAGCGCGTTCAATCGCCGATAAAGCGGAAAGATTTAAGCATAATCATTATATTCGTTTAAAAGAGAATTATTTATTAACTCGTGTTGCTTTCGAAACTCTAGGTTGTATGGGCCCAGAAACGAAGAAATTTATAGGCAAATTAGGGTCATTGATAAGGACAGCTTCTGGGGAATCACGCTCGAAAGATTTCCTATTACAGAAGATTTCAGTTGCAATTCAAAGAGGCAATGCGGCATGCATCCTGGCAACAGTAGGGAAACGTAGAGTAGATGAAATTTATTTATTGTAATTTGTTGTTGAAAAGATCGTTTTCTTACTGGCTGCGCCATTGTGAGCAGTCTTTTTTTTCGCTTAAATAAAAACATCTAACACTTTTTTTTATTGCTGATTCGTATCTAAGGACCACGATCGATGTTCCCCCCTACTCCGCGGTCAAAATTGGAGTTGTTACAACGGCGTTGTAAACGCATAAGACCCCTTTTCGAAGAACTTCGTTATTCGTACGGGTCTAAAAATCAGTCGAAACCAAATTGTAAAAACAAAAACCGGCGCACTAAGTCGTGATGTTCGACATTTTAAAATTAAATGTGACTATATGATAGATTTAGATTAAATCCTACAACTGCTACTTGGAAGAGGGGAGAGTACAGCAAAAGGTGATGGTCAATTTTGACCCTTTTGCCTGACGGTGGGTCGAGAAATCTATTTCAAAAAATTGCACACTTCATAAAATAAATGCCTGAAATTGTCCGAAATTTTTTGAGAAATGTCCGAAGTTCGGACACTGCGAAAAGTAGTGGGAGGATTGTCTGCGTGATAAATATAATTCTGAGATTAATTTAACTAAGACATATTAGAGTACATATAGAGACATATATACGTCCGGAAACTCGGAGTACAATTGCTGGAACACTGTTTTGTTTTGTTTCTCCAGTTTTGCAAAGTTTTTAGCGAATAACTTTGGAAATTTACGCTCAAAATCGACGTGTGATGCGTCAAATGAAAAGTATTAAAGAGACAAATTAGAATTTTAAAAATTTTTAAAAATCCTGTTTGAGAATCAGTTGCTATTGGCGACAAAGCGCCCGAAACAGTGTGTTTTGTTTGTTTTTCAGTGTTTTTCATGCAATTTTTACTCAAGAATGATGACCGATAGGTCAAATGAAAGGTAATAACATAACAAAAATAAAGGCTAAGTTTTTGCAAATTGTGTTCACAAATAAGAGCTCTTTGTGGAAAATGCTCGGAAAAATGAGCGAAATAGCGTGTTTTGCCTGTTTTTCTCTGTTTTTTAGTTTCAGGAAGCATCTTCTCGAAATCGATGATCGATACGTATTGAAAAGACGCATTAAAAAAAATACAAATTTTTAAACTCTGGTTCGTATATCAGCAGCTATCGGCCTCAGAGTGAGCAAAATAGCCTGTTTCGAGCTTTATCTTCAGTTTTTTACGTATATATCAGAAAATATCTTCTCAAACTCATTGAAGGATACACGAAATGAGAGGTCTTAAGAATGATTTTTCAAAAACTTTCAACGATTTTGGGACAACGTGTCCTACTTTTTCCCGATGAATGTGCCATTCGATTCCTTGTTTTATTGTAAGAAAAGAAATTTCTCATTTTTGGAAAATTTGATATTTTGGGGGAGTTATGGTGTGCTAAGTAAGTACATGTCAGGGGGTGATAAAAATGGTTTTTAGCTATAACCCCTCCCCCCCCCCCCACTTTCACATAGAAAAAGTGTTTAAAACGTTCTAAATTTCCATTTAAAACTCAACATCTTCACGCTTTCTTTGGTAACCAACACCCCGTAGAGTACACCGTCACTTGTGAACAGCTCTTTTTCGCATATCCAGCTGCAGATCATGTTTCAGGGCAGTTATACAGACTTCTTCAGATGAAAATAGTCAAGAAAAAGTGTCAAAAATTGAACTTTCTTACAAAAGTTATTTCATACCGGTGCAACAGCCTTAAGCCGGGGAAGTCTTTGCATGGTCTTATAGTAGGGGTAGTATACTAGAATACCCCATACTCAGTTTTTCGGTTCATCGCTGCTTCAAGCAGTAAAGCGTTCCCGAAGTTTAATAACTAATAACTAATAACTCAGGAGTGGGGGAAGGCTCCAAGGAATCCAATGATGAAAAACCTTGTATCATTAGGGCTTACCATCTCATTTGATTTCATTTCGTTTTACACGAGTTATAACCAAAAAACCATTTTTATCACCCCCTGACATGCACTTACTTAGCATACCATAACTCCCCCAAAATAACAAATTTTCCAAAAATGAGAAATTACTTTTCTTACAATAGAACAAGGAATCGAATGACACATCCATCGGAAAAAAGTAGGACATATTGTCCTAAAAGTGTACGAAATCGTTCGAAGTTTTCGTAAAATCACTCTTAACGAGACAGTCTACGTAAACTAAAGACTTTCAAAGTTGGGAATAATTATGTAAGTAGGGTACACGATGTGAGCAAAACGGGCCGTTTTTGCGTGTTTTCACTACAGTATATTTGAAATAAACATTTTCAAATTTTTCTGAGGAATTACAAAAAAGTCTGTTTTCCCGCAGTTCCCTACCGGATGTGCGCTTTTAAATTTACGTGTTATGCTGTTTTCAAGATTATCTCTTTTTTCAATGTATTTGGAATCAGCAAAACCGCAAAACAACTGATATAACGACCGCTTAGAGTTTTACAGTCGAAGGCATTGTTCGGAAAATTTTCGCAGGCCGCGATAACATTTTCCACAACACTTTAATTCAAACATTAAGCAACAACACGCAACAAAGTGAATCCTTAAGTGCCTCAACCGAAGAAAACTTAACATAATAAAATTATTTAAAAACTTCAGCCATCCATTGCACAGAAGTGAAGCTTACGTAAACAATTTTCCTGTTGTTGAAAGTTGAAAATCAAGTATACTTTAGCGAATTTTGTCGAAGTTGGTCTTCTGCTTGATTACTAAACCATTCGATTAATTCATAAAATCATTCATCATTCCACTTAAAAAAAAGTAAAAGAAAAAAAATAGAAAAGAAAAACTTGGAAGCAAGGAAAAAAGTGCTTAGAAAACATAAAATTGATATAAATAGATGAAAACGAAATATTGTTTTTACCGTCTATCCCTTAAATTCACCCGTATAAAAACTTTCGATCATATATCACCTATTGACTTAATGGTTGGTATGTGCTTTAAGCAAAATTTGTCTAATATTGAAAAGGTTTTCCATGTGGTGGCATTCGATATACATCTGTACGGCGTACATGTGGTGGTAGGTATAGAACTTTGAGATAGAGTAACGCTATTTTGCGGAAATGGATCACTGTACAACTTAAATTTTCCTCTATATATCTTGTTATTTCGTAATGAAATATATGAACACTGGGCAAAGAGATATGTACGAAAATACGTACGTGACATGGTTGGCAAAATTTTGATATAAACGGAAGAGTTAAAAGGGTTTTTTGGTTCACCGGGTGTCACTTCAAAAAATAAAACTCTTTCAGCGTTACCAATAATGAACTCATTCACGAGCATCTTAAGTACATTCCATTAGAAAAAAAATTTCGCTTCACATTCGACAAGTCTCAAATTTGTCGGGTTAATTACAAACTGCTGGTTTTCATTTTTCTGAAACTGTACATCAGTTGGCTCGATTTTGTTTGTATGACAACACCGAATTAAAAACGATATTCCCTAATTGTCGAATGGCTTTGTCGCACGACTCAGCCATGCAGAGCGACACAGCCGAAAATTTTCATTCTCTCCCACGTCATATTTTTATATTTTTTATATATTTATATATTATATATTTTATTTATATATCAGCCATTTATTCATAAATTAATTCTTGGGGTTTTATGTACATAGGTTCTTTTGTGAGATTAATCAAAGATTTTACAACAACTATTACAAATTGGCATTCGTCTCTAAGGATGAATAGCTCGTTGTGAATAAGTGGACTGTATGCGGTGGTGTTGTTGCGGAGTCACTGGTTAGGTGTACAATGAATCTTTATTCTCAATCTATATGGGAACAATTTGCGAACAATTACGACCGACGCGACAATAGTTAACGAACGACACCACGCGCTATTGCCACATTTCATGCATGTGTTCACTTTGCACTGAACAAAGGATGATGAATGAATGAATATTTTTTTGCTTATAGAGGAAAGATTGGAATGGACATTTCAGCAAAAAGCTTACCTCTAGATTTCTCAGCACTGTCTGCATCTTCTCCATGTTTAATGCTATGTGAAGTTCGTTTGTTGGGTATGTGCGAGGTACTCCCAGAATCGTTTTCAAAATTTTGTTTTGTGTTCGTTGGAGTTTATTGATATTCGTTTGGGTAGTGGAGATCCAAACCGGCGCTCCATAAGTTATCTTTGGCCGTATCATCGTCTTGAAGAGGATAAGCTTGTTTTCAGTAGATAGTTTTAGTGGATATACCGCACCGAAACACCTGAGCGCTTTTCTTCTACAGGCTTCAATGTGGTCTTTAAACAAGAGCCCGTCTCTCAGCGTCACTTCTAAGTACGTGACTTTTTTGCTCAGAGTGATGGGCACTCCGTTGAAAACTAGCTGATTCGTCGGAATTCTACGGCGAGTTCTGTTGAATTTAAAAATTATGGTTTGTGTTTTTTCCACTTTTCCACTTTGTGAAATACTTGTTGATCCGAGATAATGCTTCTGTCAGACTTCATTATTGTGTTGGATTGTTTTGCTCCTGACAGAATGGCGGTGTCATCTGCACACAGTCCAGTTTCGCAATCTCGTGGAATTTTGAAGTCTCACGTGTACATGTCGTAAAGCAGTGGTGAGAGAACTGATCCTTGGACTAGTCCAGCGGGGATGTCCCTTGGTGTTGAATCCTTTCCACGGACGCTCACAATGAATTTCCGGTTTTTCAAAAACGAAGCAATCATTTTGATCAAGTGCGTTGAAACGTTGAATTTTTCTAGTTTGTAAATTAGTCCATCGTGCCAAACTGAATCAAATGCCTTTTCTATATCAATGAGCACCATTCCAGTAGAAATTTTACGCTTTCTGTTTTCCTTGATCAAATTGAGGATCCTCTTAATTTAATTCTTGATTATGGCTCTTCCTGTCACGAAATCGTTCAATTCAATGAAAATAATTCGCTCAAAAATTTTCCCGAGAGAGCTCAGCAAGCTGATGGGACGGTAGCTGGCCGCACATTTATTGTATTTTCCTTGCTTCAAGAAAGGGATTACTCTAGCTATTTTGAAACGGTTCGGGAAATAGCACATGTCGATGCACACATTAACAATTGCCGCTAGTACTTCGATGGCATATTCGCGATTTTCACACTAAACAGATGACACTACTTTCTATGTAGAAAATCGGACATAAGTATGTTGAAATAGCGCTCAATACTCATTCATGTCGCCACTTTCTACGTGTAAAGTCGGACATAAGTATGTTCGATTTTTTTCCGACACGTGTCGCACCCTTCGTTGCAAATCGCCAATAGAGGTAATTTTTTCATTTCTATCATATGATATTCTCTCTCAGAGAAAAAATATGGCTAAATTAGGCTGAGAAATATTCTAGATTTAGGGATGAAATTTTGCAATGACATTTGTCATAAGTTTTGACAAAATTCTAACACATGTATCTGGAAACTTCTCCAATCTGTTCCATCCAACTTTATGAAAGCGGCACGAGTGCTCGAAAATACGATAAAAATTGTAGTCACTTTAGTTCATTCTATAAGCGATCATCGTCGGAAACATACTCTAGCACAGCGTCATCTTGTGAAGTAATTTACAACTTTAAATTTTCCTAAGAATTGACTCGTGCATTTTGCAATCGATTTCAACAATAATTTGTTTGATTGAAACAAGGAGAGTTTCAAAAAAAGTTAAAATCGCATGAATTTTGCATGAATTTGACATAAAATCCTGAAACAGCTGCTTATAAGCTGAAACATTCACGCAAACAAACTTATAGAAATTCATAATTCCAAGTGAATAAAATTAGCAACAATGACCTTTTCAATAGACTTATGCGCACAGGCCTATGTGAGAGGCCATTGTTGCCAATTTTATTCGCTTCCAATAATTATGAATTTGTCTAAGTTTGTTTGTGTGAGTGGCTCAGCTGGTTCAGAATTTTTCGTTGAAAATATGAGTTTGGCGATTCTATTCCAATATTGAGACCGAGGGGGGACTCACTTCTGAGATTTGTAGATTAAATGGATTAAATGGACTAAATGGTATTAAATGGATTAAATGGACTAAATGGATTAAATGGATTAAAAATTGGATTAAATGGACTAAATGGACTAAAAAAGTGAATAAATCAAAAAAATTATTTTGTTACCAAATCTGCTAAAACGCTTCAAAAGACTACATTTTAAGATAATAACCCATTACTAACTTTAAAAACACGAAATATCACAATTTTTAGCGTATTCAGGAGGATTTGGTGTAAATGGGAATAAATGGATTAAATGGACTAAATTGAAGTGAGTGACCCCTCGATTGAGGCCGGGAACGGTACGCAAAAGAGTCACAATCCTTTCCGATAGCGAAGAAATGATCGGAGCGATAATTTCGCCGGTAACCACATCCAAATTAATGAAGGAGTTCAAAAGCACACTGAACCAGCTGGGCCGGAGTAATTGGGTGAGGGTTGCTTGGGTGCCGGGGCACTCTGGAATAGATGGAAGTGAGAGAGCGGATGAACTGGCAAAGCTCGGTGCTACATCTGCTCAATTTGGACCCGAACCGTTCATTCCTATACCCAAGTCAGGCACACAAATCAGTAACTTCCAATGCCCGGCTGCAAGTGGACAAATGCACTGTTGAACATGGACCGGAGTCGCATAAGAAGAGTAGTAGGAGCGATTACCGGCCACTGTGGGCTAAGCAGTCATTTGTCAAAGATGGGAATCATTAGCGATATCGAATGTACCTGTGGTCTCGAGAACGAAACCGGATATCACGTAATTCGTGAGTGTCCAAAGTTTTCTCAACTGAGACTCAGGACTCTGGGTGGTCATATGATCAGGCCTCTGGATGTACTAAAGCTACGACCAATAGCCCTTGACAAATTCCTCGCTGGTACTGGTAAGTTCGAAGGATTTACGTGATGAACGGGAAAGGAACAAACGATTAGCAGATCTATGTTTCATGACCCAGCAGTGGGTCGTCCCAACCTGATAAATCTAAATCTAAAAAATTCCAATAGATTATGTCACTAGTTTTATGTTTGCCTGTATTCAGCTATGAAAGCATGATGGCGCCACTGGAAAAAAGTGAATAGTTCAATGTGGAGACGTTAATTCAGCTAAAAAAAACATAGATGTCACCACTTGAGATTCGGTGACAAGACACTGACAGTCTAATATTTTCTCAGAATTCAAACAATGTAATACTATAAATGTATGTGACACTCAGTAAAAGTTCGTAATATTTTGCGTTGAATGTATCAATGACTTGATAACGTAATTGAAATTTCCCAATTAACGTGAACGAATAAATAGTAAGACATGAACGTCTCTGTGCCGCACAAATTGTAGATGTCAAAGTTGTCTTGAGAACAGCGCAATTATGGCAAAAGCATATATGGCTGATTCCAAGCAATCTACGAATTTTCTATCTCTTTCACTCTTCAACATTGGGACTATATTTGTCTCTTTCACTCTGCAGCATTTGAATGAGTCTCAAAAATGTAATGTGAACAGTAACGTTTTTTGTTTCATTTACTAATGGTTTACACTTAAAGAATGAAAGAGAAGCAGATAGAAATATGTGCCGTGGACAGTAATAGAAATAGCCATATTTTTTGTGCGGTAATGTTCATCACTGGGATAAGGAAAAAAAGTGTTTCGCAAACTAAAATGCAACGATTTGTACTTTTGAATGAACGATTTCTGGCCAACTATGATTTTTAAAAAGGCGGTCTTATGTTGACGCCAACGTCACTTTTTTTTCCAGTACCAAAATTTCATTAAAGAAGCGAAGTCGGTGTACTATTGTGGGATAAGAGTTTTTGGCGTCACCAACTAAGGGTTTCGACCCTAATGGTGCTTTCAAAATACAAAAACTCCGACAGAGACTTTATTTGTAGGCTGAGTTTCCCAGATAGATTAAAAATCGTCACCTTTTAAAATACAAAGGAGAACTTCTCTATTGATTGTGTCATTTGTTTTCTACTGAACCGCATGTATTCAATGGTGGCGCTACTGGATAAAAACGACTCAGCTGTACAAATGTATGAAGAAAGGTAAAAGTCGCTACTCATCAAAAGTGGGAATGTTGCCTGATGTTTATTGTTATGACAGTTTATTTCATCCGAACAGACTTATGCTATAAGGTTGTAAGTAAGGCTCGGAACAGGTCAAATTCAGGTCAAATCAGGTCAGACTTCAAGATGATCTAGCCTCCCCAATTTGAAGCTAAAAGTCATTTCAAATACCATCCTAGACTCGGTACACATTCCTTAACTTTTGTCTTGAATAGATTTTTTTTATGCAATTACAATAAATTTTGTGATTGAAGTGTAGACGGCATTCAGGTCATCAAGTCAGGTCAAAACCATGAGATTGAGTCTCTAGCATTATGTAGTAATGGCAATTTCGGAGAGGAAGGTATGAAAATCAACCCAGAATGTATATATTGTAAGACGTGTCTGCCGAAACCTCTGCGATAGCTTTTGTACTCAATAAAAAAAAGCTGTGAAGGAATGAAGTTGTGACCTGAATTTGACCTGTTCCGAGCATTAGTTGTAAGCCACATAATTGGCTGTCATGTTTCTTCGCACGAATGTCAAACTTAAAACTGAGATAGCAAATGTATGTGGCTTACCACCTTATAGCGTAAGAGTGTTCCGTTCCCATAAGTCTATGGGGAAAACCCAGCCGCCATATCATGTCTCTGAAAAAGATTACTGACCTCTTTGACTAAATTATGTTCTCTCTCAATAATGTTCATTCATAAATATAAGGCAAGCTTTAATATAAAATTGCTCTCTGGAACTCCCTTATAAGAATCTAAAAATTTTAAAACGGTCTACAAAATCAAGGACGCAAAGAAATTGGCGTGCAAAGTAAAAATATTTGAAGAGACACCCATTTTGTTTCGGTTTTAATGAAGCTAAAAACCATAAGTTTTATTTGCTCGAATATAAATGTGTGTGGTGTGCGATGTTAATTCAATTTAGTTTAGATAAACACTATTATAGGGGTCGTAATGGGTTCAATTTGTAGTCTTGTTGAGCACATCCATTTGCTTGAGTTAATGTTATTCAATTTTTTTCGACAACATACAGAGTTTCATTTTTGTCTACCACTTATTTATGACGAATTTCTATTTGTCATTTGTACGCTAGACCATCAGTCGGTGAAATTGATTAGACTATTCTATGCGAAGGAAGTGTTGTCATATTTTACATTATCCTCCACATTGCATTACCCTTACTATTCATTGTAGCTTGAATTTAACAAGCGCAAGGAATGTGTTTCTTTTAAAATATATTTTGTAGAAGGTGTCGAATATTCATTTTTTCGGTAAAACTACCGCTTTTATCTCATAGCGTTAATATATTACATGAATAGTGAGGTCTGTAGCGATTTTTTTTCCTATCCTTTGGGGATTTTTTATTTCCCTAACAGTTACCATGCTCTACACTTTTTCGATGTGGTTTTTCATTAACTGTGCATTAAAAATGTACAAAAATCCTTACTATACGTTTTTCATATTTTTTTTTATTTAAAAATTAGCGAATGAGTACAAAAGTGCACAAAAAGAGTGATTTATCGAACGAACCACTGCAGACAGACAATTTGTGTACAAAAATGCAAGAATATGGTGATTTAACGAATGAATATGTATGCAATACCGTACCGTTTTTAAGATACCGGTATCCGGTATTTGAAATCTCAATACCAGTATTGTCTGTATTGAAAAGATCAATAGAAATCGCGAGACTAATGACCTTGGTAATGGTAATGAAACTATGTATTCAAATGTGCTCTTAAATGTTGTGGACAATCGTGGTAGCTCGATTGGCCTTCGCGTTGTCTACAAAATGAGTAGGCTATTATTTCACGAAGAAAGGAAGAACCATTTATCAAGTAAAAACCTTTCACTGGAAAAGAATCGCCCCTCCTGTCACGCATGTGTCACACTAGGTCGAATCCCGAATTAGAATTTAGGAACTGGCCTACAACTATATAGGGTGGCATGGGGTAGTAAATCCACCATTAAGGTATCAAGCAGTTTCTCGAATTTCAGGTTGAGATGGTACTACTGCCAACCCTGGCTACGGGTCTGTTTAGAAGGGTAGCCCAACGATTTTTTGGTTAATACACAAAAATAGCAGAATGGCCTTCTAATGGTGTTAGTACCGGTATTGCATTCCCTGCGAATGAATCACAGTAGAATTTCCTATCGGAAAAATATCAAAATTTGTCCCGATGATGCTGTGAATTTTTCTACACATCTGAGAGGAAAAATCCTAAAAATATTTTTGATTTTGCTTGATCGTGGATTATGAATTTTGCTTTTTACACATCATAGTACACACTAGTAGACTAAATGAATCTTGAAATGAACATCTTTTCGAAAAAGTGCGATGACTAGAGGTGTGCGCCGGCGTTTCGTCGGCTAGATCTTCTTTTTGTAAGTACCTTATGTGAACTGATGCAATGGGCCTTCAAAGTCATCGAAAACTGGTGCAATAATCACGAGCAAACAGTAAACACAGAGAAAACAAAACTGGTACTATTTAACAGGAATAAGAAAATAGTAGGGTTTAAAGCCCCAAAAATTTTTGGGAAAGAAATTACCTTCTCTCCATCTGCTAGGTTGCTAGGCCTGGTTCTGGATGTAAAGTGAATTGGAATCTTCGCCTACATAATCGAATCCGTAAAGCTACAGCTACCCTATGGAGCTGTCGCAGGACCATTGGTTAAAAGTGGGGGTTCATCCCGAAAGTAATGACATGGATCTACACTGCTATCGTAGGCCAAAGTTATCATACGCGGCGTTCATCTGGTGGCCCAGATGCAAATTAGGATCGGCTCAGAAGCAATTGGCAAAAATACAACGACTAGCGCTAATAAGCATCACAGGATGCATGAAAACAACTCATACTGCCGCACTCGAAGCTCTGTTAAACATTGAACCACTGCACATACATATCGAAGCCATGGCGAGAGCTACCTGCCTTAGACTCAATCAATCGTCCCTGCTGATCAAGTCGAACTACGGACACTCGGCATTGTGGGACCGTATGGTAAGGGAATTACCCATTCTAGAAATGAAGGGAGACACAAGAGCGTCAGTATACCGGTTTGAAAAAAGTTTAAGGTGTCATTTCCCTCAAGAGAGGCTTGGACAAATGACACTGCAATTCCAAAACGGGACTGTCTAACGTGGTACTCAGATGGCTCGAAGTACAATGGGCTTGCTGGAGCTGGTATTCACTGCCCCCGTATCAGATTGGCAAATCATACGCCCTCGGACTATATGCATCCATATTCCTGGCTATGGTCTATGGAATCATGCAGTGTTGCAAAGAGCTCATATCTACCGAAACTCAAAACCAAGCCATTTTCATTTGCTCTGATAGCCAGAGCGCCCTTCAAGCAACTGAAGGCTACAAAATCTACACTGAAGCGGTCCTTCAATGTAGAGAAAGTTACTACTACTTTGTAACAGCAACACAGTCACCTTAGTCTGGGTCCCAGGGCACAGTAAATAAAAGGAAACGAAGCAGCAGACAAACTTGCGATAGCGGGAGCGGCCCAGAGCGCCCAGAGCCCTTCGCCGGTGTTCCACCATTAGTGTATAAGAAGGAAATAGATAAATGGAGACGATCACACTTTCAGAAATACTGGAAATCTCTTGATACGGCAAGGCAAGCAAAAAACTGCATCAGGATCAATGCAAAAAACTCAAAATACATTTTAGCACTGAGTAGGAAAAACATAAGAAGATTAACAGGCGTCCTGACATTGCACTGCCCTCTAAACAAGCACTTGTTCACATTAGGACTCAGCGGCAACCCAAATTGCCCAAATTAGGAAAAAACACAAAATTAGCCGCGCCGTCAGCCGCCGCCTAGTAATTTTGTCGGCTGAAATTGGCGGCTAGTACATTTTAGTCGGCGGCTAATCACACTCGCCGCCAAGTTTTTCAATACAATTTAGCCGAATTATCAGCCGCCTGCAGTTTTTTTCGGCTAGCCGCCGCCATCGATTTATATTCGGCTCTCCAGTCTGAACGGCAGAACACTTTCTATGCGACTGTCCCGCATATGTTACAGCTAGAGCAAAAAGTATGGGTTCGTACATACTGCCCTACAATTCAATCTGGAGATTACCGCTTAATAAAATCCTTGATTACCTCAACAGCACTAAAAGGCTGTGAGTAATCAATCAACTGTGGGCTTGCACAACAGGCCCAATAGAGGCTTAGGTGCAAGGGTCGAGCCCTACCCACTTCAATCTAACCTAACCTAGGTCTTCAAGACTGTCTCCAGCCTTAGGACTACATCCTACACTTGTCCAATGCTCAGCAAAAATGTAGTGGAGAGTTGTATCTAATTGGATCTCAGAGATGACAAAAATTGTATTTGAGAGCCGACTAGGTATAACTCTGCTCTACATTTTTTCTGAACGTTGGACAAATCTAGCGTGTAGTTCATAGGCTAGATACTATCTGAAGACCCAGCTGGCGAAACGTCGACTCACGGCTATAGCGCGGGTCGACCTTCTTTTCCAAATGGGACCCGAACCAAGATAAAAATTCGAACCCGACCCGAATCGAACCCGAAACCCTGACCCAAATTAGAACTTTTTTCTAAAAGATTTCAGTTGAAAAAAACGAAAAGATGACCCGACAAATTGATTCGGTTTCGGGTCAGGTTTTTAGGCGGTTTTCGGGCGGACCGCTCACCTCTAGTGATGACTAGGCTTGTTTTCTCGTTTCCATTTACTCCGCTAGCTGAATTAATTGTGTCGTAAGTAAGAGACTTGAACACCATAAAGATGTTTTCTAGGAACCAGCATTGTCATCCGCTTGAGAAAGGATCCGATCTGTAAATCAAAAATCATATTATGAGGAGGGAAGGGGGGGATCTGAAAAGCAACATTAATTTAAAAAGAGTCTCCTTTAAGAATCATAATTTTCTTAATTGACACTTTCCTTGAGGAATTCGAATTCAACCAGACGCTGGTATTTTTTTCTGCTCAATCGGATTAGGGGTGTATCTGCTTTAAGAACTCCTTGGCGGGTTAAGGGCTAGATCATTACTTTAACCATTCTCACTGCTTTTTGGTTCCGACGAGCTTTTACTGTGTCAGTCATAAGTTGTACGACAGAACTAGTAGGAGTCGAATTCGAGTTCTACCAAGAATGATTTTCCCGGTAAGGTTGAACCACATGTATAGTATTTCATTATATCTATTCACCGTGTATATGGGTGACGTCATGCATCCAGAGAAATTTGTCCTCACCGGGATGGAACCCGTATATTCTTGGTGGAAAAGAGCAAGAGAGGAATATCCTCTTTTTCAATGTTAAAAGTCGAAAAAAGCTTGCCATAGTCACGTGCTTAAGGCGACACGTCCCATACTTTTATTATATGATAAAAATTTTAATATCAAAAACAATTTTTGGTGTATCTACAAAACGCTGATCCTCATTCATTGTCTAATTATATTTCCAGTAGATATTTGTTTGCGCTCAAACAGTGACGACAGACCCAACTAACGTGTTACAAATATAAAGTGTGGAAGCCTCAACGACATTTCCTTATCCACATTTACTGGCGGAATTTTCAAAGCTAAAAAGAAGAAGATAAAGTGTAAAATGCAGAAAAGTGAAAGAAACCATAAATAATCTGACCAATGTGTTATACGACAGATATACATTGGTTTTCATGTACAAAGGTTTGACATTTACAAATCTGTGCCATCACGTTCTACATGTGTATCTATTTTTCATTCTTTCCGGCGATGCTCTGACACTATATAAGTAGTACATATGGATATTAGAGATGGGTGTGCTTTTCATAATAATGGAAATACATAGAAAAAGTTTAACGCTTTGTGTTGTAGCACGAAAAAAAAAAAATAGAATAAAAAAATGTGAATGGCATACGATGTTCGGAAAAATGATCTTGTTATTTCGATTTTTCAATTCTTTGTTATTTGAATTGTATTTTGTTTGAAAATCAAGAGCTTCACATGCAATCCTTTTGACTGACACGTAAATTCCAATGGCTTTAGATCTAACTATTTCTTTCAGTGGAACGAACGTTCTTTCCAAACCATAGAAACATATCATTTCGAAATAAATCCCACATGCGACGCAGACCCGTGCGATTTGTTGCAAGAGTTTAAACGTTTCGAAATATTTGCGTCTGAAATCTCCAAAGAGAACCAACACTCTAACAAAACGTATATGTAGCTTGATCTTATCTAAAGATTCAATTGATTTACATGTTAATTCTGGTAAATTCCACAATAAAAAAAGTCTATAGATGAGTCAAAAAACTTTACAGAATCCTAAACAATCGACTCTATAACAATACTTTTCAACAATCTTTTCCTTTCAAATTCGTTTTGATATTTGGTTTCCTTCAAGAAAACTGTTTTTTGGCAATATATCCGAACTCGACTCATTTTACCGTTTGTGGGCGGTTGCACTTGTTCGTACAGGTAAGTTCAGGTACAATTTCAAAGGTCAGGATTAGATTCAGTTTATTCGACATGAAACTAAACTCACAAAAATCACGTGAATCAAAGTCTCTTGGGGCGATTTAAGAATGAGCCTAAGTACGTTCCCGTTCCACTGCCCGCTTATTTGGTGTGGGCTAGGCGCCTTTCATAAACTACGTTGGAGCTAGAGCGGTGTGCCGGCGTTTCGTCGGCTGGTTCTTCTTAGGAAGACATCCTACACTTTTCCAATGTTCAGCAAAAATGTAGAGGAGAGTTGTATCGAATGGTCTTTCAAAGACATTTTGCTCGTAAATGTCACTGGAACAAATTATATGAATTGCGCTGACTTAAAATTGAAAATTCGGCCGCATTCGAGTGACAATCGATTTTAAGTCGGCGCAACTAAAATAATTTGTTCCAGTGACATTTTCGAGCAAAATTGTGTTCGAGAGCCGATTATGTACAACTTTCCTATACATTTTTGCTGAACATTGGACAAGTTTTGGATGTAGTTCAAAGGCTAGTGACTGTCTTGAAGACACTTGGAGCCACTTGGAGACACTTGGAGCGCAAAATTAAATTGGTGAATGAGTTTTCAATTTTTTTGGAGGTCGAATTTCATTAAGGAGAGAAAATGATACAAAATACTGGCAGAAATTTTATTCAATCGCCTAGAGATCTACGCTGAAGATATAATTGGTGATTACCAGTCTGGATTCATTCAGAATAGGTAGATCAACAACTGATCAGATTTTTACAATTCGGCAGATTATGGAAAAAGCGTGGGAGCACAACATATCTATTCATCAACTGTTTGTGGACTTCCAACAAGCGTATGATTCCATTGATTTGTTTGGAATCCTGAAAAAGTTCGGAATTCCAACAAAACTGATTAATCTCACAAAAGCGACCCTAACCGACACAAAGTTCAAAATTCTAATCCACAACTCACTTTCCAACCCTTTTAACATAGACTCAGGAGTACGACAAGGACAAAAACTCTCTACGATCCTTTTCAACTTCGCTTTAGAGAAAGTGGTGACGATCAACTGGAATGGATCAATATTCAGGACATCAAAACAACTAACTGCTTTCGCTGACGATACCGACCTGATAGAACGAGGGACTGTAGCGGTAAAGGAAATGTTTGTGGAAATGGTCAACTCAGCTAGCCCTATAGGACTTAAGGTGAATGAAGTGAAGACTAAATATCTCACTTTGGAAAGAAAACATGGCTCTCGTGTCGGCCAAAACATAACAATGGATGATTATAACTTTGAGGTGGAAATTAAGACACGAATAACGCAAGGCAGTCGTTGTTTCTACGCTTTAAAGCATCTGGTTAAGAACACGCTAATTAGCAGAAACACAAAATTGCGTCTTTACAAAACTCTCCTTCGCCCCATAGTTATGCATGCCTGTGAAACGTGGTCAATAACACAAAGACATGAAAGTATGCTAAATAGCTTGGAAAGAAAAATGTTAAGATCAATAGGTGGACCAGTATATGAACACGGGAAATGGAGAATACGAACAAACAGAGAACTGTCCGAAATTTTTGGGGATGAAACAATCGTCGGAGCCATCAAATCAGCGCGTCTACGATGGGCACGTGGCGCGTATGGACGAGAACAGAATGACAAGAAAAGCCTTGGAGAGGTCTTTCAATAGAAACAGAGGAAGAGGAAGGCCCCGGAAAAGATGGTCAGATGGTGTGGAAGAGGATGCACGACAGCTGGGCGTCAACGCATGGAGAAGTCTAGCCGAGAATCGTCCCCTATGGAGACAAGTTGCGGAGTCAGCCAAAACCCGCTTGGGTTAGTACGGCTGATAAGTAAGTAAGTAAGAGAAAACGATAGCTTTGTCATCGTGATTAAATGCGTATAGCTTAGATAATATAGGCGAAGTAATTTTCAAGGTAGCTTGGAGGTAGTATGGAGGTCCGCTTGGGCTTTTCGTTCACTGAAATTTAGTACAGCAGTATGAAATTAGTTGAATTTAGTTATTCTAAAATAAAGAGAATGTTTTTTGTGTTACTGCCCCAGTGAAAAAATTGCGATCGTCGCAACCTCTATACAACCTTGGACATATGGACATGGACAATGACGTGTCGAATACTGTGTTCCGACTCTTAAAACAATAAAACGTATGTTAGCAACAGTCGAAATTGACAAAATGACGCCGCACTGGCAAGAAAAATAAATACATGTTTTGGAAAGCATTTTTGACAATTTAGATTGGGTAGTATTATAATCGATCACCAAAAAATAATTTTTGATCACCTGAAAATTCAATTTTGTTCACCAATACAAAATAAAACTTAATTAGGGGCAAAATTAGTTACACCTACGCTGAGTTAGACGCTTTTAAGATACGTTCCTCCTTTTACGAAACGGTAGGACACACCCCTGGCCCTAACAAAGAGTGTTTTATTTTTCTGGTGATCAAAATTGAATTTTCTGGTGATCGAAAATGAATTTCGTGGTGATCAGTGCCATTTAGATTTTAATTTTTTGCGTGACGTAACATGCGGGGGTAGTAATGGCCTTGCGTTACAGGGGGAAGGGGGTCTAAAAAATGTCAATTTTAGCGTTACGTAATTTGTGAACGGCCCCTTACTAAGTTATTTTGTCGTGGTCAAATTATTTGGCAGATATATGTTCAACTGGTTTCAATTTTTTCTGGCATCTTCCAGAACGACGGGAACATTTTTTTGTTTCAATTTTTTACCTTTTTTATTTGTGTTTTAGCTCAAGCTATACCAGCACGTTTTTCTCATCCCCCGTTGAAAATACAGGTCTTCTGGGAAAGTGTCTACGATGTCTTTGTTACAAGGAATCGGGGTATTTTTTATATATCTAGGTGCTATACTTCCTGAGATATCACAAAATGTGTAATGAAAATGTAGCGTGGACAGTCTGACTCACGCGTCGTGGTCCTGTACCAATTGTTCTAACTTCTAAGTTCTAATCTCTACTTAGATGTTTAATTATTAGTGGGTTATTCACTCTAGCCCTCAAGTAAAGTTCTAACAATTGAACATATTTACCAACTTCTGCTTTGTACTTTCTACCTATAATTGTTCATCAACCAGTGGATTATGCACCACAGCTCGCAAGCGCTGTAGAACAATTTTCTACAAAGAAACGATTCGTTTGGGTATATTGTCCCCGTGAAGTCCTCGTTCTGAATTATTCTCATAATTTCGTTCCTCTTATACACAAATCTATGCATTCTATTATCATTTTCATTTAAAAAGCATTCTTGATTATTCATCCAAATTCATATTGACGAGTTATTTGATTGTCACAATTCCTCACATCAATTTTGTTCGTTATGTGAGAAAATGTTGAGCTGAATTGCATCGCCATTGAAAATTGCTTAATAATGGGTTGTTGCCACGTAGACGATATGTAACCGTTCACACCACAAACACTCTACAAACAAACATTTTCATTTGAGCTGATGATGAGCACTTCTGGGGTGAAAATCTACTAATTTTTTCATCTCCCTGCAAAATTTTTACATTTGGTAAAAACTGTTCTACACTCACGGAAAAGTGAAAACCGACACATTTTTGTGTTTTGTGGTTTACTGACTTTATTGATTTCTCCATATAAAAATACAAGCAAAAATTCACAAATTCAAGTAAACACAAAACCAAAAATGTGTCGGTTTTCACTTTTCCGTGAGTGTACTAAAACTAATCAGCATATCAAGTTCCATGGTTTGACTAATGATTGTCAATAGATGCCGAAATGTTGAAGCTTCTAAAATTTCCAAGAACTCGATGGTTCTAATGACAAAGTAATTGAATTAACTCAAAAAATTCCTCATTCTGTTACTTTACCGAGACCTCTAAAATAATGAAAAATGGCTATTACAGCTACCCTAATATAGCAAAAATTTCATCGTGTGTCGCTAAAATTAAATGATGATGAGTCTGCTGGTCTACTCCAACTGTTAAAATGGCTTTTTAAACGTCAAATATTTAGAGGTAGATATTCCTTTCGCATTGTTTTTTGAAATATTTATGTAATTAATTTGGACCTTTTCCCGAATCGCTCGTGTACTTTGTAACTTTGACGTTTTAAACGTCATTTTGACAGTTGGATCCCAACAAACTCATCAAGGTGAATTGGAGATTTTTACTTTCGTTGTTACATATTGATCATGAACTCAGGAAAAGAGTCACAGACATTAAGTGAAATCTAAATGATGCATTATTATTGATACAATTTTAGGTGCATGTAATCAGACATCCCCCTCATTTATTCGAGTTAGGCGGGGAGAAGTCAGTGACGTGACAATCTATTGTTTTGATCTTAGCAAATAATATTCAACGTGAAGTTGGCAGCAGCTGCGCACACTGGCTGCTTTTTATAAAATTTCTTTGATTTTTCTTGAATTTTCGCGATTTTTTTTGCCTGAAACTTAATTCAATTTTGAAATTTTCGAGAACTCACTCACAATAATTCCTTGCAAAAAAATTTCAAGAAAATAACGAAAATTTCGCGAAAATTTTCTGAAAGACAGACGGTGCTTGTGCCTGAGGTCAATTTCATAGCTAGAAAAACAGCTGATTTTAAAATTTTTCAATGAATTCTGTTGATTTTCGTAAATTTATGAATGAAATCAACTGCAGCTAACTTCACGTTGAGTATTACTTGGAGTTTAAGAGAGCCAGCAAAAAAAGGCAAAGAAAAATTTCTCAATATGACAATTTGTTTCATTAGATTATAGTATATGTGGCTAGCCGCCATATCATGAGAGAGCATATCTACTTTATTTTCTTGCCTCTAGGACTGATGTCAAATTACTCGAGTGACAGTTGACAGTTCTTTGTCAAAATTCAATATTTGCCATTCAACATGAAGCTGGTTGCAATTTTGACATTTCATCCATAAATTACGTTTGCTGTGAATTTAGTTGGATTTCTCACACCCCAACTCCATTCATAAATGAATATTTGGCAAAGAACTGACACCGCTGACACCCGGGTCGGTCAAAAACATTTATGATTTCAAATAATTGATAGACTACGGAATTGTTTGAACTTCTCTTCTCTCATTTTGGAATGCCGTTTTCATTCTCTCATTTTGACCGCAGTCCCCGAGGCAAATTTAATGAGAGTGGTTCGAAATAGCTCTCTGAAACTCCTTTATGGAAAAAAGGGTGTCACGCCACTGAGGAAAACGTATGATTAGCGCTGTTGAATGAGTAATAATCGTTTTACTATTGACTCTGCGTCTTTTCTGCATAGTAAGTAGTCTCAAATTTAATTCAAAAAGACAATTTCATTACTAATTGGCTAATTCCATCGGTACGCACACATTGTCGCTACCATGTCACCTGGGGAACAAATGCCTAATAATAAATCACATTGAAAGATTGAAAGAGATGAAATTCGTTACCTAGGGTAACGGTACCGATGGAATTAGTCATTTGGTACTCAATTTGGGCAGGCGAATTACGAACCACGAAGATTCGACTGACCTCGATGTCAATGTTTAATTTCAATTTTTTGCATTTTACTTTTCCCAAACTTTTGCATTTCATCAACACCATTGCTCCGACTATTCAAACACGTTTCTACAGAAATAAAATTATTTTCCATGAATTTATGATAATTGATAGAGTTGACACTTATGCTCATTACTTCGTACAGGACTAAAAGAATACTTAAGAAAGTTTCCAATAGATTGATCCCAGTTAAATGAAGTGAACTAGAAGAATTAGATTGACAGAAGCACGTGACTTTTATTACAGCCGAATGAATCAGCATACGCTTCACGTTAAGTATTTTAATTTGAAGCTATTAAAAGTTCTTTGAAATTATCGTACAATTTAAAATTGTGTTTTATATGTTTATCAACTGACACAATGCAAAGAGAAAAATAATTTATCAGAAAATCACATCGGGAAATGTTTACCAACTTGGCATTTTAAAATGCATATTATACAATCATGTAACATATTATTCCACATAAGTAGATTCTGACACTGCAGAAAAAAACCCTTGTAACTAAACAAAAGCACACCCTAAAAACCCTTCAACTCTACGTACAGTTGAAAGACAAGAAAGAAACATAGCAATTTCAGTTGAATATCTCAAATATTAGGTGTACAACAAACAGAATACATTTGAAGACTCACCATGGCAGAAAATAAAATTAAAATAAAAAACGACGAAAAATTTTCCGACAGATAGACAGACAAGTTAACATATGTTGTGAAGTTGATTTATTGCGTAGTGCCTGCATGGGTGTATTATTATATAAATATGTAAGTGCTCCCGTAAATCGACCTGGTAACCTAACAAACCAAGAAATAATGTTCACTCCACTTTATCCAACCACAAAATGTTTGAGATGTTCCTGCCACAGCAAGTAACCTTTCCAAATGAAACTGAGGGTTTATTATTCACAAAATGAAAGAAAAATGAAAAAAAAGGAAAGCAAAAAAATGGAAAAGAAAAGAAAAATGAACAATGAAAATGATTGTTTAGTTTGGTAAAGTTTTTAGACTATCATACTTGTATAGGAAATAAGAAAAATCAAGGAAATGAAACGATGGTCATAGGAAAAAGAAAAACGACAATGTATATCATGGGTGGACAGTTTTTTGTATAAGTTTTGAGCTCTTATGTATGAACTATTTATGTGTAATTTATGTCCTTGTTAAAGCCGATTGTGTTTCCTTTTTTAAACAAATCAGGCAAATAAATGGCATTTTGTAAATATTTAGACCGGTACGAAGAACGTAGTGCTTCGAAAAGGGGTCTATTGCGTTTACCAGTCGAATTTCGATCCGAGAGGAGCGGGGGAGGGGGGAAAGCATCGTTCATGGTCCTTAGATGGAGAATCAACAATAAAACAAATGTCCGTCCGTCAACACGATAACTCGAGTAAAACTTGAATCTAGGGCGGCCGACTTGAGCCGTTTAAGTGGTTTTTAGTCTCGAGTAAATTTTTTCCGATTTTCAACAATGAGCCGTTTGCATGGAAAACATTTTTTGTAGGAAATATTATTCTGAGCAAAAAATTGTTCTACGCTATGCCAAAATTATGACGTTTTTTTTTTTAACTATTTATTTAACTAGAAAAAAAATAACATTATAGGCTGTTAGCCTGTACATGTTCTTGTTATCAATCTATAACAGTAAATATATTTAATCTTGACGTTATATATTTTTTTAATCAAAAAGTAAATCAAATTATATTAATGAAAATAGAAAGAGAAAAAAAAACAAAAAAAAAAACATTTTTCTTTCCTTTCACCTTTTTTCTATTTTTTAGTAAATCAATAAATCAAAATGTATAGAAAAAAAAACAAAAAAAAACATTGAACAAATTAAACCAAAAAATGAATTTGACAGACGTAGGGCAGCAATAGCGTGTACACACGTCTCACCAGGTAAAATTATATTCACCTGAAGACCTGAACAGGTTCAATAGAAATAACTTCAAACGGTACTTAAACGTCGCCAGTCCTTTAATATCTCGTATATTTTGTGGAAGGTTGTTAAAGAAACGAAAGCCACGGTTTACTACGGTACATTGACCGGAGCGAGATCGAAAAAAGGAAGGGTAAAGAAGGTTACTTCCTCGAGTATAGTGATCATGAACGTCTGAACCTACTCGAATAGCAAAGTCGTTTTTAATAAGATCATTCTTCAACATATACACCAACGTTGCAGTCTGCATCGCATTGTAATATTCAATTGGCAAGATCGTGGCATTGAAACATAGCCTAGCAGATCCTCTGCCTTTCAGTCCGTAAATATTGCGCAGTGCTTTTTTTTGCAGAAGAAGCAATTTGTTGAGCGCGTAACGGGGAGCACTGTTCCAAATCGGGTTGAGGTAACTGAAACGAGAATGTACGTACGAAAAGTACAGATTGAACAGAACAGTCCTGGGAACAAAGTGCTTGAGGCGTCGCAAGACGCCAATCAACGGAGAAACTTTCTTGCTAATTCCATTCACTTGGTCATTCCACGTCAAATATCGATTCATTTTCAGGCCCAAATATTTCACTTCATTAACTCTTTTTACAACTTCTTTCCCTACATTCAACACAAAACCTTCCAACCCATCCTCTTTAAATATTATGTAGTTTGTCTTCGCGTTGTTTACCGACATCATATTCTCAGTTGACTCACTTAAAAGATTCAAGTCACGTTGCATAGCGCATTTCAGATCCGTCTTTGTACCCGCCGAGTATTTGAACGCAGTATCATCTGCGTATAAATATAGTTTACCCTTAAAGCCCATCGCAAACAAATCGTGAGAGAATATAACAAACAAAAGAGACGATAGAGTTGATCCTTGTGGAACTCCGCAAACGACTTCCCTTAAAGAGCTAGTTGCTCCGGTCACACTAACAAATTGTTTCCTGCTGCTCAGATAATCCCTGATCAGCTCAAAAGCGGCTCCACCGAGGCCAAGGTTTCGTAGTTTATCCAATAGGATCAGATGGTTCACGGAGTCATAAGCTTTCCTAAAATCAACAAAAAGACACCCAACTATGAGCCGCTTATCCATGTCGCTAGCGACTTCAGAGCACAGATCTAAACAACAGGCTAACGTGTTCGACTTCTTCAAAAACCCATACTGTTTCATCTTAAAGAAACGTGTAGACTCCAACTTTGTATATAATTGCTCATAGAGAACTTTTTCTAAGAGCTTTGAAAGTGTCGACAATAAAGAAATAGGTCTGTAATTGCTCATATCAGTTGAGTCACCGTCCTTTGGGATAACAACCACCTTGGCTACCTTCAAAATGTCGTCAAAATGGGAAGACTCGATACATCTGTTTATCAATGATGTAATGCAGTTGCATAACAAATGTTTGTTCCGTTTTAAGAATCGAGCAGTGATGCCGTCGTTTCCGGCCGCTGAACCTGCCTGTAACTTATCAATTTGAATTGACACAGTCTCAGGAGTGACTGTTTCGAACACAAAGTTGTTTAGGAAATTTGAAACTGGTTGATTTTTTTTACTACGAGGAGTTTCGGCTCTATTCGCATTACCCACAGTTACAAAATATTTATTGAACTCGTCTGCTACTTCTTTTGGTTTATCAATGATGGAACCGTTAATTGACAACCTGGGACACTGTTGAGGGTCGGGTGATTTATTTGAAAGAGCCCTTTTAATTATTGTCCAAAATTTCTTCGGGTTGTCTGCTGTACTGAATTGAGCAGCGTAGTATTGTTTTTTCTTAAAACGGATTCTATAAGAGATTAAACGTTTCAGATTGGCCAATCGGGATCGATGCGTGAAGTCGTTTGGAAATCGAACAGAGAGATGATAAATTTTATCACGACGTTCGACTAGTGATATAATTTCATCGTCTATAAATGGTTCAGATGTCTTTCTCTTTGTTGTTTTAACCGTTTTCTTATGCTTTTCCGTGGAATTTTGCAATATCGTGATAAACGAGTCAAAATTAGTGATCTTCGAGAAATCTATGGATTGTAATTCTTCCGTTAAACTCACGTGATCTATCTTGTCTTTATAGTAGAACTTCTTATTCTTTGGCATCCCTACTTCCAACCCGACAACCACTCCTCTGTGGTCACTGATGTGTGGCTCTATCAATTTGATGAAATACTCAACCCCACTCTCATTCGAAATCACATGGTCTAGGATCGTACGACTTGAACCTGTAATTCGAGTTGCATATCTTGGATCAATCTTGTTCAAGAGTTCAAATCCATTGGAATTGACTACGTCTTGATAATGAGAAACTTCGGAGCCGCTGTTCAACAGATCCAAGTTCATATCCCCGAGCAATATCATCCGCGCGTTGGTTGTCAAAAGATTGTCAAAAAAGTCCATAAAGTTCAGGAAGTCATTCGACGTATCTCGGTCTAATGGACGATAGAATCCACAAACATTCAAACGAAGTTGTGGAAGTGATACTACCACTACGTTAGAGACGCCAGAGGAAGTGTTCAAGATTTGGTTGGATTGAAGCATTGAGTTTACAAAAACACTGACTCCACCACCTTCTTTTTGTTCTCTAATACCGTGGTAGGCTGTGTATTTTTAATTAATTATTTTCTGATTTCAAATATTTGTCACACACGAAAATTACTATACTTGACTATATCTATCTCTTTTCTTTTTAGTGATTCTCTCACGAAAAAGACTATTTTTGCTGGTCAAGTGCTGCTTAATAAAAAATTCGAAAATGGAAAATGTACTGAAAGCGCACTTTTAAAACTAAAATATAAAATCAGCATAGAATTTTCGATGCATGTCGTAGAACAATTTGTTGTTCTAATTGTATTTTTGCATCGTTTAAAAATAAATTTCGAAAATGCAAACGTTCCATTGTTTTTTGTGTGACAGGTCTGGGCATGGCCCACAATTCATGGAAGAAACTTTTTTGATTTTGATCCCTTGGCTTTAGCTAGGGCACCAAAAACGAGTCTCTGCTAGGACCATACGTGTTTTTTGTATATAACTCGAGTAAATCTTTTTCGATTTTCAAAAACTTTTTTTTGTTTTAAAAATCTGGGCACGGCCGCAATTTATGGAAGAAACTTTTTTAGATTTGAGTCGTTGGACTTAGATACGGTACTAAAAATGAGACTCTGCTAGGGCCCTACGTGTTTTTTGTACATAACTCGAGTAAATCTTTTCCGATTTTCATTTTTAACCGACACATCTATGAAAGCCCAACAAATTGTACAAGAAACTTTCTTGAGATTGTGCCCTTGGACTTAGCTAGGACACTAAAAACGAGTCTCTGCTAGGGCCCTACAAGTTTTTTATGCATAACTCGAGTAAGTCTCTTCCGATTTTCAAATTTATTTTTTTAATAGGAATGTCTCACATTTTATCGAAGAAAATTTTTTGATTAGAAACCCTTGGACTCAGCTAGAACCCTAAAACTGAGCTGCATCTACTAGGGCCCAACGTGTTTGTTTACATAAATCGGGCAAATCCGAACCGATTTCGTAGATTTTTTTTCTTTTTGAGAGTTAATCGATTATCGAATTATATTCAAACACAAATCTGGGCCCGATACCTGTACTTAGGGCTCAAGTGAGCCTCAGGTCGGTCGGCCCTAACCAAAAAACATTTCTTTTCTATGTTGCAGAGCGAATTGAGGGAAACATTTTTGTATGTGCAAGTATGTGTCCGAGGTCTCTACTTAGGGTCCTAGGTCGGTACTAAGGTCGGCCCTAGCCCAAAAAATTTTTTTTTGCTATGTTGTAGAAAAAATTGAGGAGAACATTTTTCTCTATTAGGGGTTCAATTTTCAATATTGCCCTATCGGCAATTTCCAATACAATATAATGTGGACGTAAGGCAATATTTACTTATATACTTTCGAGTCTTTTCGTAGCATCAACTCTGTTTGCCCCATCTGTTCCGATAAAGGTTCAGGTCCTTCATATGTGTTTTTTTTTACTTTCACCGCAAAACATTTAGATCATAGAACTTTTGATTATCACAGTCGGCTTCGGCTTCGATAAAATTGATGAAAAATAAATGTTTTAGAGGAATATTTTTGGCCTTAGGATTACGCGTCTATTGTGTTCGTCACCACATTTGTAACATTTCAAAATAAGTTTCCAGAGTTAGTGGTTTTTGTGCTTTGATGAATTAGGAATCGAGTTCAGAGAAGAAGAAAATTGGTCGAAGAAGTGGTAAAATATTAGGGTGAAACTTATTCTTATTGCACGTTCAACAAGAAAATTACTCGTTCCGTGTCAAACGAAAAATATGATTCTAAGGGAAAGAAAAAAAATTTGGTGAAGATCGGTTGAATGATTAAGTCTAGTATGAAGAGCTTAACTCGTGCTGCTCAGTCATTCACTTAATGAGTTTTTAGGAATATTCCTTTGATTACACTAGCCGACAGAGATTTTGTGATGAAGAAAAGAATGATGTAGTCTGACGTATTTTGATGTGTTAAACTTCTTCAATCACCCACTCAAGCAGAGATATAAGTCAAACAGTTTCACCAACGTTTAAAAAAACCACGTTTTTTATTACTTTTCGTCCGTTACTTGGAAAATCCTATAACGAATTTATTCAAATTGTATATCGTAATCATTAGCTTTACGAAAAAAAAATGATTTTGAAAACCGCATAAGATTTACCCGATTTATGTAGAAGAAACACATTAGGCCCTAGTAGAGACTCAGTTTTAGGGTCAGAGCTGAGTCCGAGAGCTTTTAATCAAAAAGTGTTTTTTGATAAAATGTGGAGCATTCCTCTTCCCCACCTTTCGAAAAATTATTTTTTTTTTAAATTGGAAAAGATTTGCTAGACTTATGTACAAAAGCGGGCCTCGCTCAGTGGTTCTTGGTCCGACAGTGCCCAGATTCCATAAAAGATTTTTCGACTAGCTTTCAGGGAAAAAAAGTTCTTGAAAATGTTCATGTTTTACTCGTGTTACACAGACGGACAAAAAATTTTTTTGCAGACAGATTCGACATCTACAGCCCTGTGTTAGTTACGAGTTTCTTTCGTACTTTTTAAGAACAAAGGAAAAGAAAATAGGAGCTCGTAACTAAATCCATTTCTAAACAGGCTCGTAACCGGTGCTTTTGTCCTATGTGCCCACGTAACGCAAGTATGCCGTAAATTTGTTATTTTCTATAAACGAAGTGTGTGCTTTCGAGCCAGGAGGTTATGGTAATTAAAATTTTGAAACAAGACGAAAGAAACGTGATAATGAAAAGTCCTTGTAAGCCAATTGCCGGAAGCATTATTAATATTTTGTTAGATTCGCCATCCTCTCTTATATAGGTAACAGGAGAAAGAACTCTGAATTCTGAAAAATCACTAAGAATTTTCTGAATCGACGATTCGGTGGTGTCTATCATTGACGTCACCGTCACGTCGTCGTATTTAATAATTTGTATACCGCGCATTATTCCGAAATGCAAATTTAGCTGCAGCTAAAATTTAAGTCCGTATTACACTGTTCAGTACGGACGGGAACTTTTAATTTCATTTTTGTTAACAAACTAGCAAAAGAGAATAAATTACCAGCAGATTATTTCTTTTCATTACCAGAAAATCAACCATCACAAAAGAAAAAATTCTGCGAAACACTGGACTTTTCGAGATGATTACATAACTTAGAAAATGACGAAATTAAACTATTGCAATAACAGCGAAAATAGAAATGTATCATTAAATACAGGCACATTTCAAAGGATTATGTCCAGACATAAGATTTATGGTTTCCAGATTAAAAATACTCCATCCCGACACAAAACCCATATAGAACGTAACACTTACAAAAATCGTTCAATTCATTTAATTTCATCATGTGATAAAAGAGGCAAAATTTTTCATATTTTTAATAATTTTCTTGTTTCTTAAAATAAAAATTTTTATTAAAGAAATGAGAAACCAACTGTAATCGCTGTGATATGAAAAATAAAATTTTCATTAAATTTTATCGTGGCATCCGGAGTTCAAAGAATATTAAACGGAAACTATTCGAAGGAAAATTATCATTTTTCACTTTTAGTCTGCGAAAGTTCTTATTCTCGTCTCGGACATACGATGCTCGATCAATCATATTGTCGCTCTCATGATGAACTAGTCTATCTACATATTAAGAATCGGAACAGGGCGACCTGTTTCATACAATTCCACCAGGTCAACCTGGTCAGGTTGTATGAAACAGGTCGACCTGTTCCGATCCAATGGAGATAGACTAGTTTGTCATGAGAGCGACGATATGAAAGTTAAGGGGAACAAAGAGTAGCTTTCCATATTTTCTTCATACGCTCGTCTGGTCTCCAGTATCGATTTGGCTACGAGATTATTAGATTAAAGCGCCACTATCGCCCGCTCGCTATCTCTTCAAATGATATTCACAACTCCTTTAAACGGCTAGAATCTCTGCTTGGAACACTGTCACGAAATACTTCTTCCTGCCATCTCAATAAAGTTGTTAAGGAAACGTTACCGCAAGGTTGGAATCGCTGATGACGAGACAAATAACGTCACGCTCAGAGGAGGGTGAGAGGCCCAAGAAATGTGAAAGAAAGGGACGGAGGAGAGGGAAGTCTCTTATCAAACATGACGTCAGTTTATTTCCATATAAAAGAAAATTATAAATTGCTTTTTGGTGTAGGGTGAGGGTATTCAATATGTGACGTAATATCGAGCAAGGCTTCCAGCGGGGTCTTAAGACAGGCGTTGTGTTTTTGGATCTATCAGCAGCCTACGACACTGATGGAAATGAGGGTTAATGCTCAAGTTAAGTCATATAATTCCATGCCGTAGCACACTTCAGTTTGTAATGAATATACTGTGACCGGAGCTTCCACGTAAAAATCAGTGGGAAAACCAGCCGTAAAAGAGTTCTAAACGATGGTCTCCCAAAAGAATCAGTGATATCCTGTTTACACGATGGCCTCCCACCAACTCAATCACGCAAGTTTATTTACGCTGATGACATCGCAGTGGCGGTCCAAGCAAGGACATTTGAGGAGTTACAAGACGCTCTAACCGACAAACTAGCCACTTTGTCGACTTATTTTAAACAGTGGCGACTACGACCAAATACAGACAAGACGGTGCATTGTTTATTTCACTTAAACAACCACCAAGCAAATCGGAAACTAGACGTCAGGATGAACGGCGAAATTGTAAAGTACAGCCCCAACTCTAAATACCTGGGAACACCTATGGATCGAAGCCTCACATACAGAATGAACGTTGAGTTGATGAAAACGAAGCTGAAGCCACGAGTCATCCTACTTCAAAAATTAGCCGGTTGTACAGCGGAAACCCTCCGCATCACCACCCAAGCGATGATACTGTCCGTAGCCGACAACTGCGCACCAGTGTGGATGAACAGCTGCCACACAAACAAAATAGACACACAGATGAACAGCGCACTGAGAATCGTGAACGGAACGGTCGATCCAACGGAAGTGGAATGGCTGTACATCCTCAGCAACGTAACACCGAAGGCAGGAATCTGCGTTAAGGGAATGCAGGAAAATCAAAGCTGATCTTGATCTACCCATTCACGCCGACCTGGATTCTGCCCCGCCTAGTCTACGACTACGATCAATAAATCCTTTTTGGAGTTTCTATCGTCAAAGCTCTGAGATCCAAGAGCTTAAAACCAGATGGAGGAATTGGTGGCGAAACGCATCTGTCGCCAACAAAGATCTAATAAGCGACCCAACGGAAAAGCTTAAGGACATGGACTTAACCAGGCGTCAATGGCTTAGAATCAACAGATTCCGTACGGGACAGGGATGCTGTGCGTTTCTGTTGCACAGGTGGAACTACGCCCAATCTCCGCTTTGCGATTGTAATAACGAGCAAACGATGGAACACATCCTAAACCAATGCCCAACGCGTCGCTTGAACGGAGGCCTGCAAGAACTGCATTTGGCAACAGACGAAGCGATAGAGTGGATCAACGGGTTAGACATCAACGTATGATGATATCAATGTCCTTTGTTGCATAAGCTTAATAACTACTAACGTGTTAATGTATTAACGTGCTAATAGACACTTTTAGTCCGCTCGATTTTTGAATTTTAAGTGAAACTTGAATAATTTGACACAAGATGGCACTATGAAAATCTATTGTTTGTGTGCTGATTTTACGGATATACCGTACGTAATTACGCATACATGTACGAAATTCGATTGTAACGCAGTGAAAAATTTAAAATTGAACCGCGCTAATGCGTCCATTTTTAAATGTAACTGTTCTAGTTTTGTGTTATTTTCTAAAGTCATTTGAATAAATAAATAATTGAGGGGTAAGCAGCGTGACATTGGGGAGGATGTCAATGAATCATTTGGTGTATCCCATGAAAAGTGCATATTTCGACGCTTGGTATGAAAGTAAATATTTTTTGTTCGAACACACATGAAATGGTGCAGAAAATCATTTAATTTAAAATTATCAAACTTTTCCGGATGTATAGAAGCCATATCCTCTCAAATAAAGTTTCTTTTATAATTTATCATTCATATGTGAATTGTTACGATTATGGCTCTTAATAAGAAAGTGAAAAATCGAAAAACTTTGTCCATATATTTTGCAATCACACACGAAAAAAAATTTATCCAAAAATCTACCAAACCAATTTTCATATTTCCATCCATTGAAACTATCATAATTGAGCATAACTTTTGCTTCGTTGAGCACATTTCTAATAGCGTTTCTTTTTATTGTTTCGCAACGTTTGATTTTGTGTATGGGATGGAATCGTTATACTCTACGATATTTTTCCATATATTGATATTGCTCACTTGTATGGAATTTTCTCCTCCTTAACAATTTATTCTTATTTCTAATAATTTTATGAAAATATGGAATATTGAATAAGATTTTTTCGATCAATTTAACAGGAAAAGTCGAGGAGGAAATGTGGCACCGTCTATACGCAAACGTTATAAAGACTTTCAGCATTTCCCATGACGTAACGTATATACTTGAGGAAAAGTTATTATGGAAACCTTACTTTGTTATATCGTTTTTTATTATGGACAAACTTTTGTCCATCAAAGTAAATCCAATATTTCGTCAAAGTAAAATATTTGCTCAATAAATAACATTTAAGGACTTGGAATTCTTCATAGAGTAAAAAAAATTGGAGGTTTTCACTTATAGCGGAAAAATAGAAATTCCTCAAATAAAAAAAACCATGAGATTGAAATGGATAAGTAGAAAACTTCTTCGAGAATGAATTTAAATTGAAATAATGTATACGGCTCAATGATTTTTTGTTGCAGTATGTAAAAAACTTCACTTCTTATGGAAACATTCGCTTAATATCGTGAAATGATTCCATTTCGCGTGTACCATACTATTTATATTTTCGTACCTTGGTGCCGTTAATTTTTACAGGATTTACAAGATGAACGGGTTCGGAATAGAGGTGTGCGGGTACGCCCGATTTCTCGGCCCGTTCACAAGTCCGCTCACAGTATACCGGGCGCGGACTGCCCGTTTTCAAAATCGAACGGGCACGGGTGGGCTCGAGCATCTTTATTTAGAAAACTGGCGGGCACGGGCTTCCCGTTTTCAAAATCGAGCGGGCGCTGGCTGCCAGTTTACAAAATCGATAGGTCGCTGGTGGTCTCGGGTATCTTTATTTCTAAAACGAGCGGGCACGGGCATGCGAAAAGTAATGCCCGCACACCTCTAGTTTCGAAACAAAGGATCATCAGATCTGTGTTTCAAGGACCAGAAATGGACCGACCCAACCTGATAAATCCAAAGAAAAAGTGTCTGACGTCAACATGTCGTCAGTTTTGTTTTGCGCAAGTCAAAATAAGTGGTGTGTTTTGCTCTGTGTCATGCTATAACAACCAAAATCCACGACAGACCACGACAACGTCGACTTATGTCACAGTGCAATTGACTCCATAAGGTGCAAAGCACACCATTTTTCGTCGCTTGACATATGAATTTCTTCATGAAATCTTGCATAATTTCACATAAGACTATTTCACGTCAAAAATTAACTTCTTCAAAGAGCTGGCTGAGTCCAAGGGCTGAAAATCAAAAAATTTTCTTCCATAAATTGTCTGGTATTCCTCGAACAAAAAATATTTTTGAAAATCGGAAGAGATTTACTCGAGCTATGTACAAAAAACTCAAAACCACTTAGGTGGCCCAAGCTCAGTGCACTTCGTCCAAAAATACCAATCCCAAAACCGCTTTTGGTACTTGAAAAATTTGAAATTTGAAAATCGGCCAACATGTACTCGACTTATCGTATTTACAGGATGAGAAGGAAGAGGCTTACAGGGCGTTTAAGCAGGCTGTTAAAGCTCTAGTTAAGGAAGCCAAGGACCGGGCGTGGAGGAGGCTCGGCGAGGAATTGGAAGAAACAGGTACTTGGATCTATTTGCCTCTGTTAATCCGGTAGTAGAACCTGATAGGGAAACATGTCCCAGCTCGGAGAGTGAGAAGAAAATCACATTAGAGGAGGAGTCACCAAAGGTAAGCAAACTGAATACAGGAAAATCCGCAGTTGTAGACGAAATTAGGATAGAATTTATTAAACATAGCGGGCCAGCTGGCTCTCTAGTGCCTGCTGACTGGAGCTTCAGTGTTATTTTTCAGATCTTTAAGTGGAGCAACGGTTAACTTTGTAGCAACTTCATGGGGATTTCGCTTTTGAGCGTGGTGGGAAAGGTTTATGCGAGTGTTCAAGTAGATCTGGTAAGGGCTATAGTGGTAAAGGTTCTTGACGAGGCTCAGAGTGGTTTCAGACCTCTGAAAAGTTGTCGGGATCAGATCTTTTGTCTCAGGCAAGCTATAGAAAAGCTCATTGAGAGGAATATTGATCTGTATTTGTGCATCATTGTCTTAGAAAAGGGAACCTAGAAAAAGGCTGTTCGAGTTGCATTGCGAGTACGGAATTTGTGGAAGTTTATTGGGCGCTATTAAAAGCATTTATTCAGGGAGTAGGGCAGCGGCATGAATGTGAAATCAGTGAGGTTTTCAAAGTTAATGATGGCGTTCGTCAGGGGTCGTTCATAAAGTATGTCACGCAAAAATCAACGTTTTTGAGACCCCCTCCCCCCATGTCACACTTGTGTCACATGAGCTCGATTTGTGACGTAACAGGAAAAAATATTTAAAAACAGCGAAAAGTCATAAAAAGTCCGAAAACGTCAAGTTGTGAGAATCGGGCATTAGTATACAAGTAAGAGTGGTGTCACCACATCCAAATCCGAAATACAGCCCGGTACCAAAAAGTGATTTAAGTGAAAGCAGTAGGCTGTAGCGATGTCACAAAATGAAACAGCAAAAAGTAGAAGAATTATTAATTTTCCCAAAGACTTTTTAACACATGGATGGAGTTCGTAGACTGGGAAAATGTCCTCTACTTTTTCTGCGACATTCAAATCGATCGCCTTCACTTCGTTGTCGTAATAACCGTCAAGCCAATCGACGTGTTCAGCTTTTAACCCCGATTTTCATATCACCATTTTTTCTCTCTGACGCTTTTTTTGTACAATGATAAATTCCACAGGCTTCGTAAGTTCCCTCTTTTGCAATGTACCCCAAGGACGGATAGCACTGGTCAAAAGGTACCTCTCGCACGGTTTAAACTTGAAACTTATCGTCTCAGTCGCAAGAATAGAGAGTTTCGTCGGTCAGTGATGCACCCTCTCCGATACACATCGGCGCAGGAACAAATTCTTTCATTGCTTGAAAGTAGCTGCTTCTCGATTCACTACAGCAGCTTCAGTCTGAGCACTTCACAACTTGCAGAAAGTAATGACTTTCTCTAACATGTTTTGTCATCCAAACATACAAACACAAACAAACAAAACTTACATTGGTTCTATTTCATCAATTTCGCTTTCTTCTCGCGATATGTACTGTAAAATAGTAGGATGACCATGACCATCAATCACTGTTTCGGACCAAATTTCTTCCAATATCCTTACGGCGGCCTCGAATTTTTTCATTTCTACCTCCGCGTCAATGGTCTCACCCTCCTCGTTTAAATGGGAACCGAGTTTCTGGTGATCGATGACTCAATCCCGACTCAAAGATGCCATTCTCCTCTCGAACTCTTAATGTATAAATTTCATGTGGTTGATAATTGTATACGACTTTTCAATGTGACGTCACACTGACCTAGACCCCCCCCCCCCTTGTCACAACCTGTCACGCAAGTCCACCCCCCCCCCCCCCGGACTCGGCGTGACATACCTTATGAATATGGTCGCATGTGTCTAATAAAAAGGAATTAAGTAGCGGCACAAAGTTAGCTATTCACAACTCGATCTTCAGGCCAACGTTTTTATATGGTAGTGGACTGCGGTTATCATGTGCATGACTTGGATGTTTGTGATACGAGGGTTCTTAGGAGAATAGCAAAGGTGAATCGGAGGGAACAGTGGGACAATCATATCAGGGCAAGGATTAGCCGTCTGCGACGGTACGGGCACGTTCAGAGGATGGGTAGTAACAGGCTGCCAAAGTTGATATTGAATGCTCAGGTCCTGGTTGTGCGCTCTAGGGGAAGCCAAGGAGAAGGTTTATAGACTCAATTAACTCATATTTAGTTAGGGGATTTTCTCTGGGTGAACAAACCATCTCCTTGGCACAGGATAGGAGGGTATAGCAGTGACTTCACACCGAAAGGTATAAACGCTCTATAAAGTTTGATGATGATGATAATGATCGTGTGACGGACGGACAAAATTTTTTCGACATCTGGGTTCCACCATTCTCCCCCTCAAGTCTAATACATTGAAAATTGTTCTACTGGACAGACGAACTTTTTCATAACTGCAACCATCAAGGCACATTCGACCCAAGACACTTTGATTTGAACTTTGTCAACATTCAATGGAAAATTAATTTCCTCATCTTTATTTCGTAATTACAAAAGATATTATTTCTTGAGCAAAATTTATATGAATGGTCTCGCAATATATTCAATGGAAAATGGTTTGGGAGAGTAATAAAAAAATATTTAAAACTTTAAAATTTCCTCGAAAATTTTCAATATTAAAAGTTGTATACGACATTTTCTTTCTTCTCAAAATATAAAAAATTCACCATGCAATAAAAAAAAATCACAAATAAAAACCAAATAATTTTCCATGCAATATTTTCCATTCTTTCGCGATACTATGGAGTGTAAGTAATGCTACAACCAACAACATTTTCTGCCACAGGCTATAATAATATGCGAAAAGTCCGACTTGAAACAGACTTTTATTATCGCATTTTAAAATGTAAAATATATTGGTCTGGTGGACGATATTGGCGCCGAACAAAAAATAGTTCATGTAAATTTAAGCGAGTTTCGCATAACTGAGCCAGTTAGTGACTGCCACTGTTATCTTAAAAAAATGTATAAAAGAGTCGCATGCAGTTATGTCAAGTAGCTTTTATTGTGGAGGTTTCGTTCACTGAAAGAACGAAATGATATCTGGCTCTAATACAAAATACCCTAACTGAAGTTAAATGAAAATCTCTAATATGGTGTAACTTGCAGGGAAATTATTTTCAAAAGAAAATGTGTCTTTCGCATGATTTCAATTATCAGAAATCGATTTGCTTTTCTACAAAATTTAGATTTATGTATACATTTGTCAACAAATACATACAGAAAAAGCTAATGTTTACCTTAAGTATATCGATGCCAACTGCTAACTATGGAAAAATTTCATCTTCATAGTTGAGGTAAACATGCTTACTACGAGGGTTGCAATTAAAGTTTTTGCAATCTGGTACTAACAGTAGTGCCATCATGCTGTCAATGAGGTTTCCATAGAATTTAACATTTTCTGAGATAAGCGCCATTGACAGATCGAAAAACTGTAACTCGTTCTGTTATACCATCGTTTTGAAAAAGAGTC
Organism: Pseudolycoriella hygida; assembly: GCA_029228625.1. NCBI lineage: Eukaryota > Metazoa > Arthropoda > Insecta > Diptera > Sciaridae > Pseudolycoriella > Pseudolycoriella hygida. Next base: position 143,668,238 of record CM055403.1, read on the forward strand.
TATTTCTATAGAAAATTTTCGTCATTTTTTCCCGCCACCATTTCTAGAACACACAGCATGACAGGATCCCGTTCTTTTATCCTTTCTTAGTCATTGCTCATTTGCTCTCCAAAGCAAAAGTAAGTCTATCTCGTAAAACGAGGTAACGTTTTTTCGATCCGTCAATAGCGTTTATCTCAGAAAATGTGAAATTTTACGAAAACGTCATTGACAGCATGATGGTACTACTTTTAGTACCAGATTGCAAAAACTTTCAGTGCAACCCTCGTAGTTAGCATGTTTACCTCGTACATGGCAGCCGTGCTTACTACAAACATGTTGTGTTTACTTAAACTATGGTTGGAGAATTTTCGACACTAGGCTCCGAAAACATTTGTGGCAGACACGAGATTTTTCTGGGTGTACATATGTGATATGAAAGATAGCGCATGCAGGCCGCATGCGCATACGTTAAATACGCTAAAACGTATAGGTGATAACATTTGTTCTTATTCCCCCTCTGAGGGTCCCTCGTCTTCTTTCGATCCCTTCTTCGAATTGCGGATAGAATTGTAGGCTTGAAAACACAAACAAAACTAAGAAAACTGAAAGTTATATGGATGTCTTAGCTTAGAGCTCTTCATAAATGACCTTACGCTATTTTATCGAATTTTTATGCTCCTCACACTGTCACGCAAAATGGGACAAATCTGGTCCAAATCCAAATAAAATCATCTTCGTCACCTTCCCCCTAGAGCGTGACGTCATTTGTGAACAGCCCCTTATCTAAGAACTTGAAAACTAAAACTTGAGCTTTATATAGATTGTGTCACTAGTTTTATGTTTATCCGTATTCAGCTAAGAAAGCATGGATGACGCCACTTGAGAAAAGAGAATAGTTCTAAGTTGAGACGTTAATCCAGCTATGAAAAAAGTGTAGATGTCTGAATTTTCAGCCATCTCACGCAATCAACTAAGAGCTAAAGCTGAAAAGACAGAGAACAAAAGCCAATTCAAGGAATTAGGCTAAAAATTTTTGTATACCTCCCCACGGATAAAAACCAACAATTTAAGTTTATTGGTACTATCTAAGAAAAAATAGCGCATAAAAATTATCGCTGAGCACAGTAATACAAAATGCTAAAATGACTGGAATGAAGGTACAATTACAAGCAAAAGTTAGCATTTCCTTTCGGAGTTTTCTATAAGGCTCAGAATAAGGAACGACTGTATTCTTGATGAAGAGATTTTTCGATACGAACACCACAGAAAATGAGCAAAATGTAAATTATGTTGCATTTTGTTCTAGATATGCATGCATAGACGTCTGCAATAGACGCAAGAAAATAATTCCGCGAAAAAGAAAAGTTAATTCTGTCCGAAAGAAAAATGTGCATTAAATTCAACGATTTCCGGTTGATATCTTATGCATATTCATGTTCTCTAATTCCAGTAAATATTTTGACGTTAGAATTATGCAAATTTTATTTAATCCTCATTCAACTTGACATTTCATTATGACTGTAAAATTTGCTCATCAGCGACTTTTCGCAATTGTAATACTTTAGCCAGACTAAAAATGTCAGAAGATGAACGAAACAATCAAAAACAACCTTCGCTTAAAAGCTGTACGCTGTTCTCCCATTGTGTTACACATTCCACAATAACAAAGTTCATTTTCACATCATTGTGAGTTTATTGCGATATTCAACTTATTTCATATTATTTTTGCGAAATAAAAGTAATGCCGACATCAACCAGCAATTTGACAAAAGTATCACACATTACACATTACTATTTTTCGATGTGATTTTTCATTTATTGCACATTTTAATGTGTTCAAAAATCCACACTAGTAGGACGTTTTTCATATTTCCTTTCGATTGAAAATTTTCCGAATGAGCCCTTTGCGTGCAAAAAGTGTGCAAAAGTGTGTGTGAATAAAATCACTAAATGTACAATTGAACGTTTTTATTTTGTTACACAATTTCATTCCTTCAGACAAATTCAATTCTCAGGTCCCACAAGTTATATTCTGCATACAAAAGTTCCGAACCCCGCGTTAAAATTCGAAATTTTACTATACAAAACATATCTTGTGGGACCTAAAATTTAGGTTTGTCAGACAGAATCAATTGTGTAACAAAATGAAAACGTTTAACCGTACATTTTTTTGCACACAATATCGCTAAATCAGTCGAAAAAATGTAAAAAACACAGTGCCGGCCTGGCCCTATGGGCGCTCGGGCGACGCCCGCAGGGCTTTTTGCCCGACCCGGTCGTATCCGCACGTATTTGCAAAGAGACCTGTGAGTATCAGAACAACTGTTACACAATCTTACTGCATATTAAAACAAACACTAAAAAGTAGAGGCTTCGGTCCTACTCTTTTTCTATTGAGCCTTCGACCGCATCTAAATCGCACCAAAATAATTTATATGTACCACTGAGTTGATTTTACCAACTTTTTTTGTTTTTTGAAGTCCATATCTTTCATTCAAAACCTATCCGTTCGTAAATCGCGGAGATATAAGCCAAAACGTTCACCGGCCTTCAAAAAGTCACGTTTTCGACTACTTTTTCGATCGTTACTTCGAAAGTTCTTGACTGATTTTACGTATTTTGATCACAACACTCCTTTTGGGATTACCTTTCGGGGAAAAGATACTTTTGGAAATCGGTCAAGATTGACTCGAGTTATCGTCTCGACAGACGGACGGACAAACTTTTTCCTGCAGATTCGGCGAAGGGTAAATCCATTGGGCCTGGGCTGTCATTTTGGGGACCCAAACTGTGGCTGAAAATAAGAAAAACGAATCCAAATTTTCAAAATTTTCGCCTGCGACGCTCAAAAAAATACCTCGATTTTGTTTAAAAACTGCCAAAGAGCCTACAAATCGTCGCCTGCGGCGTCATGCGAAATCACTCAATTATTAAAATTCTTGCATAAAGGATCCCTAAGGGACCATCCATAAATTACGTACGCTTTTTTCAGTGGGGGGTCGGCCATACATTTGACATCTCAAAAGTAAATATTTTTCAGGTTATTGATGATTTAAATCTGATGGCAGCACTAAAAAAAGCGTACGTAATTTATGGATGGTCCCTAAGGTCAAAAAATTGCGTCTGCTGCAATTAAGCGTTCCTCGATTTACCTAAAGGACAAGTGAGGGTAGTCCAAAATTTTCTCCTGCGGCGCCTTGCATGATAACCTTACCTGAACACCACAATTAAAAAAAAATCGCCTGTGGCGCTAAACTCAAACAAAAGCTGCCTGTTTTTGACTTCATTGACTTCCATTTGTTTACGAAAACAGCGCCCGAAGATATGGGCTTTTTCAGATTTCGCCAGGGAGCCAGGCCGGCGCTGAAAAAACATCCCACTACTGCGAATTTGTCAAGACAATTAATTAGCAGAGCGCTAAATACACATCATCGAAAAGATGCGACTTTGTTAACTGGGATACGGTGCCAAAGATGTGAGAACGCCTAAGTGGAGATAGTGGCGGTTGCTTTGATGTACGTTATGTTTAGCGCCAATACGTAATCTTGAATTTTAATGGATCGTGCGTATGGTTTTATGTTTGTCCGTATTCAGTTATGAAAGCATAGGCGACGCCACTTGAAAAAAGGGAGTAGTTCAATGTTAAGACCCAGGGCCTATTTTTGGGAGTTTAATTCTTAAAAATTCCATAAAATTCTTCAAAAAATTCTAAAAATTCCCAAATTCTCAAACTTAAGAATTAAGGAATTTTTATGAATTTGTTAAGAATTTTATGGAATTTTCAGGAATTAAATTCTCAAAAATAGGCCTTGTAAGACGTTAATTCAGCTGTGAAAAAAGCATAGATGTCACCACTTGAGGTTCGGGGACAAGACACGATCTATTAGATGTGTTTTTTTCACAGCTGAATTAACGTCTTAACATAGAACTACTCTGCCGTTCAAACCATAAAAACCTTGAGATGAAAGAGAGAAAAGATTTCGTATGAAAAAATCCATACAAAACCTTTTCTCTCTTTCATCGCAAGGTTTTTATAAATTCTCAAGTGGCGGCATCCATGCTTTCATAGCTGATGCGGACAAACATAAAACTATACGCCCGATCTTTAGCTGTTAGGCAGCCTGGTGATAAAAATCTCTTTAAGTTAAAGAGTAATGTTTTACGTTAATTTGTCATCAAGCTGTACTTGCCATGTGCATTTAAAGTCTTACAAATTAAGGAGTCAGGATGGGTGTGAAGTTGGGAAAAGCAACGTCGTAATTCAATCGGTGAAGATATTTGGCACTGGTATTCTCTGCTGAAAAGCAACGGTCGAGTAGAGTACTCAAATTAAAAATTGAAATACTCAGTTTTTCAATATGATTTGCAATAGCTCAGTATGCAGAGAAGACCTACAAACTTTTGCAAATTTTTTGTTTTACCGAATTGATCAGGTCAAGGATAAAGGTATTACTGCACCCGAAATCCCATGCCTGATAATTTTTAGCCATTAATTCAATAGTCTTGTTGATTAAGCGAAACGCCTTTGACTCCTTTGACTATGCCCACTAATTCTTACGATTACTTTGTAAAGCACTCAGCTGCGGTTGACTCTATACTATATAATAAGGAAAAAACCATCAGTGAATATTTTCAACGAATGTCGCCGAAAATAGTAATTTTTGATATAAGTTACTTATAAAGGTATTTTAACGCACTAGATGTGAGAATGCCGATACGAGCCGAAGACGAGTTCGGCAGCACATTGTTTGCGTTAAACTACCAGCATACGTAACGTGTATCAAACAACGTTTTTTGCAATCACCGACAAAAACGAGATATTCTTTCGCATTAGTGCGTAAAAAAACCGTCATCGCACTAGTAGTAGTGCGTAAAAAACCTACATCACACTAGTGCAGCAAAATGACTTTATGCGAAACCGAAATGACGCACGAAAAAGCAAGTTTTTGTCGGTGAATTGCAAAAAAAAATCAAATTATCAGCAAAATTTTAAAAAACAATCGCCGAGAATCTTTCGTTTGTCGCTAACTTGATTTTTTCGGCGAATTTCTTTGAAAGTCTCGCTGATTTTCTTAAAGTTTTGTTTCCTTACGACGACGGCAGTATATAGTTGAAATAAATCGAATTTCGCAGTGAACTCACAATGTAAAGTATACTCGTTCGACTTCTTCATATTATCGCTTGAAGAAAATTGCAAATTCAGATGAAAAACTTTTTTATATTATTATTTTCTTCGCGCAATCATATCCACCTTAAGATGTTATATGCATATACACAGTAACAAGAGAGTTCAGTCACATTCAACTAAAAGTGAAGTGAATACCCATCCACTTTATTAACAATCAAATAATAAAAGGTGTAAGACCTGTCATCCGTGATGTGATGAATGTAATTTTCCTTGTGAAAGTCATGTTGTTTGTTCGAATTTCCATAGAAACACCGCCACACCATCCATATTTTAGCTCATCACATCTTTGTATCGCATGCGAGAAACATCTACATGATTCAAATGAAATATTATTTCCTTTGATGAAAACAAGCGCAGCCATGAATGAAAAGCCGACAAAAAAAAAGAAAAAAGAGGAAAATTTGAGAAAACGACAAGAATTTATATGTAGCGTCGTAATGGAAGATGGAATGTTGTACAAATGGAGGGTGTTTGTATTATAATTGGCAAAGAAAAATGAGCCAGCAAGTAATGTAACATTTATTTGAATTAGTTTTATTAAATTATGACCGGTGAATGTACTGCCAATCGTGTGCATACTTAAATGATTGGGGAAGAAACTTGAAGTCATGCATTAATAATGGAATGATTGTTGGTTTTGCAAATCATTTTAATGTAAAGATGAGTACATAGTTTGAGCCCAACGCTAACGTATGAAATTAATTTTTTATTTATTGAGACCTATGATGTGACTGCCCCATGTGAACATCGCAGAAACTTTTACTCTAAGCAACTGACAGTAACTTTATTTTAAAGTGTAGACATGTGATCGTATCACCATATTCGGTAAGTCGTATTAATGAAAGGGTGACAAAACAAAATAAAAAATTTTCTAATGCTGTGAATCACACGCAAAAATTTGGCTACCCGTACCCCATACATTGCGTCAACCTAAATTTTTGGGGTGTGAAATCTGAAAACACAGAAAAATTATTACGTTGGGAGGGTCCGGCATTTGTGACGCATTTTTTTAATAAATATTTCAAAAGAATTATTTTGCGTTCCGAAGCGGTAAGTGTCATCCGAATTGATATCAGTTGTTTGGAAGAGGGGACGACGACCTGCGTCACATTTCCCTTTTAAAAAGGCTTTTTGCTGTGATATCAGTTCTTTTGGAAGTAGGAAAATTGTTTTTGACGAATTATATATAAAAACTTTTTCGAGCCGCCACCGCCACCAAACCGAAGCGCGGCGGCTACTACTCCCATGGTGGAAAATGATCCGCGCAACTCCTCTACAACATATCAAAAGTTTTTTTGAGCCGCCGCCGTCGCCGAATAGAAGCGCGGCGGCTACTATTTGCATGAGTTAAAATTATCGCCACAACTTACTCTACAACATATCAAAAGTTTTTTTCGAGCCGCCGCCGCCGCCAAACCGAAGCGCGGCGGCTAATAATTTCATGTGCGAAAATGATCCCCTCAACTTACTTTACAACATATCAAAAGTTTTTTTTGAAATCGCCGCCGCCAAACCGAACCGCTTCGACTACTACTTCCATGGGGGAAATGATATCAAAAGTTTTTTTTTGAGCCGCCGCCGCCGAATCGGAGCGCGGCGGCTACTACTTCAATGAGTGAAAAGTATCGCCACAACTTACTTTAGAACATTTCAAAAGTTTTTTTCGAGCCGGCCGCTACTACAAAATGTCTATCGTACACACTACACACACTACACACACAAACACATATGCAAATATGTTTTTATATCGCCCCCCCCCCTTTTTAAAATCTCAGATGTCATAGAATCCCCAGCTGAAGCTCACTGCAAAATTTCAAGAAAAGTTATCGAGCACGATCCAAAAAAGTAATTTTTCATGCAAGTGCCAACGGAAACCAGTAAATAACTAACTAACGTAGGATGTTTTCATTCTATAGATTCTATGAAAATGCACTTTTCTATTGATCATTTTCTTAAGGTCATATCTCCGGATCCACTGAACCGATTTTAATGAGTGAAAAGACACTTCGCCTTAGAATTTACCGTAGAAAATGTTTTCTGGGGGCTACGTCGCAAGGGGGAAAATCAAAACTTAACTGTACATATCAGAGCCTATTATTTGGGGATGTTCTTAAACTTTTTTCTGAAATTTTGATTTCAATCCCTCACAACCGATTGAAAACAATGCCATTGTGTTACATTATCCGATACTTAAAACATTCATTCTACCCCTTTCTTGTTCAGCGCTAGGGAGGCCTTTACGAGGGTAGCCCTAGTGCATATCTCAGCCATCACAATTCGCAGAAAATACAATTTAGTGCCAAAATGAAGGTATATATATATAGGAGCCCAATAAAGATTGAAATTTAAAAATAAAAATTTTGCTGAGCAGACAATCTAAAATTTCGAAATTTCAACTTGTCTGGAAAGAGGCGCCCTTTATCATAAAGTTTACTGTTAAATTATTATTTGGAAATTTTGTATATTTTTTTCGGGAATTTTTGGGAAATTTTGGGTATTTTCGGGAAATTTTGGGAATTTTTGGGAAATTTTGTTAAAGTTCAGTGAATTTTGGGAACTTGCTTTGGTATATATGGTTCCGCAGTCTACGAAAAAAGTTTTTGAGGACTTGCTGATACCCATGATACTTAAAAGTTAAGGCAATATTTACTTAGATACGTTCGAGTGTTTTGCGTGCGTGATGCATTCATTGCTGCGTATGTACGGCAACATGACCGAAAATTTCGAAAACTATTTTTGTAATTCTCTCTTTGAATCGGTCTATTGCCCTTTTGGGCGATTTCCAATGCAATTTAGTAAGGAAGTCATCACTAATTTAGAATCACAACAAAACCCTCTTAAAAGGTAAAATGTGACGCAGTTCGTAAGTCCGCTTCCAAAATTAATGATATCGCTTGAGGTGACGCTATCGCAGATAAAACGCAGAAGTTTGTTTGAATGGAACCTTGTGTTAAAAGTTTTGATTTCCTGAAAAAATTAGAGCGCTTTCTTTGAAACAAAATTACGCTGTGTTAAAAAATTGCGTCATAAATGCCGGACCCAACGACAAAATAATTTTTTTGTACTTTCAGTTTTTGCGCTGCAAAAATTTGACTTTTGTTTCCTATTGCGTAGACTGTTTGAGATAAATTTAAATTTTTGCGTGTAAAAACTGAAAGTGTTGAAAAAATGTTTCCTAAAATGCTAAAAACATTCTCCTGACCAAACTCTATAACGTTCTAGAACAAATCAACTTTATAGCTATTGTCACTCCGGAGCTAAAATTCGAAAACTCCGAGCATTACCTAAAAAACCCTCAAAATTGACCACTTTTCCGCATGCCACGGCTTTTCCAGAATTTTCCCGGAAAAGCGGCATACGAAATTTTTCATTTGGGGCCGAGACTGACAATCCCTGAAAATTTCAGTAAGATCGACTGTCTAGTTTTCGAGATCGAAAATTATTAATAGATAGAACATAGATAGATAGACAGATCATCCTCGGAGCGGTAGCGAAGAGCGTGACGCAGTCCCCACACCCAAAAAAAAGTCCACAAACCCAAAAACCTCCATACAAAAACCTTTGGGACAAGACACGATGCAGCAGCATTCAAACAAGCCCTCACTCATCAAAATCGGTTGAAAATTGGCTGAGATATCGCCAATCAAAGGTGACCAATTCCTATGGAAAAATGGTCAAATCTGCTTTGCAAGTAATAACAATTTTATTCCTGTGTGGTGTGTCAACGATCTATCTATCAACAGAAAATTTTCAGGGAACGTCAGTCTCGACCCCAAATGAAAAATTTCATATGCCGCTTTTCCGGGAAAATTCTGGAAAAGCCGTGGCATGTGGAAAAGTGGTCAAAGTGGTAATGCACGGAGTTTTCGAATTTTAGCTCCGAAGTGACGATAGCTAGAGAGTTGGTTTCTTCGAGAAAGTTATAGAGTTTGATCAGCTGAATTTTTTTGGATTTTCAGAAATCTGCCAAAGTGACGCCATCTTGGATTTTTGTTAGGTATAAATTATGCTTCTTTGGGTTTTCGAATTTTAACTCCGGAATGACAACACTTGCAGAGTTAGTTTCTTCTAAAAAGTTATAGAGTTTCATCAGGAGAATTTTTTGGAATCATAAGAAAATGACTGCCAGCTGCCATAGCGGCGCCATCTTGGATTTTCGTTTATGATTTTACGGTTTTCGAATTTTAGCTCCGAAATGACACTACTTAGAGAGATGGTTTCTTCTAGAAAGTTATAGAGTTTCATCAGGAGAATTTTTTTCTATCTTGAGAAAATGGCTGCCAACTGTCAAAGTGACACCATCTTGGATTTTTTGCTAAATTCTAAATAAGAATACCTAGATAGTTGGTTTCTTCAGAAAAGTTATATAAATCACTGAGAAGAATTGGTGACACGAAGTGTTCCGAAGGCAGCCGAAGGTGACACGAAGTGTTCCGAAGGCAGCCGAAGGTGACACGAAGTGTTCCGAAGGCAGCCGAAGTTGACACGAAGTGTTCCTAAGGCAGCCGAAGATGACACGAAGTGTTTCGAAGGCAGCCGAAGGTGACACGAAGTGTTCCGAAGGTAGCCGAAGGTGACACGAAGTGTTCCGAAGGTAGCCGAAGGTGACACGAAGTGTTCCGAAGGTGACACGAAGTGTTCCGAAGGTAGGCGAAGGTGACACGAAGTGTTCCGAAGGTGACACGAAGTGTTCCGAAGGTAGGCGAAGGTGACACGAAGTGTTCCGAAGGTAGCTGAAGGTGACACGAAGTGTTCAGATGGTAGCCGAAGGTGACACGAAGTGTTCCGAAGGTAGGCGAAGGTGGCACGAAATGTTCCGAAGGTAGCCGAAGGTGACACGAAGTGTTCCGAAGGTAGCCGAAGGTGACACGGAGTGTTCCGAAGGAAGGCGAAGGTGACACAAAGTATTTCGAAGGTGATACGAAGTGTTCCGATGGTAGCCGAAGGTGTTGGAGAACAAATTTTTTCGGAGAAAAACTTTTTAGTATAAAATTTTTTTTGGAGAAAATTTTTTTTGGAGAAAAATTTTCTTCGGAGAAAATTTTTTGGAGAAAAATTTTCGGAAAGAAAAATTTTTTCGGAGAAATTTTTTTGGAGAGGAGAATTTTTTTTCGGAGAATATTTTTTCGAAGACTATTTTTTTCGGAGAAATTTTTTTTCTAAGAAAATTTTCTTTTCTGAGAAAATTTTTTTAAAAAAATAGAAATTTTTTCAACAACTGAAAACTTCCAAAACGACTTATATCACAACAAAAACCTTTTTAAAGGTATAGTGTGACTCAGTCCGTAAGTCCGCTTCCAAAATTAATGATATCGCTTGAGGTGACGCTATCGCAGATAAAACATAACATAAAACGCAGAATGATGAGAACAATAGAAAAATTGATTCTCCATTCAAAAATGTCATTTTCAAACCTCGATATCTCAGCCAATTTTCAGTCGATTTTGATGAGTGAGGGCTCGTTTGAAAGCTGCTGCTTAAAATAATTTGGAGGGGGGCGAGGGGGAAAAACTCAAAAGTTCGCCCCTATATATGGCTCCTTGTCCCAAAGGTTTTTGTATGGAGTTTTTCTTGGTTTGTGGACATTTTTTCTTGGGTGTGGGAACTGCGTCACGCCCTCCGCTACCGCAGCGGGCATGATTTCATTACATCCGTCTTCATTTATTGCGCTGACGGACATAGGCTTTGCAAGGAAACGTACGGTACGGGTCGGTGAAGCATATGTTTTTTCTTTTAATTGAGCGACACTGCGTCTATGACAAAACGATTGTAATCGACATGAGGAATTGGGGGGCATTTATACTCAAATATTATTACGTGCATTAATTTAAATTTTTTAACGAATTAATAAAATTTTTTTATTTGTCGTATTACGTCAAGCCACATGTGTTTGCCGTTGTGAAAAATTTTCCGCGAGACTACATCCTAATTGAATATTAAAACATTACTTGATCTATGAACAGGAAATAAGATCTGTAGTTTACTTTAACAAGTCCTCAGATGCTAATGAATCATTTATATTCAAATATTTAACATGTCTGGGTTGATAACAGCTGGCCTCAATTTTTTCTAAAGTTTCATCATTTTTTGTTTTTATGAACGTTTTTTCTTAGTGTCGTTTTCCAAAAACCTTGAAAACTTACACGTGAATGTACGGAGATAGGAAGGTAGATTAACCTTTTCGTACACAATAAATTTAGGTTCGACTAAACTAAAAAGAAAAATATCTTAATTCTATTGCGTAAAAACCGCGAGTTAATTTTTCCAGTAAGGACGTCGTGGTGAATAAAAAAAATTGCAGCATTGGTGCGGCGCCTTAGAAGTGACTTCATATTCAATTCATTACATCTCTCCACGTAAGGACGTTTGTATTGGCGTAAAAAACAAATTGTCTCTGAACACTTTCCACAGATTGAATGTGAACGTTGTGGTGCTGGGCCCAAACTAAACTGGAGAATTCAAGTTGTGATCTAACTAGCATCTTCGCCGTGTTCGGGTCGAATCGTCCGTAGCATTGTCGTTTAACAAACGAGAGCATAGATAAGCCCTTTTTCGATGATATCTCGATGTGATCGTTGAAAGAGAATCTATGACCGTATGTAACACGTAGCACGTTTAATTAGCTTGTCATTGATGAAATATCCTGCTACTATTGGACTCTGTTTCCGTGAAACTGACATGATTTTACACTTATCGTCGTTTAGCTCGAACCCACTTTTGCTACACCATTCAACAAAATCATTTATTGATGACTGTACTACATGGGCTGATAAGTCCGCAAGGTTTTCAATAAAAAACAAATTTTTCGTCGAAATTCTTTTTTATTCTTCAACATAGTCCCCTTCTAGCTCAATACACCGAGTCCAACGTTTCTCTAACATTTCTAGACCTGTTTTATAGTATTCGGCCCGAAGTCCCTCAAAATAGGCATCAGTTTCCGTTTCAACTTCTTCATTTGAGTAGAGTCTCTTTCCCGAGTAGAGTCTCTTTCCCTGGAGCCACCGCTTGGGGTGGGTGAGAAAACAATTTGTAGCCTAATTGTTCCAATTTGGTCATCGCTTTATGAGCTTTGTGTGCCGGTGCATTATCGTGAAGAAGCAAAATTGTCTTTCTTTGTGTTACCTTTCGTTTTTCCCTCAATTCTTCATCGAATAGGTCCATAATGCTACATAATAATCAGCATTGATTGTTCTCCCTTTCTCAAGATAGTCGTTCAATATTATGCCATCGGCGTCCCAGAAAACACTGGCCAAAACCTTTCCTGCCGATTGTTGGGTCTTTGGTCGCATTCACGGCTTTCACCCGGTTCTACCCACTGTGCCGCCTGTTTACTGGATTCCGGTGTATAGTGATGAACCCACGTTTCACCCATCGTTACTAATCGGGACAAAAATTCAGTTGGATTGCGCTTATACATCAACAAACCTCGTTCAGAAGCGATTACACGATTTTCTTTTTGTTCCGTTGTAAGAACTCGCGGAACCCATCGGGACGATAACTTTTTCATGCTCAAATGTTTATGTAAAATGTACGCGCTCTTTTGAGATGTGTACGGTCTCAGCTATCTCCCACAATTTCAATTTGCGATCATTCAAAACCATACGGTGGATTTTTTGAATATTTTCCGGTGTAGTCACCTCAATTGGGCGTCCCGAACGGTCAATGTCATCGGTGCTTTTACGGCCGCTCTTAAATTTTTTAAATTTTTTAAATGTCACGAAATTAAACATGGCATCTTTTAAAGGTTGGTACTCTCTAAAAATGATATGGAGAATTTGTTTGTGTTTCCATCTATTGAAAACCTTGCCCATGTAGTAATATAATATGTGAGTGTCATTAAGTGAGGATATGCGATTATGTACTATTTTCTTGTCGTCAGCTAGATTTATATCTTTTGTAATATCAGATCTAATAGTCGTCAAAGTAAACCAAAAAACTTAGTGGTCCTAGAATCGATCCTTGACCTACACCAGATTTAACGTCAATCATATCGGATTTCTAAGGAACGGTTTAGTTCAGTGGTAACGTACTGGCTTTCCACCGAGAATATTCGGGTTCAATCCTGGTGGGGACAAATTCTGTATAGGATTTTTCTTCAATGTATAGCATGAAAGCAACGTTCGTAGGCACATATGGGTAGTTGTGAATTTGGTGCCGCAACGAATCGTACACAGAAGAATGACAAATATCACGTCACCCATATTCGATGAATTCTGTGTACAAATATCTGAGTCTAACTTTAGACGGAGATACATTTAGCACCAGAAGAAATCCTAATGGTAAAATGCTAGCTACCGTTAGGCGTGGATCGGAATTCACGTTAAGCATGTGGTCCAAAAATGCCTGTCGGTAAAACAGATTGATGTCGGCAAACCGGCATTCTAAGCCCTACTAGTTTCCGCCCTAGTACATCACAGATGGAACTAGGTTTGTGTGTGACTTACCACTGACACAGTAAAAACGTTGGTAACGAAGATAATCCATGTGAGGAAAAAACTCACAAAAATTGCAGAACTAGTAAATAAAAATATGCAGGGGACCCGTACGTATCAGAATAGATGTGGCAAACAGAATAGATGTTGCAAAAAGATTCGAACGTATCAAAGTAAATGTTGCCTTTACTTTTAAGTAAGGCTTACTATCGGGTCAGGTCAACCTGAAAATTTCAGGTAAGGTCACTTTCAGGTCAGGTCAAAACTGACCTGAAACCTGATATGACCTGTGAGCAAAACCTGAAAATTTTCAGGTTGACCTGAAATGATTTCAACATGAAAATAAGAATGTAAGCCTTTGCCATATCCGAGCTCCCTCTTACTACAAGAAACATTGTTTCATTTGCTAATCTCGATTCTTACCAAAAGAAACAAAAGTGAAGTGAAAATTTCATTCTATTCCTGCGAAAACTGACATTATATCAAGAGAAACCGAATTTGGCACTCCTTCTACTAATGTTACTCTTGGAATACTTTACAAGGATCAATGACAAAATTCAAATTTACTCAAAAGTAAAACTTTTAGTCGTGAATTAAAGTAATTGACCAAAAACGTCGCACACCAATTAAGGGATCATTATATTAAGCGCGATGCGAATCTCATCGCGTAAGGTTTGTGTGAAAGCTCAACTTGATAGAACAAAAATTTTTTTTGTTAAGTTGAGCTTTTACACAAACCTTACGCGATGCGATTCGCAGTGCGCCGCAGCCCGTGATAAAGCCAGGAAAAAAAGTGGGGTCGAGGGGCGGCGAGGAAACCCCGCGTAGAAGGGTCAAGGGTGAATATCCCCCCTTGCGAAGTCTAAGGGTCAGAGCCCCTATCGGGGTCGGAGCCCCATGCACGGAAGGCAGCCTGCAGGGCGTAAGTAGCTCGCCGCAGGCGCGGGGGCTTAGGGGGTGGATCCCCATACATACCAAAAATAAGATTGCGACCTCCTTAGGAATTGAACACTTTTATGTTTTTCCTGATTTATTTCCTTCCTGATTTTCGTTTTTCCTAATTTGACTGATTCCTGATTGTTGCTTGCCTAATTCAGGTGGACATTTATTTCCTTCATATTTTCGTTTTTCCTAATTTTGGATTTTCCTAAATTTGGTGTTTCGTGATGTATGTTTTTCCTGATTTTAGTTTTTCCTTATTTTGGTTCCTGATTACTTGATTCCTAATTTTGGTTTTTGCTAATTTAATTCATTTTTGTTTTTCCTGATGTTTGTTTTTCCTGATTTTTGTTTTTCCTTATTTTAGGCTTCTGATTTTCGATTCTTGCTTTTCATTTCCTGATTTTTGTTTTCTGATTTCTTGATTCCTGACTTTTGCTTTCCTATTTCAGGTGAACATTCTAATTTTAGAAAAAAATTCAACATCAGGTCATCAGGTCATATCAGGTCATTTCAGGTTATGACCTGAAAATTCAGATCAGGTCAGGTCAAACTCAATTTTACCATCAGGTCGACCTGACCGGACCTGTCGTAAGCCTTACTTTTAAGTTTATGAAATTACGTCGACATTAAATTGGATTGGAAATTGCCGAAAGGGCAATATTGAAAAACCCGTCCGAAGAAACGGTGTAAAAGTCTCTCCAAATATTCAAGGTCAAGCAACCGTCAAAATAAAAAAAGTTAAAACTTTTTTTTTCAGAAATATTTTCAAAAAATGTTATTTGTACTACCGCTGATATTAGAACCGACCTAGAGCACTTAGGAAAGGCCTCTCACCCATACTTCCATAGACAAAAAATTTTGCCACTGACACCGATCTTCTATCACTTATAGTTCTCAAAATGTTTGAATTTTTCGAAAATATATTGTCTAGATCGATCCACGCTAAGATTAGCGGCCATATTGTGAGGCATCATGACATGCGTATCACCGAAACCAAACAATTTTTCCTTTGACACCGATCTTCTAATAGTTTTCAAAATATTTGTATTTTTCCAAAATAAATTGCCTAGATCGATCCACCCTAACATTAGCGATCATCTTAGGCTCGGCCCAGGCCCACGCTTTTTCTTGGATGCTTTTAAGGCTTTCACTACTTATCGAATAGAAAAATAATCACGAATATCGGATGGAATTTACTCGATTTATGTATAAAAAACAAGTAGGGCCCTAGTGGGTCCGCTTCCTTAGGGCTCTAGCTAGGACCAGCGACCCAAGGTAGAATAAAAAATTTTCAATAGATTGTTGGGCATTCCCAGACCTTTCGATTTAATTTTTTTTTTTTTTGAAAATCGGGAAACATTTACTCGAGTCATGCACAAAAAACACGTAGGGCCTTTGTAGAGAAACAGTTTTAGAGCTCTGGCTGAGTCCAGGCGCTCAGATTCAAAAGAGTTTTTTCCAAAAATTGTCGGTAATACCCAGGCCTCTCAAACAAAATAAAGTTTTTGAAAATGGGAAAAGTTTTACTCGAGTTATGTACAAAAAACTCGTTTGGCCCTAGCAGAGACTCATTTTTAGTGCTCTAGCTAGGTCCTAGGGCTCAAGATCAAAAAAGTTTCTTGCATAAATTGTCGGCCATACCCAGGCCTTTCAAACAAAAAAAGTTTTTGAAAATCAGAAAAGATTTACTCGAGTTATGTACAAAAGACCACAAACCACTTAAACGGTCCTAGTTCATTGGCCCTTGGCCCGACAGTGCCCAGATTCAATCCCAGAAAAGATTTTTCGATTACTTTTTAGGGAAAAAAAGTTCTTGAAAATCGGTTGAGTTTTACTCGAGTTATCGCGTTGAAAGACGGACAGACGGACGGACATTTTTTTTTATTGCTGGTTCGTCATCTTAGGACCATGATCGGTGCTCCCCCTACTCCCGGGCCGCATAGGACACCTTTTAGAAGAACTTCTTTCTTCGTACGGGTCTAAAAATGATCTAGCCTCTGACCCGGACGGGTTGTAACGGCGGATTATTATCATTGGCGCGCGGAAGCGATGCGCCCGTGACGCAGGTTCCCATACGAACAAAAAATTCAGAAATTTTTCTTTCTTAGACTTCGGAATCATGGGCGCGCGGTAGGAATGCGCCCGTGACGCAAGTCCCCACGAGCAAAAAATTAAGAAATTTTTTTTTCGTAGACTTCGGAACCATATATATACAGCTAAGTTTTGACTTCCCCCCCTTGCGACGTACCCCCCGGAAAATATTTTTCCTGGATTCTACGGAAAATTCTAAGGCGAAATGTCTTTTCACTCATTAAAATCGGTCCAGTGAATCCGGAGATATGACCTTTAGAAAATCGTCATGTTCCATACAAAATGTGCCTTTCATAGAAACCAAAGTTAATGGAACAGCCTACGGGTAGTTAGTTTAGTGAGTACGTTAGTTAGGTACGTAAGGTCCAGACCATTTGTAATGAAAACCCACGTGTTTGGAGTGTTTGGCTCGAAGAACGGCCGATATCTTGCGTGAAAATTTTGCCAGGCCTTCGGCTGGGCATCTACGCCATTAGCTTTTAACAAAAAAGGGGGGTACCGCGGCGTTTGAGCGCCAGGGGCGCCTAAAAGGGCCCATGAAGCCCATATGTAGTTTTTGGTGTGTGTGTGTACGGGAAGAAGCAGAATTTTGTATAAGACATGGTTGGGTGTTCGAGATACAGGTTTGGTGTCAAAGGGAAAGATGTTGGGTTGGGTGTGTAGTGTATAGGGGTGACCGCCGAAATGGCGGAAAATGGGCCGGGGGCTAAAAAAAAAACTTTTGATATGTTGTAGAGGAAGTTGAGGGGATCATTTTCGCCCATGAAAGTAGTAGCCGCTCAAAAAAAAATAGATTTTTTTTCGCCGAAAATCCCATAAAGTCAATGAATGCTGAAAGAACAGAAAAACTATAACACTGGGGGTCCGGCATTTCTGACGCATTTTTTTAATCAAAAGTGAAAATATTTCAAAAGAATTTTTTGCGTTTCAAAGCTTTAAGCGTCCCCAGTTGTTTTGGAAGAAGGGACGAGGACTTGCGTCACGTTTTCCTTTTAAAAGGGAATGTTGTGATTGGTAATTCAAACGGAATAAAAAATTCTTTAAATTCGATTCATCGTTCATTTAGCGAACTTTATTTAAGAAATGACTGTTAATACATTTCAAAATCAAAATTCCCGAAATTCTGGTTTTCCAATCTTCCACAATTTATTTTAGAAACTGAAAAAGAATAGTTCAGATTAGAACAAGTTATCAAGAACCTGTAACGGCGAGCTGGATGGTGAGACGTTCACTCTACAATAGTAGTTCTTCATACAAGTTAGATGAAGGTAGTTTAAGGCACAAGATGTGAGATTGTCTACACGACATTTAGTGAACGTTCTACATCACTTTTCAACTTGTTTTCTACTTACGATGGATCCAGGTGCGGCAGTTCGTTTTGGAGCACTGTTTAGGACGCCAAGAGTTTGACCATCAAAATTTTGTTCCTCTGTTGCGTGGTTGGCAATGGCCTGAAAATTTAGGTCCATTTCAGATCGGAAAACCAATGCGTTTACTTAAAGGAATACTTACAATAGTGGTTCCTTTCGTGTTTTGTGTTTTTCCATTGTTCAAAATGACCTATGAGAGGAATAAGAAGAATTCAGAGGATTGGAATACAAAATATCAATGGTAGACTTACCAAATTCATCCCACCTTCAGTGAATTGGTGTCCGCCAGTATTTCCAATTGCCTTTAAAAAGTCAGTCACTAGTTAATTAACTGTCAAATAGTCACTCAAAAAAATACATACTAAATTTCCATGGCCACGTTGGATTGACGCTCCTTCGACATTATTGAAAAGGGCCTGCAAAAAAATTGCATCAAACGTTCGCTAACACTTTTCAGCCGCCTTATGAGTACTTACAGCATTGAATAATCCGTTTTGAAGCGCACTTCCTCCATTAGTATTACCGGCAGCCTGAAAAACGTACGAAATTGAACTCAAAAAACGAAACATTTTATGATTTGTCGAAATATTTTTTTATAGAAGTTACCCTGTGGAGGATTTGGATTATTTTGCTAGTTGAGAATGATAATTTCTCATAGCAGCTGACAACAAACAAAAGATTTACTTTTTATCACTAGAACTGTAAATAGTAAGATTTTGCTGCTAGTGATACTTTTACTACGCTGATACTGGTAGTTATGACATGAGAGTATTTTTACTCATTTGTCAAGAAACCAATGTCAAACGTTCTATTATATTTACATGAATAGACCTGTCAAAATGTTCACCAGTGAACTTCACTAGCAATTGCTGTACTCGCTCTTGGGGAGTAATAGCAAATGAAGTAATAGACAGTTACAATTGCTGCAATTGTCACAATGTATGGTGTGTGGTTGCTATTAATAAATAGGTAAGAGTTTTGCTCTTATTATCTAGTTATTAATTCAGAAACAAAATGTGTTCCGCCGACAATAGAAAACGTGAGACAAAGAGTCAGGGAGTGATTTGCTCACAGTGGTAGTGGATATTAGGGACCATCCATAAATTACGTACGCTTTTTTCTGAACTGAAAAAAGCGTACGTAATTTATGGATGGTCCCTTATGTGTCTCGTTTTCTTTTGTTTTACCTCCTACTGGATGGCGTACAGCTTCAGTTCGATAGGATTCACTGATGACGATTTTTTTTTCACCAGTGAAACTTATCGAACCAAAGCTGTACGTGCTACAGATACATAATGTGAAACGGCTCTCTTAAAACCAGGGACTATTTTGGGAAAATGTTTTCCCTATTTTCCAAAATTTTCCCAATCATCCCAAATTTTCCGAATTTTCCTGATTTTCTCAAATTTATCCTATTTTAAAAATAGGTTCGCAGTTAAAGATAGCGTAGGTACATAAAAAAGACATTATTTGCATGCTTGCTCGGAGAAAATGAAGATTTTCTCCCTTTTTAAGCGCGAGAAGTTGGAATGTTCCTACTCACCAAAGGCGATGAGAAAATATTCATTTTCTACCACATATCGGACGCATCAAAAATTCTAACTCGAGTAAAATTTGTGACATTAGCAAATAATTCCCCTGCTTTCAAACTCCACGCTCGTTGAAATTTTATTTGCTCTTGCCACAAAATTTTCTCTGGTTGGAATTTACGATTTTCACCCCTTGTCGAAAAGAGACCCAAACTTTATTTTCCCACCTATTATTTCCTAAGAATAAAAAACAAATAAATTCAAATAAATGAGCTCCTTTCCCCTACTTTTAAGGCTTATTATGTCCCACCTATAATTTCCTCCTTAAGTTTTACTGATTTTACTGATTTTAGAAAATTTGAACCACCTGGGTCGATATGCTTCGTTTTCCACCCTTGTGATATAATATACTATTAAAACACAGAGTGACGAAAATCAGAAGCGTAACGTGAATGTGTTCGAAAAGCATCCTCTTCGTGAACATCTATGTTAGTGTACGTTGTTCGAATATGATTCAACATTGGCTACAAACTAACGATGGCGAGGGAGTGACGGAACCCAACCCTAGGAAGGGACCTGTACGTATCAGAATAGATGCGGTAAACAGAGTTGATTTTACGAAGAGACTCGAACGTATTACTAATTATAAACCTCTAATGTCCGTCTGTTTATCTATTTTTTTTATTTATGTGTCTATTTGTCTATTTATAAGTCTGTCCGTAACGATCCCGTTATTTTTGCGTTTAATTGTGTTTACACTGGCGAAGAAAAAAAAAAACTTTTTGATATGTTGTCGGATATGGTCTAAAACGTCAAGAAAACATGTTCCGAGGTGGGATATTGTTCTGAATTAAGGGAGTTATGGGTCAAGAAAGGGTGAAAATTGAAAATCGGCCAAAAGTCAGTCAAGATGTTGTGTTCGAATGAAATTTGTGTCAAACCAGTTTTTAAACGAATTTCCGTATGTATGGGAGATACGGCGTTGGCTTCTTCGAAAATATCGGAGAGTAGAATACGTAGCAAGTGCAACGCTGAATACGGTTAACGTTGAATACGGTGAACGTTGAATACGGTGAACGTTGCATACGGTGAACGTGGAATATGGGGAACGTTGAATACGGGGAACGTGGAATATGGGGAACGTTGAATACGGGGAACGTTGCATACGGTGAACGTTGAATACGGGGGAAGTGTAATACGGGGGATGTGTAATACGGGGAACGTGGAATACGGGGAAAATTAAATTGAATACGGGGAACCTTGCATACAGTGAACGTGGAACACGGTGAACGTGGAATACGGGGAACGTGGAATACGGGGAACGTGGAATACGGGGAACTTGGAATATGGTGCACGTCGAATACGGTGAACGTTAAATACG
>CM055403.1:143689652-143702253 GCA_029228625.1 Pseudolycoriella hygida
CTATCGATATTGCGCTACGGGGCGCCAGCGTGGATACAGGCGCTATATACGAAGAGGAATCGGAGAAGGCTTAATAGAGCCCAGAGGCTGGCAAGCATAAGAGTAGCAAGCGCATATCGAACAATATCCTTAGAAGCGGTATGTGTTATAGCCGGGACGATGCCCATATGCATAACGCTGACAGAAGACAGTGAATGTCATAGAAAGAGGAGAATGGAGGGTCAAACTACCAAAACAGTTAGGACGAAATTAAGAGCCGAATCACTGAGACAGTGGCAGCAAGAGTGGGACTCCTCGGACAAGGGAAGGTGGACCCATAGACTCATACCAAAAATAACGACATGGGTACAGAGAAAACATGGAGAGGTTAATTTCCACCTGACACAGTTTCTGTCTGGTCACGGATGCTTCAGGAAGTACCTGCACAGGTTTGGATTCACGGAGTCACCTTTCTGCACGACATGCGATAGGCAGGAAGAGACTGCGGAGCACGTGTTATTCGTCTGCCCCCGCTTCGAACAAGAACGAGGAGAGCTGTTGACTGTGAGTAGGCCAGATGTAAGTGCCGAAAACATAATATCGGAGATGTGCCGCGATGAGGAGGTGTGGATAGTGGCGGGTAATGTAGTTGCGAAAATAATGACGAAGCTGCAAATTGCATGGAGAGACGATCAAAGAAGACTGGCAGTTGATCTAAGAGAGTAGGTGCGAAAGCACAGCTCCTCCCCGAAGTAATGCTGTGAGGCGGTCCCGGGGAGAAGAGAGCACGAAGACTAAGGAAGGAGGTTTTAGTTGGTAGGTCATTAAAGAATGGAATCCAACACTACCTTGGTTCAGAAAGACCGGGTGTCTATGAAGATTTCCTCACCCTTATAAAAAAAAAGATACATAGAGACATAGATAGATCGTTTACACACAACAGAGGAATGGAATTGTGATTACTTTCAAACATAATTTTACCATCGAAATTGCTCATTTTTGATTGGCGATATCTTGGCTCGTTTTCAATCGATTTTGATGAGTGAGGACTCGTTTGAAAGCTGCTGCGACGAAGTTTTTTTTTCGAATATTTTGGAGAGGAAGGGGGCGAGGGGAAAAAACTCAAAAGTTCGCCTATACATCGTATCTTGTCCCAAAGGTTTCTGTATGGAGTTTTTTTGGGGTGTGGGGACTGCGTCACGCTCACCGCTACCGCTCCGAGCATGATCGGTGGACATTTGAGAAAAATAATTGAAAATTCAATGTCAAAATCAATGTTTAAAACATTTGTACCGTCAATGAAACACTTAATAACTGAAACAATCACAGATTACTAAAGGACAAATTCAGGACATTTTTTTTCTAATACCATCTGGTTGATTACACTTAATTTCATCTGGTAGTAAAGTTTTTTGATTCGAAATCACCCGTACTTATTACTATTTGACTAATACTAGTGCTGTATTCATAAGGACAAATTGGGGACATTTCTTTAGTGTGGTTACTATCATCGGGAAAATTAGTTTTCAAGAGTCACAAAGTGGTATAATTTAATGCCTTACGATTGCTGAGACACCATAACAGGACATATTCCAATATTCACATGACAAAATAGGACATATTGAGGACATTCAATTAAATTAATCAAAATAAAATTTCCAGAAATTCGTGTAATTTTGTCATACTGCCCACATTTTAGCACAAAAAGAATTAAAAGTGAAATTGAAAAGGAAGCATTGTTCAACACTACTACCCCAATATACTAAGTTCTTCCGCAGAAATTCGTTTGGACATTGAACAAAAGAAGCTTTTCAAAGCCTTCATCGTTCTTTGCCCGAACGAATTTCCGCGGAAGAATTTGATTAATTCCGTACATTATTAGTAAATTAGCCGTCAAATTGTCACTAAAAATACTCACAAAATTAATTGGTCCGTCTTGAACCGATGTTCCATCAATATCATTTACAACGGCCTGCAAGAAAGGATTGCATTAAACGTTCGCTAACATCTTTCAGCCGACTTATAAGTACTTACAGCATTTATTCCTCCTTTTTGAAATGCATTTTCTCCAACAGAGTTTCCAACAGCCTGAAAATGTGAATGTAAGTGAACAAAGTGAACTTATAAAACTTATTGATGTGACCCATTGCAAAATTATGCACTTGATGTGTAATTATGACTCGAAGCCCCATGGAATGTGGGGTTTTAACCTTATCAAATCGGTTAAATCATAGCGGAAACATTACGGAAAGCTTCTTCCGCCTCTGTGAGATAGTATATCGCGTGACCATCGAAATACTTTGCTTGCAACATTTTATACAACGGAAGCGTCTAGAAATTCCTAGCATTTCGGGAAGGATTATTTTACGTGAGATGGATGGTAATGTATCTTAATGTTTATCAGGCCGAGTAATTCAAATAAAACATTTCATTCCAAAACTTTGAGAGAAACGGAAACCCGCTTTCGAGTATATTTGGCGGGTGGCTGCAAAATTCACAATTTTTACATCGAGTTAACCACTTACGCCATTTACGACACCGATTTGCACGGTACTTCCATCAATGTCATTAAAAAAGCCCTGAAATAGATGGTTGATATAACGAATATAACCTTCTTTGGTAATTACAAATACTTACTTCATTTATGACTCCATGTTGGAAACCATTTCCTCCAATATGACCAAAAGCGGCCTGAATTCGTATCATAATCATAATTATTGACTTCAATACCTAACAACGCATCTTGTACTTACTGTATTTTTAATTGAGTTCTGGCTGTAGTCTCCTGGTACACTACCTAAGGCTGCCTAACAGTAATCATTGAGTTTAAGTGTAAACACAATGTTTTTTAATAAATTTGGTGCAAAACTTACAATATCATATAATGGTTCTAGCAATGGAACTGCACTGATCCCCTGGAAATTGATGTTTTATACAACTTGCTTTAGTGATCGATTTACTTTTATTACCTGAAAGGCGACAACAGCGACGACAGTTAACAAAACCTTCATTTTCCTTTTAAGTGAACGATCTTGTCTATGACAAAACGAATGTAAATCGACATGGGGAACTTTGGGGGTATTTATACTGAAATACGATTACGTTCGTTAATTTAAATTTCTCTGATGAATAAATAAAATTGAATAAAAAAAAAATTTAATTCGACATTTTACGTCAAGTCGAAAACAATTGTTTCAGCAAAAAATAGGTTTTAATTGAACATTAATAAAACATTATTGATCTATGAGTACGATATACGATCTGTAGTCTAATTAACATGTGCTGAGGAGTTGCACTCTTAAGAAACCTGAGGTGACGAAACAGTGTCTGTATTTAGAGTATAAACACTCTTAAAGCATCTCCTGTACGGAGTACCATGATTAGGCTCTAAATGAGTACTTAATTATTCTATTTTATTTATGAACTTATTTTTATTTTTATTTTTATTTATTGTGATTTAATGTCGGATTCACTTCAGGTTATACCCTTCATTGGGTATATAGAAGTAAAATAGAAGAATGTTGTTACTGTCCAAAACATGTTGTTACTGACAAGTTCAAAATGAACAATCTTAAAATTCGCAACCCCCATTAATATGGAAAGACATGCTGAACTAACTAATAATGATGACAAAGAAACTAAGCTATGAAATTAAAAATTGCAAAAGAATATTGGATCCACTCGGACCTAATATAGTTGGCTCGGAATGCTTGAGTTGCCTGTTCGGACCCACGGAGCATCATAATTATGTTAGAATTATGTCAATTATGTTCGAATTGATCGAGCTATGTTGTTTGTTCGAATTCATTAACGATTATACTGAACAATCTTGAGATTCGCCGCCCCCTGTTATATAGAAAGACAGGCTAAACAAACTACTAATGATGACAAAGAGACTGAGGGAATAGTCACTAATTTCTCATTTATGTATTTTATGTCTGGTCTAGCAACTTTTCCAATCATTAACTAAGATAACAACAATATTAAAACTATCTTTTCTCAACTTCAAAGATTCGACCTCGAACAAACTAAAAAATTGAGTGACTGTTTCACTTCTTTGTTGTTGCTATAACGCAAAATAAATTTAATAAACTAATATTCCTTTTACCTAAATATCAAGTGTTAGTCGGAATGATTACATCATTTAGTTATTTTTGAGAACTTTAAATAATCGCGGCAACCATTGGTTAAATGCATTAAACTCATTCACCAGATTTCATAGCCGCACATCAAAAATACATTCATTCACGACAAACATAAGAATGAAAACGGGGACATATTTTCAGAAAAAATATCACAATATTGAATAAAATTTTGCAATAATGACGTAACTCGACATGGACAGTTCACAATAGTAACATAACTCCTATTTAAATGCACTTTTTGCGTGGTGGGTTGACACTTTGAGTTTTTTAACTCCATTTACGATGCACTTTTGAAAACGCATCAAATTTTTCAAATTTCTTTAATTTCGCGCCTTTTTTCGCATACAGAAGTATATACACACGCACAGATGTGGTTTATTGCAAAATTTTATTCAATTGTGCTACGTCCGTAACGAAAGTTGCAATATAATAACTTTGGAATTACAAAGAGTTATGTTACAAACTTCTGGACTTTGAAGATAATGAATGATTTGATGCATCGTTTAGACTATTTGTTGCAAACGAAATATTTTATCTTCACTATAAAAATACCTTCTGTAAATAGTGATTCCCGTGGAAAAACCGCGGGATTTAACATATTCAGACAGTTCGTTTTTAATGAAAATACCAAAACATTTTTGCAGTAAATAGTCTAAACGATGCATCAAACATTATCTTCAAGGTCCAAAAGTTTGATAACATACTTTCCAAAGTTATTAGCAATTGAAGTTTAAGTTTCTAACTTAGGAATCTACAGTATAAACGTTGATTCTGCAACATGTCTCCGTTGTTCTTATGCATGTCGTAGTAAGTATATTGTGTGTATGAAAGTATGACACTTATTTGATGAGATTATGTTAAATCAAAAGGTAACGATAATTTGAAGATTTCTACTATATTTTTATTCATTTCGACTAGCAAGTAGTGCATATTTATGTTTGTGTTGTGATTGCTTTCTGCAATTAAAAGGGAGTTTCGTTTCCTTTGCCTTTGTGAAAATAAATTTTTTTTTATTAATGCATCGTTCGTTCGAGGTAACAAAGTATTAAGGTGGAAAAATGATTCAAGTCTCTTACATTCGACGGTAAAGATTGAGAAAGGTCTTCAACCGAGAATTTAACAGATGAATGAGGTGAAGTAACATTTCCCGCTGTCTCCTGATGAATAAATAAAATTGAATAAAAAAAAATTTTAATTCGACATTTTACGTCAAGTCGAAAACAACTGTTTCAGCAAAAAATAGGTTTTACTTGAACATTAATAAAACATCATTGATCTATGAGTATGATATACGATCTGTGGCCTAATTAACATGTGCGCGCATGTCTTGCTAATGAATTACAAGAATTAAACATTCAAATGTTAACATGTCTGGAATAATAACAACTTCATGTCCTCAATTTTTTGGAAAGTTTCGTCGTTTTTTGTTTTCACTTAGACGACTTTACGGAATTTTCTGAAAACTTTGATATCTTACAAGATATTGTATGGAGATATGAGGGTAATTGACGCCTTTTTGTACAAAAAGGAGGTATTTATTGCTCCAGCATGAAATACCTCTGGGACGAAGAACTACGTATATGAGTTTTTTCACTGGCCTCATCGTAATAGTACATTACGTCTGTGCTTCCAAATTATTGTTTTGATTCGTAGGAAGTTTGCTGCATGAGCCATTTCAAATAGTATCTCAAGGTGTACTGTTTCGATTGACCGCTATTAAAAAAGAAATATGGCTACTTTCAGCGCTTTCAGACCACCAACGCACACACACACACGATCCTACGAGTCAAAACAACAACTTGGAAGTACTTACGTACAATATTTTACATGTTGATACTCGTCAAATGCGTTTTCCGAGTCGCTTGCGACGAGGTAATGACGCATTTACCGAGCAGAAACATGTAAAAAACTTTACATCAAATGACTGTTTTAACGAGCTATCGCTAAAAGAAAATCAAAAAATCAAAAAAATCAAAAAAAGAAAATCAAAAGAAAAAAAAAAGAAAGAAATTGGAAGAAATAGCCTCTGTAAGATAAAATTATATAAACGTTTTCACAATCCTTCTTAAATAATACCGTGCCATCCGTGCGTACCATTATGCAATGTTCAGTCAAACCACTGTGAAATCTATTTTTTAATGGTTTTTATCTGGAAATTAGTGTTGTACTTAAGAGTCAATCTGCGAATTCTTCGAACAAGAAAAATACAACATCTCACCAATTTTTGTGATTATTGGCCCATTGATTCCTTGGACCAATCCGAGAAATCCGTAGAATAACACTTTTCCTTTAGAGCTGTACAGGTGTAAGAAAAATGGTTTACCAAGGGGTGGCGAAAAACAATTTTGTTTAATATATGATCGCATAGCATTAAAGACGATTGACCAAGGCCCGTACGTTAGACTCGATAGGGATCCCTTGTACGATTCGATCGAAGAGAAGCAGTGTTGGGCAAATACAAAAACGTTTTATGCGCCGACCCTAGGTATGAGCTTAGAAAGTGGAAAGTGAGCAACCCCCAAATTCCTTGTTTTTACGTCATGATCAAAACACATAAAGATCCAGATGCAGAAGGTGACATGAAAGCGCGACCAGTAGCTTCAAATATTAATGCCCCGACTGAAGCTATAGCGAAAAATTTATCCAAGAAGGGAAGATCAGTTAAAAACGGAACCGACTTTGCTCTGCAAGTGAAAGGAACGAAAGTGAATAGAAATGAAGAAATGGGGTCATATGATGTGACGTCATTATACCCGAGCATCCCGATTGAGTTCACTTTAGACGTTCTAATGGGGTGGCTTATCGAAAATAGAGTGACACACGAGCGGGTGATGGTGTATGTAGAACTAGCACAAATTTGTATGAAACAGAACTTGTTCCAGTTCAGAGGTGTGTTTTACAAGCAGCGAGAAGGCACAAGTATAGGCAACCGTTATCGAGTTTTCTGGCTGAGCTTTTTATGTGTCACTTTGAGACGAGCATAGAAAAACACCCCCTATTTCCCCGTTTTTATCGACGATACATGGATGACATCTTTGTAATCCAGAATCGAAGAATGTTCGACGTAGTGAAAGTTATGTTTGAAGAGAGGATGGACGATATAAAAGAAAATGCGGTAAGGTTTACTATTGAAAGACAGGCTGACAATAAACTCTCCTTCCTCAACACCATGTGCGAGATTGTCGATGGCCGAATAGAAGTCGATGTATACCGGAAACCGACACACACGATGCGTTTGATCACCAGCGATTCATATCACGACATGAAACATAAGATGGCGGCGTACCACTCGATGACTCATTTTATGCTTAGCTTGCCGCTGACAGATGATAAGATCGCTAAAGAAACAGCCAAAATCCTTGAGATTGGTGAAGTCAACGGGTTCACGAACCAAGCAATCATGAATATCGTCAATAAACATCGAACGAAAAGAAGCTTAGCCGAGATCTCAACCTTCTACAACGAACCACCAGAGGTAGAACCGAAAAGAATTGGAATACGATATTATCCAGAGATCACGAGACGATTGAAACCGATCTTTAGACGTATGAACATGGAATTAGTGTATCGGAATGAAGGATCTATAAGAAATTTGCTGGGGTCGACAAAAGACGAAATCCTTCCGTTGCATAAGTCCGGTATCTACCGAATACAATGCGCCCACTGCGGTAGGTGCTATTTTGGTATGTCGATTCGCAAATTGTTCATCAGATTTAATGAACACATAAACTCAGCAAAATGGCAACGAAAGACAGCAGTTGGAAAACACATTTTTAGTACCAACCACTTAATTAGCGATCTCAAACTTATAAGACCCGTTCGTCAGTTATGGAAAATTGAATACTTTGAAGCAATAGAAATCCACCGTCACAAACATGAGAATTTGCTAAACGTAGATGATGGTAATATAAAATCACCTCTGCTACGACTGTTTCTAGTTGAACGCAAATGTGATGAGAGAGTGATTGTTCTCAATGAAGACACACCCAGTGAAAGTGGGGATGAAACTTTTTACAATTGTGAGTAATTAAACGCAAGGAGAAGAAGAGCCTAGAATCATTCGCCTGATGGACGTTGGACGACGAACATATGATAGAGTCGAAACGTATCGTATGGAACTTTATGCTTGGTCTCATCGCAGATGCATGTATTATTTTGTTTCAGAACTAGTGCAAATTTCATCTGACAATAAGTAAACCGATACACGTCGAATTTTCTATTTATGTTGTTCGTCAGTTTTGTGTTACTTAAAAATGTAGTAGTTACTTGTACATGTAAATCTGTAGGTTTGTATGTAGCTTTGCCGTTTTAGTAACCTTCTCATGTAAAGCTCTTGAAAGTGTTCTTTAGTCGAATAAAGTCCCTGATGATGAATGCGTAGCATTCGAAACTAAGTTGGAACTTGAAAAATTAAAAGGCATAATTTAAAATAAATAAAGAGTTGTTTGTTCGATTCACTTTTTGTTTTTCTAATTTCATATAATTGTGCCGTATTCCGTGCCCGTTGGTGGAATCTTCGAGAGAAAAAATGAAGATTCTAAGATGTTTTAATGAGGTTAATATTTTCGCAAAGATGAATCGCTTTGATCTGAAACTTATATATTACGTAGACCTCATTGATACAAAAAGTGTGGATGCCTGTTTGCTTTGAAGGTGAACGTGTCTGAGGACCTGGAACAGTTTATGTGTAATTGGTAAAGTTATGTAATTTTTTGTGAAGGATGTCAAAATGAAGTACAAAAGATGAATAAATCATGTATTCTACAATTATTTCTACATTTAGAAATAGAAAACAATGGGATGTAATAAACTACCTATTAAATATTCGAAAGTACCGAAAAGAAATTGGAATTACCAAAAAGTATTTACACTTTACCGAAAGTTTAATCTGCATTTACCTAAAACAATCAATTTATACCTTTAAAAAAAAGAGTTTTACCTAATGATAAGTCCATTTTACATAATGACAATCGCCAAAAAAAATTCATTCTTACCTAAAAAAAATCATTCTTTCATTCATTCTATCGCATCAGAGAAAGTATTTGAAAATTCAAGTGTCTCTGTATATAAACCGACACCGACGGGATTCGAACTCGGATTCTCCCCATGAAACAGAAACATAAAAAACTGCAATTGTAAGCCAACAAACTTTGCAATAGTTAAACAGATATACTGAAGAGTAGCGAACTGCAGTAGTGAAGTGTAGTAAGTGTAACTCGGCTTTCATTTACCGGCTGCTTAATTCCAGCCACATTTTACGACAATCTATGAACAATATTATAAAAGCTAGTAAACTGACATTTGGCTTACGACGATCTAAATTGACATTTCGTACACGATGCAAATGTCACTTTAGGTCGTCATAAACCAAATGTCAGTTTATTAGCTTTTATAATATTGTTCATAGATTGTCGTAAAATGTGGCTGGAATTACCGCCCGGGTTTTTTGAGAAATACTAACATTAGGCTAAGATAGTTTTGAAATTAACCCGGGGGATATATTCGGAGAACGCCGGTGGTAGTAAATAGATCGCAGGAGCAGTGATAGTAACCGATTGATGTGAGCGACAGATACAGACCGATTGACGCTTAGTGGAATAAATATAACCTTGTTGAAGTCTTTTCGGTCAAATACTTCGTGGAGTAAACATCTCTGAGTGAAAGTTATACACGAGGAGGTGGATGAAGTGTGCCACACGATATTAACATAATCGAATAGCTTTGAGGATGATGTATTGAATTAGCGACTATTGGTTACAGTCGATCACAAATTGTTGGTTAATTAATTTGGATACAAAGAGATGTTAAGCGAAGTATAATTTAATGATTGTGACCCAAGTGAGGATTTAAGTCGTTCTTACCACCCAAACGTAACTCAGGTATTTCTAGTTTTAAGGGGTTGCGCATAATAGGCTAAGTTCTAATTTTAATTCAGTTTTCGACTTCAATTTAGACAAGGAAATTAAGCAATTTGTTATATTGTGTTTAGTTAGTGCTTGAAATTAATAGTATATTACAGCACATGCTGTACGAGGAACGAGCGAGCAGAGCGAGCGGATTAATCGCACAAGTGTTTCACCGTGTGCGAACATCAGCCCGTTCAGTAATGGCTTACTCACATAGTATGTTCTGCAGTATATTTTATCGCATAGGGAACGAGGAAAGTTTATACATGTCGGTTTTTTTTATAAAAATTTGTCAATAGCTGGGATCGAACCGGGGACACCTCACGTATGAGACGAGTACTGTACCACTGAACCACGGGATCATTTGAATGTTGGCAATAAAATTGCGTTCATCAGTTATTGTTGCAGATTTTCTTTAAGTTCAAAATCAAAAGTTAAGTTTGAAATCGAGTTTTATTCTGTAACGATTTTTTATTTGTTATGAAATCGAGTTTTGTCTGTAACAATTTTCTTTTTTACTTCTTTACATTGTAAATGTTTATGTTGCATGGTCTTTGTTCCACTGAAAATGCGCATATATACCCGTTCAATGATTACATGTATCATTTGCGTACCCACATGAAATAGCAAAGTGGCGCAGTGGTAGAGTGCTTGACTGTCGTGCGGATGACCGGGTATCGAATCCCGGCGTGTGAACTTTTTTTTAATAAATAAGATCGTTGATAATAATACAGAGTTTCAACGATACGGTACGTATGACTTAAACAGCTACTACGTAGAGCGCTCGCTCATCATGCGTAGGACCCGAGTTCGGTCCCCGGGTTCGAAAAAATTTTATAAGGTACTAAGTACATTTCATGATGAAACGCTCAACCGTTCAGTAATTTTGATGATTGAACACCCAACAGTTCAGTAATTTTCATGATTGAACACCCAACCGTTCAGTAATGAAAATTACTGAACACCTCAGCAGTCGTCCATGTAAGACCGATTTACATCAATAAAAATGTTACTAGTTTTGACCACTTACCGAGTCCCTATGCGATAAAGATTTATAATTTGTGAAGAAGAATTTCTGTAAGTTTTGCATATCTCACGTTACATTGGGAGCTCAACCGGGATTTTATCCGTTTCCAATACCGCTCGGGTGGTTTGGTAAATTAGAGGTTTACCTCGAGGTTTACTGAACTGATATTAAAATGTTTTTTTGTATTTTGTTCTGCGGCGGTTCATTATCTAATCAACTCTGGCAATATTCATTGGTCATTCGTCATTCCGATTCGAACCGTTGTGCGATACAGATGTGTAACGCGATTCTGTCAGATATTCGAATTTAATGTAATATTGCAGATGAATTGTGAAATTTACCCACGGAGTTTCGTATTAGTTTCATCGTCCCTCAGTTCCGTGCCGCCTGCTTTGTTCTTAATTTTTCTTTGAAGTTGGGGTTATGTTTTCTTGACCTTACATTTTTATTTTTGTTATTTTTTTTTTACCATTAGCTTAGAAAATTTATTTTGTCATGTACGCGCTCGATACGTTGAGTTTGCTTAGTCGTTTTTGGTTTCGAAAGTTTGTCATTTCTGATGCACATTGCAGTAGCTGTCCGGAAAAGTGTACTTTGCAAGACACTGTCCGGGAATATACGCATTAAAGCGAAATCTCTTAACATAAAAAATTCGATTGGCACAACCGAGATTCGACCCACCGACCTCCTTGGTTACAAGTTCGAGACGATACCACTACGCTAAATCGTTCATACATTTAGTCCACATAAACGTTAACAGTATGCTATGCATGGATGTAGGTGTGTATTCATAAAGTCACCAATTTCACCATTATAAATGAAAGAAATGTTTTCATTCAATTGAAAAAAAATTATATTGGCGTTTTTTTTCGTTTAATCAACAAACTTGTAACGCAATGTAAACTCATAAAAAATACACCATTTGAACGTAATCAGTAGGAATAGTAATTTAATTAAATGTTGGTGAGCAGCTATTAAAATATTATCATTATTCTAAACGATGTCCTTTAGGCAAATAATTCAAATTGATCTTTAAATTCATTGGTTTTTACATCTTACAAAGTAAAAATAATAAAAAAACATAGAAGGGACCCGTACGTATCAGAATAGATTCGACAAACAGAGTTGATGTTACGAAAAGACTGGAACGTATTTAAGTAAATGTTGCGTTCAGATTAGACTGTATTGGAAATTGCCCGTAGGGCAATTTTGAAAAACCCGTCCGAAGAAACGTTGTAAAAGGCTCTCCAAATATTCTCCGAACGCACAAAATTGACCTCCAAATAGAGCAAAATGTTCTCCTCAATTTTGTCTACAACATAACAAAAAACTATTTTTTTATGTTAGGGCCGACCTTAGGACCGACATGAGGCCCACTTGCTCTAAGCACAGGCAAAAATTCTTCTATAATTGTTGGTCATGCCCAGATCTTTCAAACAAAAAAAAACTTTTGAAAATCGGTAAAGATTTACTCGAGTTATGTACAAAAAACACATAGAGCCCTAGCAGAGACTCGTTTTTAGTGCCCTAGCTAAGTCCGAGGA
>CM055403.1:143711096-143728556 GCA_029228625.1 Pseudolycoriella hygida
AATTTGCGCAGCTGCCCGAGGTTTTAGCGATACCCTGATGCTCAAAAACATCTGGAGAGGTGAAATTAATGGGTTTTGAGCACTTTTCTTCAGTATGGGACAAAAGGACTAGCTGACATTAATAGGCTGTGGTAAATAATTTATTACCTTTGGGATGGCGATAACAATGGTCCAAATTCAGATTAATGGTCTGGCTAAATATTTTATTACCTACGGGATGATGATAACAATGGCTCTAATTCAGATTATTGTCATCCAGCTGCAACTTTTTGGCGAGTACTGTCTAATACCCTGTAATAAATATTATGAGAATGACATTTATGACCAGAATTAATGGCCTGGATCAGATTGATATTTTAATTTTGAATTTGCGCAGCTGCCCTCGGTTTAGCGATACCCAGATGTTCAAAACATCATAGAGATGACCAAATCCTGCGGTGTTAAAATGCGGATATACAAAACTGTTGAGTGAAATTTACAGAAAAGTATTTTAGATGGTGACGATATAATTTAAATTAGTCATGAGCATTGATTTTCATAACTATTTGACAAAAATCACGTGCATCTGGAGGTATTTGTACCTTAATATCAAATTTTACACATCAAAAATACTCGAGGGGGAAAATCCCGTATGATTTTATATCAAAATGACAAAAACCAATTGTATTGGATTCTTTTAAATTATTACCTCACAATTAAATAAAAGACACGTGTGCTATTTTTAAAATACTTGACCCTACCTAATAGATTCATTGAAGGGATTTTTGTTAAAAATTTTACACCCCTTACCGCTGAATTCTATAGGAATTTAGATATCGTTTTATAAAAATGACATTTTCTCAGTCATCGTATTTGTTACATGAAAAATTATTGCTAAAGTAGGGTTTTTGAATGACCGGTCAATTACTGTCGTTTACATCGACAATTTTATGAAAATCAATTCGTAGTTTTTATTTATAACCCTCTATTAAAACACTTTTTTTATTTTTTTTGGCACATTTATTTTTGGTAAAAGTTAGCAGAATTACAGAGAATGATTAAAGTAAGACTATTATTTATGATATAAGACTAGGCCTGATTTGTACAGCTTCAAATGTAAGTTTTATGCAACCTCAATTTTTTCATTCCAGGCTTTACCACTCTCCAGGTGCTTTTTCACGGTCGAGACCATGTCTACCGCTTTTCCTATTTCTGTTGCATCCATACACACTTCACCAGTGTTTGATAGTTCGGTTAATAAAGTTGTGAGGAACGGTTTAATGTAACTGGTTTTCGGTAGACGAATAACACGAGGTTTTTTCTTTTGAGAGTAGACTCTGATTCCTTATGCTTTTCCATATCACCGGGTAAATTCTACACTGCAGTCACACTTTTCGTAGAGACGGGCGTTCTTTGGTTTCTGAGAGTAGAATTTGATTCCTCATGCTTCCCCACACCGGGTACATTCTTCTTCGTTGCTGTTACACCTTTGAAGATTGCGAAAATAAAGCGGGCACATGGACACGGGGCTGGACATCTGCGATGGTTCCTTTTCCTTTTCAAAATTTTAGATTTTTCACTCATGTTCTGGCTCGGTGGTGATTTCATTTTATGTGATTTTTACTTCTCTGCTAGCTTCTTGCTCGACCCCGACTGACTATAAAACTATTGGATCTGTCCTTTTTTCACTTATTTTCTCTTTTTCTTCTAAAACCGTAACGAAGAATTGCCCGCACCTCGTCGTATGTGAAGTTTTCGTCGTCATCATCATCATCATCGTCATCATCATCATCATCCGAACTTTCGTTTGACTCTTCATTTTCGCCCTCTTCACTCTCATTTTCTCTCTCAAATTCATTTTCGTTTTCATCTTTTTCCGTCTCTGCGTATTTTATTTCCATGTGACGTCTCAGGTTCAAATTATTCGCGAAATTTTGATCACAAATCGTACAAGTGGTAAACATCTTAGGATAATTTATTACTAGGCCCACACTCGGCAATAGTTGAACAAAGAATGAATTCGTGTAGCTTGTTTTGTTAGTTTTCTTTATCTATTATTCAAAAATTACTGAGAAAAGTTTTTCTCTCTCACAGTCATCACCTTTTCGTAAATTTCATTAAAGAAATTGTTTTTCTCCTGCTTTGACAATCGGACGGAGTAAATCCGACAAAAAGTTACCTCCAGATTGTTCAATTATTTTCCTTTTCTCTTTTAACCCACCATCGCATCGGCAAATTTTCCTTAATATTTTTTTGAACTTTTTCAATTTTTTTATTTGACTCCTTTTCAATGGAATATTTCCTTTCAGAGCGTTGTAAATACATTCGTAGATTGTGTTTATAAAATCTGATTCGCAATTCAAGATTATTTGTTGGCGAAATTTAGGCGTTGATGATTGAATAAGATTCAAAACAGCTAGATGCTTTTTTACCGATGCCATTCTAGACTGTAACTGAGATCACGTCGCTGACTACGAATGTTTTATACTCATCTATTGAAATTATATGATTTTATAGGCACGAAAATTTTCGAGGAAAGATCTAAGTTTTGAATTTTCAATTATCTCACTGCTTTAAAATTTAACGGTGTGTGCTTCTACCCCATCCGCCTCCTCCTCCTCCTCCTCCTACTCCTCCTCCTCAAAAGAAAAAACCTCGTGTTATTCGTCTACCGAAAACCAGTTACATTAAACCGTTCCTCACAACTTTATTAACCGAACTATCAAACACTGGTGAAGTGTGTATGGATGCAACAGAAATAGGAAAAGCGGTAGACATGGTCTTGACCGTGAAAAAGGACCTGGAGAGTGGTAAAACGTGGAATGAAAAAATTGAGGTTGCAGAAAACTTACATTTGAAGCTGTACAAATCAGGGCTAGTCTTATATCATAAATAATAGTCTTACTTTAATCATTCTCTGTAATTCTGATAACTTTTACCAAAAATAAATGTGTCAAAAAAATAAGAAAGTGTTTTAAATAAAAACTACGAATTGATTTTCATAAAATTGTCGATGTAAAGGACAGTAATTGACCGGTTATTCAAAAACCCTACTTTTGCAATAATTTTTCGCAATAATTTTTCATGTAACAAATACGATGACTGAGAAAATATCATTTTTATAAACCGATATCTAAATTCCTGTAGAATTCAGCGGTAAGGGGTGTAAAATTTTTGACAAAATCCCTTCAATGATGAATCTATTAGGTAGGGTCAAGTATTTTAAAAATAGCACAGGTGGGTCTTTTTAATTAAGGTACAAATACCTCCAGATACACGTGATTTTTGTCAAATAGTTATGAAAATCAATGCTCATGACTAATTTAAATTATATCGTCACCATCTAAAATACTTTTCTGTAAATTTCACTCAAAAATTTTGTATATCCGCATTTTAACACCGCAGGATTTGGTCATCCCTATGATGTTTTGAACATCTGGGTATCGCTAAAACCGCGGGCAGCTGCGCAAATTCAAAATAAAAATATCAATCTGATTCAGGCCATTAATTCTGGGCATAAATGTCATTCTCATAATATTTATTACAGGGTATTAGACAGTACTCGCCAAAAAGTGGCAGCTGGATGACAATAATCAGAATTAGAGCCATTGTTATCATCATCCCGTAGGTAATAAAATATTTAGCCAGGCCATTAATCTGAATTTGGACCATTGTTACCACCATGCCAAAAGTAATAAATTATTTACCCACAGACCATTAATGTCAACTACCCTATTGTCCCATACTGAAGAAAAGTGCTCAAAACCCATTAATTTCACCCCTCCAGATGTTTTTGAACATCAGGGTATCGCTAAAACCGCGGGCAGCTGCGCAAATTCAAAATAAAAATATCAATCTCATTCAGGCCATTAATTCTGGCCATAAATGTCATTCTCATAATATTTATTACAGGGTATTAGACAGTACTCGCCAAAAAGTGCAGCTAGATGACAATAATCTGCATTAGACCCATTGTTATCATCATCCCGTAAGTAGTAAAATATTTAGCCAGGCCATTAATCTGAATTTGGACCATTGTTACCACCATGCCAAAAGTAATAAATTATTTACCCACAGACCATTAATGTCAACCAGCCCTATTGTCCCATACTGAAGAAAAGTGCTCAAAACCCATTAATTTCACCCCTCCATTGTTATCACCCCTCCCGTAGGTAATAAATCATTTAGTCACACCCCATTAATTTTAAACAATACTTGCCATTTGTGCCTATACATCTTCTAATGTGAAAAGATGAGGTCACAATGTATGAGGTTTGCTGAAGCTAAATGGTCGATCAATACAGTTTTCGAATTTTCGCAATCACCAATCGTACAATCGAAAAATTTAACAAAAAATATTCGTGGTTTTCGCGTCAAAACAATATTTTCTGTCAACTTACGAATCCAATTTTCAACAATCGCCGGAACCAAAAACTACCCTAAACGGCATATGACCGGTGTATAGCCTCTCCAACATGCGAGTGCGCGAAAGAGATAGATATATTGTCTGTTCTTTTTACGAATAAGACATATGATCAATAATGTTCAAATTAAACACAAAAAGCGATTATTATTATTATTATTTCGTATGGTACTGGTACATACATTACATGAACGTATAAGTACGTCATTCCTCTTAAAAGCAAGAAGAATTGAATTCTTTTAGTCATTAAAATCGGTAAAAAGAAACAAAACAAATTTACATAAAAAAAGAGGGGATGACTAAATACTAGGGTATCACATTGAGATCGAAAATAGAAAGAAAAAAAAAAAACAGAACAAAAAATCAAAATACAAAATTCATCACAGTTCGTTCGATGTCCATAAGTTGTAACCACCGTATCGCATCTGGAGTAACTTGGTGAAGCTCAGAGATTCCGCCGTTGAATTTTCGGGTGAAGCAGTCACTCACAATGTGGTTCGTCGTTTGGATGACGCTACGATCGCAGTCGCAGTGTGGAGAATCGACCATTTTCCATTTATGATACTGGCACAGCGTCCATGGCCAGTTCTGATACGATTGATGCGACACCATACTTTTCGATTTTCACCCATTCCGTTCAACTTTTCGGTCGGGTCATCGATGAGCTCTTTTTTACGGAAGTTATCTCGATCCTATGATTCTCTCCATTTATCTTTTACGTTATAGGTGTAATCTTCGGATCCGAAAAAATGGTTCCTTTTAAATAGGATTTCTGGACTTCAGTCTTGCGGTTCGTGGAGCCAACGATAGATCTTCGCGGATCGGTAGCGACGGGTTATACGTAATTTTGGACCACTCACAGGCAAGAGCTGCTTCACGACGAATTTTTGGTGGAGTGATGTTTCCAAGAACTGGTAGCCAGTACCAGTCAGTACCAGTGACCGTTCGCCTTGCGGCGTTTAATTGAACGTCTAAATTGTCGACATGTGCGCTGCGTAGCCAGACCGGACAGCAGTATTCTGCTATTGAATAGACGAGCCCAAGAGCTGCTGTTCGTAGTTTATCACCGTTGCTACCCCATGTTGAGCCGGCCAGTTTCTGTATAATGTTGTTGCGCGTCTTAAGCTTTTGACCTACTTTCTCCAGATGTGCTTTGTGTGTTTGTGTCCGATCCATTGTGTATCCGAGGTACTTGGGATTCGGATTGAATTTCAACGTTTTGCCACAGAAAGTCACCATCAATTCGCTTTTTGCTTCTTGATTGTTTAAGTGGAAAGAGCTTACCTCTGTTTTATAGGGATTTGGACAAAGTCACCAATCACGGTAGTACTTTTCCAATAGGGCCAGGTCGTTCGTCAATGTGTGTTCGATGTACTTGGAATTTTTATGTTGAGCGGCTTGAGCGTTGTCATCAGCGTAACCAAATTTTCGAGATTGGGTGCCTGGCATGTCGCTGACGTAGAGATTGAAAAGCAAGGGCGCCAAAACTGATCCCTGTGGTAATCCATTACTCAGCGTTTTCGTTTTGCTTCGTTCACCGTTCAAGATCACCACCATACGTCTGTTCGACAGCATGTTTTCCAGTAATTCAGCTAACGCGGCGCATGGCACGGCATCGATGAGTTTCAGCAACAATCCGTCTTTCCAAACGGTGTCATATGCTGATGATAGGTCGATGAAAGCAAAGCCGGTTTTTTGCTTGTGTTCAAATCCCGACTCAATGTATGTTGTCAGTGCGAGGATTTGATCGACGCAGCTGCGACCCTTTCTAAAACCAGTGTACTCACAAGGTAGAACGACATCGATGGCGTCATATATTCGGTTGTATATGAGTCGTTCGAGAATCTTGTAACATACGCTGAGCAATGATATTGGCCGGTAACCTGCGGGATCGCTTTCGAGTTTGTTCGGTTTGAGTATCACCACCACTTTGCTTTGGCGGAATTCGTTCGGAATATTCCTTGCTGATAGGATGTCATTCATAAAGTCCGTGATCCAATTTTTCGCTCGGTCTCCGAGATTTCTGAGAAATTCCGGGTATACGTTGTCAGCGCCTGCTGCTTTGCCAGCTTTCAGTGATTCAATGCACGACTGTACTTCATTGAAATTAAATGACCTTGAGTATTGTTGGTTCGGGTTCAGTAGTTTCTCTTTCACTCTGAGAGCGTCTCTCACAAACTTCTTTCGGCCTCTTGATACGTTTGCTGCGTTCGACATTTTTACGGTTCCGTTTTCTCTATTTTTGGTGACCGTATTTTTTGCTGCGCCCAGTTTACGGAGGACGTTCCATGCTTTTCTACTGGAGCGGGTGAAATCAATGTTTACGGTGGTCTTTGTCTATTTCTCCTTTTTGTTTTCGTTCAGATTCTTTGTACATTCGCTCGAGATCGTCATTGGGCGGTGTTGGTTCTTCGGAGAGTTACGAAGCACCGTTCTCGAAGCCGGAAGCGCCTGATTGTGTTGGCTTGTTGAAACGAAGCGATTATGTCGCACATAAAAGTGTTTTTTGACGACGTAATAGATTTTGGAATAATAATTTCTCTTCACTTTAAGTCGAATTGTTTTCCACCAATGGTCCGAATTGAAGAAACTTTTCTTTGCTGCTTGTTACGCATTAAGACTATTCTTTTTTACAATTTTTCACAAACATTTCCTCAAAGTTTTAGTACTTTTTTATCAAAAAGCAGAAGACAACTTGAACTGAAGTCATGTGTAGTCATTAATAAAGCCCAATCCTTGCAGCTGAAACATAACCCTCAAACACTTATTTTGGTCAAGTCAATTAAACAGAAGAAATCGACAAACAGTGTACAGTACTGAATCACCGACTTTCTACAAACTTTAGGTCTGCGGCCATTGAAGATCGCAATTTAAAAAAAAAGTTCTTCCATAAAATGATCAGACTGTGTGTGAGTGAAAAAGATGCAAGAGCGGTAGTTCTTTTATCTTTATCGCCAATAATAAGATATCAAAGTTTCTAAAAAAAAGCAAAAGATGACGAAATTTTCCAAAAAATTGAGGACATGAAGTTGTTATTATCCCAGACATGTTAACATTTGAAAGTTTAATTCTTGTAATTCATTAGCAAGACATATGCGCACATGTTAATTATACTACAGATCATATATCATACTCATAGATCAATAATGTTTTATTAATGTTCAATTAAAACGTATTTTTTGCTGAAAATTTGGTACAATGGTACGACTTGACGTAAAATGTCGAATTAATATTTTTTTTATTCAGTTTTATTAATTCATCAGAGAAATTTAAATTAATGAGCGTAATCGTTTTTTAGTATAAATACCCCCCAAGTTCCCCATGTTGATTACATTCGCTTTGCCATAGACAAGATCGTTCACTTAAAAGGAAAATGAAGGTTTTTTTAACTGTCGTTGCTGTTGTCGCCTTTCAGGTAATAAAAGTAAATCGATCACTAAAGCAGTTGTAATAAACATCAATTTCCAGGGGATCAGTGCACTTCCATTGCTAGAACCATTATATGATATTGTAAGTTTTGCACCAAATTTATTAAAAAACATTGTTTTTACACTTAAACTCAATGGTTACTGTTAGGGAGCCTTGGCTACTACATCAGGAGACTTTAGCCAGATCTCAATTAAAAATACGGTAAGTACAAGATGTGTTGTCAGGTATTGAATTCAATAATTGCGATTTTGATACGAATTCAGGCAGCTTTAACTCATATTAAAGGAGATGGTAAACAATATGGAATTTTAAATGAAGTAAGTATTTGTAATTACCAAAGAAGGTAATATTCGTTATAGCAACCTTCTATTTCAGGCTGCTTTGAATAAAATTGATGGAAGTGCCTTTCAAACCGGTGTCGCAAATGCCGTAAGTAGTTAACTCGATGTAAAAATTGTGAATTTTGCAGCCACCCGCCATACATACTCGAAAGCGTGTTTCCGTTTCTCTCCAAGTTTTCGAATTAAATGTTTCACACTTGAATTACTCGGCAGTAGACATCCTTAGACGATTGTTGCCTGATGTTGTACTGAAAGATAAGATAAATTACCATCCACCGCACGCAAAATAGTCCTTCCCAAAATGCTCGAAAATTCTAGAAAAAAAAATTCAACGAAAGCAAGTCAGTCCAAAGTACTTTGAAAAATACACGATATCTCATGTGAAAAAGTTCTCCGTAACAACTTCCATGATTTAACCGATATGGTAAATTTAAAAGCGGCCTCAAGTCGTGTATAATATGCAATGGGTCACATCAATAAGTTTGATTAGTTTACTTTATTTACTTACGTTCACATTTTCAGGCTGCTGGAAACGATGTGAGAGAAGATGCAAATCAAATAGGAATAGCTAGTGCTGTATGTACTTATAAGTCGGCTGAAATATATTAGCGAACGTTTAATGCAATCCTTTCTTGCAGGCCGTTGTAAATAATATTGATGGAACATCGAATCAAAAGGGACTACTTAATGCAGTGAGTGTTTTAGTGACAATTATTTATTTATTTTATTGATTAATAAACAGGCCTTTCGACCCAATAACATAATAATCGTAATTCATAAACTTAAGATATTATCAAGAAAAAAAGTAAATTCATTCACAATAAGTCCAAGCGATTCGCTGAAAATGTTAAATTCCAAGAATCGTCATGATCATCTTGCATTCTATACAACGCACAGTTCGAAAATTAAGGGAATGCGAAACTGTTCGAAAAACAATACTTTTATAGACTGTTGTTCGTTTTCGGAAAAGAATGCATCAAAAAATCAACATTTTCGTGAAAATAAGTGGGTATTTGTGAAGCCTCAGATTTTGGTGGGGCAAGTATTTACAATCGATCTAAATGAAAAGGTATACAAAACTTGCGATTTGTGGGTTCTGCGAGTTCTTTGAGATCTAAAACCCACACCCAGTTTTAGTGTTGTCGCTTTTGGCTTTTGCTAAATGTATATCGATAATGCAGTTTCATTGAGTTCGTTAATTGGCGCATTTTTTTTTGTAAAATTCAAACGTTCTCTGACTTAAAATTTTTGCACATTTGTTTGATGACTCTGTTGTTAGCAAATTTCGGAATAGATCGATATTTGTTTCTTCGCATTATTTTTTATTTAATGTTGGATTTAGAAATTACTTCAACAATTTGAATTTTCTTGCAAATGTAGTTTTTTGTTTAATTTTGTAAATTTCCTAAAAGCTTAATTTTGCAGAAAGTTCGATTATTTCGGGGATTCGCATATCTTATAAAACTCCAATTTTCTTAGAGAGTCTAATTCTTTTGAAATTTTTAACTTTTTTGATAATTTAAAATTTTTCTAGAAATTTATATTTTCCTGTAATTTTGGGATTTCCTTGAAATTTTTATTTTCACAAAAATTTATATTTGGAGAAAGAATTGGGATTTTTCAAAAATTTGGGTCTTCTTGATAATTTTGAATTATACAAATAAGCAAACAATCCAACGTTTTCTGTTCTTTTATAACTGTAAGAATTTCAAAGATCCATAGAAATTACAAAAGGTAATGTCAAAGGCCCTACCGAAGTACGTCTCAGACCATTCAAATCTAGAAAAGCTTATATCTAAGGACTAAGTAATTTTTCCCTAAACACCTGAAACACGTGTTCTCTAAAATTTTATTCTCTACAACTTTGCCTTTGGAAGCAACTTTGTACCTCTCATAGTTCTTGAGATTTGGGTCATTCTGTCCAATAATGGAAGTGGCCATATACCAGGATTAGGCCATATTTCGCCAAAACCCTGAAACACGTGTTCGCTTAAATATAATTCTCTATAACTTCGCCTTTGGAACCAACTTTCTAACTCTCATAGTTCTGGAGATCTGGGTCATCCTGCCCAATTATGGAAGTTGCCATATACCAGGATTGGACCATATTTCCCCAAAACCCTGAAACACGTGTTCGCTTAAACATAATTCTCTACAACTTCGCTTTTCGAACCAACTTTCTAACTTTCATAGTTCTGGAGATCTGGGTCATCCTGCCCAATTATGGAAGTTGCCATATACCAGGAATGGACAATATTTCCCCAAAACCCTGAAACACGTGTTCGCTTAAATTTAATTCTCTACAACTTTGCCTTATACAGCAAATCTCCATATTGCATAGTTAAGGAAATATAGACGAAAAACTGTTTTCGTATATGGCCAAGAATCTCCATTTCGTCCATTACATTGTTCCCAGTGCCCATACCCCTGATCCGATTCCCACAATTTTTTTTCCCAGTTTCGTGACATCAAATGCTTTCATTTGACACCAAAATGAGGAATTTCCGTGCTATACTTGCTGAGATATTTGCGAAAAAGCTTCACCCACCCTCGAAAAACCATGTTTTTGGTCACTTCCTCGACCATATCTCCGGAACCACTTGATCGATTTTGCTCATCTTCGAACTTGAATCATGGGAGACATGTACCTTTCAGGGAAAAAAGTTTAGGCTGATCGGTTCAGCCGTTTGGAAAAAAAAGTGGAGACGGACAGACGGACATAATATCTTTGAATCTTTTTTTAATAAATAATTTGGTGTATCTATCAAAAAATCGCGAATTTCTACCGTGTGAAAAGTTTTTTAAAACTTCCAGCTTCTGCAAGCATTATTTCGCTTTCTTCTAGTGGATTTTCGAGAATTTTGTTTTTATTAGAAACGTTTATCTATTTAGAAAAAGTTGTAAAATTTTGTGAAGTTTCCAATTATTTTTTGTAATCAAAAAATGTAATT
Source organism: Pseudolycoriella hygida (assembly GCA_029228625.1). Lineage (NCBI taxonomy): Eukaryota > Metazoa > Arthropoda > Insecta > Diptera > Sciaridae > Pseudolycoriella > Pseudolycoriella hygida. The sequence goes on from CM055403.1 coordinate 143,722,220, forward strand.
TAATTTGTGATCATCACGGGAACCTTCCGATTTGTATTTTTGTTGACAAATGACATGACATGGCCAATTTGTTTACATACATTCTTCCAAAAGCGGCAACACCGAATTGGAATTTATTCATTGTGTTTTAAACCCACAAAAATAACTCTCGAAAGACATAATTGTAAACTTTCGAGATTGGAAAGATTGTAATAACGTTTTGGAAAAAGGAGAATGCGGAGTACGTTTTTGAACTACCGTTATAACGGTTCGTTTTCCAGAATGTTGCTCGCATAATTCGGAGTGTAGAAGATAGATTTCGTCCTCCTTGTCATTCTGCCATGAGAGCGGTATGATATCGATTGGCTCATTTTAGTGCGTATATGACGATGAATAGTTTTGTACAATATAGTTTCGTCGTTCCTTAACCTTCGTGACTTTAACGATTCATTTTTAAACTATCGAGTCTGTTCTTATAATCAGTTTTATCGATTTGGAATTTATAGAAAATCAATCTAGTGAATTTTCTCTGGAGCCTCTCAATGATACGGTTAAACGTTTTTATTTTGTTACACAATTAAGAGATCATGGGCGCGCGGTAGCGATGCGCCCGTGACGCAAGTCCCCATACGAACAAAAAATTCAGAAATTTTTTTTTCGTAGACTTCGGAACCATATATACAGCTAAGTTTTGACTCCCCCCTTTTTTTTAAATTTTTATCAGTTTGGGACGATCACTTTCGTGGTCTGGAACACAGATCTTGTGACCCTTTGTTCCTTTTTCCCGCTCATCATTTAAAAAATCATGAAAACCTTTGCGTGCCGACCAGGAACCTGTCTAATATGATAGGCCCTAGCACGGCCACTTTCGAAGGGTGCACGACGTAGTCGCCTAGTGTCCTGAGTCTTAGCGGAATTTAGGGCATTCACATATAACGTGAAAGCGCGTTTCCTCTTCCAAGTGGGAGTGGGGAAGAAATGCTGTCAAGGTTTTTCTATGCTCCGCCCTCACCCAGTCCTTCACCGCTTTCACACAAAGCGAATTCGAGATGGGGATGTGAGGTTCGGGTCCGTATGAGGTTGCCGTTGAGCCGGTTTTTGCCAGCCTATCAGCCTTCTCATTACCGTTCACTCCGGAGTGCCCAGGCACCCAAACTAGTTTGACTCGATTGCTCAGCTCTATCTGGTTCAAGTAGCCCTTACATTCTTCTACCAATTTAGAAGTCACAATGGGTGATATCAGCGCCTTTATTGCTGATTCACTATCAGTGCACTCGATCACGTCTTCACCATTCAGTCCTTCTGGCAGAATTTCTCGAGCTCCCAAAAGAGCTGCTGAAGTTTCCGCCTGGAAGATGCTGGATAGACTTCCCAGGTGAATCCAGGTGCCGGTATCCGTCCTCGGGTTATATACCCCGGCTCCTTCACCTGTCTTCGACCCGTCTGTGAATCTGACCCATTCACTTTCGGGTAACGTAAGTGGCCACCCGTTCGCCCACTCATCCCTGTTTGGGAATAGCACTTCAAAGTTTCTTTCGAAACTCAGTTTCTGTGTCATAGAGTCCCGCGGCATGTCAAAAATATGATCAGAGATCATATTTTTGATCTTCCCATGCCCGGTCTTGAAACCTGGAGACCACCAGCCATTTTGTGTCAACCTGTCTGCTGTTGCAAATGCTTTCGCCTTCACTACTATATCGACAGGTGGCACTGCCAGTAGCACTTCCAGGGCCGCCGTTGCCGTCGTCTTCATGGCACCCGTGGCACACACACACGCCATCCTCTGAACTTCTTTCAACCTTTCCCTCGCCGTCTGCACGTTGAGCCTTGGCCACCATACTACGCAGCCATGACTTATCGCGGGTCTTACTACCACTTCGTACATCCACAGAATTGCTTTTGAGGATAAGCCCCAGCTCTTCCCAATAGCACTTCTGCAAATCCAAAAGGCCGTCAGAGCTTTTTGAGCTTTGTCCTCTACATGGGCGATCCAGTTTAGCTTGCGGTCAAGCGTAACTCCCAGATATTTCACCTGGGGGCTAATTTCAACGTCCTTCCCGAAGATCCCAACTTTCCCAACAAGATCTGAGCCTGTGAGTCTTCGGCTGAACAGCACTATGTCCGTCTTATCTGGGTTTACTTGCAGACCCCTTTCCCGGCACCATCGCTCCACTATTCTCAGAGCCATTTTCAAGCAGTCTTCCAGAGTGCTCTCGAACTTGCCTTTGATCAAGATGGTCAGATCGTCCGAGTATCGCTGGGTAAGGAACCCGCTTTCGTTTAGCTCCCTTAGAAGGGAATCAACCACCATGCACCATAGCAGGGGAGAAAGAATGCCGCCTTGGGGACATCCCTTGGCAACCCAGAGATCAGCCTTGGCGCCGCAGACGCCGGCCTCAACGGTCCTATCTCTGAGCATCCTATCTATCCATCTGATTACAACTGGCGCTACTTCCCTCTCTACTAGCGTCCTGCCGATCACTTCGAATCCCGTGTTGTCGAAGGCCCCTTGTATGTCCATAAAACATCCAAGGGATATTTCTTCGACGCGAAAGGAATCTTCTACAGCTACAAGACCATGTAGAGCGGAGTCTGTAGACTTGCCTGTCTGATAGGCATGCTGTTTTACGTGCAGTGGAGATTCGGCAAGAATTTCTTCCCTTATGTGCAGATCAATCAGCCTTTCTAGTTTCTTCAGTATGAATGAAGTCAGGCTTATTGGTCTGTAGTCCTTCGCCTTATTATGTGACGGTTTACCTGGCTTCGGTAGACTTCCCCCCCCCCTTGCGACGTACCCCCCGGAAAATAATTTTCCTGGATTCTACGGAAAATTCTAAGGCGAAGTGTTTTTTCACTCATTGAAATCGGTTCGGTGGATCCGAAGATACGACCTTTAGAAAATGATCATTTCCTATACAAAAAGTGCTGTTTCATAGAAGCCAAAGTTAATGCAAACATCCTACGTTAGTTAGTGGGTTAGTTCCAGAGCCATTTGTATGAAAACCCGTGAAAAACCACTTTTTTGGCTCGTTCTCGAAAACGGCTCGATAACTTTTCTTGAAATTTTGCAGGGACCTTCTGGTGGGCATTTTACGTCATATGATATTTTAAAAAGGGGGGGTACCGGCCTCGTTTGGGCGCCTTAGAAGGCGCCGTATAAAGCCCATATGTATGTGTAGTGTGTATGATAGCACATTTTGTATGAGGCAATGGTTGTGTGTTCGAGATAGAGGTTTGGTGTCAAAGGGAAAGTTGTTGGGTTGGGTGTGTAGCGTATCAGGGTGACCGCCAAAATGGCGGAAAATAGGCGGGGACTTAAAAAAAAACTTTTGATATGTTGTAGAGGAAGTTGAGGGGATCATTTTCGCCCATGGAAGTAGTAGCCGCCGCGCTTCGGTTTGGCGGCGGCTCAAAAAAAACTTTTGATATGCTGTAGAGGAGGTTGAGGGGATCATTTTCGCCAATGTAAGTACTAGCCGCCGCGCTTCGGTTCGGCGGCAGCGGCGGCTCAAAATAATGCAAAACATTACAATCACAACGAAAACCCTTTTTAAAAAGGAAACGTGACGCAAGTCCTCGTCCCTTCTTCCAAAACAACTGATATCAATTTGGGTGACGCTTGCAGCTTCGGAACGCACAAAATTCTTTTGAAATATTTTCACTTCTGAGTAAAAAAATGCGTCACAAATGCCGGACCCGCCAATGTAATAATTTTTCTACGCTTTCAGCTTTCATACGCAAAAATTTCCTGTACAAAAATACGCCATACATCACATAAAGTCAAATTTTTGCATTGTATAGAACACTACATTACATAGAACACTTGCACTTATAGAGAATCTCGCCAATTCTTTGTATGATGTTCGATTCATCACGCAGGTCAAGGAATTCGTGTACCCGTGGCGCGTGGTGATCGTCAGGCACTTGGAGACGGCTGTGCACTCTTTCGTGAACTGAAGTTCCTTCTCGTTCTTTGCCACAAAACCACATGTACGGCAGGTTTCTCTGCTTTGAACAATAGCGTTAGCCGAAAGAGTCGGCACCTGATTTTTAGATGCAGGCGCTGGTCGGATTGGAGGCGGTATAAGTGATTGAGAATTTCTATCTATTGCTTCTTGGATTTCATCACTTGAATGACTTTTCGACCAATGTTGCTTTAACCCAGCTAATGTTTCAAAGTCCCTTTTGCAAATCGGACAAATATTGTCATTCGAATCGTCTGAGTCAAAATCCGAATCCATCATCGAATTTTTCTTGAAAAATCCCTGCTAGATGACAAGGGGAAGACCAAAACTATTTTTGAAATTCGCGCCTCAAAAATTTCGGAGATTTTTCGGAGCGTGGCAACACTAGACCTTCGGTGTCAATGTAAACAGCTGATTGGCGCCAAGTACTTTACGGGTTTTGTTTTTCGGAATGACTAAGTGCACTTCAGTGCAAATAGTGTTCTAATAGACTATTTGCACTTCAGTGAAAATAGTTTTCTAATAGACTATTTGCACTTTCGTGCAAATAGTGTTCTAATAGACTATTTGCACTTCAGTGCAAATAGTGTTTTAATAGACTATTTGCACTTCAGTGCAAATAGTGTTTTAATAGACTATTTGCACTTCAGTGCAAATAGTGTTCTAATAGACTCTTTGCACTTCAGTGCAAATAGTGTTCTAATAGACTATTTGCACTTCAGTGCAAATAGTGTTCTAATGGAATAAATTGTTTACTGATAGATTTTTTTATAAGCTAATGGCTTTTTTCTTCCACCAACACAATTTATTTTTTCTTCTACAATGGCTACAAATGAAGAACTTGCTTTTTCTTCTACAAAATGTCATGTGACGAATTAGCTTTTTTTTCAGCAAAATGTGACATGAAGAACTAGCTTTTCCTTCTACAAAATGTGACGTGAAGAAGTAGCTTTTTTTCTACAAAATGTTACTTAAAGAACTAGCTTCTCCTTCTTTAAAATGTCACGTGAAGCGCTAGCATTTTCTTCTGCAAAATGTCACGTAAAGAACTAGCTTTCCTTCTGCAAAATGTCACGTGAAGAACTAGCTTTTCCTTCTAGAAAATGTCACGAGAAGAGCTAGCTTTTCCTTCTACAAAATGTGATTGAAGAACTAGCTTTTCTTCTACAAAATGTCACGTGAAGAACTAGCTTTTCCTTCTAGAAAATGTCACGTGAAGAACTTGCTTTTCGATGCACAAAATGTAACGTGAAGCACTAGCTTTTCCTTCTACAAAATGTGACGTGAAGAACTAGCTTTTCCTTCTACAAAATGTGACGTGAAGCACTAGCTTTCCCTTCTACAAAATGTCACGTTAAAAAAGCTTTTCCTTTTGAAAAATTGTCACGTGAAGAAGTAGCTTTTCCTTCAAGAAAATGTCACGGGAAGAACTAGCTTTTAGTTCTACAAAATGTGATTGGGGAACTAGCTTTTCCTTCTACAAAATGTCACGTGAAATTCCGGGAAACGAATACCACGATCGAATAATGTATGTTAATATGATTTAAGTTTTGAGAAAAACAACAACATTGCTTATAATAGAAACTTTCATATTCAATGATGTCGATATTTTCTTCATTGTCCTTTTCTCGGCACCCACAACCAAATTTCCATCAGGGGTCCATAAAGGACGTCCGCATTTTTAACGACTTTTTCGACATCCCCCTCCCCCCTGTCCCGCTTTGTCCGTTTAGCCATACCCTCCCCACCCTCCCCAAGGACATCCGAATTTGGCGAAAAATTCACGAAATAGGCTTTGCCACTCACAGTGCAGACTAGTCGGATATTACAATGTTTCCCAAAGCAAAAGTTTCATCTGGGATCTCTACGCACCTTCCAAATTTAGATCATCCTGAAGATGCTACTCAGCGTCTTCCATTTCGTTAACGTTTACATTCGTCTCTATACAACAAACAAATTAATGCTCGTGTGCTCATCTACACACTGACAGCAAAACAATAGATCAAAACATATTTGACGGTCGGTTGACCTTTGCCGACTATACTCTAGTAATTGCGAAATATTTGGAAGATAACGAAACTGCATTATTGTAAATTTTCAAATAATTTCTTCTTCAGTTCATTAAAGTGATAAAAAAAAGTGGACGTCCAAAATGCATTTTACCCCCTCCCTCCTGTCCCATTTTGTCCGCTTTTAAGGAACCCCCCCTCCCCCCTTCAAACGACTTGCTTTATGGACGGTCCCTCAGAAATAATCAAGAAATAATAGAAATTATCAAATGCTCTATTAGAACACTGTTTGCACTGAAGTGCAAATAGTCTATTAAAACACTATTTGCACTGAAGTGCAAATAGTCTATTAGAACACTATTTGCACTGCAGTACAAATAGTCT
>CM055403.1:143736917-143824160 GCA_029228625.1 Pseudolycoriella hygida
CCGACAACTGAAACGAACATAAAGAAAATACCCTGCCATAGATAAGTAATTAAAGATAATACTATCAACTTAATCACAATCTTCTTTAGATATATGTGTGCTATGTGTTGGATATATCAAATGTACAGTCAAACCTAGCCCCTCATTCGACATCACACGGACGCTACGAAATGTATATATAAAAAATCGTTTGTGGACAAAGAGATTTCGCAGAAAATGTCTATGCAGTAACCTCCCTGAAGATAAATTGCTCTTTGGTATAAGCTGACATCCCCTTCTTGCAATTCGTGATAAACATAAGTATTTATATAGGTTTTAGATTTATATGACGTCCGTGTAAGTTGTATCTACACTGTCCTCTTAATATGAATGGATGATATGAATGGGTCATATTTTCTTCAGTTATTTTATTTATTTACTATTTTTTGCTGCAATCTTTTCACGGAAAACAAGTCGACTACACATTTTTTACCAAATTGAAACTTTCGCTAGCAAACAAACAAAATGGATATTTTCTTGTTACATTCAAGACGATGACATAACAAAGAAAACATTTTCAACAATGCGCTTCACATACCTGGTGCATTATATTTTACAATATTTTACATTTCGAACAAAATGTCCAGATTCCAGGAAAATAATCTGCATTGCATAACCAATGCTTAAACTATAAAGCTATTTCAAAATCAGCATACTACACGAAAGGTTCAGAATGCATCATTGTATGTACACTATACGTAACTGTAACAATACAACGTTCCACAACGTAACACAATGCATTTTTATTAATTTTCATAGCGGCAGCAATTGCGATATAAAGTGAAACAACTTAAATGGAAATTATTTGACTTTTATAACCTTGAGAGCTTTATATTAAAATCTGTTGGAAAAGTAAAACAGAGCTTTGTGTATTGTGTATTTTACATGTTTTGAAAGGGTTGCTTTCGCTAATGTTCAACGGAATTAACGCTTATTCTTACGCTAAATTAAAAAAAAAAACGCAAGCCAAGACCCGTACGATGCTGTCAAGAGCATTTACGTTTCAAACTTTTCAACGAATAGAAATATAACGCGTCTAATAAGGTCCTGTGGCTTTTAGTGAATGCCAAAGAATATAGAAATTTTATTGAATTACTTTTCGTCTTTACAAAATTGCAATAGAAATTCCCCAAAAGGCAACATGAAAAATAAAACTACGTCAGATCCGCCACACATGCAATATTTAAAGCCTACGTCCCAAACTCTTGATGTAAATAAATTTTAATGAAATTTAGTAGCCGGAATTGTTTACAAAACATTGTATGAAATGACTACCAAAGTAGTAGTACACCTAACCTAAAGTTCCACTGTAGATTAATTTTCGTGAAATTCGCATGTGTCGCTGTTGTGAAATCGGCGTAAAACTGATATTCATCCAAATCCGATATTAATGGTCTAGTAACATAATTGAAGCGATTGGCGAGTCAGAGAACGAGTTATTGTCGATAAAGGTTGCAATGCTTTTTGTAAATTGCAATCATAATCGAGTCGTTTGCCCAATAACGCAATTAGTGAATGAATAATTTTTGTACGAAACTCAGTGTTGAATGTAAAATTTGATGATTTTTTCAATTCAATTCAATTCTTTATTCAAAAAATACATCAAAAAACATATCATTTATGTTCCATTTTGCGTAGCAATTTGAAGGAACATAGAAATATCACAAAAAATCCTAATAAAAAAATCAAAGCAAAAAATATCAAAAAATATTAATAGAAAATCAAAGTGTTCAACTAAGAACAAAAACAAAAAACAAAAAATCGATAAATGGAAAATCAGTGAATAGAAAAAAAAGAAAAATGATACTCAAACACAAGTTATGGCACATTCAACCATCTATTCCAATCGACCGGAAACCACAAATCTTGTTCCCGCTTAAAAATTTACTATTCCGTTAATAGATACGACTTTAGAGAACGACAAAATTGAGCTTGGGTGATCGATGAGCGGATGAGCGCATATCTAAAGGTAAAGAGTTAAACAAGTTAGCCCCAGCAACAGTAACTCTGCGTTTACCTAAAACAGATCGTGAAAATGGCACATATAACAGTTTGGACCCTTTCGTAGGATATCGGTGCTCCGGTCTACGAAAATTGACAAAATGATGACAGATCTCTATAGGCATCGAACACAAATTTACAAACTGCATATATGTACATTTTACTGACAGATAAGATCTTAGGGCAGAAATCCAAGTACAATAGCTCTGAAGGGTATCTGTATGGCAATCTATTAACAACTCTCAAGGCAATCCTCAATTTCCTTTCAAGGTTCTCAATCAAGTTTTTATTAGCACAACCCCATGAGCCAATACAATAGGATAGGCGAGAGTGAATCATTGAGAAATACAGGGTTAACAAAATTCCAACTGGCAATACGTAGCGCAACTTTCTCAAAGTGCCAATCTACCCAGAAATTTTTGAACACAACTTGGTAATGTGGAAGTTCCAACTAAGGTGCTTATCCAAAATCACACCCAAATATTTGACAGAATCAACAGACGTAATCACATTTCCATTTAACTCAACCTTCAGAGAGTTGTCAATCATTGTACGAGTAGATCTGAAATGCACAACATTAGTCTTGTTGAAATTCACCGTAAGCTGATTGGCCTCAAAATAATCCGATAGCAATTTGAGGTCATTGTTGACATTAACAATGTTGTTAGCAAAACAAACAGAAGATGAGAAGATGCTAGTGTCATCCGCAAACAAATATGGGTGAGACTTTAGGGGGAGACGGTGTAAGTCATTAATAAAGATCAAAAAAAGGAGTGGACCCAGGACACTACCTTGTGGAACTCCCATCGTCACGCTCACCCAAGGGCTCATGTGACCATTTACAACAACCCGCTGGTACCTGTGCCCAAGATAGTCAGAAATGAGATCAAGCGCCAGACCTCTAATGCCAGCAGCTGACAGCTTGTTCAATAATAACGCATGGTTCACGGTATCAAAGGCCTTAGATAGGTCAAGAAAAAGGCCTGTAACTACTTTCCCCTTATCGACATGAAAGGATATGTAATCAACGAGCTCAAACAAAGCTATGTGAGCACCACTCAAAGATCTAAAGCCGTACTGTTTGCTATAAAAAAAATTTGATGAATCAAGAAACCTAAAAAAATTAGAAAAAATCAATTTTTCGAAAATTTTATTTATCACTGGTAACACAGATATTGGCCTGTAATTTCCAATATCAGATGAATCCCCATGTTTTAAGATTGGTGATACATTAGCCTTTTTCAAGGAATCAGGATATTTCCCAGTTGATATGCAAAAGTTGTAAATTTCTGCCAAAAACGGAGAAATAATTACAGCACAGCTTTTTACCGAGGCCACAGATATACCGTCATACCCAGGAGATTTATTGCTATTCAATGAGTAAATTAGCTCATATATCTCGACTGGAGATACACTATGTAAGAATATAGATTTTTGATTACGAGTAAGGGTTTCAGGACCATAAGGTGCATGATCATTGCGTCCCTGGATTTCTGATGCTAGTTGAACACCAACATTCGCAAAATAATCATTAAACGCCAATGAAACCCCATCGCCATCAACTTAAACACCATTCACCCTAACATTCACTTTAGCATTACGGACCTTGTCACTATTAACAAGCTTTTTTATAGTTCGCCAAATTTGTTTCGGGCTCTCACACTTTCCAAACAAATCTTTATAGTATTGCTCTTTGTAAAAAACTTGTAACCGAGAAATGACAACATTAATCACGTCAAGTTGATTCTGCAGTTTAACAACCGAACCACTATTTCCTCTCTTCTTACAGGTTTTCAATTTGTTCCACAATAGCCTTCTCTTACCAATACAGTACTCTAAATGATCATTCATGTATGGGCACCTAACGAAAGAGCGTTTTATTCGGCACCTTTTCACCTTAGTGAATTCAGATAAACAATTTGAAAAACATACGAAGAAGTAGTCGTAAAGGACATTAATATCATCAGACTGCGGATAATTAGCCACATCAAGCAAAACAGACAATTTAGCAATCACTTTGTCATAATCAATGAGTGGCTTATCAATGAACAAGTACTTATCTACTTTACAGGGAAATTTTATGTGCGAAATTATTGGATTGTGATCGCTGAGTTCATTGGCAATAGTGGAATTATGAACACTAACAGCATCAGAGCACCGAAAAATTGCATGATCAATAATTGATTTAGATGAGGGACGCGTTATATAGTTATTAGAAACAACTAAGTTCGCACCGAGCAAAATGTTAACATACTCATTCAGATGAAGATTAGCATTATAATGAGAAAATTTCAGAATGTCAAAGTTAACATCACCAGCAATCATATAAAACTTATCGCCACAATCAACAATTTCAGCTAGGTGTTTCAGAAATACAGCCTCGTTTTGATGATTTTTTCTTTCGTATCGAGCGGCGTAATAACTTATAATTATAAAATTGGACATGATCCTCGTCAACTTCTGATAAAAATAAGTGTTCTTATCGAAAGTTTTTTGAAAAACGCCAGTTGAAAATGATATAAACTGTAGCCGATGATGAACGAGCCACTTTTGTTGAAGCTCAGTTTCTTTTTGAGATACAAAGTAAAATATCAATGCTCGCCAATTTCTCAACGTTGCCAGGCCCGGACTGGCTACCAAAAGGCGCACCGGGAACTTCAGTGGAAAAGCGCCGAAACAAAAAAAAAATTAAATGAAAACGCTAATCTGCAAATTTCACGAAATTCTTAGTTCATTTATTCATTAAAGAAATGTAACATCAAAAACGTAATTATTCTAAAAGATGTCTAGACAATTCTGACGACGAACTCGAAAACAAGCGAACTATTTTGTCAATGTCGATTAGAAACGTATCTTCCCTTTCAGTGTTCATTATTATCAACGATTCTAACAATTGTATAAGACGCATGAGACGATAAGAGCGATAATTGCTGCTGAATGGGCTGGGTACATTTCGAATGCAAACTTGCATAGCACGCATGGCGCTTTTTAGTTTAAGACAAAGCGCCTCGTACGGCTGACAATTTCAAATTTTTACAAATCGTATTTTCAGAGACCGGAATGATTCTTTACTGGCGATTTAGATATAAATTACAGATGCATAATTACAAGATTGAATTTCATTCATTATTTGCAATTTATCATCATTGTCATTGGCATCATTATCATTGTCACTTTTATACCGATATCTAAATCACCAGTTAGAATGTGAATGTGAAAGTACAATGTAAATCATGTGTGTGTAATCTCGTAATGTGAAACGCTCTTGAGTTTAAAATCGTATATTTTTTTTTCGAGACGGCCGGCGCGGCGGCAACGGCGCAAAGTTGTGAAAGGCGCACCGGTGATTTTCCCGGCCACCCTATATGGCCCGTCCGGGCCTGAATAGATTGAAAACATATTCCGTCCATCGGACTTGAAAATACGTAGGATACCGCAGTGGTTTCGACAGTTGCGCTGCTGACGCGGCCTGATCACGCTTCAAAGTTCTTTCGCCTGATTTGTGAAAATGTGTGGATAACGAAGATGCCTCGGTTATTATAGGAAATTTGTAGCAAAGGTCAGTCCATGCCAAATTGAAACGGTGAGCCACACACCAAATTGATAGAAGGCGTTGCTTTTTCTCTGATAATTGTTTAATCTCATTTGTGAATTGAGTATGAATGCCAGTTCGGTTTCCTAAATTCAGTTTCTCACTCTGACCGTAACAATAGAAGAAATTAAATTGAGGCATAGTGTCTAGAGTTGAGCGGGTATTTTTCTAACGGGCATCAGGCACCGTTGCTTATTGTTCCAAAGCTATAAGTAGATTTTAATTTTTCCGATATTTAAGATTGTAACTTCATTATCCTACGTCGAAATACTTAAGTGTTAAAATCCACTTATAGTTTTGGAGAAATAAGCAATAGGCTGCCCGATGCCCGTTAGAAAAAATCCCCCCACTCCCACCTCGATCTACCCCATGCTACAATAAAGTTGTTTGTTTGAAATCTATAGGACCTTTGTACTTCGTACGGGTCCAAAAATAGGTTCTGGTTCCATGGGCATAAGGGAACCGAATTTCAGACTCATATTGCCTATTGTCCATCTAAATTGCCTCTACATTGTAGAATTGTACGAAAGAAACACCAAGAATTGCAAGTCAAACCGCTTCATAGTAGCTAGTTTTCATTGTAATTTAAATACATTAATAACGGTATTGAAAACACCGGATACCGGTATTGAAAAAAACATCCGGTATTGCATTCACTAGTATAGGCGAGAGACAAATTTTATTGAATCCGCAAACAATGTTGAGGAACATTAAGAACCTTTATAATTTTATCCCTGAAGAAGGAAACTGTTCGTCTCCGAAAGCTCGGAAAATCAAAATAATATTAAAATTAAATCATTTTATCCAATTAATACTGTAGCTGCTGTATTTAGGTAGACGCAAAGAGATTATAGCTTGAATAACGCTTCGGCTTTGAGAGTCTAAAGTGTAGGCCTAAGTCAGGCCACATACTTCGATGTAATCCCCCGAGTAGATAAACAAATTATCCCGCAGTTGCATATGCTATTTTATTCACCAAAGCAACAAATCAACGAAACAAAATTTGACACCAACAATTTATGTAAAATTTAACTTCCTAGGGGACCACTGTTGTGAATAAATATTATTAAATCCGTAGATCGGATGTTTGCCAAGCGATTCGTAGATAGTTGATTCCGAACCACATTTGACCAACAAACACGTGCTTCGATGGATTTAACCTAAAAGTCTATGTTGAGCCGTGCGCCGGCGTTTCGTCGGTTGTGTCTTCAAGACAGTCTCTAGCCTTAGGACTACATCCTACACTTGTGCAATGTTCAGCAAAAATGTAGAGGAGAGTTGTATCTAATCGGCTCTCAAAAACAATTGTGCTCGTAGATGTCACTAGAACAAATCGATTAAGTTCCGAACACTTTCATAAAAATACGTTGTCTCTGTTTTCACGGAATGAGTCCCGGATGCTAGATGAATTACCACGTTTGATTGCTATGGAAATACGCTGGAGAAGGTAGTCGCGTGACCTGGGTTCGCCGGTTCTCCTTATCATAAGCTTTCCTAGCTTTTTAACAAAAAGTTTAGTTTCGGGGCCAATGGCACCAAGAGTTTCGAAAGCGAGTGGAGTGAAGTCATACTGTTGCTTAAGGTCTATGTAGTTATTGTGCTTTAATCTTTCTGCTTGGTCCGCCGCTGATCCGCTTTGCACTGAAGTCAAGTTCAAATAAGTAGGGGCTGTAGTGTTGACCACAGTTCCGTCCCAGATTAGTGACCTGCCGCGTCTCCATGGGTAGGACGTCAAACCGTGCGGCCGTTTACCATCTCTGCGGGAAAGTCCATATGGCTCAAGCTTGTTGGGGAAACCCGCCGAGCTAAAGGCCATCGAGAAGATTTTGTTTATTTCGGCGTGTTGAGCGTATTTACCCATCGATTTGTTGCAGTACAGCCCGTGGTGCCCATTGGGGGCAATCATCTCACCACAGATGCATCGATGAGGTTCGCACACTTTGTTACCTAAGCGAAGTGCTACTGCAATCCTTGCTGCGTCATTGTCGAGTAGAAGTCCTAATTGATGTGAAGGAACTGCTTGAAGCCACTTAGAAGATGTCTTTGATGATGACGCAAGCAGTCGAGCCCTATCAGTAGGTCCGCTCAACAAAATAAGCTCCTCAAAAATTGATTTGCACCGGAGGATGTCCCATGAACTTTGTATCCTTTTACCCTCATCCGTAGAAGGTGTCAATTCTAGAGGGTAAGCTTCAATTAATGACAAGAAATGTGTGTCCACGACTCGCAAGTTTGATTTAGCTAAAATGAGGTTAGATATTGCCTCAGACTGGAACACCGATGAAAAGTAAGCTGGATGGGCCAGATCGACGGTGCTCCTAATCCCCAGCCCAGAGAAAGCCATTGGTAAGGTGGCCTGCCTCCAGGAATTGTCGCTGATTTTGTTGTTTGTAATAGTTTCTAGGGTGTCGCGATAAAAATCATTGATTTCTCTGAGTCGGTGTTCTTGTGAAAAAGTCGGGCTTGTGCGGAGTAGGTAATGAAACCTCGGTGACGACAACGAGCATCTAAGTATGAGCAGGGCAGGGTGAATGTCCAGCATTGGCAGGCGAGTGCATAGAGTTTTTACTGAGCGTAGACAGGATGATAATGCTTTGTCCAATCCGTCGGCCAGAATCGGGGTACCAAGCATTTTGAATGACGTAGAGTCGATTATCTTGATACCCGGTAGCAAGTAGTTCAATTGTTCCATCATTCTTTCCTTTGCCTTTGCTGACGTTTTGATGAAGTACACTTCACATTTAGTAGGGTTTAAAGTTAAGCCTGATTCGTTCGAGAAGGCAATTACTCTCCTGATATCATCCAGAATGGCTTCGAATTTGTCGCCAATAACTCCGTCATCCAAAAACCATGCGTTTAGTCGTGACGATAGAGAATGGGTTAAAGGCCTCAAGCCGATGCTGAACGCCGCAGGAGCGCATGGGTCTCTCTCTTTGATGAAATGATGGAGTCGCCGAAGAAAAGACACGAAGGGTTACGGTAGGCTTGTTGTAGCATCGGAAATAGTGACGGCACCGTACGTTTGACTTCTTGGAGTAAAAATCTTCGCAGCATTTCGTTGAAGACAGCTTCTTGGATGATTCTCCGCACTAAAACGAAATCAGGTCCCTCAAGTGACGGGGTCTTAGTCCATCGATACCACCAGACGAGCTAATAGGGAAGTGTTTGATGACGTTTATAACTTGCTCGACGGACGTGTCAAATTGTTCGACGTTTAGGTAGGGACGGTTTGCGACAGTTTCGGGGGTATAATCTGCCATGCTTTCCTGAGAGCTTAGTACTCGCACAGCTCCTCGTATGTCGCCTTCGCTTATCTTTCTCTGGGCAATTTTTATTATCAGCTTTACTGATTGACACAGTGGTTTTTTCGGCCTTTCGAAAGACAGCAAACGCAGCAGTTCGTTGAACAAGCCGGCTAGATCAATTATCTTTGAAAAGACGTTCAAGTTGTGACGAACGATGTTTTGGCGATGGTTGTCTATGTAGTCACTCTTAGGAATGGTGTTCAGCACTATTAGAGGAAAGCACATCAATCGGCACCATGTGAAGAGATCATTTTTGGCGACTACGTCTTCAATCAATTTATTGTATTCTTGGCAAACGACTGTCCTGACTGATTTTTGGATAATTCGTACTAACGGCAAAGAGCACTTGCATCTGTAGATCAGTTCGCCTAATTTTCTAGCGACATTAGGTGCGTCCTGTGGATCAAAACGTGCCGGGAAATTTTGTGGCTCACCGATATTTGGCTGGTTGTTGTGACTCCTCAAATGAACATTCAGGCCTCGTTCGTTCTTGGCCACAAATCCACAAACGTCACAGTTTATTCTACGGTTGATAATTTCGCTGGCAATTTGAAACGATGAACGACTTGGGGCCATGGCTGGAGCTGAAATCGCTTGGATTGTAGGAGTAAGTGGCACAATGGACGATAAATTGGACGAGTTGATTTGCGTTTGAGAATTCAAGTCTACGGCCGCTTGAATTTCGGTAGCCGTGTGGCTTTTAGTCCAATGTTGTCGGATGCCCGCCATAGTTTTAAATGTTTCTGAGCACATTGGGCACACATTGTCCTTGCCATCTTCGTCTTCTGAATCCATGAGTTCGTTAGGTTTGAATCGGTTGTAGCTCGACTGCTTTTTCGCCCAAAAGCAGATTTCGGGGTTGCGTCTGAGCGCACAGTTGCTAGATATGTCAACACTGTTTCTCGGTCAGTGTGATAGTGGCGGTGACTCTATTGTTACCAGTTTGATTTGGCGCGATGATAAAATGTAAATAAACCTATTTTCGTCACTATTTACGTAAAAAAAAACAGCCGAAAGGTGCAACTAATCGACTTGCTTTTCCCAAACTCCATTTCCCAGACGCAAAGCATCCATTCACAGATGACTCGGCCACACCACAGTCAAAAGGTATACAGTTCAACTTTATTAAATAAATTCGAATTAACACAGACAGCGCAACACAATCGTATCATCGATTCAAAAGTTTCTCAAATAAATAATATATATGATGTAAATATCCATACGCCTAAATAAATAAAAGTACTCGATTCCCGGACAACAAAAATTCTGGGACCTAGACCATTTGATAGGTCAGAGTCGTGTGTATATTGGTGTCAGAATAACACAATCCCTAAGCATAAATTGACTGATATTTTTTCTGCAAGCTTAACTCTATCCAATTTTCAATGCAAGAACTGAAAATACCAACAACATTTAACACTGCGAAAATGTGACGAAAATTAAAATGAGATGCTCTTCGTTCTTCTAAGACAAAATTCCACTAATCCTAAATAAAAAGCAATTTGCAGTTTGCCACGCTTTTAATTTGAAAGTTGCGAAGAAACAACACTATTAGCTTGTTCATTTGAGATTCCTTGAAATTGTTAGCTTATTAGAATCCAGTTCGTTTTAAGCGTAAATTTAAAAGCGGAAACTATAACGAATATAAAGACAAAGATATTTTACTTTCCAAATACAAAAGGAAACCAAGGAAACAGCTAACTAGATAACTAAAGAAAGGTTAAATTGAAATCCTTAACGGTATATTGAGTAATGAGAGTAACATTCATCTACGGAATCAGTTTTATTTCTTTATATAAATAAACAGAGCATTAAATGTTTAAACTCGATTTTATGTGTCTTAAATTGAAAGATATTACAAAATTGTAATCCAGCATCTGGTATTCCAACATGAAATTAGGTTTTACGTTACGTTCTTTGTAGAAATCTTATTTCTACCGATGCGGTATTTAAACTTAGTGCTGAAGGTGGTGAAGTGGATGATTAGTATAGAGTATACACGCCTCTTAAATATCAAAGAAAACGCATATAGTATGCATACGCCTCATATACGCTAAAGGTGACGTGAACATCAAAAACAATTCATCAAGAACATATTTTCACCCGTCAGAAGATATTATCTCACGTCGGAAAAAACATCACCCTACGGGATTGAGTTACCTTTCGAGGAACATTATTCCTGCAAAATGATAATAGTTTCGTATGGATCCAGCCTCTTCTTCTTATTCCTCGCAGTTTGTCTATTATGTAAAATGTAAATTTTTATGAAAAAATTTTGTAGAAGAATTATTCCAAATAAATGCTTCATTGTTGAAGTACTACATGTAATAGGGTAGTTTCAGAGAGCAAAGTATATACTTAGAGGTGGAGGGACGCGTGAAAATGTGATATATTTTTTATAAGTTATTTTACTTAGCAGTGGAGGGAAGACTTACGATGCTTTGAGTAAATCTTGATCCATTTTCCTGAAAGTTAACGAAAAAGCGAGATCTATTTTGAAGATGATCATTATCATCATCAATAACCGGCACTACAACCCATTAAGGGTCTTGGCCTTTTGCAAAATGCTTCTCCAACCGGACCTTTCCGCAGCTAACGTCTCTCAGCTGGATACTTCAAGGTATACGATCAAAGGTATACGAATTTGTTGACCACCTCCTGGTGTCGATTCGAAGGCGCGATGATCGTATATTCCGTTTTTGCGTTATTAACTCTCAACCCAAGGTCGGTACCAAGGGCCATAACCTTGTTTTTAACAACTTCCATATTTCGTCCAAGTATGTCCAGGTCATCTGCGAATCCTAGCAACTGACTGGACTTGGTGAAAATGGGGCGAGAGAATCTCCCTGACGTAGGTCTTCCTCTATGTCGAAAATATCTGACATTTGGTTACGGATCCTTACTCGGCTCTGTTCAGTGTTAACTTGGTTAGCGAGATCAGTTTGTTGGGGATTCCAAATTCCTCTATTACTCTCCATAGCTTACTTCTTCTAACACTGTCATAGGCTGCCTTAAAATCAACGAACAAATGGTGTGTTTCAATGCTGTACTCTTTGCACTTCTCCAACATCTGTCTGATATGAATATGTCCGATGTTGAACGACCTACACGAAAACCACCTTGGTATTCACCTACAGAGTTTTCCATGTATGGGTGAAGGCGCTGGTAAAAAATATTTGCAAATATCTTGTAAGCAATATTCAGCACAGCAATTCCTCGAAAATTGGCACACTCCATTTTATCCCCTTTTTTGTTTATGGGACAAAGTATGTTGTTCTTCCACTCTTCCGGTAACTCCTCGACATTCCATATACGCGTGATGAGCTCGTGCATCTTCATATACAGCGCGTTGCCGCCGTTCTTGAAAAGTTCGCCGGGTAGTCCCCGGGGCTTTGACATTTCTGAGCCTCGAAATTTCAGCTTCAACTTCTTGCATCGTTGGTTCTTCTATATATGGTTGCGCAGTAGAAAATGGCAATTCGTTGTTTTCTTCGTTTCGGTTTTGCGATGTGTTCGGATTAAGCAGTTCTTTGAAGTACTCAGCCCATCTCGCAATGCACTTTTCCTCATCTGCTAAGACCAATCCATTGTAGAAGAATTATTCCAAGTAAATGCTTCATTGTTGAAATACCACATGTAATAAGGTAGTTTCAGAGAACAAAGTATATACTTAGAGGTGGAGGGCAACGTGAAAATGTGATATATTTTTTATAAGTATTTTACATATCAGTGGAGGGCAGACTGACGATGACTTGAGTAAATCTTTGTCGATTTTCTTGAAAGTTAACGAAAAAGCGAGATCTATTTTGAAGATGAGCAAAATCAAAATCAAAAAGAGGCCAAAAACGCGATCTTTTGTAAAAATCGGGGAAACTATTTCGTCTGTCTCAGTTTCTCTTTCCGGTTTTGAATGAAAAATATGACACGGTGAGCTTGAGTCTAACTTAAAATGACCAGTCAATGGGATTTCACCACGGAAAAATAATTGTGGTATCAAAAGAAAAGTTTTTCGTTCTGAAACTCTCAAAATTAGTAAAAACATAAGCTTCGTGGACCTGTACGAATCCTGTTGCAAGGATTCCCGTATTCGCGTGCGGAAATGCAGGGCCGCTGAGAGAAAATAAGGGTCCGGAAGGGCCTCGACTGGCGCTCACATCTTTCCAAAAAAACTTATTTTCACATAAAATTATCTTCTTCTTTGTTCACATTACAACTCGTAAAATGTGAATTATATGTGCAAAGTTCCCCTACGCCTAAAATGTATGCAGCAACGGCCGCAGGCAAAAATTATCCGATGAAATCGTCCGGATTTACTATGTGACATCCCTTAGTATCAACAATCTTAAAATGAAAAGAACGAATCTCAGTGGAGGCTGAGAAAATTCCTCCTTTATCGGTGATTCCTATGAATTATCGGTGATTCACCGATGAATTATCTGTGATTCACCGATGAATTATCGGTGATTCACCGATGAAATATCGGTGACTGACCGATGAAATATCTGTGATCCATCGATGAAATATCTGTGATTCATCAATGAAAGATCTGTGGACGGAGGGACAGGACGGGTAAAAACATAAAGTAGATAACGACATTTCGGTACTCTCAATCTCGCCATTTTTCTCGGTTAATAGGACAATATTTTGCGTAAAAGTAAATGATGTCTGCAATTTAGAATTCGAATGATTTGAAATATGGCGAATTGAAACAGTGAGAATGTAAGATTTCTACTCGTCTGTTTCGCAGTTCTAAGTTCTGTTCGGTATCAAATCAATTCAAATTACAAGATTATTCAAATAATGCATCTAATATACCTCAGGGTCGGATGTAAACAGCTTTATGTTTCAAAGAAATCTCCTTGAAAATGTAATCCAATATTACATGTTTTCCACCTGTAGTACATTTTCATTCTACTTGTTTTAGGTTTCCCTGTTCATGGATGTACTTTATATATATTTATGTCTATGTTTTTCATTTACTGACTTCCATATGCTCGTTCCCTTCATGACACTTATGCCATGCAGATTATTTATTTATTTATTTTCCTTATGTCGTGTATCCTTTAAAAATGGTATAAAGTATTTTAAGTACTTCACATGTACATTGTGTTAGTAGGTACACATAAAGTAAATTGTCTTTTCAGAATATCATATCTGATCCGCAGTACTTCAAGTTTCCGTTAAAAAAATGACTCATGTGATATCACATATAGACACCATTTTTGATATTACAAATATGGAAATTCTTTTACTTTTAGAATGATTGGCTTGGGAGGAAAATATGATAAGAAATTCAGATAAGAAAATTATGATGCAAAGGTAAGAGTTTTTGTCATTTCTGATTTCTTATCAAGTCCTTTGATTTATTTATTGTTAGTATCAATACTTCATGGCCGCACTATCCAGCCTTGTAGTAAATAAGGCGCTGATAAGCAGATTTTGAATACAAATTGAAGATTTGCAAATAAAGTTGAAGAAATACAAATAAAGACTATTTTCATTATTCAGGGCTCCGCGCTATTGAAACAATAGCTTTGCTATCGCTATCAACACATTAGGGCATAGCGCGCGTTCAAAACATTTGAAATATATAAAAATATCTGACATAATTTGTATAATTTGTGCAGCACCGAAAAAATTTAGTCTTCTATAAAGTCACGAGTAAAAACGTTTGTTTTTAACGTAGGGAACGGAGATTTCTCAGCGAGGAAAGAATAGTTTCGATTAAAACTTAGTACTCAAAGTTTGATACTACCATAGACTACTCTCAATTTTTACAAAAATTAACTTTTTCCTAAATTCTGAGAATTTTCCGTTCTAACGTTACAAAAAGTAGCACTTGCTGTGAAATTGTCCGTCCGTTACAAATCCGTTCCAACGTTACAAAAAGTAGTACTTGCTGTGAAATTGTCCGTCCGTTACCAATCCGTTCCAACGTTACAAAAAGTAGCACTTGCTGTGAAATTCCACAGTTCGTTACCGTTGGGTCGGTTCAGGTCGGACCTGTGACCTGAAACCTATTGACCTGAAATTTTCAGGTCAGGTTCAGGTCGATATTTTCTCAACCTGAACCTGACATGATGATATCAGGTCGAACCTGAACTGATCTGATTGACCTGAATTCATTTGAATGTTTTGAATGTTCTACAAAGGAACCAAAAATATTTAGAGCTGACGAGATGAGAAAATTTTGGTGCAATAGATAATTTTATTTCAAATGTAGACGAAATTGCATTTTATATACACGGTATTTTGTGATCTATTCATTAAATGCAGTTATGCTTTTTTATTGCAAAAGTGTTACACATAGGCATCAGTGTGTGAGTCACATGGGGGTCCATAAAGGACGCCCGCTTTTAGGGAGAACGGTTTTTTTTCCAAAACTCCAGTTTTTTCTTCTTTCATAAAGCATGTTACACATAAAAGAAGATTTTTTAGAACCCCTCCTCCCTGTCACACCTCCCCTCTTCAAAAAAATTTCATTCCTCTTCCAACGATAGAATTCACTTGGAGCACTACTTGAACTCCATAAGTTTTTTATTAGTGGTTCTTGTAAAAAACGTTCCCTTTAACCACCTCCACAGCATATTTTAAGTTTTTGTAGGTTTATTGCACTGTAGGTTAGCGCGTACATGAGAATTTTCGAAAACATCAGTCAGGGCGAAAGCTGTATCCGCCCTGGCACTTTGCAAAAATTTTTACTATCCACATTGTTCAATGATTTTTTCTGAATATAACCTGTGAGTTTCAGGTCAGGTTACAGGTCAACCTGATTAAATTTTTCAGGTTTCAGGTTGGACCTAAAATTCAAAATCAGGTCATGACCTGACCTGAACCTGATCAGGTCGACCTAACCTGTTCCGATTCTTGCGTTGGAACGGTCTCTGTTGGCTAAACTAGGCAAAGACGAGAGTTGTGCTCGGAGTTGTGTTGTATGAAGGAGTTGCAGATACAACTTACATCTAACTTTTCTCAATTGGGCTGATCGGTTGAGCCGTTTGGAAAAAAAAAGTGGAGACGGACAGACGGACGGACATTTTTTTTATTGCTGATTCGTCATCTTTAGACGATAATAGATCCATCCCCCCCCCCCTTCCACCTCGATCTACCCCATGTTACAATAAAAATGTTTGTAGTAAACGTATAAGACCTTTGTACTTCGCAATACTACCCACAAAAGTGAAAATTTAGACCCAATGTCAAGTTCCCTACCGACCTAGAGCCTTTCTGTGAGCTCCAATATCCAAGGTATCATTAAAAAGTTGTTTCTCTCAGTGTCTCACTACATATTTGCCTTTGCAAATTGTGTTCTAAGCCTCATAACTAAAGAAGTATTAATGAAAAACTGTCATATCCAATATAGAGTTCAGTAGACCGACATAGCTCAACTCTATGGGCTCTCAACACCAAACCACTCAACTGATCTTCATCTTCACAATTGTTTTCTCCTGTTTTCTGAAACCCATATGTTTCGTTTGACACATCTATGAGCAAAGTCCGTGCCGTAGTCCCGGAAATATATGCGGAAAAGTTTCGCGAGTTTCACAGACCACCAAAAAAAGGCTGAATCGAGTATACTTGTATGGGGTAGCATCTAGTCGGAGCAAACCAAACGTTGTTCTGGCATCCCTGGGAGGCCCTTTATCGAAAACAAAAATTAAATTTTGGGTGCAGTTGCAAAAAACTTGTTCCCCCTTCAGGCACACCGTGTTTGGTATATGGCCAAGGAACTCAATTTCGTCCATTTCATTGGTCCTAGTTCCAGAAAATCAAATGCTTTCACTTTACACCAAAATGAACAATTTTCGTGCTATACTTACATCGAAAAAACCTTACCGACCCTCGAAAAACCATGTTTTTAGTCACTTTTTCGACCATATCTCCGGAACCACTTGACCAATTTTGCTCATTTTGCTTGAATAATGGGACATATGTATTTTTTAAGGAAAAAATGACGTGACGGACGGACGGACATTTTTCTTTTCGATGATTCGTCATCTCTAGACGATATTAAATACATCCCCCTCACTCCCGCCTCGATCTACCCCATGTTACAATAAAACTGTTTGTAGTAAGGGTACTTCTTACGAAGTACTGGGTTCCAATTCTCATAAAGATCCACCGGTGAAACTTGACATATTCGTGTGATTTAATTTGAAAATATCAAAGTTCCACCGATGTGAGAATTGGGCCCCTGGCCTTATGCGTTTACCACCACGGACGTTTGTAACACGTCGAATTTCGATGAATTATTCGTTTTGGGGTATATGTAAACAGCAGAAATATGCAAAAAAACGTTGTCCGTCTGTTGCCAAGTTATCTCGAATAAGACTGAAAGGTAATCGAAAAAGTGAGGTCGAGTTCTGAGATGGGCAAAATCGGTCAAAAACTTTCGAAGTTACGGTCGAGGTCGAGAAAGTGGTAAAAAACGTGGTTTTTTGAAGGTCGGTGAAACTTTTTTGCAATTTTCGCACAGAAATTGCTTTTCAAGGTTTTAAATGAAAGGTATGGACCTCGGGAAATCACAAAACAAAAATTGGTGAAAATCGGTTGAGTGGTTCCGGATGTAGGACCTTTAGTATGGCTCTAACTCGAGCTACACGAACCTACAAGATAATTGGCGTTTATTCATGTATATTTTTTAACGAGGTTTTATTATGTTGTGTTGTAGAGAAAGTTAATGCGAACATTTTTGTCCATAGCAATGGCTCCGAGGCCTTTTCTTAAGGCTCTAGGTCGGTCCTAAACATCGGCCCTAGCCCAAAAAACAATTTTTTGCTCTGTTGTAGAGAAAATTGAGTAGAACATTTTTGTCCATGGAAATATGGGTCCGAGGATTCAGGGAGGCCCAAAACGAATTTTCTATAATGCTCTTCGTACGGGTTTTTCAACATTGCCATTTCGGCAATTTCCGATCGAGATGAATATGCATAATTAGTAATTTAATACAACGGGAATCCTTGAACGGGATTCGTACGGGTCCGCCAAGCTTATGTTTTAATTTTATTTTTTATGAAAAATCAAAACGGTTTAAGTTTAACATTTCCTTCCCGGTAGTGCGTAAACACAAAAATGAAGCCAAAATACAGTGTAAAATTCAGGTGGATTTCATATGGATTGTGTGATCAAAATGGATCCTGGCAAGAATGATAGATAAGCTAAGGGGCCATTCAAATAGTACACCCGCGGAAAATTGGCCTTTTTCGACCCCCCCCCCTACCCCCTGTGCACGCTTTTCGAAAGACCCCCCCCCCCCTAAAGTGCGTACGAAATTTATACTCACAATCCACACCATATACGTTTTCAGAACGAAAACTACAAATAAAATTTCAATAGAAAACGCATTGGGAGAAAATATCAACGCCATTACCTAAACAAAAGATTTATTTTAAATCGGCTGCTCTCTGAAAGCCTGGATTAGATTGGAAATAGTGCACTACAATCAGTTGAAAGTTTTCTGCATCTCCAAACGAACCTATCCGCAGCTAACGTCTCCCAGCTACTTACGTCAACCGATTCGGGATTGCCATAGTACACGCTGCTTCGCATGTTTCGATGTGTTGTGGTTAACCTATTAAAATTTCACATAGTCGACGACACGATGGAAAATCTCATTAGTGCCCAATAAAAGTATGGAAATGAGAAAATGATGAGCGTAAGTATATTATTGACACAATTAAAGAAAGGGTAGTATTATAATCGATCATCCAAAAACAATTTTTGATCACCTGAAAATACAATTTTGATCACCAATACAAAATAAAACCTAATTAGGGGCAAAATTAGTTACACCTACGCTGAGTTAGCCGCTTTAAAGATACATTCCTCCTTTTAAGAAACGGCCGGACACACCCCTGACCCTAAAAAAGTGTGTTTTATTTTTCTGGTGATCAAAATTGAAATTTCTGGTGATCAAAAATGAATTTCTGGGTGATCAGTTAAACATATGCCTTAAAGAAATGGACAATATTCTAGGACCATAACTTTCCAAGAATCTCATTTTTGGCTTAGAATTCAATCCGAATTCGAAGAATGGCTATGTTGATGCCTTTTTCACTTTACTTGTATCACCCCATCTTGTCCCATTGCTAATTAAAAGGAAAATAAACCTAAACAGATCAAATATCACAAGAGTGCGCACGTTTTCGGATGATACCCCTCCCGCCTCGTACGCTTTTGCACGATTTTCGAAAGCCCCCCTCCCCCCTTAGATGCGTGCGCACTATTTGAATGGCCCCTAAAATTGTAGTATAGAAATCAAATTATGATAGAATTATTCATATCCTTCACTAAATTGAAATGTGGTTGCTAGTAAAACTTTCTATTATATTGGCTTCAAAATACGCTCTTAATCTTATATGAAAATGCCAGCCTATAACTATTAAGTTATTGTTTAAGATATGAAAAAGAAGTTGTATGGAAATATTCTTTAAACAGTGGTACTCTAAGTTCTAGGAGAACAATCTACAAACACACACGCCTTCGTCTTTATGTCTCTTGATAATGCTGAGTGTTCATTTTCATCTATGTCAAT
The DNA here is from genome assembly GCA_029228625.1 of Pseudolycoriella hygida. NCBI lineage: Eukaryota > Metazoa > Arthropoda > Insecta > Diptera > Sciaridae > Pseudolycoriella > Pseudolycoriella hygida. The sequence continues at coordinate 143,756,389 of CM055403.1, forward strand.
CACTTCGTTCATTAATCAGCGAACTTTAAGACTCCCACAATGAAATAACATCTGCATCGTACGTTCTATTGCAGAATTGCTTAGCATTTAATTATTAGGATGCGAATGCAGAGGAAGTGAAAAATTTTCCTTATTCATCCGTTCATTTCTACATTGTAAAATATTATATTAGAAGCTACAACCTAACCATTAAGAGCAGAAGTATGAACACAGGCGTATATGCACCGGAGAAATATAGGCTTTCACATAACATAAATTGTATTTATGTCGGTAACGACCTCTCTACAGGCAATAATTAAACAAAATTTATGCATTAACTCTAATACGACCGAACGGATATGAACGTAAAATAGGAATATAGAAATGATTCTGAACCATTAGTACAATGCGCTGTCACAATGCAAATATATTTTGCAAGTAAATTATTAAAATTGAGAGTTGTATTTAATTATTATTATACTATTTTTGTTTCATTGATGTTTTTGTTATATTTTCAAAATGAAAATGTTTGAAACAAGACCGTTTTTGTCTGAAAAATATTTTTAAACGATTCATTCATTCTACACCAATGCATTCCATATATTATTGGGCCTTTACTGACCTATCCGGTGAAAAAAGAAGAAATCAAAGACCTAAGATGCGGTGAGGTGCAGCTAGATGCAGTGAGGTGCAGCTAGATGCGGTGAGGTGCATCTAGATGCGGTGAGGTGCATCTAGATGCGGTGAGGTGCATCTAGATGCGGTGAGGTGCATCTAGATGCGGTGAGGTGCATCTAGATGCGGTGAGGTGCATCTAGATGCGGTGAGGTGCATCTAGATGCGGTGAGGTGCATCTAGATGCGGTGACGTGCAGCTAGATGCGGTGAGGTGCAGCTTGATGCGGTGAGGTGCAGCTAAATGCAGTGAGATGCAGTTAGATGCAGCTAGATGCGGTGAGGTGTAGCTAGATGCAGTGAGGTGCAGCTAGATGCAGTGATGTATAGTCATAGTATTCATGGAGATAGTATATTATTGAAGAATTAAACGAAACAATATCTATGACGTCATAACTTTTGGTTATGTTTGTGACGTCATTTTTATGACGTCGTATTTTTGACGTCATTTTCGTGACGTCGTATTTTTGACGTCATGTTCGTGACGTCGTATTTGTGACGTCATTTTTGTGTCGTAATTTTTGTTACGCAATATTTATGACGTCATTTGTCTGACGTCATTTATGTGACGTCATTTTTGTGACGTCGTATTTCTAACGTAATTTTGGTGACGTCATTTTTGTGACAATTAGGTGCACAGACGGACGGACGACGTACGGACAGGAAGGGAGAAAACATAAAGTAGCTATCGCTACTAATTAATCAGCCTGTTAGTCGTTCGTATGCACATTTATTCACATGATGAAAATGTCAGCCCCAACGCAGACTGTAAAACCGAGTTTCTTTGCTGCTTTTATTCATTTATTTTTTATGTTGAAAAACAACAGGAAGACTACGAAAAGTGTTTACGGTCAACTTTAAGCAAATTTTAGAATAATATTTGCAAAATATATGTAATTGATTTTCATGCTCTCTTACGAAACGAAGTCATCAACTCAACGGCTATATTTTGGCTGCAGACCGCAATTCCCCCATCCAAATAATAAATTTCATCGTTAACAGTTAACCATTCCACCTACGATTCGATTTGTTATCAAACGGAAAGGGATAAGTTATAATTCAAAATGCTACAACAATATACAATATACAAAGTTCTTAATTGGATCTTATTTTGTCTTAATTTCACATGTCGTCGTGATATTCTGAAATTGTAGCTAATTAGACCTTTGCAAGTGACCTAATTTAACATTAATAAGCCTTATATTGTAAGAAAACTGTGGCATGTTATAAATTTTGTCGAAAAGTGGTTAGTAATTTTAGCAACAATTTTCAAACATTCACATGAACTTTATTCAGTTTTCATGTTACGAAAATTAGTTTCCTAAATTTGAATGTTAGCTGGTTATTTTGCAACTTCTTCATGTTTTCAGATTTGTTTGGGTACATTTGAGGTTAACGAAATTTTGTTTTTGTCAGAGAAATTACTTTTTATTAAGCGGAATAATGGCTTCTGGCTTAAGAACTTTCATTTAATTTTCTTTAAAATAAATTTGCAGATGAGGTTCACATCATAACATGCCATATTCAGTAGGGTGCACTACACCATATGTCGAAAAATTGTGGTGTTATTGCACACGATAACTCGAGGTACATCTTTTCACATATTTTAAAGATCTTTTTTTAGGGAAAAGGAACGCTAAGATCTAAGATGATGTTTCTCCGCTGCTCTAATTCACGCGAAATAAATTATCACGTGAGTAGGAAAATGTGAGAATAAAGTGAGATACGTTCACTTGCTTGATGAAAATAGGGACCCAAGGGCATGACAGTCTTTTGTTTTGATCATTACAAGTAGTACCAGATCCTGTTATTTGGGAATTTTTTTATACTTTTATGGGAAATTTTGGGAAATTTTAATTTCAATCCCTCACAATGCTCATAGCCGGTTGAAAACAATGCCATTGTGTTACATTATCCGATACGAAAAACATTTGTTCTACCCCTTTTTTCTTGAGCGGTAGGAGGGCCTTTACGAGGGTAGCCCTAGTGCATATCTCAGCCATCACACTTCACAGAAAATACAAATTAGTGCCAAAATGAAGATATTGGAGCCTAATAAAGATTGAAATTTAAAAATAAAAATTTTGCTGAGCAGACAATCTATATTTTCGAATTTTTAACTTGTCTGGAAAGAGATGCCCTTCATCATAAAGTTAACTATCAAATTATTATTTGGAAATTTATATTTTTTTGGGGAAATTTTGGAAATATTTCGGAAATTTTGGGAGTTTTTGGGAATTTTCGGGAAATTTTGGGAATTGTTGGGAAAGTGTAGTGAATTTTGGGAATTTGTTCCCAAATAATAGGCTCTGAGTAGTACTCAATGGGGAGTTGCAAAAAATTACTAATTTCATTCATAAATTTACCAAAATCAGCGCACTTCATTTCTCCTATCTTGTCCCCGAATATCGAGTAGTGTAGAGATGAGCGGGTCGACCTTTTTTCAAAACCCGACCCGGACCGAACCCAACCCGAAAATTTTTTTCGAAACCCGAAACCCGCTACCCGAAATGTTTCGAAACCCGACCCGGACCGAACCCGATCCGATTAAATCTTTCGAAACCTGAAACTCGAACTGTTTCGATACAAAACACGGATCGAACCCGACCTGATTAAATTATTTTAAGATGAATGTGAAAATTAGATTACCATTTTTAGAAACATCGGGAAAAAATCCTATTTCAGTGAGCTCGAAATGTCATTGCTGTAAAGCTGTGAGACAAAATGTTAGCTTTGAGTTTCCCTATACGGGGAAATTAATTTTCACTTTTAATTTAAAGTTAATTGTCAGTCAAACCACACGAACTAACTTATTGAAGAACTACGAAAACCTATAAATGGCATTTTGGGACACGGCTACTGAGTCCTCCTTCCCACACGCGTCTTACTAAATTTACTTCCTTCTGATTCATTTAGTACAGCTCAACCCTAGTAATAAATTAACAAATTGTTAAGATTGTACTATTCATACCAACAAAATGGTGTTTTTGAAAAAAAAAAAATTGTCAGTTACAATGGTGTAATGGTGACAATTAGCTTGAAAATCGTAGAAAATTCATCCTTTTTCTTCTCGTTTTCACTCATTACACTAGGCAACAAATATATTAAATTTTGTGTAGCAGATGTAAAATCAAAAAGCTTAGTACAGTTTTTCTCCCTGAATCGGAATCAGGACTCCATTTTCTTCTAGGACGTCTAGATTCAGATATTTTCCAATTTGAAGTCTTACGGGAAACCCGACCCGAACTCGACCTTACCCAAACCTGACCCGATTAAAATTTTCGAAACCCGAAACCCGTGAGCCCGATAAAAACTATTCGGGTTCGGGTCGGGTTTTTCATAGTTTCGGGCGACCCGCTCATCTCTAGACTAGTGACACCTATGTTACTTCCATAGCTGTATTTACGCCTCAACATAGAACTCGTTCCTATTCCCTAGTGACTCCATCCATTCTTTTATAGCTGAATACAGCCTAACATTAAACTACTACTGCAACATGAGCTCAGCTGAGTTGAGCTTTCAAAAGCGAATGGTTTTTATCGTCCAATATAATTACAGCTTTAGAAAGAATCATCGTTGGGTCGGAGTGCATAAGTATGATTTTATGGATTTTTAAGTAAGAGAAAGAGTTGAGTGCATAAGGTTTTTGAATTTACTTTGTTGTCTAAAAAATACTATTGAAATTCGCGGGAAAATTTCAGTATTATTAGAATTCCTTAAGAAACTAAAACATAAAAAATCCCTTCAATTTCAATGACAAAGTGATGTCACAGAGCATATAGATGTTCACATAATCAATTTACCGGCAACCTTTCAATTGAATGCACGAAATTTCCTTTAAAAAGCAACTGACGCTTTTGAACTGAGTTGATCAATTCATTTATTAACAATATGTTTGATACGGATATCCATTTATCAACAGCATTACTCATCGTATATTTTCTGGCTATTTTGCAATATTTTCTGGAACATTTGGCTTTTGGCACTTCCACTCGCGTTTCACACAACAGATTTGAAATATCACAAAAACGAAAAAAAATGTATAACTTCCACCGAACGAGGGTGTGTGTATTCCAGTATGCAATGACAATTACAAATTGATGCAATTTATTTTTTCGCCTTTTTTCCCAGAAACTTATTGATAACTTTCCGATTATGAAATCATATTTTCGATATCGGCTCAATGGAGGATGAGTCGTTTCATTCAGACGAAACAATTTATCTTAGATATTCGCATATAATGCTCGATATATAATGTTGTTGTTGGCTCGGTACTAGAAGGTTTTCAACATAAAAAATGGATTGCAATAAATAACTGATACTTGGATGATGTCTTTATTCGTTTGGGATATTAAATTGGTTTTTCAGAGATCGGATACATCCGTCTTGAATAAATTACAACGGAACGAAACGGAACTCTTGAAAATTAACTTTTGGATAATATTTATCACATCGAACAAACGAATTAGAACTCCATAAAAGAATCAATCAGCGATTTTACGATCGCATTGAATAAATTTGTTTTTATGACGGAGAGTTTTCTTATGATTTTATCCTGAATCGATAGTCAACCACGAGTAAATGCTCTCAATATGTGCAACTTTTTTTCATGTCTCTACTTTAGCTCTGTCTAATTATCGCCAAAATCAGATTTCTAAACAAAATGGGCTATCGTTTAAAGGGTAATGAATGCCGTTAATCGAAAATAGTACATTACAATAGCGTGGCCTGCATCACTTTTCATTATTCTTATTCGTTAACCAATTTTTTAGCGGAGCTAACGCTAACACTAATTGGAAAAAATATTAGCGAAACTAACGCTCATCGCTAAAAATTAAAAATTAGCGCGCTAATAGCGGTCGCTAATAGCTGACGCTAATGTTCTCTAATTGTAACTAATTTAAAACAAATTTAAAGAAAATATTTCCTTTTATTTCTTCATCACAAGAAGCTCAATACTTAACGATACTAACCAAGTGAATAGCTTGCTAGTCCATCTTATTCATCTTAAGAAAAATCAACGATGTCACGTTTACGAAGTCACATTTATTCAACACATTAATATCGTTTGTGTGTGATAACACTGATTAGACGGATTCCACACAAGATAGAGAGACTTTCTATTGAGAGAGTCGCTCAATAAATTTCTTTCGCTGAAAGTTTCTGCGCTTAGACCCGTACGAAGAACGAAGTTCTTCGAAAAGGGGTCTTATGCGACCCGGTAGAAGGGGTGGAGCAGCTATCATGGTCCTCAGCTATACATGCGATAGTTAACTATACATTTTATCGTTCCGGACGAAAATACAGTGGGCGATTTTTCCCTGTCCCTTCTAGCTCACGGCAGACAAATTCCTTTTCACATGAGAAGGAATATACGAAGTAAACGTGACATAAAGTTTTAATCAGTTGAAAACAAAGATCCAGCAATTTTTTCACCGGTTTTCACACTATTGTTCAAAGTGGTCAACAAAAGTTGTAGATAAATTTGAAACATTTACCAAAATTCTTTTTTTTTCAATTTTTTGCGAGGGGGGGGGGGTTATCCGTTTCCGACGGCCATACAGAAGTGGGTCTGTGATTTCGGAAACACTTGGGCAAGGGGGTGAGGAAGGTCGAAATAGGCGAGGTTTTCCTGGACGTCATTTATGGACAGCCCCTTAGAGCCCCAAGTGGCTTCTAGCGTTGAAAGCTTTGGTAAGTATGAAACGGGTCTGCTCAGTGGTAACATACTGGCTTTCTAACAAGAATACCCGGCTTCAATCCCGGTGAGGATACAATTCTGTATAGGATTTTTCTTAAATTTGTAGTTGTGGTGTTTGGTGTCCACGACGAGCCGTACACAGAAGAACGACATGTATGGCGTCAACCATACACGATGAATTCTGTTAATTCGGAGTTCACGTTAAGCATGTGGTCCAACAAACAAATTAATGGTTGCTCACACGATATGCCGTAGAAAATGGTATTTCAGTTTCGTTACAGGCTCGTTTAGAATAAGCATTGTTTCGACGGAGGCTAGAAGATGTATTGTAATGTCCGGGCCCAAACGGCGAGATTCATTTGGAGTGTACGGCTTGTGCCATGCCGGAGGCTAGAAGATGTATCGTAGAGTGCGTGTGCTCAGACGACGCTGCTCATTCGGCGTACCGGTTACAACTATGCGTTCTGAAGAGGGAACATTTAATGTGGGAATCTAACTAAGACAGAATACATGACTAGGTGGAATGATAGAAGAGTAAGGCCAGTTGGCCGTCTCGACCAGAAATCAAATCTAAGTATGAAGTTTTCTGTACACCGTTTCCTTGGACAGGTTTCTCAACATTGCCTTTTGTTTTTTGTTGTTTTTTTATTTAGGCGTATGGATATTGACATCTTATTGGACCCGTACGAAATACAATCAGTACAGTATTATCGTCTAAATATGACGAATCAGCAATAAAAAAAATGTCCGTCCGTCTGTCCGTCTCCACTTTTGTTTCCAAACGGCTCAACCGGTCAGCCTAAACTTTTTTTTCCCTGAAAGGTACATGCCTCGAAGATGAGCAAAATCGATGAAGTGGTTCCGGAGATATGGTCGAGGAAGTGACCAAAAACATGGTTTTCCGAGAGTCGGTGAAACTTTTTCGCAAATATCTCAGCAAGTAAAGCACGGAAATTGCTAAATTTGGTGTCAAATGAAAGCATTTGACACCAAAAAACTGGGGATTTTTTTTTTGTTGAATCGTGTCAGGGGTCTGGGCACTGTGAGCCATGGAATGGGCGAAAATAAATTTCTCTGCCCCAAAATGATAAGAGATAGTTTTTTCTTCAGTATTTGCTTAAATACGCAATACAGATATTTACTTTCAACTAACTGGTATATGGCCACTTCCATAATTGGGCAGGATGACCCAGATCTCCAGAACTATGAGAGTTAGAAATTTGGTTCCAAAGACGAAGTTGTAGAGAATTAAATATAAGCGAACAAGTGTTTCAGGGTTTTGGGGAAATATGGCCCAATCCTGGTATATGGCCACTTCCATAATTGGGCAGGATGACCCAGATCTCCAGAACTATGAGAGTTAGAAAGTTGGTTCCAAAGGCGAAGGTGGAGAGATTAAATTTAAGCGAACACTTGTTTCAGGGTTTTGGGAAAATATGGCCCAATCTGGTATATGGCCACTTCAATAATTGGGCAGGATGACCCAGATCTCCAGAACTATGAGAGGTAGAAAGTTGCTTCCAAAGACAAAGTTGTAGACAATAAAATTTTAGAAAACACGTGTTTCTGGGTTTGAGGGAAAAACGACTTAGTCCTTAGATATAAGCTTTTCTAGATTTGAATGGTCTGAGACGTACTTCGGTAGGGCCTTTGACATTACCTTGGGTAATTTCTATGGATCTTTGAAATTCTTACAGTTATAAAAGAACAGAAAACGTTAAATTGTTTGCTTATTTGTATATTTAGGTACGTTCGAGTCACTTTGCCACATCTATTCTGTTTGTCACGTCTATTCTGATACGTACGGGTCTTTGGTTATGTTTATTATTACAATTACATAACATTCTTATTCTATACTGTACAGTATTAATTATTATGTTTTAACATCATGTCATTTCTGGTGTAACACTTTTTTCGCCGATGCCGGGAGGATAGCATGGCTGAAAGGTTCGGCATTTCCATGGTGATGATGTTGTTGTTTTTCGTGTGAGCCTCACATCTTATGTCGGGCCAACATCTTTCACACAGTGTTCTTCGTTCTTCATAGTTCCATTGTACGCATATTTCCAGTATGACGCCATTTATGAAGTACTGGTCAGGATTGTACCTGTCAACGATTTTTCCCATCAATTACGTCATCGTTCACAAGATGGCACACCAGACGTGGTGAAAGTACACGAATTTCTCAACTGTCCATATGTGAGTGACGTCACAAATTTTTGTCTACTTGAATTTGCGTTTCGGGCATCGAACACCAAAACTACCCAATTTCTGAAGCTTGGGTTAACTTAGGGAGGATCCATATCAATTGTTTATTACATAAAAATCCTATACATCCCGGGGATCGAACCCGGGTTTTCTGCGTGGAAAACAAGCACGTTCACTACTTGCCGTGCCATCCCATAAACAATTAAGTAGGATGTAATGACTAATTTAGCGAAATTTCAATACATTAATCTTCATCCTTTATGACGACGTTCGTAGGCTCTTATAGAATCGTACGGGTCCGCGTAACATATGATTAGTTTAGTCATTTCACGTTCAATCTGTACATTGTATGTAAGCGTTCGATAATGACGATAGTCTCTGTCTAATCTACCCGAACATTTTCAAACTAAGCAAGTAATAGCTGTATAGCAGGACCTGTGAAGTTATTTACTTGAAGTTAATCCAATTTGACTTTGCTGTTAAAGTGCATATCCGAGGTTGTAATTGACATATTTTCTTAAATATAATTTTCATTTGCTTTACACGAACAAGAAAATTCTTTTAAAATTTAATAAAGCGCCAAACAAAACAAAAAGAAAAAAAAAAAAACAGAAAAACACGAAAAGGTTTCCAGAAGAGTGTACATCTTATCTCGGTACGAAGTGCAGAAAATGTTAACTAAGAACAGAAAATAGCGTAATAAAATATTCAGACTGTGTATTTTGACAAAACTTTTTAATATTAAAAAATGTCTCAGTGATGAACCCGAATAGCTATATCATGCCATAATACACCCAGCAAAAAGGAAAGCTTTTCTCGCCTTATGCACAAGCACTAGACTTCGAATGTACGTTAGTCAGGAAAGTGGGTCAGCAAGTTCTTTTTCTTTCATATGAATATGACTTAAAGGAATTGCAACGTGAATAGTTGATAATATCATAGTCATTTGTTATAAAACTGTAGACATTTTACTTTCTCATATTGCAAAAAGTGTTTTTTTATTGTTTTATGAAGTATGAAAGTTGAAGAAAAATGCTACAGCTGCACAACTTTTCTTAAACAACAATGGCTCCATTTTATGCATTCATAGCATACCTTTCTTCAAAATAAAATGAGTATTTTTACATTTTGTTTTTGACTTTTAAAGAAAAATGAGAATGTCGGAATTAGAATGTCAGTAGAACACAGTAACTTTATTTATGAACGTTACCGAAAAGTCAGACGAGTTGAAAATTCCATTTTTTTTTACTTTTTATGAATTTTCTGTAATACAATGTAGAATGGTAGTTTTCAGCACCAAGTGCCAATATTAACCCAGAGGCGTGGAATAAAATATCATACAATTGAGGTGTGAAAACCCATATTTTTCCTGAAAATATACTTCAAATGCCTCTAGGCCGAAAGAGACTGTTTTTCTGAACTCTTCCTGCGATTTCAACTCTTCGCGTGTAAAGTCGTACCACTCAGAGAACTTCGCGTGTCAGCTGGTAGCAGAAACGTTTTCTAGAACCGACACGAGAAGAAGTCTCAGCTATTCAATATGAATAAACCGCCAGAGCCGGATAATGTTCCATTGGAATTATTGAAATATTGCCATACCCTCCTATCCTGTGCCAAGGAGATGGTTTGTTTGCCCAGTGAAAGCCCTCTGACTCCTAAATCTGATTTAATTGAGTCTATAAACCTTCTCCTTGGCCTACCCCTGGGGCGTACACCCGGGACCTGTGCAATCAAAATCCTCTTTGGTAGCCTGCTATTACCCATCCTGCGAACGTGCCCGTACCACCGCAGACGACTAACCTTTGCCGAATCTTCCACTGACGTAACCCCTAAATTTTCCCTGATGTCGTCGTTTCTGATATGATTATCCCACTGCTCCCTTCTATTAACCTTTGCTATGCTCCTAAGAACCCTCATATCAGAAACCTTCAGGTCATGCACAAGGTATCCGCAGTCCTCCCAACTTTCACTCTCATATAAAATCGTTGGCCTGAAGATTGTCCTCTGAATAGTTAACTTTGTGCCACTACTTTCTAACTTGTTGAACACATGCGCCCTCAACTGACTGGCAACCGCGTTTACCATTTTCCTCCTTTCCTCAAATTCCCTAACTAACTTGCCATCCTCCGAAAAAATTGCTCCTAAATACTTAAACTTCGAAACCTGTTCCAACTGCTCCCCATTTAAACTGGAAATTACGCCTTTCCAGGATTTGTTGATATGCATAACCTTCGTTTTGCTGACACTTATTTTCATCCCGTACTCCTCACATGCGACATTTAGGCAGCCGATATCCCTCTGCAAATCATTGGTATGCCAATAGAGTTAAGTCATCCGCATAGACCAGGATTTTCATGACTACTTCACCTACTTCCACATTCCGTTGCAAATTGGCCTACTTGTCCATAAAAATTATGAACAGAAGAGGGGAGAGACAACAACCCTGACGAACTCCAACATTAACCTCGAAAGACTCACTAATCTCAACATCTATTTTTACCGCAGCCTTGCTCCCTGAGTAAATGCTTTTAATGGCGCCCAATAAACTCCCATTGACGCCGTATTCGCTAAGCACCCCAAACAGCTTTTGCCTCGGTATCCGATCAAATGCCTTTTCTAAGTCGATGAAGTACAAGTATAGATCAATATTCCTCTCAAAGAGCTTTTCTATAGCTTGCCTGAGACAAAAGATCTGATCCTGACACCCTCTCAGAGGCCTGAAACCACCCTGAGCCTTGTCCAGAACCTCTTCTACTATAACCCTAACCCGATCTACTGGAACACTCGCATAAACCTTCCCGACCACGCTCAAAAGCGAAATCCCCCCTGTTACGATGGCTCTTCTCAAAGATTGGAGCCATAACACTGAAGTTCCAGTCAGCGGGTACGACCGAGGACTTCATGGCTAAATTAAAAATCCTACAAAGCCATTGAATCCCGCCTGGCCCACTTCTTAATAAATTCTGTCCTAATTTCGTCTACCGCTGCGGATTCCCCTGCCTTCAGCTTGCTGACCTTCCGTTGCACCTCCTCTAATGTAATTTCCTCCTCACCTTGCCAGCTAGGACCCGCTTCCACCTCAGGTTCTACTACCGGATTTATAGAGGCAAACAGATCCTGGAAGTAATCCCGCCAGGTTCTCCGGACTTCACCATTACCTGTAATTACCTGGCCGTGGGCATCTTTACCCAAAATGCTACCGCAGCCCTCTTTTTCACCACCACGCATAATGCTCTTGATCGTCGACCAGAATTTCTTATCCCTTCCCTGACCTGCTTCTTCCAATTCCTCCCCGAACTTCTTCCACGCCAAGTCCTTCGCCTCCTTAACCAGAGCCCTAACCGCCTGCCTACACGCCCTGTAAGGCTCCTTCTTCCCTTCCGTTTTATTCTGTAACCAAATCAAATACAGACTCCTTTTCTCCAACACCGGCTTTTTGATATCTGCGCTTCGTCTTTTCGTTCCTACCTCCACTAGAGGCATTACCCAGACATTTCTCAGCTGCACCCAAAACAAATTCCTCAAAATTTGCCCACTCAATTTCAATGCCCCCGCAGCACGGAGGAAGCCCCTCAAACCCTTCTGTGAATTTTGCCATGAAACGAGCCCTAACTTCCTCATCCTTGAATTTTCCCTCACGAAATTTGCGAACTACCACTGTCTTCCTTTTATCCTGACAGAGTTTACCAACTGAGAGATGGATACCCAAAAGGTAGTGGTCTGAGCCAAATGCAAAACCCCTGAAAATACGTGTGTCCCTGACTTCCTGCCTCTTGTCCTGCTCTATAATCATGTAATCAATTATTGACTTGTGGCCCAAACTATCATTGACGTAAGTATACCGTGTAACCAACTCTTTCCTTAAGCACAAATGGATCGCTTAAAGAAAGAGTTGGTTACTGCCCGTTGAAATCTACCTACTATTCTTTCATAAACCCCATTGGTTTTACTGTTTCCTATTCTCGCGTTGAAATCGCCCAACAGAATCACACATTCACTTCCCTTTTTTGTAACTACATCCCCTTACTGCTCGTAAAAGGCGTCAAGATCGCCAGCGCTGCTACCCTCGTATGGGCTATAAACACTAACCATACTTTAAATACCACCCGCTAACTTGATGGATGATCCTTTCATTTACGTACCGCACGCCCAAAACAAATTTTTCTAATTCCTGCCTGACAGCCATTCCAACTCCCCAGTTTGCCCTGCCATACTGAGAGCCAGACAAAAACACTTTATAGCCGCCCACCAGCTTCTCTCTCTGTCCCTTAAGTCTAATGTCGCTCAACGCTAATATGTCTCTACCATTTCTCTAGCCAGTTCTATCAATTTATCCTTGCGATCTTGAAAACCCCCGTTTACGTTTAGACTTCCGAGAAACAAACCACCAACTTTTTCACATTGCCTGATCATCAACGATAGGGTACCTGTTATGTCCCGTGTTGGTCGTACCCTGTGACCAACACTCGTCCGAGGGTGCTGCTCATTTCCAAATTTAGACACGTTCGAGTCTTTTTGCAACATCTATTCTCTTTGCCTCATCTATTCTGATACGTACGGGTCTTTGGAATCCTTATTTCTAAGAAATGGTGTAAGCTTAAACACAAAATGTGTTGCCGAATAATTTTGGTTTGTTGTGGTTTGAATCACAGTTTTATGGCGGCGACGCACAGCTCTAAATTTAAGGGGACGGACGGTGAACTGGTGTGGCGCAATTGATTTTGAGTTACGTAAAATCTACTTCCATTCTTAAAACACAGTTGAAAAAAATCGTACACAGTTCACTGGATGCATTGCCAAAATGCTTACTCCATAATTTTCCATTGATGACATAGGTTGTCGTTTCTGCAACCATTTAAGTAAAGATAATTTTTTTTGAGTATCGCTGTGTTGAGAAAATTGAAAATATGATCATTGACTATGTTTCTTATCGCAAATTGAGATATTATTTTCATGGTGTTGCACATTCACAACTTATGGCACATCCCCCATGACATTTGTGTACAAAGTACAGCACCGAAAAAAAGCTTCTACCACTCTATACGAGTTAAAAGTGTCATGGTCCGTTAACATCCGCGGTTCGATGCCCGTCGTAAAGCACAAACATTACACCACTCATCCCACAGCTAACATTCAACATAGACAAATGTTTTCGAAATGCACACAAGACCCATTATTTTTACATTTGTTCACTTTTGTATGCAAATTTCTAGACGATATACGACGTTGCAAACCATAATAATAATGGGAGTTGGAAATGCTGTTTTTTCTACTCAAATTTATTTAGACAAAAATCAAATTTATGTGTAAATAAAAGGCGCCAATTTTATGTCGTATGTTGTTTGCGAGATTTTGTTCGTTTGTTTTTTTTTTAATTTAAATTTTGGGTAAAATAATTTCAATGCTCAGTTTAATTGACTCTCAGTTCAAGTTCATAAAAGAGGAAATGTTACTAAACAGAACGGGATCAGAGTAAAAAAATAGATTTAGTGAAAAGGTTTATTGTTATGCATAGGGAGGCAAGACTATCAGGCAGGCCAATTTGCAAGGGAATGCGAAAGTTGGTGAAGTAATCATGTAAATGCAGGCCCATGCGGATGACTTAAATCTATTCGCAGAAATTACCAGTGATTTGCAGACGAATATTGACTTTCTGAATGTCACATGTAAGAAGTACAGGATGAAAACAAGTGTCAGCAAAACTAAGGTTATGCATATCGACAAATCCCGGAAAGACGTAGTTTGCAGTTTAAATGGGGAGCAGTTGGAACAGGTTTCTGAGTTTAAATATTTAGGAGCCATTTTTTCGGAGTTAGGGAATTTGAGGAAAGGAGGAGGACGCGTTGGCGAGCCAATTGACGTCGCATGTGGATATATTTCAAAATTATATATTTTTGATGTAATAATAATGATGTATGGTTAAATGACGTCACCGTGGCATTAGCGACAATCTGAATTAACGTAAGTCACTTTTTGCTTGTCCCGGTAGATCAATGGTTAGAGCATTCGACTAGTAAATAGAAATATTTGCTGGCGTGTGTTCGAATCCTACTGGGCTATGAAGCAAAGGGTGTTGTTATTTCAGATTTTAATTTCAATATTCGTAGTTTTTCGAAGACTATAAAATTAATTAATAATAATGTCAATTTTGTGCATGTTTCATGGAAAATTCATGGATAGTTGATGTAAAATTTACGTAGATCGTGTAAAAAATATGTATAGAAGATGGATAATTCATGTAACTTCAATGAATTTTGCTACATACCAAATTAGCATTTACATCATTTTTTATTATTTACATACATTTTACATTATTTTTACATTAATGGAAAATTTATGGATTAATAATGTAAAATTTATATAAATTATGTTAAAATGATGTACAATAGGGGTGTTCAATAATGTATGGCAAAAATAAGTTGTCGAAAACTTTGGGACTTATCCCGGAAAACTGTGTCAAATGGTCCACTGAGAAAAAGTTTCTATGGGCCGGACGAGATCCGAAACGATTTGGTGAGCGCCCTATAGCGAAAAGTGAAAAAAATCACGGAAATCGTGAAATATTAAGGTTTTCGTAAATTTTATATTACTCATTGACCGTCAACTTGAGTGTTAGGACAAGTTTGATCAATTTGATCAGAATATACTCGAGAAGAAGTTCCACCGCTCGATTGGAGCATTTGCGCCCCCTACAGGCTCAGAATCACACTGAATGGTGGTCATTGTAGGGGTTTGTCGGGAAATTTCCCAATAGTTACTCCAGGAACAATAATTGGCAAATCAAAGTTTTGAGTAGGGTTGCAAAATATGTATAGCGTGAAAGCTTAGGGCTTAATCTGTAGAAAATGTTCGCACCTAATAAAGGCGCCGTCCGTCCGTCAACACAACATCTAGAAGAAATCACTACCGATTCTCAAAATAACAATAATTTGTTAAAGTTAATTTAAATTTCGAAGATGAGCTAAATCGGTCATGTCGTTCCTGAGATATGGCGGAGGAAGTGGTCAACATGGGGTTTTTCGAAGGTCCTGTACACTTCGGAAGCTACTGATTAGGGTGTCAAGTGAAAGTTATAGTTCTCGGGAAACAAGGAAAAAAAGATTTGTGGAAATCAGTTGGATAGTTTGGTGTTGAGAGTCCATAGAGTGAGCCGAAGTCGGGCGACTTTTTTTTCATGAAAAACGATTTCCGTGTTTTTTTTCACTTTTCGTTCATTACATGTTCGCATATTTGTAAATAATAGTACTTTATTGGCTGACGAGAGAAAATCTAGGATTTCTTCTAATGTAAATATTGTACATAACGAGTGAGCGTAGCCAACAAGTGAGAGTACAATATTTACATAAGAAGATATCCGAGATTTCTCACGTCAACCAATACAATATTTTATTTCATTAGGCGAGAGAATATCGTACGTTATTCATTCGAGCGCGTGAATGTGATAGCTGCGAGAATTTATCACTGCTTCGAAGTGTCAGGGTCCTGGGTTCGAGACACGGCGGCTACAGGTATTTTTTTCAATTTTTTTTCCAATATTTTTTTTTTTTAATTTATTTATTTTGTCGTTTTGGTGGTCACGTGAAATAACTATTTTCATATAGACATTTGAATTTTGCTCTGTGAGAAAACCACATTTATAACATAAATAAAAACTGATTCAAATACAAAACGAACAAAAATACAAATACGAAACGTATTCAAAATACATAAGCCTATGTTGTATATCGAGAAAAACAACGCTAGTGTTTGTGAGAGACATATATTTGTACATTCTACGTTACCATATGCTTCTATTTGTCAACAAACAGTATCAACAAAATTTGTACATAGCAAATGAGCGAATTTGCGCAGTGGTTAGCGTCGATTCTTGCGGATCGGTGGGTCGTGAGTTCAAATCACGGCGGCGCCACTGTTTTTTTCAGTGAATTGGAAAAGAGAAAACGAATTTTCCCTAGTGATTTAATGTATGGTTTCTCCTTTATATGCAAGAGTGAATAACGTACGGTATTCTCTCGCCGATGAAATAAAATAAAATATTCGATTGGTCGCAGAACACCGTGTAATTGTATATATCTTCTAAGAGCGAGACCAACAAAACTCTTTTATCGCCCGCGAAACGGTATGACATACATTAAACCTCGTTATTCGGCACACAAAATAACATTTTACCGTCGCACTAACACATGTAAATGTATATTATTTACTTACTGACCGATAAAATATTTACTTTGTACGAAGTAAATACTTTATCGGTCAGGACAGTAAAGTATGTACTTCACTCATGTAAAAGCGGTAGTGAAGCTAACAAATTTATTTATTTTGATTTTATTTCAACTGAAAGTTTTACTTCTTTAATGAAAAAGAAATTCATGCTGAGCAAAATGAATGGCACTCCATTCAACATATCGCATCACTAATTTTTTTCGCAATAATCAAACAAAAATAATGTTCTAAGTGTCAATAGAAACTTCTGGAATTACATGCATAGCCCGTGCATCTACATAACAATTTCTCATATTGCAATTGTAGTGAATGTGACGTATAGTAAACAAAACATGAACATGTGATGATTTACTTTAGTTTTGTTTTGCAAATTTAAAATGGTTGAAACTTATTTTACATAGTTATTTGGCGTAATTGGTTGTGTGTGACACCTACACAGTCAATGACACGTTACACACGAAGATACGGGTTTTTGAATATTGCTCTATCGGGAATTTCCAATACAAATAAAATTGTGATGTGTTGGTTGTGTTGTTAAGATTGTTCGTGAAAAGGTGTTTGTTCAAAGAACTCAGATCAATGTATGTCATACTATTTCTTGGGCGATAAAGCAGTATATATGTATAGGCGACAGAAAATTATATGTAATCTCGTTATATATTACACATACTCGTTAAAACTCGTACGTGTAATATATACTCGATTAACATATAATTTTCTGTCGCCTATGCAAAATACTATTAGTTTGACTTTGACTTCAATAGATAGCCTCTGATAATGTCTGTTACACGTGGGTTCCCGTGTTCGAATCTCGTTGGGGTCAGGGTCTTTAATGAAAATTTTGAATCCAAAGGTAATATGTCTACATACTCTCTACTAGCGCGTTTGTATGAAATCATAGAACAAATTTCTCGCACTTTTTTGGTTTACATGACGGTTAGAAGTAGAAGTATTACAGTTTGTGCTATCGTTACCAACATGCGGAAAGGTAAAAAGCTAAGGACAAATTCACGTGTTTAGTGCGACATCGAGTTCCGTCAAATTATGACGAATTTCGTGATGAAATGCCAAGACTGTCAAGTGGTGTGCAAATTATGCATCTCATTATGGAATGTGCAATACTTTAACGAGATCGATGTCGAACTAAACGCATCAATCGAGGACATATTTTTGGCATTATCTATTTTTCGACTATGTTTAGTATTTACAGTTTTCGCTACCGACAGCTTTGGCTTATTTTAGTTCACTCGAATTTTCTGGCTTTCTGCGTGGGACAAATTTTTTAATTGAATAGACGTGAAGGACAAATTGAGGACACTTAATCCTAATATCTATAAAAAATAGAAAGAAAAACGATGAAAAGGACACAAAATAATAAAATTAATTGAATTTCAGTAGACTGAAAAACTTACAGAGGAGACCTTCGTCACCCATAAGTCTCGTATAAAGGAAGTCATGGCTAAAATTCTGTGATGAGGTCAGAGATTTTAAGACCACGGCGAAACTTAACCGAGCTCTGGCTAAGGATCCGATATGCCCGGAGATGCTCAAGGATGAAAATGGGGTCTACACCAAATCTAATGAAGAAGTGGTTGACCTCCTTATGAAGGAGCATTTGCCAGGGATGACACCGGAGCCAGAGTTTATACCACAGGCGGAAAGAACGCCATGTTCTACCGATTGGAACTTCGCGGACACCATTGTCACGACTAGGAGTAGAATAGGCAATAAACTCGTTCAAGCCTTATAAGTCACCTGGCAGTGATGGTATTTATCCGGTGATGCTTCAGAAAGCGTCTCAGTTTATCTTGAAACCGTTAAAAGAGATTTTGAATGCTGTGTTGGCCTTGGGGTACATCCCCGAAACCTAGAGGGAAGTACTGGTCATGTTCATACCAAAACCCGGTCGTATAGCCTATGACAAGGCTAGTGCGTACAGACCAATTAGTCTCACATCCTTCGTCATGAAGGTGTTGGAAAGGTTGTGTGACAGGCACATAAGAGATGTTATCCTGAAGCTCAAACCATTACATGCAAATCAACACGCTTACCTGTTAGGTAAATCTGTTGACACTGCAATGCATCAAGTGGTCCACAACCTGGAAAAGAATATGGGACACGATAAACTCACCCTGGCAGCGTTCATAGACTTAAAGGGAGCAACAAAGTGACCTTTGGAGCTTTTAACGCGGCCTTGAGAAGGTTTGGAGTGGAGAGGACACTGATTAGGTGGATTATGGCAATGCTCAATAACAGATTACTATCGGTCAATCTGCTGGGCGTTTGTAGAAAGGGATTCGTCGATCGCGGCTGTCCACAGGGGGACGTGTTGCTACCGATCCTAAGGAATATGACTGTAGACGATCTTTCGACGAAGCTGAATACGTCTGGATACCTAGCTATAGGATATGCGGATGACATTGCAATTATCACTTCGGGAGCTTTTGAGGGAGTTCTGATGCAGAGAGCTTTTCGCTTGGCGGAAAGGTGGTGCGAGGAAGCGGGATTATCGGTAAAGCCCGGCAAACCGGACTTGTGCTACCACAAATAGGAGAAAGTTATCTGCCTTCGAGTTGGCGAAACTCTTTGGAAAGCAACTGGTATTGGCCGAGAAGGTGAAATACCTGGGGGTCATATTGGACAAAGGGCTGACCTGGAAGGAGCACCGAGAAGAAAGGGTCAGTAAAGCGATGAGGATTTTCTGGCGATGCCGCTGTGCGTTCGGGAATAATTGGGGGCTACGACCCTCCGTTTTACACTGGATGTACAAAGCGATAGTTAGGCCAATTTTGTGTTACGGCAGCATGGTCTAGTCCCACACGGCAGAAGTTGCAAGGCTCTACGGAGGTGGCCAATGGCTCGCGGCGGGAAGAAGTATAGGGCACGCGGGTATCCTTCACTCTTTAGTTGAGAAACTTTGGGGAGATGTCAATGCCTTCGGATGGGATAAGAACGTTGTTTAGGTTTGAAAGAAACTTTATAACGATCTTCCCGAGTCGGGACGAGTGGCAGAGCAGAAATATTCCGGTGATAGGAGACATATATGTCTATACTGATGGCTCTAAGATGGCAGGAGGAGTGGGTGCGGGTATTTTCTGCGAGGATATGGAACTTACCGTCTCCATTCCCCTTGAAGCATACCCGTCAGTGCTTGCGAATAAATCGGTGCTGGAAAGCAGAGTGGCACTAGAAACGAAGTCTCTCTGATTTGGGTTCCGGGACACTCAGGTATTCTAGGAACGAGAGAGCCGATGAGCTGGCGAGGCTGGGTAGCGAAACGGCCTTTGAAGGACCTGAACCAGCCCTAGGCATTCAACCTGGGCTGACAACGGGACTCATAAAAAGGAAGACTCGCATGAGGCACCAGAGGCTTTGGGAAGGGTTAAGCTCATGTAGACAAGCTAAGGAGTTCTTGGATGGGTGTAATCCAAATACTACCAAGATCTCTTAAAACTTAACAAGAAAAACATAAGGTGGACAGTAGGGATGCTAACGGGCCACAAGACGCTAAGATACCATCTAAATAAAATGGGACTAAGTAGTGACCCGAACTATAGAAGGTACAGAGACGTACCAGAAACAGCAAAGCATTTCCTATTGCACTGTCCAGGCCTTACAAAATTAAGGGTGAAATGGCTGGGAGACTTCTACCTTACACTTAAGAGTTAAGGCCATATTTACTTAGATACGTTCGAGTCTTTTTGCAACATCTCTTCTGTTTGTCACATCTATTCTGATACGTACGGGTCCCTTGCAAATGTGTTGAACGCATTTTTGGTTTTGTAAACATTTGAATGCGCAACAGTAGCAATTACAATACAAACGTCTATAATTCAGGACTAAATTCTAAGCACATTAAAATTCGAATTGCTGGAAGATTAACTTTTTCCGATACTTTCTACATGAAACCTAACCATCATCACAAGAACGAATAATATGAAAACTATTTATACAGAACATTTTCTCCCTTCTGCTATTGACATCATCAAAATCTCATTACGTATATCGAATTGGGAATACATAAAGACGAGGAGCTGGGAGAAAAAACAACCGAAAACAAACTTTTTCATCTTAAGTTATGTCAGTTCAGATATAGATTTTTGATCTTCCGCGCTGTGCTTTTTCTTTCTTTTTTCGCAAAAAGCATATAAAACATGAGATAGTAGAGTGAAATTGAATATTGGGCGTCTAGGTCGTGGTAACATGTGTTACAAATTTGAAATCAATTTCGTTTTTACATGGGAAATCTGATTATGTTTTTACATTGTCTTTGTTCACTGTTACCCGGGATATCATTCAACAAGCTGTGCGGAAATGATCGCATAGTTAATTTAGATAATTGAAATATGATAGCACCGGAAACAATGTTTCTACGTGTTACAACATCTTCTTTGAGCAAATACGTCTTTAAAAGTATGAATTATTCCTAACAGGGCAATAACTCAAATATTAAATTAAAAATTATTGCACCGTTCTTCTATACATATTCAGTTAAGCGTGTTTCATAAATTTAAATTACGAAAGCTCTCTCTCTTTCTTTATGATAAATAGCCGGAGCTACCTTTCCTTAATATATGTTATCTACTGACGTTCTTTTATATATTTTATTAAAGCATACGAAACCGGTGAAAAACTCCTCTCAACTGGGACTAAAGTAACTTTAAAATACTTTTCCCTTTCAATATTTTGAAAACATATATACAACCTGTACACTCTCGTATATGCACATTGTACAACTTTCGCAAACATTTTCACAAATTCCCCTGAAACTTCTATCCATTTTTTTTATATTTCGGTGTATTATAAAAGTAATACACAACTAAGTAAAAGTTTCAAATTTTTCAAACAAAAACTTGTAACCGCACACAGAGAACGTCAGCTGTATAAACAAAAGGATATGTAAACGGTAGCATACAGCCATTGTAAAAGATAGTAATTCCTTTAACATCGAAAAGATAAAAAAAACTTTTTATTTTCAAAGTAGTCCTTTTGTTCATAAAATCGGCAGCGATAAGCTTTTTAGTACTCTCCAGCCGAATCTACAGTCATTTTGACTTTTGTGACTTGTTAGCTGCAATTGAATTTCTCCTTTTATTGGACACAAGTTTTTTTTTCTTTATTTTTCATTTTCATTGTGTGACTGTTAAGATAAATCTCTAACGGCAACTGTTGGAAAAGTTTCATCTTTATTGCAAGTTTACTGCGAAATTCGACTTACATTATGTTTGAGAAATACAGAAGGTGTGACACTTCTGGGCAACCCAGGGCAATCCCAGAAAAACATTGGCGAGTTGCGACTCTAAGTTTGATCGAACCAAGTTTGATTGGATCACGGATTGTTTTGCTCAACTTCTTTTTTTCGCAAAAATAAGTCGACTTTCTCAGTGAACTCACAAAATGACTTGATAATTTAATTTATGGTTTGAAATTCAGTTGAGGGTTTTGTTTCATTCAGAAAATCAGTAAAATTACGACTCAACGGAGTATTATTTAAGTAAAGAATTATTCAAATTGTCCGTTTTGGACATCTTGCATATCATTCGTGCGAAGTGTCATTTAATTTAATTTTGCGGAACAAACAATTGAAGGTGTAGAAGTGTGACTGTATTTATGGGATTTTTTAGACTCATTATGTGTCTGGTCTGATTGTTGTTTGAAACAATCCAAAATTAGACACCTAGAGTTGGACGGCTTTAAGGCCGAAATAAGCGGAAACGCTTTCGTTTCGTCTGTTTTAATCTTCTCCAAATAACAAATTCATATTCGACAAAATTATATTTTTGACGTAAAAATAATGCAAATCTCCAAAAATTCATGCATAACTATTTAAAATTTCTGTAGATCATGTTAAAAAGATGTACAAAAGATGCATAATTAATGTAACAACGACGGAGTATTTTTTTGAGAAGAACTTCAAAGTTCTCATGCCAGAGAGAAACTTTTGTGCCGGCGAATGCCTCAATTTGACCTCAATTTCTACACAGATGAATCAAAAACAAACCACGTATCTGGACTAGGTCCAGAACCCCCAGATAAATTTATCCGAACCGTTGGACTCATATACGACCATTATGCAAGCTGAAACATGTACAATTAAAAAAACATGTAGAATGTTAATCTCAGAAGGCACTAAAAATAAACAAATCAACTTATGCTTGGACAGCCAAGAATGCCTTAAGGCACTCAATGGGTACTGTTTCACCTCAACACTCATGATTGAATGCTTGAATCTGTTAAATACTCTATCTACAAACAATAGGGTGAGCCTGTACTGGATCCCTGGTTACAGCAATAAAGAAGGCAATGAAATAGCCGATATATTGGTATGCTCAGGTAGTAAGACCAAGCTTTTAGGCCCGCCGCCAACCTTAGGGCTAACATACAATTTACAGAGGAAGACCATAAGAAGCTTCTACAAACAACGACATCACAAATTCTGGAAGAGACTAAATAACTGTAAGCACAGTAGAACCATCATCTATGGCCCATGCTCTAGTAATAGAAAATTTCTACTACACAGATCTAGGGAAGATCTAAGTATAGTCATAGGAGCTATTACGGCACACTACAAACTGAATAAACACCTCCACAGAATGAAATTAACGGACACACCCGTATGCAGGAGCTGCGAAGAAGAGGACGAAACACCATTACATCTGATGTCATCCTACCAGCACTCTCAGCAAAGAGAGGAAGAATTTTCGGAAAGCGCTTCTTAACTGAGGGCGATATGAAGAACGTTAAACTAAAACAAATTCTATCCTATTTTAAAAAGAAAAATTAGGCACAACCAACACAACATACCCAGACAACACAGATCACACTTTCACTTTCACTTCCACTGAATGTACATTAAATGTGCGAAATTAAATGTTGTTGAGAATACGTACATAAAATGTACAAAAAATGTGCCTGTAAAGTGGCACATATTTCGATGTACATAAAAAGCACATTTTTTGTGCTATTAAAACTCGAAATTATTGCACCAGCTCACAAGTACATTTTTCGCATATTTTATGTGCATGATAAGGTGTGCGCTATTCCTATCACATTTAATGTACCAAAAATGTGCTTGTGATGTAGTACATTTTTCGATGTAAATAAAAGGCACAGTTTTTGTGCTATTAAAACTAGAAATTCTTGCACTAGATCACAAGTACATTTTTCGCACATTTTATGTGCATGATAAGGTGTACACTATTCCTATCACATTTAATGTACCAAAAATGTGCTTGTGATGTAGTAAATTTTCGATGTAAATAAAAGGCACATTTTTTGTGCCATCAAAGCTCGAAATTATTGCACTATATTACAAGTATGTACATTATTAGATTATATGGCCCATTCTATGCAAACCGCGACGCCTGTAATGTAAGGAACGGAAATTGTGCCTTAACCGTAGGAAATAACGAGATCATTTCTTCGGCAGAAAATTAGATATTACAATTTTGAACAATTTTTTCATAGAACACAAAAATTGGACCCTTGGTGACTCAGTAGAAATTTTTGTTCCTTACATTACATACATTTGGAATGGCCCATATGCTTCGAAAAATGCTCATCTTATTTTTTCAAAAATGAATATTTTTAGTTTAGATTTTTATTGTTTCGCAGGAAAAATTCAAGTTTAGCGGTGACCCCCAGGAGGGATGGGGAGGGGTGGGGATTGGCAGGGGACCACCCCCCATTGATAAATATGTGTTTTGTTTGCGGCGGTCGGCCATGGTTTGTGTCGCTTTGCACTTAGTTAAAGCGCGTATAAGTGGAAATTGGGCGTTTAACAATGCAAACATCTGTTGAGTATTTTCATACCCATCCAGGATACGCCGCGTGGAGGCTGTTTGCGTGTATCAAATTGGCCCTGAAAAGGACCGATTGTCTACCAAGGTGGGGACACCTCGGTTCGTCAATTCCGAAGTAGTTAATGACTCCA
Source organism: Pseudolycoriella hygida (assembly GCA_029228625.1). NCBI lineage: Eukaryota > Metazoa > Arthropoda > Insecta > Diptera > Sciaridae > Pseudolycoriella > Pseudolycoriella hygida. The sequence continues at coordinate 143,781,107 of CM055403.1, forward strand.
AACCCCCCTTGGCAGAATAAGCGTGCAGAAAAAAATTACAAGCGGTCGTATAGTGCCTGCAATTCGTCCTGCTTTCTCTCTCTTTCGACGATTTCTCCATTACCGTTGTAGAGCGAGCCGGCCATTTTGGAAAATTCAGCGAAAGGATCAAGGTGAAGCATTCTGCAACGTCTAAGAAGTAAATACTTACTTAGTTTACCAGCTAAGAAATCGGACTGTCGGTTATGAGTGCCCACCACTTCTTTTGCGTGTCGCCAACTACCTTCGATGCTGTTGGTGTGTGCCCCCGTCTCCGGATCTTTGAAGGTCTTCGAGTGGTTTACTGTTTGGTGAAATAAGTCTTCGTCGCCTAAACAACTGTAAGCACGCCAGTAATAGGATATGATTGTGGTACCAGGCAGAATGTAATGCTTTATAATGGCCACGGTGATCCACTGGTATCATAAAACAAACACCAGTTTCTCTTTCTACTCCTCCGAATACCCGCTTGCCTTCGACTCGATGTCCTCGATTGTATTTGCGTCCACCAAACTTGGACTCATCGATCTCCACGGTACGTCCTGGACCTCCCACAGCTTCTGCATTGTTCACCATACCGTCAAATGTCACTTCATGGCAAAATGACGATCAATCCACCAAAGTCGTTGTGGACACCTCAACCAATGAAGCAATGTGGGTTAACTGCACACTCTTCAGCCAGAGATCAATGAAACCAGTTATTTGCCAAAGTTTCAAATGACTTCCTTCGAAGAAAGTAGAGTGTCTGTACGAGGGTTTCGCGTTGCACTTCTTTGCTGCTTTTTTTCTTTTTTTATTTTGCCGTTGCACCTCCACACTAATCCATCGACCGCTGTTGCATCTGCATGCACCACCATTACCGAATTGCATTGAACGCATTTTCTAGGCTGTCCAACCAATTGCACTTGTTGCGCCAAAGATAAAATGCCTGCATCACCTTCTAGTACACGTAATCGCACAATTTTAGTAAAATTATTAGCAGCCATTTTAAAGAAAGTTACATAAAAAAGTGAGCCGCTGCGACGAATGACAGTTCTATAATACGTTTGTGACGTTTCATTTAGTAACGTTGTGCAATGATCAAAACGCAAACAGCCTCCACGCGGCGTATCCTGGATGGGTATGAAAATACTCAACAGATGTTTGCATTGTTAAAGCGCCCAATTTCCACTTTTACGCGCTTTAACTAAGTGCAAAGCGACACAAATCATGGCCGACCGCCGCAAACAAAACACATATTTATCAATGGGGTGTGATCCCCTGCCAATACCCACCCCTCCCCCTTTCCTCCTGGGGGTCACCGCTAAACTTGAATTTTTCCAATTTTACATAATTATGCATGAATTTTCCATAATTTTTGCATGAAACATACACAAACTTTTGTATCCCCGGGAGACGAATAGTCTTTTTTGACTATTTGCCCCGAGGGACGAATAGATTTTTTACACTATTTGTGTGCAATAATATCTCAGTTCTTGGTGTCGTAAACTCCATTGACTCCACCTCAAACCGAGATACCATTTTACAGTTCTTTTAGCATAAAATGCTTATAAAATGCTATCTAGTTTCGTTTTGAGAAAACATTTTCTAATATTATTGATTGGTTGGAATTAGTTTACGGAAATTTTCAAGACTTTGAATCAATTTTGTGTTTAAATTTCAATAGAAGGGTGTCCAAGCAATCAAAATTTCGTTAATCCGTGCAGATAATGTGCCTCCCTAGTTTTGTAGACCACGTAGTTGTTGTGACATTTTGTAAAATGAAAAGTTTCCTAGTTTTGTTAGCCAGTGAGTTTTTGTCACATTTCGTATAAGGAAAAGGTTCCCAGTTTTGTTAACTGCCTAGTTTTTGTGACATTTAGTAATATGAAATCTTCCTAGTTTTGTTGATCCCCGTCATTTATACGGACGAGCAAAATCCGAACGACGAAATTTGGATGACCAAAGTCCGGACACACAATAATCCGGACGAACTGTGGGTGAGGCTCGCACCTGAATTAATGAACGTCTCTGCTGACGGTTTATAGCATCGATTTGGATGCTAAAAATGAGATTTTATGTTTTAGGGGCGGTTTCGTGCGGTGAAGGCTATGCCAGGTACGCACTTTAATCTGCAATATCTTCGTTGGCCCCCTCGACCCCGATTTTTTCTGTACGCAATTAAGATCGCCGCCTGCGGCGCAGTGTTTGTCCAGATTATTATTCGTCCAGATTATTGTTTGTCCTGATTTTGGTGGTCCAGATTTTGGTATTCCAGATTTTGGTGTTCGGGATTTTGGCATTCCGGATTTTGGTCGCCCGTCTAAGAGCCGTACGCCGTTTCGTTAGCTACCTAGTTTCCGTGACATTTTGTAAAAGGAAAAGCTCCCTAGCTTTGTTAGCCACCTAATTTTGTGACATTTCGTAAAAGGAAAAATTTTTTTATTATCCACTTAATTTTTCGTGGCAAAAATTGAATGAATTTAGTTTTGTTTTTACTCATAAATAAGTTACTATTTTTATTTCATTCATTCATTTTTGTTGTAATAAACATCATTCTTGAAGTTGAATCAAGACGTTTACATACGCAAAGTACTTTTGAGGTGCAAATAGCCGAAAAAATTGACTATTTGCCCCGAAATTTGTATTATTTTTACATCAAAGACATAATTTTGTCTAATATAATTTTGAAATTTACCCGAGTCCAGGATACTTTGAAAGAACGGAAGATTGGTTAACGTGAAATTACCTGAGACCTGAGGTCTAGGAAGCAAACAATTTTAATACTCTGAAGTGACTATTGAGACGTCCACTGTAGCCGTAGAATCATAAAAAAGATGCGCTAAGTAAGAATCAAAAATTAAACATCCGCCTACGGATCTTCGAAATTGACTTGACTTTATGGGAGGTAAATAACGTAGATCCTTCTTTCTGATCTAAAGATTTCGTAATTTATGATGCGATCATATTAAGCGCCACATTAATAGCATGAAAAGTAAAAAGTCTCATTGACTTATAATATTTCGTGAAAAAATTTAATATCATCATCAACAACCATTTAAGTGGCCAAGTTGAAGTCGTAATATCAACAAAAATGAAATGTTTCACCGGATTTGTAGACTAAGTTTAAGAAATCCACAGAAATATAGGATCAGAACTCCCACGAGGTAAGAATTATTCAAATATTAAGCTTTTATAAGCTTTTCTAGGTTCGTATTAAGTCCGAAGTGCTTTTCTGGCTGACATTTACTTTACATAACCTCAAAACCAATTCGTTTCTATTAAATGGAAAAAAAATTACACTTGAAAACATAAAACGAAAAGCCGATTAAAGCGGTAAGGGACATGTTTTCTATCAAATAGCTGAACGTCTTAAAATACTTCAATCTGATTTGTGTTGAGATATTCGTTTGTCAGAAAAATAAACCACAAAAGCTACGCAGACCCGTACGATTCTCTATTAAGCCTGAAAAAACGTCGTCGCAAGGAATATTGACCGAGGATTGAGATGAAATTTTATGATTATTTTATTAATGATGAAATTTTTATTAATAAAAGTGTAAAAAAAACTCTCTCTCTCCACTTAATCCTGCACCCTTCAATCCTCCTGCTAACTTTCGTCTAAATAGCTTTTACCGATCGTTTGGGTGACGCAGTTTAGATAACTTATATCGTTAATTCCTATCCGTTGACGAAATAAGTCGTTGTCAAAATCGTCGATTGATAATTTTCTATAAGAACTTTTTGCTACGTTTTTATTTCCATATTACTCATTCTGTATCATTTTGACATTGTTCCCTTCGGTGAATTGAACTTAACTGTGCTATTCGTAGTCGCGGGCGAGATTGATAATACAACTCTGCTGCTGAGGGCAGCCGTAAAATAAATTTGAAAACTTTATATGGCTTTCTGAAATTTCCGGATGAGTGGGAGGTCTGTAAGAGCATGCAAAGCCTCATTTTTCTCGTCCTTTTATCTTTCATCTACCTATGCAAAAGGCAACAAAAGTCCCTAATATGGCATTACACGATACGATACTGATGAAAGGTAAAGCTACTGACCGTGAAATTACTTCTACAAAGCGTAGAAAGCAGTGCATGAAAAAGTCAATTTCGGCACACATTTTGTTCAGTCTGAGAGGGAAACAAAATTAATTTGTAGTGGAAATTTTCCTTCTTTCATTTGTTTTCGTTCCGTATACACGAAAATAGAAAAGTATAACAATTTTGTAAATATTTTAACGCAGATATTCACTGTAGAAGTGGAAAAGTTAAGGGTAAAACGAAAGAACTTATTCGTGCTCGCTTATTTAAAAATGATTGAGTTGAGTGTCTCTGTGTCATTATGAAATTGCAGTAAGGTTCATGCATTAATCCGTAACATCAACCTGCCAATTTAGAAACAGTGTCATACAAAATATTAATATATCAACCACAATCCAGACAGCAAAATGATAACTTTAACCCTGTGTACGTTCAGCATCACCGCTCAAGAAAATTGGCTCTAAACGCCATATAATACAAAGTTGTAATATTCATGCATCACTTAGCTTATTTGCATAAAACAATTGAAATGTCGTTACACTTGGAAAATGCACATCGAAACACTGCCAACTAGTTAGGTGTGTGACGCTATGAACGCTTACATATCTGACAAAATCAATCGAGTTATTGAGAGAATTTTAAGCATAAAAAAAGCGATTTTCGCTATTCTCGGGAACTTGCAAGCATTTTGAAGGGAAATAATATTAATAATTATTTCGTCAAAACAAGTCCCATAAAAACGATGTTTTGCCAGAGTAAATTTTGTTAGAAAAAATTCTCAATTTCAAAGAGAATTGTCAATTCTTGAGATTGTTTAGTTTTTTTAACAAACTTTTCGCTAGGAGATAGGTCTGCACTTCCAGTCAGGCCACCCGGTGCCGAAAACTACAAAATTAAGGAAGTAGCGAGAGCACTACTATGTATTAGTTTATAATTTTACACCTGGCTGCGTACTTGAGCCCTGTACATGGGAATAAAGAACATCTGTTTTTGCCAAAGTGTAAACGGCAGTTACATAAGTTTCAACTCGGCACCAGGCTGCGTCCTTGAGTTATGACACTTCGAATGGAGGGGATAGCAGCTGCCTGGTGCCGAATTGAAACTTATGTGCCGACTTTGGTGGTGTTACTAACTATTAACCTCACTAGTTCTTCCACTTAGGCGTTATCAGAATTTCGGCACCAGGCTGCCTTGGTTTGCAAGGTTTTACTTTTCGTAAGACGTCCTCATAAGTGCTACTTTCTGATTTTGTTATTTTACGCACCCCGCTAACACCTGCGACGAGCTGATGGTTCGCCGAGCATGCGTTAATTAATAAAAAGCAAATCATAAAGTATGTCACGCAAAAATGTCACGTCACGTCACGCGTCACGTTTTCCTTTTAAAAAGGGTTTTCGCTGTGATTGTAATGTTTTGCATTATTTTGAGCCGCCGCTGCCGCCGAACCGAAGCGCGGCGGCTAGTACTTACATTGGCGAGAATGATTCCCTCAACCCCCCCTACAACATATCAAAAGTTTTTTTTTGAGCCGCCGCCAAGCCGAAGCGCGGCGGCTACTACTTCCATGGGCGAAAATGATCCCCTCAACTTTCTGTACAACATATCAAAACTTTTTTTTTTGAGTCCCCGCCTATTTTCCGCCATTTTGGGGGTCACCCTGATACACTACACACCCAACCCAACAACTTTCCCTTTGACACCAAACCTCTATCTCGAACACACAACCATTGCCTCATACAAAATGTGCTATCATAAACACTACACACACAAACACACACATATATGGGCTTTATATGGCGCCTTCTTAGAGCCCTGGCGCCCAAACGAGGCCGGTACCCCCCCCCCCTTTTTAAAATCTCATATGGCATGGCGTAGAATGCCCACCCGAAGGTCCCTGCAAAATTTCAAGAAAAGTTATCGAGCCGTTTTCGAGCAAGAGCCAAAAAAGTGGTTTTTCACGGTTTTCCATACAAATGGCTCTGGAACTAACCCACTAACTAACTAACCCACTAACTAACTAACTAACTACCTAACGTAGGATGTTTGCATTAACTTTGGCTTAGCTATGAAACAGCACTTTTTGTATAGGAAATGATCATTTTCTAAAGGTCGTATCTTCGGATCCACCGAATCGATTTTAATGAGTGTAAAGACACTTCGCCTTAGAATTTTCCGTAGAATCCAGGAAAAATATTTTCCGGGGGGTATGTCGCAAGGAGGGGAAGTCAAAACTTAGCTTTATATATGGTTCCGAAGTCTACGAAAAAAATGTTCGTATGGGGACTTGCGTCACGGGCGCATCGCTACCACGCGCCCATGATCCGCTTCCTTCAACAGGGAATACAGTAGGCAGTACGGTGCCAAAAATCTCTTTATAAATTTTCAACTTAGCATCAGTCCGCTTCCTTCAGTTGTAGAACAGCTCCCACTATTATATGTCACTTTTTTAACACCAGGTTGCCATCTGTATTCACAATTTTAAAACTCAAGAAGGCAGGCTGATCCTGGCATACTACGATTTTTCACATCGGGCTGCTTTCTGATCATCGGTACGAGGTGTTTGGTTGCGATCTCTTTATACCGGAAACTTTCGAAAATTGCACAAATGTTTAAAAGATGTAGAAAGGCGGCTGTCATAATTTACGTCTCCGTTAGGGGGGACGGGGGTGGGGGTGTCATTATTATTGCAGAAATTCAATGAGATATCTCTTTTTTGGAAAAATTTCGTGGAATTGTTTCTTCTTTCACTCAAAATATTGTATTGATGCAAAAATATCAAAAAACATTTTCTGAGAAAAGCTTCTCCTATCAAAATTGAGAAAGTCACCTTTCTGCCATTTGTGGTGGTTTTCTTTTTCCATAAGACACCCAAGTAGAGGCAGGTCTCCGAAACTATTATTTTATTCATTATCTTTCACATGATGCCAAAGTCAATGATAAAAATTATTATTTTGGCGACGTTTGGTGAGGTGACGTTTAGCTATATTCTGATCAAAGTTTACTTAGTTTCTCAATTTTAACAAACTTTCCACCTCTTTTGTGCCTCAACACATACTCTAAAAGTCGCTGTACAGCATCTACAATAATACTGACACTATTCGCACCCGGGTGCAAAATATAGCATCGATCATAATGAAATATAGAAGTGCGGGGAAGTCAGACACGCCGACTTTACTTTTTCCCGTGGAGAGCGAGGCGAGGCGAGGCCAGAAAAAAATTGTCTTTAAAACTCATTCATTTTCCGTTCCATTGATAAAGGCATGTGTTTTAATATAGAAGTTACTTGACACTAGACAACACTAGAAACTAGACAACTTAACAAAGTATCACTTGCTACGCTACCACGCAATGATGTCTCTTTTTAAAGAATTGTCTGAGTTGTGGGGCAGACGTTATTTAAGAGAAGTGATTTCCTCGAAAACAGCAGTTTTAAATTGGAGAAATTTTGAAGAAAAGATAAATTAGTTTCTATAAAATAGGCTCTATGTGAGTTTCTTTATAAGTAGTTTTCAAAGGCCATATGAGAGGACAAGAGTAATCAACAATAAAGCGCTGCAGGTCAAATTTTCGAAACACTCTAAGGTTTTTTAAGGGGTAGTATTATAATCGATCACCCAAAAATAATTTTTGATCCCCTGAAAATACAATTTTTATCACCAATACAAAATAAAACTTAATTTAGGGCAAAATTAATTACACCTACGCTGAGTTTGCCGCTTTAAAGATACATTCCTCCTTTTACGAAACGGTCCGACACACCCCTGGCCCTAAAAAAGAGTGTTTTATTTTTCTGATGATCAAAATTGAATTTTCTGGTGATCAAAAATGAATTTCTTGGTGATCAGTTAAACATATGCCTTTTTTAAGTATGATATACACTCGCGGAAAAGTGAAAACCAACACATTTTGCTTTTGTTTTTTACTTGAGTTTGTGAATTTTTGCATGTATTTTTACATGGAGAAATCAATAAAGTCAGTAAACCACAAAACACAAAAATGTGTCGGTTTTCACATTTCCGTGAGTGTAGAATTTTTTTAGCGCCGCAGGCGAAAATTTTTGAAATTCACATTTGCTTTTTTATTTTCGACTTCAGGGCGGGCCCCGAAAAGTGACTATTTTAAATTCCGGGCCCAAAGGCATAAAGTCACGAGTCCATGTAAAAGAAAAAAGCATTTTCCTGCTTATTTTTTAAATTTTCCATGAAACGTGATTGTTCAAATAAAAAATCCTATTACAGTACAACGAACTCTACAACGAACTCTGTTTTTTCAGATTCCTCTTCGGATATCTCTGGCACCAGATAAGCTAGAACAACATTATTACAATATGCTTTGGAAAGCTGTAGATGTCCTCTTTCTGAATCACATAATACTATTGTTCTACCTTTCTGATGCCGGAGGTATCCGAAGAGGAGTCTGAAAATACAGAGTTCGTTATAGAGAGGTTTTACTGTACCTTCCCCTTAAGGGAAAACTGTTTGCATGCAAAATTTCTACTTTGAAAATAAATTCCTAGTAGCGCCGATGGCGAAAATTTTGAAAATGAAAGCATTAAATTCTGTTTTATTTTGACATATGAATTAGATGTTCATCGGAAATATGACATTGCAAGTTATTAAATTTCAAGTGGTTTCTTAGTGTTGGGTTTCCCGTGGGGACGACGCCATCTACGAATTTGCCCGTGGTAGGCGTCGCCCCCTACGAATTTGCCCGTGGGGGGCGACCGCGCCTGCTGCCTTTGAAAGTCGGCGTATATGAGGAAAGTTGTTTCCAGAGAAAACTTTACACTTTACAGGTTTGTCCGGAAACATGAGTAAAAGTGAGGAGTTTGACTGTTCAACATATTAAAAAAGATACGAACGAAATCATACAGAAATGACTTTACATACCCTAACTAAGCGCCATGCATTCATGTTGATATATATCAATATCGCACGATATAATATTACACTTCATATATCAAACTTCCAGAAAACCCAAAAGCATAGATACCTTGACACCAAATGATAATAAATTACCGTCAATTAAAAACAATATTTCTCTCGTTATGCGGTGTGTATAGTTATATATCACATAGAAAGAACAGAACACATAGGATGGGTATAATTTGTGGCACTGTGTGTATCCAACAACTTAATGTAATTTGATAGCTAATAAGATTTCGGAGTGAATTTAATTCGATTTGGTGAATTTAATTTTAAAACGAGGCAGGAAAATTGCTGTACATGATGGAAAGGCATAATGAACTGACCTGGGACGCATTTCGTTTTATTTAACGCTGTGTTGAATCTCATGAGGGTGTAAGTATGGAAAATAGTAAAAAAATAAATACATCTCGACTATCGTGTGTTTATGGAGAGATTTCCTCAATTCCTCTATTCAATTACATTAAAATGAAAATTGATGTTGTATTATATAGCTTATGTGGGTATAAATAATAGACTATTATAAACACCCTAAGGGACACAAGGAAAAAAGACTGTCTTTTTTTATTCTGACATATTATAAGAAAAAGGAGTTTTTCCTGGTTTTATGTTTGCAAATTTTATTCAATGCAAAATATAAAACATTTAGTCGAACGTATTTTGGGATGTGAATTTTTTTAAAGAATATTTATTGGATGCTAAGTCATGGTATTAGGGAGGGTTGCTAGTTTTTTTCAGTGAGCTTTAAATTTATTTATTGAAGTCAAAGTCATATAGGATAATGTATTCGCTCATATGGTCCAATAAATAATTCCTTTATTGGACAAGTCTTTTTTATCTGAAATGTGGATTATGTCACATTTCTTTAAGTGTTGTATTCACATTCAGATGAAGTTTATATCCTGACAGCTTAAGAGCAATAATTCTTTCTTTACTGAAATGAAGCCTTCATTCGATTGTTGAAATAAGCTTTCGATTTCTTAACCATAATTCCTTTCCAAAACTTAATGTTACCTGTTCTGTAAACTTCACGTTTTATGAGTTTGTAGCGGGGACATTTGATATGGAGCTGCATGTAAAATACATGTGTATTTACAACGTGCCACATCATCTTAGGATAGGTTAGGTCTTTGCAATATATAGGGGAAACAGATTCGACAATTTCTTCTACAAAGTTAATTTAATTTATATTGGGAAGAGTTACATTTACGTGGCAAATTTTTATATTGACCGAATGACCGTGCTCCACGCGACAAATTTTAGATTATTTTTCAGCCATTAGTATCACTAACTTTGAGGCCGATCGTAAATTACGTAACGCAAAAATTGACATTTTTCAGACCCCCCCTCCCCCCTAACGCTAAAAGAATCACATTTCACAAATTTTTGTTCTAACCGTAACGCTTGTCTCATAGGGGGGGGGGGGGGTATGAACAGCCCCTTTCGAAATTCGATATTAATTTCAAAATCAAATCAAAAATCAGTTCTTATGCAATTAGAAATCTACTTCAGGGAATGTGAAGTATTGTGTGGTTACTATGATTACGTGAATGTATGTGTTACTGTGTTTTCTGGTGTCGTTTGTGTTGGTGACTGTGTGACACCTGTGGTTTTTCTATAATTTGTTTTCATGGAGTTGCGGGAAATTTGCAAATTTGAAAAAAATTGCGAATATGTTGAAAGATGAAAATATTTCATCTAAATTGCAGAAATTTACACATTTCCTCGTTATGTAATACTATAGTTAATCACTTAATTTTCAGTTTAGAACTCTATTTTATGGCACTGATTTTCAGAAATTTCGAATTCTTTTAAGTTGAAGCAAAAAGGGTTTCGGGAGTGACCATTCATAGAATAAATCATAAAACTTTGTTTCACATTTTTTTTGAAATGTGATTTTCTAATAACCTCTATTAACGGTCTCATTATATAAAATTCTTGAGTTAAATAAAATACAATGCATGATATTCTAGTATATGAAATTTATTTATTTAGCGTATGGTTTCTTTACATCTTATTCTACAATTATTTTTATATTACAATCTATTTTTATTACAATTGTGAGTCACCGAGAGGTCATTACGACAGGTTCGGTAATAATTCCTCAATTGAACATTTAGAACTAATACTATTTTCCATTTTATCATTCATAGGCGATTTGTTTTTTCGATGCCATTGCCAGGGAACAGGGCCGTAGCTACGGGGGAGGCTAGGGTGGGCTCAGCCCCCCCTGGTCTACTACTGAGCCCCCCCTGACACTCAGAAAATTGACCTGATTTTAGACTTCCGTCAATCACTTTATAATTTCAACAACATTGTTGCTCTCTTATATTATAAAATATCTTGCATTCAAAGAGCTTTTTATCTCAAAATTTTCGCCTGCGGCGCTATAACACATTAGTATTCAAAGGAATTAGGGAAGAAAGGTTTCAATTTTACTTGATTTAATAGTGTAACGACTCCATTCAATGTAAAAATTTCGCCTGCGGCGCGGCGCTATGATCAAAACTTCTTCAAAGCGAAGCCAAAATTAAAATGAACTAAGTGATAAATAATTTACACAACTTTCGTAAACAAGTTTTGTTATTTGTTATACCTTGGGTGTGGAATCACTATGTACATTGTACAAAATTATGATAGAGGCGAACTACAAACTTTATTGTTTTCGTTTATGTTCTACAAAATCCGTAGCGTCAAGAAAGTTAACATTTCTGAATAGTAACGCTACGTTCAAGCATTTCATTTCACGTTCGCGTTCCTATATGGGGGCTCAAAAGTTTTTGGACCTTTAAGGGAGTGAACTAAAGTGATAATAAGCGAAAGAAGAAGCAATGCTAGAAAACTGTTGATGAGACAATTCGTTCGAGAAGTGCATTTGCAAAGAAGTGAAAAAAAAGACAGAATAAAAGTTTGACTCATGACGAAGGAATAAATTATGTGAAATACGAAAAGTGTGCAGGTGAAAAGTGTTGGTTTCACGCTGAATAGAAAAGTGTTAAGCGAAGAGTTTGAAAAGCAAAGCGTAAAGTTTGAAAAGCGTTAAGATTGAGAAAGCTGAAAGTTGATAAGTGGCGTAAAAGCCAAGCCAACAAATGGAAAGACAATAAAACAAGACGAAAAGTGAACTAAAATTAAGAATTCAAGTTGGGACAATAAAATAGCTGAAAAATAAAACGTTCGAGAAGAATTTGTATTTAAGGAGCACGTGGTTGCATGTAAAGCAGAGAACAATAGAAGCAGAACAAACAGCGAAACATACGCAAATCATTCGATAATTGGTACGTTACACGTTCGTTACATACAATACGTAAACAATAAGCAGAACGTTTGGTGAAGAACAATAAGCAGATCGACTAGTGTAATTCAATCGTTGATATTTTTTGGTTTGTTGATCGAATGACCGAGTGCATTTGATTTGGTACGAAACGAACAATGGAATGTGGCACGATTCAAAATATTTTTGCCAGGATGTATTGTGTGAGGTCAAGAAAATGTTGCAGGTCGTGTGGATTGATGTAACAGGCAGAGTGACGAATATACGTCGAACGATGTCATCGATTGTGTTGAGATAGAATCAATTTGGTTGTTACAATTATTCGTAGGCGAACCGTTGGTGAATCAAGTTTACTAATAAAAATTGTTCATTAGCAAGAAAAGATCGGATGTTTTATTCTTTTGAAGGCTTAATGGTTCTTCTACGTTCCTATATGGCTCGCGGTGTTCACATACTCTAATGTATTTTCTTAAGATGGGGGCTTGAGCCCCCCCTGGAAATGGTCGCTAGCTACGGCCCTGCCAGGGAAGTTGGCTAGCCAACAGTTCCGACGACCGTGTGATGACATTATTGTCTGCTTTTCGTGTCTTACGTATTTGGTGAATGTGGTGTGATCTATGGTACAACAACGGGACAATTGGACCATTTATGATGACCATTCACTGTGCATTGTTATTTGAGTGACGTCATTAAATGCACGTGTTTCGATACAGACAATCACTACAGACTGGATTACACCCACATACAGGTTTGACAAAAACTTCGAGGTGGACATTCCTCCAAGACAAGTATGGCTAGAGGGCTCTCTACCACCTAGTAACGGCGTAGTATTCCACTCTGATGGGTCCCTTATAGGTAACTCAGCTGGAGCTGGCCTCTACTGTAGGGAATGTAGGGAACTTGACGTAAAGAAATCCATTCAACTAGGCACCTCAACATCTATATTATTAGCCGAGATAAGATCGATCCTGGAAAGCTGCCATATAGTAAAAGAGAATCGCATCGTCGAAGAGTCAATATTTATCCCTTCAGACAGCCAAGGAGCTTCAAAGACTTTGTCAGCTAACACGTTTAGATCAGCACTGGCTCTGGAATGCTATGAAGCCCTCAACAAAGCTGCATTGTCAAATAGAGTGAAGTTGATATGAGTACCTAGCCATTCAAAAATCGTAGGTAATGACACCGCTGACACACTGGCGAAGAGAGGAGCCTGCAGGAAGCTACAAGGCCCAGAACCTGCTATGACCACATCCTTCACTAAGATTAGAAACATTTTACTGCAGCGCAGAGATAAGAAAGCAAAACCCTACCTAGGGCTGTCGTCAAGCAAAAAAATGCATTAGAATCAACAGAAAGACATCCAAATATCTCATCAATGTCAGCCGCACGAGGCTTAAGAATTTCACTGGCACCACTACAGGACATTTTGGATTCAACAATCACTTAACTACAATCGGAAAGCGAACAGACCCAAGCTGTGACCAATGTGGGAACCCTCTAAACTTTCTTTGTTACTGCCCAGCGTTCATCACCGCAAGAAGGAGGCACCTAGGAGGATACACAATTAGGTACGACCTAGTTAGTTGTCTACACCCACAGAATGTCCAAAACTACAGTTCAGATAGATTTGACAGCATGGTAACAGAGTAAACGAGATAATAATAATAGCACAATGGGCCCAAACAGAGGCCTCCGTTCGAGTTCCACCCTAGGTTCCTCTATCTTTAAAAAAAAATACAGACAATTGAATCCTGTAACTACCCAATTGAAACGAATCATCGAAGCTTGGGCGAACTTGTGGACGTTACTTAACTAAAGTTTTGAAGGAAAAATCCATTCGTTACCGCGGATCGACGAGCATTCTTGGTGGAAAGCTAGCGCGTCACCGTTGAGCCACCACGTCCACGTCCACAGTATATGAAATTTATGTATTGAATAAAAGAAAATATTTCAAGTTTCAATATGGTGTGGCATTGGATTAAAATCCGTTTCATACTTTTTTACATTTCAGTTTTTTTAACATTTTTAGCCGTTTCCCATGTTTTTATTGAATTTACAGCGCCTTCGAAATTTTCATATTTTTACACATTTTTTTCACATATGTGGCCAAAAATGTGATAAGCGAATGTACATTTTATAAAAGAAGACATATTCGTGGAACTGAAAATAGGTTCTGTTGCTTCTTGGTCATATATTTTTAATCATCATCGAAATGTGTCCAAATAGGACATACCGCATATAATCGCAGTATCGCCAGTGTGTACATTAGCGATTCACTGCGAAGGCCTGACCAAAAATCGAAAAAAAACGTTACCCAAATAGATTTCAAACGGCTTTAAAAACCGTTTGCGAAACTTCCTAAGATTCGATTGAACCGTTTGTTGTTTTAAGAAAATGTGTCAATTTGAATTTGAGAATTGTTTTACTTTACGTCCTATGTCATTTTCATGCCTTATTATATAACTACATTTCCTATATTACCTATATATCATTAAAGTTAGTATTTCACTGAAATTTCGCCATTTCCCGCAACTCCCATACATTAATTAAACCTTTGCCGATGTTCATCAAAATTTTTCATATCAAGATTTTTCCAAAGTACGGCTCTGTGCTTTTAAGTTTACGCGTTTTTGCTGTTTTCAAGAATGGATAATCTCTGGGTTTTCCGAGGGTCGGTGAAACTTTTTCGCAAATAGCTGATATCTCAGTGAGTATAACACGGAAATTGTACATTTTAGTGTAAAATGAAAGCACTTGATCTCACAAAACTGTCGAAATCGGATCAGCCGTCTGGGCACTGGGACCAATGGAATGTTTTTCGGGGTTTTAGGGAAAAATAGCCAAATCCTGGGTTATGATAACTTCTAGAATTGTAAGGGATAACACTCTAGAATTATGGCAGTGAGAAAGCTGATTCCAAAGGTAAAGTTGTAGAGAATAAAATTTAAGAGAATATATGCTTAAGGGTTTGAGGGAAAAATAACCTAATCCCAGGATAAAGCAACTTCTAGAATTGGGAGGGATGACGCATATCTATAAAATTACGGCAGTTTGAAGTTCTTAAGGCAAAGTTGGTGAGAATTACATTTTTGAGAAAATTGTTTCAGGATTTCTTGAAGAAACTTCGTTGGTCATCTTTTTGATATCTTTTGATATAATATCTTTTGATATATAAGGCTATCAAAATCAATGGTCTCAGACGAAGTTCGGTAGGGCCTTTGACACTACCTTGGGTAATTTCTATGCATCCTTGAAACTCTTATAGCTATAAAAGAGCACAAAACATTGGATTGTTTGCTCATTTCTGTATTTAGATATGTTCGAGTCTTTTTGCAACATCTATTCTGATACGCACGGGTAACTAAATTTTTTCGTGTTACCCGTACTACCCGGACATTGAGGCATTTCGGATAATGATTACTGCAAAGTCTTCAAGTTAGGTTCCACTTCTATTCTATTTCCTAGTATCAGTACAACCCGGGCAGAGTGCTAGTATCAGATATAAATCGTACAAACTCTACCCGATTCTTTTACTTTTTGAGACGTAACTGAATGCTTTCTAGTGTTCAAAAAAAAAATTAGGTCCGAGGCCTGTTCTTAACTGTGGTCGGTCCTAGTCCTAAAATATTCTTTTGTGTGTTATGGGTTAATTTGAGGAAAGCATTTTTGTATATGGGAGTGTGGGTCCGGATCATCTTCTTAGGGTGCTTAGGTCGGCCCCAAAAAAACGTTGTTATTGGTTTTGACATACAGTTCTTTCGGAAGTATTTTCCAAGATTATCTTTTGGGTATTAGAATTTAAGATTTGTGCATCGCATGCCAGCTGGTAGCTAAAAGAAAAGAAAAACTAAACAAAGGCAGAACAGCTTGTGTAAATGCGATGCACATATATAAATAATTCACCATTATGTGAAGATTTTATGTACTTTTACAACTTTTTTGAGGTAATGTCACATATACAACATTCACTTACAACCGACATCAGAACTACGTTTACGATGGAATTTTTCAAATGTCCAGTTTATGTATTCGAGATGCATGAATACGAAGCATAAACAGCAACATAACGTATGCATTTTGCGGGTGTAAACATCTATTTGCGAATCGTTTACACAATGAATTTATTTGAGATTAAACGAAGTTCTTCATGGAAATCAACACATGAAGTTATTTCTAAAGTGTTTCCGTAAACTCTACAAACTTATACTGGCGAATTAGAACCACATTGTGAAGTTTAAAAAATAATAACTAAATTTAAAACCGCAATCTTCTTAAAACTAAATTGTTCATAAGTTCCCTTCAATCTTTCTGCTTAATTACACTTTCGATGATAGTTCATAAAACCACTCAATTACATCATAAAATAACAGAGAGAAAACTTTTCTTAATGCGAATACAATAGCCTTTTGCGAAAATTCCGGCAAAAATGGGAAATTATACGAAGGAATCATAATATGTTAATACAATCGAGGGCCATGTTATTACACTGAAAAGATTCCAAAAACTTTTAATTATGTTGAAAGTTTTATCCATTGAACTTATATACATATTGAAATGTTGGTTCATGTTTGTAAGCTACTTGTTTTATACGACTGGGGGTTTGGCAACGTTGAATAACATAACATTTTATAATAAAATAACATTGTTCGTAAATACACTTATGCGAACTTTATGCCCAACTCTTGTTTTGCTAAAGCTTGTCGATAAACAACTTCCGGGTATTTTCTGTGTATGTTGCATGGGTTTCGATATTTTCTGTGAGAATAAATAAAAGGGGTACTTTGTTAGTAGTTACACATACACTAACTAGTGAGTTACATTAACGTAAGGGATGTAGCTTGGTGCCATTTTCATTTTCGCAATTTGGTTTCAATTTCCCATCGAATCTGATTTTTGCACAATCTCGTTATTCTTCAATTTTTTTAGTCACAACCGCGTTCTTTTTATCGGAACTATCCCGACATTGACACCAAACTCATAAATGTGCTACACCCATGAACTTCTGTGGTGTTTGCTTGTTTATTTTAGCAAAGTACAATAAATTTTGTAGGATGATGTTTGTCTATTGGAAATTTATGTTGTTATTATCGAAAAAGCGATTTATGACATAAATGGCATTTATGTGTTCTGCGAAAATGTATATAATCATTGTAATTAATCGGTGGGTTTCGCTCAGGTGAAAATGGATTCAGGCCAAATTTCCTAACCTTTTCTAAAAGCCTTCCTACGCGTATGTTACTACAAAGTTTACAAAGTTACTTAATTACTTCTGGTGTTATACACATCAATTATCCGTGCGGATAAAGCTTTTTTTGGCAAGGAATAGAAGAAGGTAGGCGTTGCAACGGGATGGAGATTGGATTTATAAATGATGACAACGCTCACAGTTAGTCGATGGTGTCAAAGATTGTGGGAAGATTGCCTGAATATGAAACATTTTCTATTTTATCTTTTTTAGGATGAAACACGTTATTTGAGAGAAAAACAGTTTCAGCCCAGGTCGAAGAGAATTTTTAGACCAAGTCAAGTATTTTAGATTGAGGATTAAAATTTGATCTAATTGCACCATGTTCGCTGGACCTTAAATTAATTTTATGAAATTCAAAATTAAAACAATAATAATAACCTTTATTTATGTATAAAGAAGGCCATGGGCTATACAATAAAGAAATGCTTAATGTAAATTAACTAAAGATATGAAAAAATAAATAAAAACTTGTATGTTGATTCAACTCCAATTGTAAACGAAATTAAAACTCTTAAAACTCATCTATATATATAAATCACAACAAAAACCTCTTAAAAGGTAGAGTGTGACACGCAAAAATTTAAATTTACCTTAAACAATCTACGCAATAATAAACAAAAGTCAAATTTTTGCAGCGCAAAAACTGAAGGTACAGAAAAATTATTTCGTCGTTGGGTCCGGCATTTGTGACGCAAGTTTTTTAACACAACGTGATTTTGTTTTGTAAAAAGCGCTGTAAATTTTTTCAGGAAATTTAAACTTTGAACACAAGATTCCATTCAAACAAACTTCTGCGTATTATCAGCGACAGCGTCACCTCAAGCGATATCATTAATTTTGGAAGCGGACTTACGGACTGCGTCACACGCTACCTTTAAAAAGGTTTTTGTTGTGATATTAGTCGTTTTGGAAGTTTTCAGTTGTTGAAAAAGTTTCTATTTTTTGAAAAAAACTTTCTCAGAAAAGAAAATCTTCTTAGAAAAAAAATTTCTCAGAAAAAAAATTTTCTCAAAAAAAAAATTTCTCCGAAAAAAATTTTTTCTTTAAAAAAAATTTTTCTTCCGAAAAACATTTCTCAGAAAAACATTTTCTCCAAAAAAATTTTCTCCGAAAAAAATGTTCTCCAAAAAAAATTTTATACTAAAAAGCTTTTCTTGAAAAAAATTTTTCTCCGAAAAAATTTGTTCTCCAACACCTTCGGCTACCATCGGAACACTTCGTATCACCTTCGGAATACTTTTTGTCACCTTCGCCTTTCTTCGGAACACTCCGTGTCACCTTCCGCTACCTTCGGAACACTTGATGTCACCTTCGGCTACCTTCAAAACACTTCGTGTCACGAATTCTTACCACTGATTCATATAACTTTCCTGAAGAAACCAACTGTCTAGGTATATACTGTCAGGTATATACAGAATTTAGCAAAAAATCCAAGATGGCGTCACTTTAACAGTTGGCAGCCATTTTCTAATGATACCAAAAAATTCTTCTGATGAAACTCTATAACTTTCTAGAAGAAACCTACTCTCTAGCTATCGTCACTTCGGAGCTAAAATTCGAAAACTCCGAGCATTGCCTAAATTGACCATTTTTCCACATGCCACGACTTTTCCAGAATTTTCCCGGAAAAGCGGCTAATTAAATTTTTCATTTGAGGCCGAGACTGACGTTCCCTGAAAATTTTAAGGAAATCGCTCGAGCGGTTCTCGAGAAAAAAAAAAGTAGATAGATACATAGATACATAGATACATAGAGACATAGAGACATAGATAGATAGATGCATAGATAGATCGTTGAAACACACAGGATAAAAATTGTTATTACCTGCAAAGCAGATTTGACCATTTTTCCATAGGAATTGGTCATCTTTGATTGGCGATATCTTAGCCAATTTTCAACCGATTTTTGATGAGGGCTTGTTTGAAAGCTGCTGCGACGTATTTTTTTTTAAATAATTTGGAGGGGGAGGGGGGCGAGGGGAAAAAACTCAAAAGTTACTTACTTCGTGTCTTGTCCCAAAGGTTTTTGTATGGAGGTTTTTCGGTTTGTGGACGTTTTTTTTTGGGGTGTGGGGACTGCGTCACGCTCTCCGCTACCGCTCCGAGCATGATAAGTTAAAAACAAGAATGAAGGTCTTGCTTTACTCAGTCGAACCTCATGCTTTGCGTTCATTAATTTATTCATTCGTTGAATTAAATTACATAGTAACTCCTTAGAGACTTTTATGGTGCTAGGGACGGGGAAATTCTATATAAGTGTTGTCAGGAGGCTACCCCCACAAATATAATGTCGATAGGTGGCGCTCATAGTTTATTACTAAACAACAGTCAAATGATTTATATGAAAATTTTTGGTCGCCTGTAATTGCATCTCACACACCTTACGTTAAGTAAAAAGGGTCTCAAAAAACTTAAACAGATGTAGCAATTGTTTGGAATTATTTTTCTAAATTTCCTAAAATATCCTGAAATTCAGTAAAATACTGTAAAATAAATTACAATTCTTCAATTACATATTCAATTACATATTTATTATTAAGCAAGTGAACTAGTGACGTGCTTGAGCGTTGAAAGGATGAAATTTTTTTTGGACCTGCACGAAGTACGAAGGTCCTATACGTTTACTGCAAACAATTTTAATGTAACATGGGGTAGATCGAGGTGGCAGTTGGGGGGATGCATTTATTATCGTCTAAATATGACGAATCAACAATCAAAAAATGTCCGTCGTCCGTCTTCACTTTTTTTTCCAAACGTCTCAACAGAGCACCCTAAACTTTCATACAAGATACATGCCTCCCATTATTCAAGTTCGAAGATGAGCAAAATCGATCAAGTGGTTCCGAAGATATGGTCGAGGAAGTGACCAAGCAAGTATAGCACAGAAATTGCTCATGTTGGTGTCAAAGGAAAGTATTTGATGTCAGAAAACTGGGAAAAAATTTTTGTGGGAATCGGGTCAGGGGTCGGAGCACCGGGACCAATGGAATCAACGAAATTGAGTTTCTTGGCCATATACGAAAACAGTTTTTCGTTTGTATTTCCTTAACTATGCAATATGGAGATTTACTGTCAAAGGTAAAGTTTTAGAGAACTAAATTTAAGCGAACACGTGTTTCAGGGTTTTGGGTAAAAATGTCTCGACCCTGGGATATGACCACTTCTAGAATCGGGAGGGATGACCCATATCTCTAGAACTATAAGAGGTACAAAATTGCTTCCAAAGGCAAAGCTGTAGAGCATAACATTTTAGCGAACACGTGTCTCAGGGTTTTGGGTAAAAATGCCACAATCCTGGGATATGACCACTTCTAGAATTGGGAGGGATGACCCATATCTCTAGAACTATAGGAGCTAGAAGGTTACTTCGAAAGGCAAAGTTGTATAGAACACAATTTTAGAGAACACGTGTTTTAGGGTTTTAGGGGAAAATGGCCCAATCCTTGGTTATAACCATTTCTAGATTTGAATGGACTGAGATGTATTCGGTAGGACCTTTGACATTACCTTGGGTAATTTCTATGGATCTTTGAAATTCTTATAGTTATAAAAGAACATAAAACGTTGGATTGTTTGCTTATTACTATATAAAGATAGGTTCGAGTCTTTTTGCAAGATTTGTTCTATTTGCCATATCTATTCTGTTTGTCACATCTATTCAGATACGTACGGGTCTTTGGTTATGTTTTTTAATAAAAAGTGTTCAAAAAGTGAATAAGATTGAAAAAATTGAAAACCTTTTAAGTGGTTTCCAAAAAATGCCAGATGCTATTGTTCTTAGTGAAAGTTGGTTAAAAAAAGGAGACTTCTACAACTTAGAGAGTTATTGTGCTTATCACGGTATTAGATCACACAAAGAAGGAGGCGGTGGGTGTGAGCGTCTTCGTCAACTCAACATATCAATCGAACCAGGTGTCCGAGACAGAAATAAAAAGAAAGTTAAGATTACTAAAAAAAACTGAAGCACCAATCATCAGCGATAGCCTCACCTCAAGCGATATGATTAATTTTGGAAGCGGACTTACGAATTGCGTCACACTTTAACTTTAAAGAGGTTTTTGTATGCGACATCAGTCGTATTGGAAGTTTTCAGTAGTTATAACTAAAATTCCTTTAATAAATTTTCTAATTTTCGAAAAAATTTTCCTACAAAAAAAATTTTTTTTTCAAAAAAAATATTCTCTGAAAAAAAAAATTCACCATTGAGTTGTCACCTTCAGCTATCTTCGGAACACTTCGTGTCAGCTTCGGCTACATTCGGGACACTTCGTGTCATCTTTGGTAAACTTCGCAACACTTCGTGTCACCTTCGGAACAATTCGTATCACTCTGGGCTACCTTCGAAACACTTTGTGTTACTAACTCTCCTCACCGATCTATATAACTTTGCCAAAAAAAAACAAATGTTAAAGTGAGAATATAGCAAAAAATCCAAGATGGCGTCACTTTGTCAGTTGGCAGCCATTTTCTTAAAATGTTAGTACATTTTTTTGATTAAACACTATAATTTTCTAGAACAAACCAACTCTCTTAGTATTGCCATTACGGAGGTAAAATAAGAAAACCTAAAGATGCACAATTTATTGCTTACGAAGATTTCTGAAGATCCCGAAAAATTCTCTTGATCAAACTCTATAATTTTGTAGAAGACATCAAATCTCTAAGTATTATCATTCCGAAGCTAAAATTCAGAAACCAAAAAAATACCTAATTTATTAGGAAAATTCGAGATGGCGCCGATTTTACTACTGGCAACCATTTTCTTCAGATCTCAAAAGTTCTATTGACCAGCTCTTTAACTTTCCCGAAGAACCCAACTCTCTAGCTATTGTCAATCCGAATCTAAAATCATAAGACTTTACCTGAAATTACCTGAAAAATCACCAAATTGATCCACCACATGCCACGACTTTTCCAGAATTTTCCCGGAAAACCGGCCATTGAAATTTTCCATTTTGGGCCGAGACTGACATTCTGTGAAAATTTCAGGAAGATCGGCTGTCTCGTTCTCGAGATCGAAAATTATTGATAGATAGAAACCAACAGATCAGAAAAAAAGTTTTCATAATAATGAGAACAATAGGAAAACTGAAAATACATAGAACAATGTCATTTTCAAACCAATATATCTCAGCCAATGTCCAACCGATTTTGATGAGTCTGGGCTCGTTGCAAAGCTGCTGCGACATAAAAATAATTGGGATGGGGAGGGGGCAGGAGGAAAAAACTCAAAAGTTCCCAAAGTCCCAAAGTTCCCTTGTCCCAAAGTTTTTTATATGGCGTTGTTTGAGTTTGTGGACCTCCTTTTTAGGGTGTGGGGAATGCGTCACCTCCTCCGCTCACGCTGCGGGCATTATCTTGCCAATTGAATATTTCAATAAATGCCAAACAATTGTGCTGACGTACTTGATGAAAAACGACCTTATTAAACACAACAGACTCAACAATAAAATACAAGTTAACTCGGATATCCATGACCACTTCACTAGAAACACTACCTCCTTGAGTCGTTGCGGAGAACGAGCCGAAAATGTGGCTAAAAATGTAATTTTTCGAGGGTCGGTGAAACGTTTTCGCCCATAGATCCGAAAGTATAGCAATGAAAGTACCAAGTAAAATGTCAAATGAAAGATATGGATCTCTCAAAGCGAGCGGTAAACATTTTCGGAAATCGTTTGAGTCTTTCGGGATGTACAGTTCTTGGAGTGATGGTATGTCGTGCTACGCGCAAATATACGATAGGGAGTGATTTTTCATCAATATTTTCTTACAGACAAGGTACACAGAAACGGTTCCAAAGGCAAAGTTGTGGAAAATTACAAGGGGGGACATTTTTGCCCATGGAACTAGAGGTTGCGGTGTTTACCTAAGGGTCCTAAGGGTAAAAATATAATTTTTTGTTGTGTTGTAGTGAATTTTAAGGAGAACGTTTTTGCCGAAGATAGGACTTTAAAAAGGATGTATAAAATAAACCTTTTTGTTTATAGTCAGGCTGTAGGTCGGTCCTAGTACTTCGGAAGGCCTTTCGTAATAAGCAATTTCTAGAAACATACAGAAAATTGATTTTTTGGAAAAGAATACGAAGATTGCGAAAAGACCATAAATTTTAAGAGTTTTCGAATTTATGACGGTTTAAATTACATTTCGATAAATTGTTTGACGATGGTAGAATTCAGTACGACAAAGAGTTTAGTACGAAAAAGGATTTGCTTGATTTGCAGCCATTAAATTTTCAATTATAAAATATTCAAAGTAAAATATTTTTATTCTATTTAATTGGGTTTTCTTGGTGCTAGATCAAAATAGTTCTTTTATTCGTTGTAAACAAATGCCTATATTTCGTCGCGCTTAGCAGACATCATCAGGGCTTTTTCTAACAAGAAAACATCGACCGAATTTTCGAAATACTTCAGAAAAACAACTACCCAAAAAAGGTCATTAAAAAAGCGTTAGCCATCTATAATCTTAAACAACAACAAAAAATAGAACAGCGACCCGAACAAGCCCAACAAAAATCCATAGACGACGCCGAGCGAGAAAAACCAACCAGGATCTACAGCAGCATGCCATATATTCCGAAATTGTCCCATGAGGTGAACAGACAACTGAAAATAGCGATGCCAGAATTGACAGTCGCGCCAAAAGCCACCAAAGAACTGCAACAACTTTACACCAAGACAAAGACGAAAATCCCCAAAGAACAACAAAAGGACACAATATATAGAATTGACTGCAAAGCGAGAATCTGCCCTAACCCACATTACATCGGAGAAACGGAAAGAAACACAAAAACTCGTGGACCCGAACATAAGACTGATTACAAAAACAGACACAAACCAGGATATAAATCAGCTCTTATAAACCACACGCTCGACCACCCCGGACACGAACCAGATTGCGATCCAAAAAGCATTAAAATCCTAGACCGGGAACATAACATATTTAAGCGGCGGTTAATGGAATCGTGTTACATAAAACTGTATGAAAACACTTCAAACAACTTTAAACGAGACGCAAATCGACTTCATTGCAATTACAGTAACATTCTACAAATTTACAAAGACATAAGCACTGACACGTAAACTTCAACGACAACATGTAAACACCAAACGTTCCCACCAAAAACCTCATGTGTAAACCATGAAATAACTGACAACATAATGACAATAACTATTATTATTATAACAGAAATTAATTTCTTATCAGATCAACAAACTGTGATCAACAAAACTGTGATATTTTCAAATAATTTTATGTTAATTTATGTGTGATAGTAATTAATAATAGGCTAGGACGAACGTAAGAATTGTGAAAAAGTGATAGTTTACAAAATCATGCTGAAATAATTTTACATTTACATTTTTAGAAAAAGCCCTGATGATGTCTGCTAAGCGCGACGAAATATAGGCATTTGTTTACAACGAATAAAAGAACTATTTTGATCTAGCACCAAGAAAACCCAATTAAATAAAATAAAAATTCCCAAGATCAAAGAAAATCAACCCACAAAATATAGAGAGAAAATATTTTTAGAGTCCACAATTTTGTTGATGTTAGCTTATTCATTCTTAGGACATAATAAATTGTATGCAGCAATGAATTAGCATAAAAACAATAACTCGTACATTCAAATGATAAGAACCAAAATTAACTTTAATTGAATTTCAGTTTGTCTGCAATGAGAAAATACATTGCATTATTTCTCAGTCACTTAAACTAAAAAATCAAAAATTCCTTTTATTTTAATCATTTCCCGCAGCTCTCTGAGCAATCAACCAACGTTCATAAATGCTGATTTCGTCTTTTCAAGAACTCATCAGTACACCTATGTCGCAAGACTATGTGCCAGCATTGGCACAAACAGACTGAGCAATCAGCTCGTTAGTGCTTGGCTTTTTATACACATCATTTGCACGATTTTAAAATGTTTATTTTATTATATGCTAGATCTGCCACCTCTAACATTTGTTGGATTTGTCAAGTCCAACATTTTAAGCTATTAGATTTGCCACTTCTAACAACTCAGATGTGTATAAAAAGGATAAAAAGCCAAGCACTGACGAGCTGATTGCTCAGTTTGTTTGTGCCAATGCTGATATGCACATAGTCTTGCGACATAGGTGTACTGATGAGTTTTTTATGGTGCAGCTACAAAATCCGAAGGCACAAAATCCAGAGGCGTCAAAATCCGGACGAAAAATCCGGAGGTTACAAAATCCGGAGGCGTCAAAATCCGGTGTCGCCTCCGGATTTTGTAGGGGAGCCTTATTTATTAAGTTTCATATGAACTATGAAATATTTTGGCAGATCCAAGCAATACAAAGTGATCAAATAATACGATATTATGCGCCAGAAAGCTGTCATAGTCGAGATCCGAATAATAAGTTTCAACTGTTACTATAGAAGCAATCAACTATAATTTAAACAAAACTGTTTAAATATTTCCGTCTTAAATCTACATTGTTGAAAACGATCTTTGTGTTCTTGGGTTAAAGTTCAGATCCCTATGAAATAGAGAATGGCCGACCAACCAGATTTTCTACAAACGCCTGAAGGATTTTTCTTCATTCTTCTTTTCGATTCGATTTAAGAAAGTAAACTCTCGTTATCTTAAAATGCATTTTCTTAAGCTCTGGTAACTTCACCCACATAATTTTCCTATTTTACCTGACGACTAAGTTCATATTAGTAGTAGTATCATAATAGTATCAGAATAGATGTGGCAAACAGAATAGATGTGGCAAAGAGACTCGAACGTATTTAATTATACAAATAAGCAAACCATCCAACGTTTTCTAGTCTTTTATAACTTTAAGAATTTCAAAGATCCATTGAAATTTCCCAAGGTCATGCCAAAGACCCTACCGAAGTACGTCTCAGACCATTCAAATCTAGAAAAGCTTATATCCAAGGACTGGGCCATTTCCCCAAAACCCTGAAACAAGTGTTCGCTTAAATTTAATTCTCTACAACTTT
Source organism: Pseudolycoriella hygida (assembly GCA_029228625.1). Taxonomy (NCBI): domain Eukaryota; kingdom Metazoa; phylum Arthropoda; class Insecta; order Diptera; family Sciaridae; genus Pseudolycoriella; species Pseudolycoriella hygida. Next base: position 143,807,569 of record CM055403.1, read on the forward strand.
GACTTTGACAGTAAATCTCCATATTGCATAGTTAAGGAAATATAGGCGAAAAACTATTTTCGTATATGGCCAAGAATCTCAATTTCGTCCATTATGGAATGGTCCCAGTGCCCAGACCCCCGACCCGATTCCCACAAATTTTTTTCCCAGTTTTGTGACATCAAATGCTTTGACACCAACATGAGAAATTTCCGTGCTATAATAATATATAATAATCTGCCTTAACAACCCATGAAGGATTAGGGGCTAGATCATTATTTACTAGTTTTCGCTACTTTTTTTGTGATTCTACTATTTGAGATACTTTCATTACCGGAAAGTTTTTACTGTGCCAGTGGTAAGCTGTGCGACAAACCCAGTGCCATCCATGAGATGTACTAGGAACGAAACTAGTAGGAGTAGAATACCGGCACCTCCCAACAATGCCTTTCACCGGTAAGCCGTGCGATGGCGCTACACTCAACTTCACATGACTTGAACCGATTCAATTAGCTTTGTTTTGTTTACAAATCTAACAATCGGAACAAATCTGTTTGCGGCTGAGTTTCGAACCAACGCACTGGCAACTCGATCTCATAGTAGCAAGCAGACGTGTTATCCACTACCCAATCGCGTTGTTGTTCTATACTATATCTATGCTATACTTGCTGAGATATTTGCAAAAAAGTTTCATCGTCCATCGAAAATCTCATGTACGGCCTCCGCTTCTTCGAACATATCTCCGGAACTACTGGGCCGATTTTGCTTATCTTCGAACTCGAATCAAGGAAGGCATGTACCTTTCAGGGAAAAAAACTTAGGCTGATCGGTTGAGTCATTTGGAAAAAAGTGGAGACGGACAGACGGACATTTTTTTTATTGCTGATTCGTCAATCGTCTAGACGATAATAGATGCATCCCCCCTCCCACCTCGATCTACTCCATGTTACAATAAAATTTTTTGTAGTAAACGTATAGGACCTTTGTACTTCGTACGAGTCCAAAAAAAGCTGTGCACAAAGTAAATGGGATTTTTTGACCTTTCATTAGTACCGCCAGACTTTATCAGTAACCACAAAGTTAAAGCCTTTGTTCAGGTAATGATACAAGGAAGTCATTGAGTAAGTGGTGACGACATTCTCAACGACTTATACGAATTACGTTTTGCGTCGTCAAGATCGCATCGTCAGAAAAATTTTATTAAGCTTAGGGGTCATTCCATAAAGTACGTTTACAAAATCTTACAGCATAATTTTCTCAAAACTTGTAGATTAATTTTAACTTTTTTCAAATTCCCTACCCTCCCCCAATGTTTGGGGATAGAGCACATTTACACTTTTAGCTTTGATGCTTTGTATTGCATGCGTAATATATGAATGGTCCCTTACATAATACAACGAAATAAGATATGAGAGCTAATATTTTTACAGCGTAACTCATACGAAAATGTTATTCAAGACGATTCTTATTCATGGAAATAAGCAATTTCTTCGACAGATGGCAGTCGTTGTGTAATGCTTTGTCATGAGGTAATGTCCATTGCCGACCTAATGCGAATTTTCTTTGAACAGTAACAAGAAATCGGACTCTTTACCATCATAAAGCGTTTTTCTGCTTTTTCATAGCTCTGTACTTTTTCCACGCGAATAAGCTAGTTTCATAAAAAGGGAAGAAAACATAATATTGCAACAATATCATAATTTAAGACATCAGCCGAGAATATTTCGTTGGGACTTGTCTTCTTTCCAGAACGAAGTTAGGAGCTGCAAGATACTAGTGTTGCAATTGTTCTGCGATTGCTGCATATAAGTTGTAACTTTATACACTCTTTTACATAACAGTTCCTTCATATAGATCAATAGCACCTCGTGCTCCGAGAGGTGAAACCCTTCATAATTACCTTATGTGACAAACGAAGCAATTACAATCACAATTACAGCGCTAAAATTCAATCACTTAAAGCGCTAAAATCCACTTTTAACCAATTGGGGTTATGTATCTGTGCTCCTGAACCCCTCAATTATGCATTTTTTGTCATATAGTAACACCACTAATTCATAGCTTTAAACGGCTCCTAGTACTAAACCTGATGTGAGCGCCACCTGCTAACGTCATATTATTGATGGGGAGGTCGACCCCTACCATCCCCACCCTTCCCCCACCCCTTCCGCACGAAACTCATAAAATAAAATTTTACCCCCTTTCTTATATACCATCTGAATCGAAACCAACACTCAACAGAAATAAAGAAAATACTAATATATAATGGATAAGTTCTACTCGATACACCCCTAACTAACGCTAAGTCGTTTGCGGGGATATTCGTGAACAAAATAAATACTTACGTGCTGAGAGATTATTATTACGAATAGTCAGGATTCATACCGCGCTTCAAACATTTGTATGCTCATGCCGCTCATTCACACCTAGGGTAATGACCAATTTTCTTAGAGTCCACAGTAATCTACTGTTTTACTTGAAAGATAACGATAGCAAAACTGAAACTATTTCATTGTACGGACATGTGCTCAGCAGTTATAAAGTACACTCAACGTTACTGAACGAGTAAGTGATAAGATATGATGGTCGTATGCATTTATTGTAAAAAGTTTGTGTGAATGTGTGTGCGCTACTAGTTGAATTCACTTAAGCTAAGCAGCTGTTGTATTAATTCAGAGTGAGTATGCACAACTCGTTAACAATATGTTAATTTGTTCAAACCTGCAATGCGTGCAGTGTTACAATCCATCTTTCTAGTGTTGAATTAAACCGTAAGACAATTTAGTTTCTTTTGATTTTTCAGCGAGTTACCTACGAGAAATATTTTTTGAAAATGAGAAAATTTTTCATGTTTATTGTGGCCCTGTTTGGGTTGCTCTTAGCATATGTGTTTAATCCATTCAAAAGCGGTGGTAAAAGTCCAATCGTACAAACGTCCTACGGTAAAATCGTTGGTTCAATACACTTCTCCAGAATGGGGAAAGAGTTTTACCAATATTTGGGGATACCATACGCTCTACCTCCAATTGGCGAAAGACGTTTCGAGGTAACACTGGATTATTTATGAGGACATAAACAAAGCGATTGGTTTTATTTAGCCGCCACAACCTCCGATTCCGTGGGAAGGGGTTAAGGAAACTACAACATTTGGGTCAAAATGCATACAATTAGAAATGCTTTCTAACGGATTAGTCGGAAGCGAGGACTGTTTATTCCTAAACGTTTTTGCACCGAAGGTAAAAAGTCCTTTTTTTATTTCTATTGCATAGCTGGTATTGATTGTATCACAATTCCACAATCGAAAGGGAATGACTCACTTCCTACTTTATGTTATTGTCATTCTATTCATTGATATTAGTTTGAATGTTAAATGTTTCAAAACAGACAACTACTAAGAATCTGTCATAATTTGGTTAGCTGTTTTGGAATTTGCCAAATTTTGAATGTGTCATTGGATTTTTGTGGGTGACAGGGTGGTTGAATTAGCAAGTATGAGATCAAAGACCCGGGAGCCAAGCACCACAGTCTCGCTCATCACACTATTAACAAGTGGAACTTAGAAAGGTCTAAGAATGAACGGGAAACGGCCGGCACGTCGCGTCGTCCCGGCGAGCAAAAATTGTAATCAACCCCTCTAACTCCAAATGCTTCCCCTCCCTAGACAGGAGACAGATCAAGAGGCTTCCGCATATACTAATGAGTCATAGGACTCTTAATGACAATATCTAATCTACACTATTGGTATAAGCAACATCCCAAATTGCAAGGAATGTGAAGACCCTGACAACGCTGAGCATTTCCGCCCGGAGAACATTCCTAATCATAAAATACAGTTTCTATCTGGAGTATACATCCCAAGTACATTATGAAGTACCTTAATGGTACGAGAAGGTACTTACCGACGACAGTGGGATGCACAACAGTGGAGGCCTAGGCTGTGCGTTGATTAATACTACTACCGCAACCACTTTTCCCGGAATCTCTTATTTCCATTCACTTTACATGAAAAGCTGATTGGAATTAAAGACCAGAGGATTACTAAGTCGTTGCCGTAAGAAGAGCTCCTAATAGTAGGGAAGTTGTACTCGCATACAATCAAACGGCACCATCTACCCCACCCTCACTCCCAAATCTGCACCAGCGCCACATATCAAATTCTTATTTTTGATTTTAGTGTAGTTCCTGAATTGGAATTTTTCTAATTTTTTTTTAAATTTCTTTACGATTCATAATTTTGTTTTAGGAAAAGAAAAGCAATGACCTGCCAGTTATGGTTTTTATTCACGGGGGTGAGTAAAAAAAAACTTTATTCAAAATTAAAGGCAGACCTAAAATTTTCCTTAAAGGGGCCTTCGTTTGCGGTGATTCGAACATGTACAAACCAAACTATTTCATGGATGAACAGGTCATATTGGTCACGTTGAACTATCGCCTAGCTGCGCTCGGTAACAATACCTTTAACTAATTTAATTAAAATTAAATAATTTAACTAGTTCAGTAGGCAAATCAAGGTTTTTTGAGTTCTATAACACTTATTTACTCAAGAAATTTAGTATTAATTACCAAGCATAAAAAAACACTTATCCAAGGGACTCGTACGCATCAGAATAGATGTTACAAAAGACTCGAACGTAACGAAGATTCTTCTGTAAATTGTCAGACATGCCCAGACCTTTCAAACAAAGCCAAATTTATGAAAATCTGAAAAGATTTACTCGAGCTACTGTTTGTATCACATAAAATTGGACAATTTCGTCTTATTTGCTATTTTAACCAACATTTTCACCCCAATTTCGCCTTCGGCTCGTAACGGCAATCTCACATCTAGTGCGTTAAACTACCTTCATACGTACCTTGTATAAAAAATTACTATTGTATAAATTAGGCGGCATCGTTCTCAGTGATTTTGTTTGAATCATTGCGACCTATTTCAAATTCATTACATACAATGCGTTGTTCAATCAAAGATTAGAATTGTATGATTGAACATATGCATTGAATGATCGATCGGGAAGTCAATTTACTTCGTCCAAACAACATTACAAAATCAGTTAAGACCCATCCACCCTACGTCTCTCATCGTTTTAGTTGTCAATAAATTAATTATTGCTGTCTTGTATGTCAAAAATTCGGTTTGACGGTGTTTTCATTTAAAAGTGCATACTGTGAGCGAGCTATCTCGCATCTAATTTAGTGTTTGTTGTGTTTCTGTGAATAAACAAAAAAAATGTTCCATTCGCGGATTTGGTAGCTAAGATTTGATGAATTGTTATTCACCTGCTTCGAAATCCAGATTCTTTCACCCGCAGAATCTCATCAGTGGACCGTCGCGTCGTTCACCTCGTGCGATTAAATGCATATTGAAACATAACCAAAGACCCGTACGTATCAGAATAGATGTGGCAAAGTGACTCGAACGTACCTAAATATACAAATAAGCAAACAATCCAACGTTTTCTATTCTTTTATAAATGTAAGAATTTCAAAGATCCATAGAAATTACCCAAGGTAATGTCAAAGGCCCTACAGAATTACGTCTCAGACCATTCAAATCTAGAAAAGCTTCCAAGGACTAAGCCATTTTCCCCTAAACTCCTGAAACACGTGTTATCTAAAATTTTATTCTCTACAACTTTGCCTTTGGAAGCAACTTTCTACCTTTCATAGTTCTGGAGATTCGGGTAATTCTGCCCAATTATGGAAGTGGCCATATACCAGTATTGGGCCATATTTCCCCAAACCCTGAAACACGTGTTCGTTTAAATATAATTCTCTACAACTTCGCCTTCGGAACCAACTTTCTAACTTTCATAGTTCTGGAGATCTGGGTCATCCTGCTCAATTATGGAAGTGGCCATATACCAGGATTGTGCCACATTTCCCCAAAATCCTGAAACACATGTTCGCTTAAATTTAATTCTCTGCAACTTTGCCTTTGACAGTAAATATCCATATTGTATATTTAATGAAATATAGACAAACGAAAACCTTTTTTCGTATATGGCCAAGAATCTCAATTTCGTCCATTCGATTGGTCCCAATGCCCAGACCCCTGACCCGATTCCCACAAAAAAATTTTCCCAGCTTTGTGACATCAAATGCTTTCATTTGACACCAAAATGAGGAATTTCCGTGCTATACTTGCTGAGATATTTGCGAAAAAGCTTCACCGACACTCGAAAAACCTTATCTCCGGAACCACTTGATTGATTTTCGAAGTTGAATCATGGGAGGTATGTACCTTTCAGGGAAGAAAAGTTTAGGCTGATCGCTTGAGCCGAAAAAAGTGGAGACGGACAGACGGGCATTTTTTTATTGTTGATTCGTCATTTTTAGATGATGATATATGCATTCCCCCCCTCTCACCTCGATCTACCCCATGTTACAATAAAATTGTTTGTAGCAAACGTATAGGACCTTTGTACTTGGTAGGGTCCGAACACCGTCAAACCGATTTTTTGACACACAAGACAGCAATAATTTATTGACAAATAAATTATGAGGGTCTTAACTAATTTTGTAATGTTGTTTGGACGAAGTAAATTGACTTCCGATCGATCATTCAATACATAACATTCAATCATACAATTCTAATCTTTGATTGAACAATCCATTGTATGTAATAAATTTGTTCGAAATCGGTAGTAATTATAATAACTCGCAAAGCTTCCAACAAAATCACTGAGAACGATGCAGCCTAATTTATACAAACAAAAAAGTCGTCCCACAGCGTCGACATCTGTCATGGATAAAACTAAAAATGCTAGTGGAATGATAGCGATGTGGAATAAGTTGGACAAATAGCAGAAAAAAGCTGGAAGCTAAAAGCGCGTCACTGCAGGCCCGTAGCCAGGGTCGACTGCCAGGTGGGGCTCGAGCCCCCCCCCCACCGAATTGATAAAATTACATGAAATTTTGAGGAAATTATCTTTATTTCGCGCATTTCACATTAATACAGTTGCATTTTTCGTATAGGGTTTTCGTTAAACAGGGTCGCCGATAGAAGGTGTTTTGTGTTTGACCGGCGCACCCCATCTCCCCCATCACCCCGGCAGAGCGAGCGAAAATTTTTTTCACAAAGTTTTGAAAAATTTAGTATTATTCATGGCGTTTCCTTTTTTCCAAAATAAATTCATTACTTATTTTCACATGAAATTATCTCACAAAAGTTTTTTCTTGCAATGTAGAACCGAAAATCTATTTCAATAACGAAATGGAAACATTGAAATGAGATTGGAAAAGCAAAGAATGATTGCGCCGCAGGCGAAAATTTCAAGTATTGAAAACGATCATGACGTCAAGATTTATATTTTTTCGCAAAATTCGCTACATTTAAGTTTGGCCAGGGGGGCTCTGAAGACCCTCAGGGGGGCTGTCCCCCTTTGTCACCCCCCCCCCCCTAAATACGGACCTGTTGACTATTCGGCAGTAAAACATATGCAACGGACCCGTACGAAACGGAATAGATGTGGAAAACAGAATTGATGTCGCGAAAAGACTCGGACGTATCTAAGTAAATATTTCCTTAACTCTTGAGTATACAGTTACGTCCACATTAAATTTTGTTGCAAATTGCCGAGAGAGCAATATTGAAAAACTCGTCCGAAGCAACGGTGTAAAAAAGCCCTTTCGAAAGCACAAAATTGACCCCCAAACAGACAAAAATGTTCACCTCAATTTTCTCTACAGCATAGCAAAAAACCATTTTTTGGTCTAGGGCCGACCTTATTACCGACCTAGGACACTAAGGAGAGGCCTCGGACACAAACTTTCATGGACAAAAACGTTTGGCTCTCTTTTCTCTACAACATTGCACACAAAACTTCATCATTAGAGGAACATTCATGAAAAACCACCAAATGTTGTGTAGTGTCGTGAAGTGTACTAGGGTGAACTGTGCCAACACTCAACCCTACAACCCATATCACTCAACCAATTTTCACTAATTTTTTTTCGTGATTTCTGGAAGTCCATATCTTTCATTCAAAACCTTGAAGAGCGATTTCCGCGCTAATTTCGCAGAGTTCAGAGATTCAGTTTTAGGGCCCTAGCTAAGTACAAAATCTCAAAACCAAAAAAGTTTCTTTCATAAATTGTCAGGCACGCTCAGACCTTTCCAAAAAAAAGCTATGAAAGCGGAAAGCCGACAATATCCCATCTTTGTTCCTTGATTGACCTTGGAGGATGAACCCAAATTACGTATCGTCCCACAATATACGTTGGAGGGGGAGGGAGTCACGTTTAACCGTTTGTTTGACAATTAAAATCAGTTATAAAATGCAAATATGACATAAGTTACAACTTCCCAGTCGCATTTACTGCAGAAATGATTTGTTTCGAATAAAAACACTGTTGAAGATTTAAAAAATATTTTGATTTCAGGATTTCTAAACACAGGTGATAGTGTTGTGAGGGGAAACATGGGGTAAATTGAAAATGTAGTGAAAATGAAACTACTATTGGAAGCTTAATTACTTCTAGATTGAAAGATCAACTGATGGCATTGACTTGGATTAATTCCAACATCAAATATTTTGGTGGAGATCCTAACCGAGTCACTTTGTTCGGTGAAAGTGCAGGAGCGGCGAGTGTGTGTTATCACATTTTGTCACCGCGATCTAAAGGTGTTATATCATGAGTAGTGTTGAATGAAGCTGTTTGAAGCCTTACATTTTGTGTCTAGGTTTGTTTTCAAAAGCTATTGCACAAAGTGGAACCTCTTTGAACTTTTGGGCTATGTATCCGCACCCGAAAAAACAATCGCAAAGATTTGCTGCTAAATTCGGATGCTCGGTGGAAGATTCAAAAGAAATGGTTGCTTGTCTCAAGAAAATCAATGCAGCAGATTTGGTGAAGGAACACATAGAAATGAGGGTCCTTACGGCAAACAATCTTATTGTGTTCAAATATTTTAAAGTTCGTTTTTAGCAATACTTGAGGGATGGCATTACTGTATTTGTACCAACCTTGGAAGCTTACGTTGACGAGAACACATTTATGAGCGAAGACCCACGCGTGTTGCTCAAAGAAGGGCGTTTTAACAAAGTTCCAATGATTGCAGGTGTTACCTCTGAAGAAGGACTTCTTACATCCGCAAGTAAGTTTTTCTTTTACATTTTGATAATAAAACTTACCGAAGTTAATTTTAAAGCAGTCAAACCGGCCGGCGCCATCTTGAGTTTTCCCAAGTATTAAATTAGGTTTTTTTTGGTTTTCGTATTTTAGCTTCGGAATGACAATACTTAGAGAGTAGGTGTCTTCTACAAAGTTATAGATTTTGGTCAGGAAAACTTTTTAGCATTTTAAGAAAATGGCTGCCAACTGTCAAAGTGACATCATCTTGGATTTTCTGCTAAATTCTGAATAAGAATACCTAGACAGTTGGTTTCTTCGGGAAAGTTATATGAATCATTGAGAAGAATCGGGTGACACGAAGTGTTCCGAAGGTGACACATGAGTTCCGATGGTAGCCGAAGATGACACGCAGTGTTCTGAAGGCAGGCGAAGGTGTCACGAAGTGTGCTGAAGGTAGCCGAAGGTGACACAAAGTGTTTCGAAGGTAGCCAAAAGTGACACGAGGTGTTCCGATGGTAGCCGAAGGTGACACGAGGTGTTCCGATGATAGCCGAAGGTGACAAGAAATGTTACGAAGGTAGCAGAAAGTGACACGAAGTGTTCCGAAGGTCACACGAGGTATAACCAAGGCGAGCGAAGGTGCCACAAAGTTATCCGAAAGTGATACGAAGTGTTCCGATGGTAGCTGAAGGTGACACGAAGTGTTCCGAAGGTTGACGAATGTGAAAAATTTTTTTAGGAGAAATTTTTTTTTTTGAGAAAATTTTTTCTGAGAAATTTTTTTTCTAAGAAAATTTTTTTTTCTGAGAAAATTTTTTATCGGGAAATAATTTTTTTAAAAAACAGAAAAAATTTTTCGTGAAATTTAGGAGTAACAACTGCAAACTTTCGAAACGACTGATATCGCATACAAAAACCTGTTTAAAGGTAAAGTGTGACGCAGTCCGTAAATCCGCTACCAAAATTAATGATATCGCTTGAGTTGACCCTGTCGCTGATAATACGCAGAAGTTTGTTTGAATGGAATCTTGTGTTCAAAGTTTCAATTTTCTAAAAAATTTACAGCGCTTTTTACAAAACAAAATCACGTTGTGTTAAAAAACTTGCGTCACAAATGCCGGACCCAATAATTTTTCTGTACTTTCAGTTTTTGCGCTGCAAAAATTTTACTTTTATTTCTTATTGAGTAGATTGTTTACGGTAAATTTAAATTTTTGCGTGTAAAAACTGAAAGTGTTGAAAAATTATTCCGCTGGTGGGATAGTCATAGTGATAGAAAAGTTTAATTCATAACTCGGGGAAAAATAGAAAATTCTTAACTTGGTCGAAGTCTGTGGCCCTCGCAGAGAAAATTGCAACGAGAGTAAAGTTTGTGGCACAAGCAGAAAAAATTGCAATGAGAATGAAGTTTGTGGCCAGAGCGCAGAGAGCGCAACTCGAGTGAATTGCGGCCCTCGCTGCGCTCTGGTCACAAACTTCACTCTCGTTGCAATTTTTTCTGCTTGTGCCACAAACCTTACTCTCGTTGCAACTTTCTCTGCTTTGGCCACAGACATCAACCTTGTTAAGAAATTTTCTATTTTCTCCCCTTGTCATGAAAACAACTATTTAATGCTGGAACGAGCTATTATTGTGACGTATTTTTAGCCCTTGTTTAGAATTGTCTATGTCGGTCGTCATAAACATTGTCCAGAACCACGGTAGAATAAGAGCTGAAAATACAAAGTTTAATGTTTAATAGCATTGAAATGTCTTGCTTTAACTCCCAAATAACTACAACTTTAATCATTTTATTCAGTTATGGCTGTTAACCAAACCAAACTAGAAGAAGCTAATGAGCGGTTTACGTGGTGGTTGTCAAGAACGTGGAACATAACTGCGGATGACGAAAAGGCGAAATTAGTTCGCAAGTTCTACTTTGGCAACAATGACAACATTGCAACAGCGTCATTGTTGACGAACTACACAAACTGTCTTTCGGATGGTTACTTTTTCGTATCAAATCACCAATATGCTAAGCTGTATAGTGACCATGCACCCATTCGTCTCTATTATTACACACACAAAGGAGACTTTTCTCTAGCTGTTTTATTAACAGCCGGTCAGGGACGATTTCCTTTTGCGGTTAATATTTTCTTCAATATCCTTGGTCATTGGTTCAGACGCACAGTGTTAAATGAAGACATACCACACTGGGGTACGTATGGAATTGGTTCTTAGCTTTAACAAAATGTTGATTTAAAATGCATAAAGGAGCGGCACACTCAGACGAGCTTCCGCTTTTTTTTCAGTTTATGTGGTGGTTCAGGATACATACAAATAGTAAAGATTTTGACTTGTCTGCCAATATGGTGAAGCTATGGGTGTCGTTTGCAACAAATGAGTGAGAATATTGACAGCTGAACATTAAATGATATTTACGGCTGCATCACTATTTCAGAGCATCAAAGGACTTGACTTACACTAATCTTAAATGGCCAACTGTGAGCTCAAGAGATTCTCAGTTCACATACCTTCAAATCGACACTCAGCCACAGCTCATAGACGAGCCATTCAGGGATAGAGTGGAATTCAGGGAAAGATTGTTTCCAAGCTAAGGACTAAAGTGATGGTTTTGTTGTTTTTTGAATAAAGAAATTGTTTTATCTTTTAAATTATTGCTTTTATTTCCTTTCTGGAAAAGTCTCGAGCTTCGGTGTTATTGTTCCGAGCTTTACCGGGAAAAACTGAAGACATAGCGACGAATTTCCGACCAATATCAATGCTAAGCGTTTTTTACAAGCTGTTAGAGCGCCTGCTATATAACATAATGCGAAATAAGGTCGATCCAAGTTTACCAGATGAGCAAGCAGGTTTCAAACCGGGCAGAAGCTGTTGCGATGAAGTGCTAGCCCTAACAACTATATCGAAAATAGATTCGAAAAGAACATGAAAACGGCGGCGGTGTTCATCGATTTGAAATCAACGTACGACACTGTTTGGATACACGGACTCCTACACAAACAAATCCCTTGCAATACGTTCATTAGCCTGGTCATTGAAATGCTAAGCGCTAGAGAATTTGTAGTCTATAATAACAATGACAAAAGCACCAAATTTGTTCTCAGCAACGGCTTGCCTCAAGGATCAATGCTCGCTTCGCTATTATTCAACGTCTACATCAGCGACATGGCAGCCACAACAAGCCGAACGTTTATGTATGCTCACGACAACGCACTTTTAAGGACTTTTACGGAATGTGAGGAAAAGCTTAACATCGACCTAGCGATTTTGGAAAAGCATCTCAAAAAGTGGGGCTTAAAACCGAACCAAGCAAAAACAGAATCTATATCTTTCCACGCTACAACGCATAGAAAATCTAGCGACGTTATCAGATGAGAGATTTTCATATATTTTCTTTCACAAATTCTCGTCGCTACGTTTTTTATGCGTTGTACGGCAGACCTGGTTAATCATAAAACTAACTACAAACTAAATTTATCTTTATGTGGCCAAAAGGTTAGACATTACCCGCACCCGAAATATCTCGGTGTTATCCTGGACCGGCCACTAACCTAGAGGAAGCACTCCGAAAACACTGCAGCTAAAGTGAAATCCCTAAACATCATTCACAGGCTCTGTGGGACCACCTGGGGTGCTGACGCTGTGACATTACGCACATCGGCCCTGGCGCTAGTTTTTTTCCACTGCGGAATTTTGCTCCCCGGTTTTGCTGAACAGCGCTCATGCCAACATAGTAGACACGCAGCTAAATGAAACTTTTCGAACAATAAGTGGATCGGTTCAATCCACCCCAATAGAATGGTTGCCGGTCCTTGCGAATATCGTTCCACCTCACATAAGGAGGCAAAACGCGTTGCTGAAAGAGCACCAGAAAGCTCAACGAAACTTACAGCTGCCTATACATCTCGACGAAGAAATACAGCAATCTAACAGACTACAGTCCAGGAAATCAGTCTTCAAAACAGCAATCAGTCTAGACACAAATAATTTTAACATGATGAACTGGTCGCGAATAGAGTGGCAAAATGAAAATAGTGACGAAAACAACCTCATTGATGACCCCACCATCCGAGTACCTGGACTCAATCTTCCTAGAAAGCAATGGGTTACCTGCGACCTTTACTGTGATATTTTGTTAATTTATTTTACTATTAATTTTTTCGCCATCAGATTAATGTGATCTTTGACCTAGTCTTCATCAACGAGATTAGCCATTGTGATTTTCTTTTTAATTTTGTGATTTGACGATGACTTTATGATGTTTAATTGTTTTAGTTTTGATTATTTTGTATGATTGCCTTATATTGGATTTTTCTGTACCCGTCTGTCTGCACTAGATCGACGTTAAACGAGATGAATAATAATCGAATTCGCACGGGACACGGCGGATGTGGATATCACATGCACAAATGGGCCTTTATAAACGACCCAGGCTGTGACTGTGGAGCCGCAATTCAGACAATGAAACCTATCGTTTAACCATTAAATTCTTCTCTTTGGAGTATTCTGAAGAGGAATCAACGATTTCCCCTTAACAAGAAATGTTATCCTCTCTTTGTTATGTTCATATTAGCTGAAGTCTACATGTTCATTGATTTTGGTGTTTTTCACACATTTTGTAGTTGAACGCCCCCTAGATCCACTCGGATCTGATTGTTCCCATATTGACTTTTTATCAGGGTACCATAAAGGTCTGTTTTTAGCCAAGTCCGCCAACTTTGTCAACACTTTCATTTTTTAGACACCCTAATGCCTCGCCTAATGCTCACACTGAAATAGGTCTGAGTCAGTCACGTGTCAACCAATTTCAAAACAGTTTGCTTTCCTGAATTCGTTATGAAATTCTCTATCTATCTACGTTCTTTGAAAATTTTTTAAATCATTGTTTATGTTGTTTTGGTGGAGTCAAAGTTGAAATTTCAATATGAAAACTGAAAGTCGGGAAGGGAGGTTGAACCTCCAATACCACATTAGCATATTGATGACCTCTGCGATACCGGCATTTTGAAGTACTATCGAAATACTAATAATTAGCACTAAAAGGTTTCCCTTCAAGCTGCATACGTTCAAGAAGACATTGATGCTTATGTCATAATTGATGAAACAACGCCTAAAATGAGGTTTTCAAGGAGAGGCAGAGGAAGATCGCATTTAAAAAAATAGTTCTTCTACAAAACATTTCTGGGACTATAACACAGCATTTGTAGGGTCAGGCGTTTCGAAAAAAAAATAAAAGTTCAAATTCGACCCACCCTAACACAAGGTTCCCTTCAAACAAACTTCTGCGTATTATCAGCGATAGCGTCACCTCAAGCGATATCATTAATTTTGGAAGCGGACTTACGGAATGCGTCACACTCTACCTTTTAAGAGGTTTCTGTTGTGATTCGATTTGAGAAAGTAAACTCTCGTTATCTTAAAATGCGTTTTCTTAAGATCTGGTAACTTCACATACATAATTTTCCTATTTTACCTGACGACTCATTTCATATTCATATTCATTTTCTTATACGAAACGACAACGAATGTGATTCTTCTCTTTTAAATAACTAATGTTACGAAAAACTATTCTGTTGTTTATCAAGGCTATTTCGTCCAATGCTCATCTCATCTGAACTGACAAGCTGTGCACAAAGTAAATGGGATTTTTTGACCTTTCATTAGTACCGCCAGACTTCATCAGTAACTAACCACAAAGTTAAAACCTTTGTTCAGGTAATGATACAAGGAAGTCATTGAGTAAGTGGTGACGACATTCTCAACGACTTATACGAATTACGTTTTGCGTCGTCAAGATCGCATCGTCAGAAAAATTTTATTAAGCTTAGGGGCCATTCCATAAAGTACGTTAACAAAATCTTACAGCATAATTTTCTCAAAACTTGTAGATTAATTTGAACTTTTTTCAACTTCCCTACCCTCCCCCAAAGTTTGGGGATAGATCACATTTACACTTAGCTTTGATGCTTTAAGGTATTGCATGTGTAATATATGAATGGTCCCTTACATAATACAACGAAATAAGATATGAGAGCTAATATTTTTACAGCGTAACTCATACGAAAATGTTATTCAAGACGATTCTTATTCATGGAAATAAGCAATTTCTTCGACAGATGGCAGTCGTTGTGTAATGCTTTGTCATGAGGTAATGTCCATTGCCGACCTAATGCGAATTTTCTTTGAACAGTAACAAGAAATCGGACTCTTTACCATCATAAAGCGTTTTTCTGCTTTTTCATAGCTCTGTACTTTTTCCACGCGAATAAGCTAGTTTCATAAAAAGGGAAGAAAACATAATATTGCAACAATATCATAATTTAAGACATCAGCCGAGAATATTTCGTTGGGACTTGTCTTCTTTCCAGAACGAAGTTAAGAGGTGCAAGATACTAGTGTTGCAATTGTTCTGCGAGTTGTAATTTTATATTCTCTCTTACATAACAGTCCCTTCACATAGACCTTGTGCTGCACTATAACATTTTTAATTTTTCTTCCATATGTCATTTTGTGATAATGTTGTATTGCTGGTCATAGTACCCAAATCTCTGATAGCGTTGTATCGCTTGGATTTTTTGACCAAATATTAGAGTGCATGAACTAAATAAAAGGGAATTTAACTTCCAATCTTTTATGAAGGGCACTATATAAGGGACGAAACAATGGACAAAATAAATGCTGATTTCGGCGTATCACGCCCTCACATACCAGAGTATGTGATTTCATCAGTACACCTATGTCATGACTATGTGTATATCAGCATACATAAAGGTAGAATGACTTACCATTCGAATTACCTTCGCTTAAATACACTTGTTTCTAAACAGTTGATTTGTTAATTTTGTTGAAGCCCAAGACTTCTTTTCTTCTTGTATGCTGATATACACATAGTCATGACATAGGTGTACTGATGAAATCACATACTCTGGTATGTGAGGGCGTCATACGCCGAAATCAGCATTTATTTTGTCCATTGTTTCGTCCCTTATATAGTGCCCTTCATAAAAGATTGGAAGTTAAATTCCCTTTTATTTAGTTCATGCACTCTAATATTTGGTCAAAAAATCCAAGCGATACAACGCTATCAGAGATGTCATTTTGGACGGAGGATTTTTGTACTTCCTCACTTGTAAACCCTTCCCTTCCCTTTTGTGACAAACCAAGCGTCTTCATAAGATTTAACAACTAAAGTGTTGACTTCGTCGTTTACGACTCATCAGTACACCTTGTCTACTAGACCATGCGTATATCAGCACACTCGGTCACAGAATGATGACTTCTATGAACAGCGCCTTTCCTTATATACCACCAGAATCGAGACCCCTAACTAACGCTAAGTCGTTTGCGGGGATATTTGTGAACAAAATAGAATACTTACGTGCTGAGAGATTATTATTACGAATAGTCAGGATTCATACCACGCTTTAAGCATTTGTATGCTCATGCCGCTCATTCACACCTAGGGTAATGACCAATTTTCTTAGAGTCCACAGTAATCTACTGTTTTACTTGAAAGACAACGATAGCAAAACTGA
>CM055403.1:143824660-143907235 GCA_029228625.1 Pseudolycoriella hygida
ATGTGAGGAATACGGCATGAAAATAAGTGTCAGTAAAACTAAAGTTATGCATATTGGCAAATCGCGGAAGGATGTAGTTTGCAGTTTAAATGGGGAGCAGTTGGAACAGGTCTCTGAGTTTAAATATTTAGGAGCCATTTTTTCGGAGAATGGCAAGTTAGTTAGGGAATTTGAAGAAAGGAGAAGGATGGGAAATGCAGTGGCCAGTCAGTTGAGGTCGTATGTGTTCAACAAAAAGGAGTTAAGTAGTGGCACAAAGCTAGCTATTCACAGGTCAATCGATTTTATACGGTAGTGAAAGTTGGGTGGACTGCGGATACCTTGTGCATGACCTGGAGGTTTCTGATATGAGGGTTCTTAGGAGCATAGCAAGAGTAAATCGGAGGGAACAGTGGGGCAATCATATTAGGAACGACGACATCAGGGAAAACTTAGGGGTTACATCAGTGGAAGAGGCGGCAAGGATTAGTCGTCTGCGGTGGTACGGGCACGTTCAGAGGATGGGTAATAGCAGGCTACCAACGAGGATATTGGATGCTCAAGTCCCGGGTGTGCGTCCCAGGGGTAGGCCAAGGAGAAGGTTTATAGACTCAATTAAATCCGATTTAGAAGTTAGGGGACTTTCTCTAGGCGAACAAACCATCTCCTTGGCACAGGATAGGGGAGTATGGAAAAGGGTGGTCCATGATCAGTAGTAAAGACCTCACACCGAAAGGTACAAACGGTCTATAAAGTGTGATGATGATGATGATGATGATGAGGTTTTATAAAGCAGTCTGCTAAAATTTGTTACATTTGTTACAAAACGGCCGTGGGTTATCTTTGATTTGTGTTCATTAAACATGAGTAAATTGTCACACAGTTGTGAACTCGAACGCTTCCAAATATTTGAGTAGCACGATTTCGACTCCGGCACAGCGCCATGAATCAAAATTTTAAGTTCTCCCTCAACTTTTCTGGCGTTGTTTTTTACTTTAGGTATTGATTACTCATGCTAAGTTCAAATTCGAGAAAAAATATCGGAATAAATTCATTTTGATTGTTTCCTAACGGTCCGAATTTCTAGACCGCATGACAATTTACTCATATTGAATGAGCACATATATGCAGTGCCGCTTTATCGAACGGGCATTTCGGGCAAGTGCCCTAGGGCGCCGCGATTTTTAGGGCGCAAAATTCTCAAAACAAAGTTACATTGCATTAAGTTTGGTATCAGAGAATTCGTAAATTCAAACAACAAATTTAAAAAATTTCGCTCGCTCCGCTCGCATACTTTCCATAACTTATAGTCTTGTAATACGAATAAACAGTCACTTCGCTTTTAAGTTCGCACAATCGATTTTATTTCTTAATTCAGAAAATATATGTGTGTGAAGTTCGTCCGAGACAAAAAATATGGTATGTGACAAACTTTAATTTTATTTTCTAGTGGCGATCCCAGTAAATGTTATAAAAATGCAGGCCCGGACCGGCCATATGGGCGATCGGACGCAACCCGATGCGCCTTTTGCCTTTGGCACCCCTCTTAAAGTTTGTATGGGGCTATGATTTTACTTGCTTCTAAAAAATCTAATTTCTTCCTTCCATATACTTTTACGAAAATATAAATTTACTAACAGATAGCCCGTAAATGAAGAAAAAACAAATTTCAATGTTCCAATTTTCAAAATTTTCGCCTGCGGCGCTATAGTCATTCAATTATTTTGTTAAAAATCTTACATACAAAGAGATTTTTAGCTAAAAAATTTCGCCTGCGGCGCTAAAATGAGATGTAAATATATGCGAAGTGAAATAGGAAAACGGAATGTAGGAGGGGGGGGGGGGGGATATTGATCTTGCTTTACGCTTGCGTTACAGGGGGGAGGGGGGTCTGAAAAATGTCGATTTTAGCGTTACGTTTTTAGGAACGGCCCCATACAAAAAACTCTTTGGTTTAATAGACTAATTCAAAGTTAGCCCCCAACAAGGAAAGGTAAAGTCTGAGGAGTGTTGAACTTCGCGGACTGTGCCAGCTAAATGTGGGTTGTTTCGTGCACGATGCCATGCATGGCAACACGCATAATGCGGTTGTCATGGTGCGTACTGTACATGGGTATCCCACGAGAAGCAAGCCAGTGCTTGTCTTGGGAAAGTATAGAAATATGAGAGGTGGTAGGGCAGTAACGATTGCGGGCAGCAGAATTTATAACGATATCCCTTCTTCGATGCCCGAGGCTTCGACGGTGAGATTTAAATAAATGTTAAAAGGGTGGATATCAGAGAGGCAATATCCGGGATAATGAAAATACGAGTAACAATACATAGTAGGAGCTTGCATGCTCCTAGTTTTTGCAAGATTTTTGAAGCGTCCATATTAAATAGAGAAAAGAAACGACATCCTCACATGACAAGTTTTGGAGAATTGACTTACTTTCTGATCTCTCGGCCTTTTGTGGCTGCGGGCGACTTCTTCATTGTTGAGTGATTCCTTACCTGAAACCTGTGCTATCCTGTTTGCTCTTAAGATCGGTATAATTTTTAGTTTTTTAGTTTAAAGAAAGTCAAGAAGATTTGTCCATTCCGCAGTGAAATAGTTGTTGCTTTCTAATTGGATTCTTTTTCTTCATGATGTTTGATTGAATGAAAATATTTCTCTGTAATTTCTAGATTAACGAATGTTTTATAATTTATTAATTTTTACCATTGATAAATACAAATTCCCTATACGGTGCGAGGCACAGTGGGATTGCAAATGTGTAATAAAAAAAATTGTAATGATGATTTTGAATAAATTGAATTGAATTGAATTGAAACGGCGACATTGGGAAAATTTAGGGATTTCGTCAGAGGAAGAGGCGGCAAGGCCTGCTCGTCTGCGCTGTTTTGGGGGGCACGTTCAAAGGATGGGCAATAACAGGCTACCGAAAAGGATCTTGGAAGGTTTATTGATTCAATTAAGTCAGATTTAGAAGTTAGGGGACTTTCTCTGAGCGAAAAAATCATCTTCTTGGTGGGCGATAGAAGAGCATGGAGGGCAATAGTTCACCATTATGGGGTTGTGGCATAAAGACCTCACACCGAAAGGCACTAATGGTCTATAAAGTTTGATGGTAATGATGTTAAACAATTTGATAAAAAAAGTATCTGATTTTTCTAAATGTTTGACGTTTAATTGTATATTACACAACGAGGAGTTGAAATGGCTTATTTAGACAAGGGTGGTGAACAAGACCGAGGTCTAAGTCATCCGTTTCAGCTCAGTGTGCCACTCTGGTGAACAAGGTCTCGGGTGATAGTTAGGTGCCGCACAGAAGAATGTCAAATATGACGTCACCCGTATCCGATGAATTCTGTGTACAAATATCTGAGTTTGACCTTAGCACCGGAAGAAATCCTAATGGTAAAATGTTAGCTACCAATAGGCGTGGTTCGGTTAACCTCAAACCAAAAATATTTTTACTTTCTCCATTTATTAAAGAATGAAATATTTTCTTCCGGTAACTATAAGCCACCTGATTCAAGGTCGATGTACACCGCAAGGTAACCACATTGCTTCAAAAATATATTTATTGAAGTAGAAATAATCTCGAACAGCACATGTTCCCAGTTCCGAGTATTTACTGTTGTGATTTTTTAATATAAAATGTTGTCCATGAAAAAAGAAATTAAACCAATTATGTCACACATGTTGCCTTCGGTTTAAATAATTAGATTCACTATGTTAACCCTACTGTTACTACTGCGATGCTTATGAGTTGAGTTTATTTCAATTTATTTATTCGCTTTATTGAATAAAAGCTTCAAATTCAATATGGGTGTGGTTTAATTTCGTTATGCTTCGCATATGCAGCTACTGGAAATAAAGAACCCAATTTTTTTCGCAGTTTGTGTGAATGTAAATTTCATTTCTTTTCCTACTATAAATAAGTTAGTTATACGCGGGGGGAACAGCAAGCGAAAGAGTCATCGCGCACAACCATATAAGAAAGTAGCGTTCAACTTTGGTTCAACCGAATTTCACAAGAAAATAGTAAGTCCAAAATTTTGATTGATCATATTTAACAAACAATATTTTTTAGATATTTCGGGCGATTTTCTCAGATAGATTCGTCGTTGCTGTTTGTATCTGCAGCGATGGTAATTTCGATTCGGTCAACGTTTTGACCAGTAAAAAAGTCGAACGACTTTAAATATGCATTAAATAAACGTTATTATATTATATTACTTCCAAATGTTACCATAACAACGGATCAACTAAGTCAAAGAGTTTCTCTTTGAAGAATCGAACAAACGAGGTGTATATAAGGCCGCATATTCGAGATGATCACTCACTCAATATGTGACCACGCTGATATGCACATGGTCTTGCGACAAAGGTGCACTGAAAAGGCGTAAACGTCCCAATCAGCCAAACTTTTTGTCGCGGGTTGTTAAAATATAGAATGGATAGAAACATGTCTGCTATAAAAGCGACGAACCTCCACATTTCTAAATTAACGCTAAATTTTGATCAATTTCTGAGAAAATATATTTTAGTTTTGGGGAGGGGATTAAGAGTATGTACTGATTCACACCTTAGCCAGACGTAAGAACTAAGTATACCGTATGTGATCTTAACTAGCTTCTAGAGCATGATTGGGTTGTAGCGTTTGTTCTATCCAAAAAAAATGAAACACCATGAACTAGATTGAAGCTAGGTGGAAACTAAACAGTCTTCATACAGTTTCGCTACTAATTTTTTTAGTTAAGACGGAAAATGTACGTTTTATGCAACGCCGTTGTGAAAAGTGAACTTTTTCATGCATCGTTTCGGTGACGTTAGAGAGGTCGTTTTATAACTGGTTTTACTTTTTATCACTAATAAGTAACTTTTTATCACTCATTTGGGTGATGAATAGTTCATTCAAAAGTTCAAGTCGCTTCGCTCGTTTGATAACTTCACATCTAGTGACAAAAACAACTACATTTCACAACTAGTCATATAAATAACTATTTCACCATTAATTTTGATGATTTATCTACGCCCTTATAATGATAGAGATCGTCAGCTGGAGAAAGTTACTATTTTACTTACTTTTACCCACAGTCGTACCATCTAGTAAATGAAACCAACGTGGAACAGTGAAGCTACAAAAGTCAGGTCATTGCCTGGGAAATTGTTGAGGAGCGCTGAATCAAACGTGCTCGATATCCGACTTGTCAGAAAAAGTTGAAGACGAAAACAATGTTTTTTTCGAAGAACTAAAAAACTTTAGTAAATAATAAAAAGTAAAATGTTAACATGTTAAAATGTTAACCAAAATAAATAATATTCTCAAATTAATGAAGAAGATTTTTTTATAGCACGACATCTATTTATAAAGGGCAAATGTAAATGTAGAAACGATCAATCCTTAATATACTCTTTCAGAAATTTGAAAAAGAAACGCCGGATAATATGTTTTATATTTTTAAAAATTTCAATTCATCGATTGTATACACGCAGGCGTTTTTGATGCACATAATGCTATGGCGCATACTCTTCTTGTCTATTCAGTTATCTGTAGGTTTCTTTGTCAATTTTACCATAATATGCCCCTACATGTGGATTTAGTTTAAGTATAGCGAAGGTTTAAGCTACACGTACAATACATTATGCGTGATGCGATGAAGAGTAAAGTATGTCTTTATTTTTGTGAATCAATTCATTTGAATATTTCGTTCGTCCGTTTATTGGACACGTTAGAAGTACAAAGGTCCTATACGTTAGACATTTTAATATGGGGTAGATGGAGGCGGGAGTGAGGGGGATGCATTCAATATCGTCTAGAGATGACGAATCAGCAAAAAAAAAATGTCCATCCGATCGTTCTTTTGTAAACAGCTGCACCGATCACCCTAAACTTTTTCTCCTGAAAGGTACAAGTTTAAAGATGAGCAAAATCGGTCAAGTGGTTCCGGATATATGCTCGAAATGGCATGTATTTAAACTGATCGCTGGGAAAGTAGAAATGATCGCTTTAAAAAATAAATTACCGCGGAAAAAATAAAAAATGATCGCAGGAAAAATAAAATTTGATAGCGCGGTGAACAAAAACATGGTTTTCCAATGGTCGGTGAAACTTTTTCGCAACTATCTCAGCAAGTATAGCACGGAATCTGTTCATTTTGATGTCAAATGAAAGCATTTGATCTCATAAAACTAAGATTTTTTTATGGAAAGAGAATACAATTTTAGAAAACACGTGTCTCAGGGTTTCCCCGAAAAATGTCCAAATCCTTGGGATTAGGTCATTTCCTGAATCAGGAGGGATGACTCATATCTCTAGAACTATGGTAGTAAGAAAATTGCTTCCTAAGGAAAAGTTGTATAGAATCACATTTTAGAGAACACGTATTTCAGGGTTTTAAGGAAAAATTACCTAATCCCAGAATATATCCACTACTCCAATAGCCGTACTTCGGGAGAGTTTTCGACATTATCTTGGGTTATTTCTGTTTTGTAGACGTAATTATATAATACTTAGTTAGATAAACTCGTATCAAAATATTTACTAGCTTTTTCGAAATTTCATAGAACGTTGATTCCACACGTTTCATAAAGGTGAGCATGTATGGTATCTAATCTAACAGTGTCCCACTGAATTTAAGACTATATTCAAATGGCTATTATTTGAGTTCGGAACAAAATATTTTCATTCTTTCGTTATAGAAAACTCATTTTTACCTTAAATTTTTGAAAACCACATTCAAACAGCGAAAATAATGATTCTACACTTGACTTTCTGCAGCATTAAGAAAATATAGATAATTCTATTTTTAACGGGTGATTTTTTCAACTTTTCCAGTTTTCAAATGTCTTGTTTAATTATTTGTCTCTTGGGACTAAACACTAGTATTTTCATAGAATATACGTGGAGTAACTAGAAAACTTGATTTAATATGGACGGAAACTTTGTCCAAAAATCGAAATTTCACGATTTTTCAACATGTTTGGTGGTCCTGCCATTTTCTTGCACTTTTTTTGGTTCTTTCCCAATTTATTTTGTTTTCTCTACATTTTTAGACCCGTACGTTTGTAACCAGTCGAATTTCGACCCGGGAGTAGAGGGGAAGCACCGATCATGGTCCTTAGATGACGAATCAGCAATAAAAAATGTCCCTCCGTCCGTCCGTCCGTCTGTCAACACGATAACTCAAGTAAAACTCAACCGATTTTCAAAACTTTTTTTCCCTGAAAGGTAATCGAAAAATCTTTTATGGGATTGAATCTGGGCACTGCCGGCCCAAGGGCCACCAAGCTAGGGCCGTTTAAGTGATTTTTTGTCTTTTGTACATAACTCGAGTAAATCTCTTCTGATTTTCAAAATTTGTTTTTGTTTGAAAGATCTGGGCATAGCCGACAATTTATGGAAGACACTTTTTTGAATTTGAGTCCTTGGACTTAGCTGGGGCACTAAAATCGAGTCTCTGCTAGGGCTCTATGTGTTTTTTGTCCATAACTCGGGCAAATCTTTTCCGATTTTCATAAATTTTTTTTGTTTGAAAGACCTGGGCATAGCCGACAATTAATGGAAGAAACTTTTTTGAATTTGAGTCCTTGGACTTAGCTGGGGCACTAAAAACGAGTCTCTGCTAGGGCTCTATGTGTTTTTTGTACATAACTCGAGTAAATTTTTTTCGATATGCAAAATTTTTTTTTGTTTGAAAGATCTAGGCATGACCGTGACCGACAGAGGAAATTGAGTGAAACATTTTTGGCTATGGAACTGTGTATCCGAGGCCTCTATCTAGGGCCCTAGGTCGGTACTAAGGTCGACCCTAGCCCAAAAAATGGTTTTTTCTATGTTGTAGAGAAAATTGAGTAGAACATTTTTCTATATTTGCGGGTCAATTTTGTGCTTTCGTAAAGGTTTTTTACACCGTTTCTTCGAACGGCCTTTTCGAAATTGCCCTATCGGCAATTTCCAAAACAACTTAATGTGGACGCAATTTCATACACTTAAGGCAATATTCAATTAAATACGTTCGAGTCTCTTCGTAACATCAACTCTGTTTGCCACATCTATTCTGACACGTACGGGTCCCCTCCTTCATATGTTTTTTATTAAAAATACAATTTTTCTGGAAAATACGTCGAAATTTTGTGTAAAGTATAAAAGTTTTTCGTTAAATTTGCAGTTTTTCATGAAACACGATATTTTTCGATTTTTGCGATAATTTTCCCATTTTTGTGCCGAATATGGTTCGGTTTTTACCATTCTATACTACGTAACAGGCTTATATTATGCTCTCTAGGTACGGGCGATGTTTAAATTTGGAATTTGATTGTTGCCAGATTCTTCAAACTAAAAGAATAAAATCTTCCGTCCAAAACGGAATTTTCTATATTTTCTTAATGCTGCAAAAAGTCAAGGGTAGAATCATTATTTTCACTGTTTGAACTTGGTTTTCAAAAATTTAAGGTCAGAATAAGAAAGAATGAAAATATTTTGTTCCTAACAACCGGATAAAAACACATTAATACCAAGCTACTTTAAACGTGTGGGACAACATTTTGTTAGGGCAATTAACTTCATTTTCGTTATACTCAGTATAAGTGCAGTATATCCAGTATATCGCGATATGCTCAATATACGCGAGTATATCAGGAGTATATCGCATAAAATTAAAGAACTGTCAAACATTCAGATTTTACCTTATTTACCAATTATTTTTCGAAAAGTGTGCCTGGATCTAAATGTTTTTAACGAAATCGGTTGTCCAGAAGTTTCTGAAGATAGCGGCAGTTAGCTGGAAAAAATATTTCATCTTTGTGACGCAGGATTTGATGTTCAAAGTATCTTCGGAAATCACGTGCTCTTTGTGAAGTTACATTCAACAAAGTATAACCACACCGTAAATACACAAAATATCTCTTCCAGCTAACTGCCACTAGTTTCAGAAACTTCTGGACTACCGATTTCGTTACAAACATTTAGATCCAGTCACATTTTTTAGAAAATATTAGGTAAACAAGGTAAAATCTGAATGTTTGACAGTTCTTCAATTTCATGCGATATGCTCCTGATATACTCGCGTATATTGATATACTGCACTTATACTGAGTATAAAGAAAGTGAAGTGAATTGCCCTGTTGAATATGTTCAAATGTTCGTAATTATTTTGATGCGATTATTCTTCAGAGTCTTTTTGCAACATCTATTCTGATACTTACGGGTCCCTCGCATATATTTTTGGTATCAGATGGCTGGTGTCGAAACTGAAATTATTACGTAGGAAGCACTAACCACTACTCTGATTTAGATCAGAGAGTCCAGCCACAAAAGCCTTATTCAGTTACTCACTTTAATGAACTCTTAAGGGGCCGTTCACAAGTGACGTCACGCTTGCTATAAAAAATGAGTATCCATAAAAAGGTCATAACTCCTGCAGGACAGCAAATTCTGTTTATAGGACTCTGGCTATCCCCCATACAGGGGGTGTGTTAGGGGGGGTAGCCGGAGTACTATAGACAAAATGTCTGACCAGTTTGAAGTTATGAACTTTGTGGATTTTATAGCAAGCGTGACGTCATTTATGAACAGTCCCTAAGTCTTGGTGAATTCTTAGCCCCGGTCAACTCTATGAATATTGGTCAAAGTACCTGCCGTAACACACTGATTTAATTTATTTGGGGAAACCATCATATATTTGCAAAAAACTTAAGGCCCATAACTTGTGTCCTAAAATATAGTCTACCGTTAGGCGCTCAAATATTATATTTTCGCTGATATCCATGGACAAAGACACAGTTTCAAAAAAGTAAGACAGCATTTCCCTTCCCAAATATGTTGACTTTTAATAGCTACTAAACTTATTTCTTGGGATCCTACCTACTCTGAGAACGGTGAAAAAAATCGTAAAATTTGCACAAAAACTCGTCGTTCTGAGACAAGGTTCAATCCCAAAAAATAAATTTAGTCGCTGTTTAACGGCAACATATTTAGGAAGGGAAATGCTGACTTACTTTTTTGAAACTGCGTCTTTGTCCACGGATATCAGTATATTACGGAAAGTATATTATTTGAGCGCCTAAATGTAGACTATATATTAGCACACCAGTTATGGGCCTTAACATGAAGAATGAAAACATAATAATTGCATCAACTAAAATTTTGTTCAATAATGAGTTGGGGTGTGTGGCCATATATAATATGATTGCGGTAAGTATGGAACATATTATGCTTGTTTTATTGTTTTTTATCAAAACATAGTGATTACAACAAAAACAAAAACCCTTTTTAAAAGGGAAACGTGACGCAAGTCCTCGTCCCTTCTTCCAAAACAACTGATATCAATTTGGGTGAGGCTTGCAGCTTCGGAACGCACAAAATTCTTTTGAAATATTTTCACTTTTGATTAAAAAAATGCGTCACAAATGCCGGACCGCCCAGTGTTATATTTTTTCTGTTCTTTCAGCTTTTAAAATGCAAAAATTTGACTTTATGGGATGTATGGCGTATTTTTGTAAAGGAAATCAAGTTTCTGCGTATGGAAGCTGAAAGCGTAGAAAAATTATTACATTGGCGGATCCGGCATTTGTGACGCATTTTTTTACTCAGAAGTGAAAATATTTCAAAAGAATTTTGTGCGTTCCGAAGCTGCAAGCGTCACCCAAATTGATATCAGTTGTTTTGGAAGAAGGGACGAGGACTTGCGTCACGTTTCCCTTTTAAAAAAGTTTTTTGTTGTGATATCAGTTGTTTTGGAAGAAGAGACGAGGACTTGCGTCACGTGATTGTAATGTTTTGTATTATTTTGAGCCGCCGCTGCCGCCGAACCGAAGCGCGGCGGCTACTATTTCCATGGGCGAAAATGATACCCTCAACTTTCTGTACAACATATCGAAAGTTTTTTTTTTGAGCCGCCGCCGCCGCCAAACCGAAGCGCGGCGGCTACTACTTCCATGGGCGAAAATGATACCCTCAGCTTTCTGTACAACATATCAAAAGTTTTTTTTGAGTCCCCGCCTATTTTCCGCCCTGATACACTACACACCCAACCCAACAACTTTCACTTTGACACCAAGCTTCTATCTCGAACACACAACCATTGCCTCATACAAAATGTGCTATCATACACACTACACACACAAACACATACATATGGGCTTTATATGGCGCCTTCTAAGAGCCCTGGCGCCTAAACGAGGCCGCTACCCCCCCCCCCTTTTTAAAAGCTCATATGCCCACCCGAAGGTCCCTGGAAAATTTCAAGAAAAGTTATAGAGCCGTTTTCGAGCACGAGCCAAAAAAGTGGTTTTTCACGGTTTTTCATACAAATGGCCCTGGAACTAGCCCACTAACTAACTAACGTAGGATGTTTGCATTAACTTTGGCTTCTATGAAACAGCCCTTTTTGTATAGGAAATGATCATTTTCTAAAGGTCGTATCTTCGGATCCAACGAACCGATTTCAATGAGTGAAAAGACACTTCGCCATAGAATTTTCCGTAGAATCCAGGAAAATAATTTTCCGGGGGTGCCTGCCTACAGTGCCAGCCAAATGTATACCGTAACTCCTTATATTACTAACTTGGTATCCTCGAAAAAAGCCGGAATATTTTAATTCGGAAATGTAACTACTCCCAGTTTTAGCTGCTACCTGTTAGTAAGACTCAGTACGTGGTCAGCTGCCATTGTTATAATTACCTCAACATCTGCAACATTTGAATCATCTTATCAAAACAAAAAAAAATTAAATAGAAGTGGGAAAAGACTGCAATCTTGTTTGGCGGACACCCTAATTTACCTAGAAAAACTCACCTATTGAGAGATTTCAAAGTTTCGTTACAAAAAAACAAAAAGTCATTAAAGTTTCACATTCTTAACATTTGAATGAGCAAAAAAAAACTAGAATTGAAATGCCCTCATCAGACGAGCGTAATGCAAAAATATCAAATACACAATTCACCCCACTTTAACCCTTTTCTATGTACAATAAAAAAATATATTTATAATATTTCACCTTCCTCCTCATTCGCATACATTCTCATTGTTTTAAACGAAAAACAAAAAAAAAATTATAAGAAGATGTGTAAAATATAGGAAATGAAAACCATTTCAACATTCACACAATTTGAGTTTTGAAGCCAAGTCAAAAACCCTTTAGGCAAAAAAACATTTTTTTCCTATTCATGAGAATATTATTATTTCGTACAATGCATACACCATAGTATTGGGGTGTGCGGTAGAAGCATTTTTCCATATCACAAATAAGGATATATGCGAAAAATATCTGAAGGGGGTGACTCGCGTGCCATTATAGTCAAAACATGAACACATTCAGAATATTTATTTTACACTTTCTAGGAGAGTTGTAAGAGCTGTGGAATAATGTGTGGATGCTAGTTCGATGGGAAGGGGGTGAATGTGTTACGTGTTAATATAAATCCACATGCAGGTTTTAATCAATTTGGTTAGTATCAAGAGCATCACGTATTGCATGTATATGTGTTGTTGTGAACGTCTGATATGCATGCATGATGGGATATTTATGCCGGGTTTGGATGTTGATTGTATTTGAAAATGGTGATTATGATGAACTAGAAATATAAAAAGACAGAAAAAATTCAGAAGAGGTTGTTATTTATGTCAAAAGAAATTTACGATGACATAACGGTAGGGTTGGTTAAATAATAATTACATTGAAATGTCGCTGCTAATTTTGATAGCGTAACTAAAGCATCGCAATTGTTAGTTTACATAGGGAACATTTTATTTTTTTTTTTCGTTTGAATATAATCATTTAGGTGTAAAAAATTGAAATTTCCATTACAAAAGAAAACGTAACACTCCGCTTTCAGTAACGTATTTGTTATATTTTACTACAAGCTTATTTCAAGCATATTAAAATAGCAGATTAGGTATATAGACAGCACTTACTATTTTTTGAATCGTTTATTTGTCACTCCAATAAATCCCTGAGTGGAGTATGTACAATGGAAAACGTCTACGTCAATGGTATTTTAAGAATAGACTGACAGTCTTCAACAAAAAATTAACATAAATTGAAGCAAATATGAAATGGGAAATGTTTAGTAGTATTAGTGCGTTCACCTAATTTATGTGGTATTTTCAGCAGAGCAAATCAGTGTGCATTGTGTATATGTTGGTATGCAAAGTGCACCGATTTGTGATTCCAAAATCAACGGAATCTCAGATGGCAGCGCAACCGTTCTATGAATTTTTATTTGTAAACCAGAAAAGATGATGAAAGGATAAATTACAGAGAAAATTTCAAATTTCTTGCTCATATCTTAAGATTTTTCCTGATTTCCTTTTATCCAAAAAAGTCATTTTTTACTCACATAACTTACATAACTATTGAAGTAACGATTTAAGAAAGAAAACTTGTAAAAGATTTGTGTTCTATATTCGATTCCCTACTAGAGGTGAGTGGGCCACCCGAAACCCGACTAAAGATCCGACCCAACCTGAACCTGAATCGGGCGGGTTTTTGAATTTATTTTTTTGTCGGGTCGGGTTTTCGTTTTTTCCGATTCGGATCAGGTTTTAAGACTTCAACTAACAAAGCC
Source organism: Pseudolycoriella hygida (assembly GCA_029228625.1). NCBI lineage: Eukaryota > Metazoa > Arthropoda > Insecta > Diptera > Sciaridae > Pseudolycoriella > Pseudolycoriella hygida. The sequence goes on from CM055403.1 coordinate 143,838,198, forward strand.
CGACCGACCCGAAAAAATAAATTCACTGAACTATTTTCTCGAAATTGACAAATGAAATCTTTTGAAAAAAATCGGTTTCGAGTTTGCAATTTTTATTTCGGATCGGACTCGGTTCGGGTCGAGTTTGAGTTTTTATTTTGGTTCATGTCTCATTTAAAAAAAAAGTTGACCCGCACACCTCTATTCCCTACAATTTAGTCTTCTTTCTGGGGAATAGAAGCATCCAGAAACTAAAAAATTTAAAATAATTTCATATTCAGCGAATGCTGCGCACATTTGTTTAATTCCTGAGAAGAATCTTTCTTCTTCTTCTTTATAAGCCTATTTTTTTATCCACTGCTGGATACAGGCCTCCCCATAGGAGGTATTTAGCCATTGAAACACCACGCTGGCCAGTGCGAGTTGGTGAGTGTTCTAGCTACAGCTACATATAGGATTTTTTATCTGGTGTTAATTATATCTACGCCTTAAGATAGGCTCAGATATCTGTACACAGACATGGGTGACGTCATGTATGCCATTCTTCTACAACAGCCCACATTTGGATGCTTGGGTATGCTAAGGAACGATACTATCATGCTACAAGTTGAAGAAAAATCCTATACAGAATTTTGTCCTCGCCAGGATTGAACCCGGGTATTCTTGGTGGAAAGCCAGTACGTTACCACTGTGCTAACCCGTTCCCTGAGAAGAATGAACAAAATAACGATTTTACTTTAAGAGGGCGTCTGATAAAAGGTAAAATCATGCAAACCAAGGCAGTCTGGTGCTGAAATTAATATTACGCCTAAGTGGAACAACAATAGAGGTTATTAGTTAGTATCACCTTCGAAGTCTGCACCAGGCTGCGTACTTGAGACCTGAAGCTGGGAATAAGGAAGGAAGCCTGGTGCTGAATATCGGTTTTTACCAAAGTGGAAGCGGGAGTGAGTTCTATACGTCACATAGGTTTCAATTCGTCACCAGGCTGCTGCCCACCCCTGCATTCAAGTTGTCATAACTCAAGGACGCAGCCTGGTGCCGAGTTGAAACAAATGTGACATATAGATCTATAGATCTAGCGCCTACACTTTGGTAAAAACAGATGTTCAGCACCAGGCTGCCTTCTTTATTCCCATATGCAGGGCTCAAGTTGCGTACTTGCCAGATGTCAAATTATAAACTAATACAATGTAGTATACTCGCTACTTCCTTAATTTTAGCGTTTTCAAATTTTCGGCACCAAGTGTCATGAATGAAAGTGCAGACCTATCTTCTAGCGAAAAGTTTGTTAAAAAGAACTAAGCAATCTCAAAAAAGTAGCTCAACTACCACATGAAGAAACAATGAATTGATATACCCAGCCTATTGAGGTACCTTTCTGAAATAGACAATTTTTTTAACAAAAGTTACTCTCTAGAAAAATATCTTTTTATCGAACGCGAAGGAATGTGTGTATTGGGGTTGGTCGATTTTGAAGTTGGTTTTTTTATTCGACATGAACCATCCGCAATCGATGTTTTGTATCGAATAAAAGATTTTTCCAATACATCGTAACTTTTTTGACCGCATCTTGTTATTGCCCAACGCGATTTTCTGAAATGTTTATAGTTTTTCCAGTATGTATCAGTCTCATTGTCAGTCAGTCTCAGTCAGTCATTTTTGATGACCATAATTTTAACTGAATAGCCAACTATACTACTTTCATGTCTTCTTTAGGGTTAATTTGAGCTTTTTTTAACTAAATGTAGTTTTGGTTGTACAGGAAATATCAAATTTCAGAGGCGAAAAGGGACAGACATGTTGATATTTTGAGGGTTGGCCAAAGTTTTTCGCGTATAGTTTCATAAGTATGAACGTTATTACATCAAATGAAAGCTACTGTTCTCAGCTTTCAGGAAAAAAATGCTCATCGAAATCGATTCACTGTCTCATGAGCTAGACCACTCAGAGTGAGCTCAAGTAGGGCTTGCACAAAGTGTGTACCATCACACCAAAATCGAAGAAATGATTTTTGAACTGTACAGGCACATGGGTCATGATACTGTACACTGAAAATTTGGAAATTTGGATTTTGGAAATTTTGGTATAAAAATGATATGTACTGAATAATACGTGAATAATACTGAATGATATGTATTATATACAGTACACAGTAATATCGTTCAGTACACATCTTTTTTATACAAAACACAGTTTTTCATGCGGCACCCAACCTAGTTACAAATTTCCAAATTTTTAGTGTACTTTCAATTATTCAATTATGGTCCTGGAATTTAGTGGACACTAGCAGTGAAATGTCGCTATTAGTTAGTCAAAAGTCAAAAGTCCCATATTTAGGATTCCATATTTTTTTTCAAAAGAGATTTTTGCCTACACCAAAGTTTTAAATGTCGGAAAACATCAAATTTTTCAGCCTTCGAACGATCTTTGAACGCATAGCAGGAGGCTCGATTGTGATCTTTCAGGATTTCGGCCGACTCTCAAAAAATGTTTTGCTCTAGATAGATAGATAAGAAGGGTGTAAAGAGGGGTCAAATCTACAGGGAGATTGACAGGCACCTGGATAATTATCCTTTGTACCAATGTCCCTCTTATTCCTTGTTTATTCAAAATACAAATTTTATAAAAATAGATTATACAAAACATTGCAAGCAAGAAGCGAGAAGCATTCAAAAGCCTTACAGAATTTTTGATTACAAATAATCACGTCCAACTAAATTTATATGCTTTTACAAAGTTGTTTATGTGTTTTTAATTTTCTGACTAGTTTGGGCAAGTGGATTTGTGGTTGAAGTTACGCTCGTCATTCCAATCGATTGGTCCGTCTAAGAAAAGTAGCAAATTTCTCCAGGTCCAGGTTATTCAGATTCATGTCCGAGGGCGTTAGTTCCGGTTTACCCAGAATAGTCATTCTTATATGTCTATATCTGATACAATTAGAAATGATATGTGCTCCCGTTTCCTCCCCATGACCACACAGACACTTCGGATCGTCCTTTATACCTATATCACAAAGATGCTTGTTGAGTCCACAATGGTTTGTGATGACTTCAACCGTTCTTTTGATGTTTGGTCTATCAAGGTTTAGAAGTCTCTGACTAAAGTCTTTGGACGGGGTTGGGCAGAATATTTTTGTATGTCTTACCCCATCATAGTTACGCCAAGAATTTTCATGCTGCTTAAAAAGCCATTGGTAAATGATACTCTTCCTTGTGGCTTTGGAAATGCCAAAGTGTGGCTCTGGTCCAATGAAGCTCTTGGTAGTTGCGTTACCTGCTAGAGTGTCCGCTTTCTCATTTCCAGGAATACCTTCATGTCCAGGGACCCAGATGATAGTAACCTTGTTTGCCCTACTCGTTTCATTTAGAATTGTTTTACATACTCTTACGGTTTTGGAGCATACTATTGGGGAGCTGATGGCATCAATAGCCGATTGACTATCAGTGCAGATATAAATATCTTTATTCAAAGCCGTTTTAATAGCTTCTGATTTACAGAGTTCCGAGATGGCAAAAAGTTCGGTCTGGTGGACTGAGGCGTAAGATCCTGTGAAAATACTAGCCTCCAAAAGAGGAAATTCACAGAAGTAACTTGCCCCAGTAAAACCGTCCCGTTTGGAGCCATCCGTATAGCAAACCAGTTCCTCCGTGGGTGGATAGATTTTGTTCTCTCCTAGCCATTCACTTCTATCAGGAGTAATGCACGTGAACTTATCGTCCTACCAGAGTTCCGGTCGGCATTGATCACTCGGCATTTGAAGGATTTCATCCTTTATGAGTGGCGTGGCCTAGCTCTGATTTTGCAGACCAACAGCCGTTATATCTTACATTGCAGGCTGATCTGAAAGCCATGGATTTTATGTAAAGATCAAGCGGTGGTAGGCATAGTAGGGCCTCTAGCGACTTTGTAGCGGTGGTATTTTTCGCCCCTGTGATACAGTCTCTGAAGGTTATCACACCTCTTTTTGGCTGTGCCAACTTCAGTTCTGGGCCACCATACCAAGCATCCGTGGCAGAGAATCGGTCTGACCACGGCTGTGTATAGCCACCATATTGCCTTAGGCGATAGGTCCCAAGTTCTGCCAAAAGCATTTCTACACATCCAGAAAATCCCGGTGACCTTGTTTAACTTTTCTTCTATGTGTATTATCCAAGTCATTCTGTAATCATATAAAACCCCTAGATATTTCACTGTAGTTCTCATAGTTAGGATCGTGCCAAATAGCACAAAATCCCCTAATTCAGATTCTACAGCTTTGGTCCTTCTAAACAGAATCACCTTGGTTTTGTTCGGATTTACTTTCAGGTTCCTTTCCTGACACCATGTTTCTACCACTTTTAGTGCTGCTCTCATAAGATCACCTATAGTGTTAACAGAGAAACCACATATGATCGTAGAGACGTCATCAGAATAACCTTGAGTAAAAAAGCCCGTGTCGTTCAATTTCACTAAGAGTGAGTCTATGACTATGCACCACAAGATTGGGGATAGAATTCCTCCTTGTGGGCATCCCCTAGTGACTACTGCTCTCATTTTAGTGCCACAGACTACAGCCTCTACTATCCTTCCGCTAAGCATTTTAATTATCCATTTCACCGCCGCGTTATCCATTTGCCTTTCTTTAATGGCATCAGTAATGACTTCAAATTCTGTATTGTCGAAAGCACCTTCAATGTCCATGAAGCAGCCCAGGGCCACTTCACCCAGGGCCACTGCACCAGTCAACTGATGCAGTGCAGTATCAGTGGACTTTCCCATCTGATAGGCATGTTGATTTGCGTGCAGTGGAAAGGTCTTGAGGACCTCACCTTTTACATAGAAATCTAGCAGTCTTTCAACAGCCTTGAGGAGAAAGGATGTGAGACTAATTGGCCTAAAGTCTTTTGCTTCGTTATGGACGGTTCTTCCAGGCTTGGGGATGAAAATGACTTTTACCTTTTCCCAGAGGCTGGGTATGTGGCCCAGGGCAATAGAGCTTTTAAAAATACTGCTTAGTCACCAATAGTTCCTTGCCTTCTTTTAGCAGAGCTGGGAAGATTTCATCAAGGCCAGCTGATTTGAAGGAGTAGAACTTATGGATTGCAAAATTGACTTTTCCTCTCTTGACAATTCTTTCTGCAAACTTCCATTCTTTACGACTTGGTATGTTTGTAGGTTGTCCAGGAGGTTCTTCGTTTGGTTTGCTACAACCTGGAAAGTGAGTTTTCAGGAGATGTTCGATCGTTTCATTGCTATTTGCTGTGTAGTTTCCATCGGGTTTTAGGAGAGAACCAACTTGAATAGTTGGGTCTTTAGCCAAAATCTTATGGATACGAGCAAAAGCAGGAATCGAGTTAGCTTCTTCAAAGAATTTTCTTTTGCATTTTTCTCTCAGTTCATCTTGGGCCTTGTTGTACTCTTTTAGCAGAACTCTATGGATTTCTTTGTTTTTATCCTGATTCTTGCCTTTTTTCCCTGCCTTGTTCCAGGCTTTGCGTAATTCTTTCTTCTTTCTATCAAGGTCATCGCTCCACACAGAACTTTTTCCCAGAGGCTTAGGATTGGTTAGGGGACAAGAGATTTTATACGCTTCGACTATTGCAGAGATTAATTCTCTATTAACCTTTTCCAGTTCCTCTACTGACAGATATCTGTCCTGGTGGTTTACCTTAATTAGTTTTGATCTTAAGCAAGCTCTATAAAGATTCCAGTTTGTCTTTTTACAGTTTCTATAGGGATCTTTTTTTGGGAAAATTCCTCTCAGACGGAACTTGATTAACTTATGATCCGAGAACGTCTCCTCATCAGTCACTCTCCACGAGTGAATTTGTTTGGATAGTTCATAGGATGCAATTGTTACATCAAGACATTCTCTTCTTAAGGAATTTTCGAAAGTTGGTTTCCTACCTGAGTTGACCACTGTGAGGTCCGTTGACATCAGAAACTGTACTAATTGTTCGCCTCTTAGGTTTATATTTGAACTGCTCCATATAACGTGGTGCGAGTTTGAGTCAGTTCCAATTAATAATGGAGTTTTCTCTTTTTCGCAGAATTCCACAATTTTTTCCAGAGTAGGACCTGGTGGCGGTTTGTCTGTGTCATACGGAAGGTACACAGAAACTACTACAAAGTCTCCTCCATTTTCGTCACTTCTGCATACTCTCATAGTTACTACATCATCCGTAGTGAATTGATGTAACAGCATTGCATTGACGTTTGGTGAAACATAGATAGCTGCCCTGGGTTTTTTACCAGTTTTGCAGTATAATAGTTTGTTATGTAATTGGCCGAAGCCGTGAATTTTGTTACCTCGAATCCAAGGTTCTTGAATGAGGGATATTAGATTTATATAAGAGATTTTTGCCTGCACCAAAGTTTTAAATGTCGGAAAACATCAAATTTTTCAGCCTTCGAACGATCTTTGAACGCATAGCAGGAGGCTCGATTGTGATCTTTCAGGATTTCGGCCGACTCTCAAAAAATGTTTAGCTCTAAGGCGTCAACACTTTGGGATTTGTTAGTGTGAGTTGGGCCCTGTACGATGTATCAGCGACAATAATCCAGCGTATCTGCATCGAGCAAATTTGACATCCATTTTGTGTGAAAAATGAAGAAAGGGACGTCATTTTTCAACCATTCTGGGCCCATTCTGGCTTGCAACGGTTCTGGTTTTCGTTGAATCTTTGCAAATGGTCTCAAAACTAACATGTTTCCGTGCTCTCGGCTTCAAAGCAGATCTTAGGACGTTTTTCCGATAAAACGGCACGATCAGTTGGTCAATAGGATCGGAAATATCGCCTAAGAGGCCTAAATTTGCATACAAATCAGCTTATACCACATTTCTTGTGATTTTTGTGTTCAGGTGACCATCCTCTTCCTGTTACAGCCTTTCTATATCCACTGCTGAATGTAGGCCTCCCCTTTCTTTTTCCATTCGTTCCGATCCATTGCCACTTGCTGCCATGCTGTTCCTGCTAATCTCTTAATGTCATTGGTCCATCGTTCCGGCGGGCGTCCCGTTGGTCGCGTTTTCGGTGGTCTCCAATTCATAATGTATTTCGTCCAGCAGTCATCAGTCATCCTCGCTATATGCCCTGCCCTATTCCATTTGAGCGTCGATATTCGTACCATGACATAAACGATTTTTGTTTGCTCTCTAATCCATTTGTTCGTCATTTTATCTCTTAGGGATATTCCCAACAGACTTCGCTCCATCGCTCGATGTGCCACGATAACGTTATTTTCAATTTTTATTTCCCTATCGTCATCGATATTTGTCATTACTTTTGTCTTAGACGTATTCATCTTTAGACCAACATTTCTTGATTGCACATTCAGTTGATCCAACATTGTTTGTAATTGATCTAAATCGGCTGCAATTAGTACTATGTCGTCAGCAAATCGGAGATGGTTTAAGAACTTCCGTTGATGTTGATGCCCAACTCACTCCAATCCAATTTTTTGAACACACTCTCTAAGACTGAAGTGAACAATTTAGGCGAACTTGTGTCTCCTTGACGTACCCCTCTTCCAACCCTGAAATTGGTAGTATTTTCATGAAGCTTGACACATTATATTGCGTTCTGATAAATATATCGAATCATCTTTGTATATCGTGAATCGATTCTACATTCGTCAAGAGCATCCAGTATGGTCCATGTTTCAATTGAATCGAACGCCTTTTCGTAGTCAACGAATGCCAATGCTACCTCGATTTTGTATTCCTTGCATTTTTCAATTAATTGTTTTTGAGAATATCTTATATATTACTCGAGCTTTGCTTTTTTGAATCAAATAGTCGGTACTTCACCCCATATCAGCATATCAAGGTGCATGACTTGACTGATGATTGGCACTGGATGCCGAAATGTTGATGCTTCTAATATGTTCAAGAACACAACTGTTCTAGTTGAGTTCAATCTGAGCGTCATTACAATGACAAAATAATTCAAAATAAATATTCTCAACCTGTGACCTTCTGTTATTCGTCTATGTGATCGAAAATTAAAGTAAAATTTCCACGTTTCAGTTTTCAATTAATATTCTCATCACGTGTAAGTGGTCGTTCGTACTGAAACCAGATCTACAAGCTACTTCTTCAACTGGTTGATAAAAGTCTAACTTTTTGGTAATTCGTTTTGTGATGATTTTCATTAAGAGTTTGTATAAATGCGACAATAGACTGATAGGTCGGTAATTTTCTAATTTCGTTATATCTCCTTTCCTATGTATTAGTGTGATCACAGCGTTCTCCCATGCTCTCGGTATTTTGCCCACCTCTTAGCATTTGTTCTGGAACACCATCATCTCCAGGAGATTTTTTATTCTTCATCTCGTCTAATGCAGTCTTCGTTTCGTCGATCATAATGTCGGGTAAATCTTCAGATCCAACGTTCATTATAACTGGTCTCACTTGAATTGATCCATCTGGATCGTGTTTTGGTCGAGCTGACGTGAACAAATCTTCGTAAAATTCTTTGGCGACTTCCAATATCTTACTTCGATCTGATTGTATCGTCCCAGTCTTATCTCTCAACTTAAAGATTTGTTTTCTGGTATTATTCACCTTTGATCTTAGTACTTTCATATTTCCATTTATTTCAATCGTGCTTTCCGCCAGTTTAACATTACAGGTGACCATGCATAGTCTTAAATTCTCGTTTGACCTTCCTCCTACACAATAGATTCGTTTGCATACAAACTGTTTAGCAGGGAAGTTTTTCTCTTAAAAGATCGTAATGTTCGGCAAATCACCACGTTTCTTTAGCTTTGAGCCCGTGCACTTTTTGTTGCTTGCGGGCCTTGACTTGAAGTTCACGAATTACCACATTCCACATTTTTTTGCCTTTTCATTCCTATTTCAACGCGAATATCGAAGGTTTGGATTTTCAACATAATGAACGGTTTTTGTTGTTGTTGTTTAACTCTTCAAACGGTCAGTTCTCTATCTTTCGCTAATGCTACGGGTCCCATTCTATCGTTTTATAATGTGGTACATAACAACTTCGTTAATTTTGCGTGGTTTCAGCGATCAGAAATTTTGGGTCGGTGATTTTGTTCCTAAATTAAGACAAATTACAGCAACACGTTCCAATACCGCGTAGTAAAACGTTTTTTTGAGTGCAAATTGAGACAAACCTACTTTCAGCGTACGATCACAATAGATTGAAGTTTGTGCAGGTGTCTATATAATATTACAGATTTAGCATTCAGTTTGGATGGGACAGAACTTTTAACTAACTGTATAGTTCGGACGCTGGCACACTTACCCTAAAAATGAATTTTCACTTCGAACTTACGCATCAAACCAAAAATGTTTTTTTGCTTCATTAAATGCTCTTTTCGTTTACAAATTAAATAATAATTCATGTGTGACCCAGACCCATCCATCGAACAAATTAATGATTAAGCGCCAATAGGAATAAGTCATTACGTTATTCTGTCGGCAAAATTGTCTATACTAAGCACCTGTTAATTGACAATATAACGTATTAATTAGCCATTAAGATGGATTTATACTGGCTTATGAGGCAAACTATCGTAATAATTATCCTCAAATCCAATATTCCTTATTTATAATGCAAACATTGCACTATTGCATGCAGACGCATTTATCCTCTCGGTTTGAGTTGTAATTTATTACGAAAATTTGAATGAGTTTGTATGCGCAATATGCTTCGGTGGATATGCGATTATACATTACCTTCCCATAATTAATGTTCGTTTGATGTAAATGTAAATGGAGAGACAAGTGCATAAGGTTGCAACGAAATTAAACTAAATGAATGTACGGAATATCATTATGTTACATACAGGGATGTAATATTGGCGCTAAGTTTCAATTACTGCACTAATCGCAATAGGGTCATAATTTATTACGTATAATTTACGACCCCTTTTCACCTAATTCGTTTTTTAATTTAAAACTGAATTCAGGTCGTGGCATTAGACTTGAAAGAAAATTTTTTTAGCCAGAGCCTACGTTATGACTGACCTTTAGGCCCACCTGGGGTCCTAAACACATGCCACGGACATATATTTACAAGAACAGAAATGTACTCCTCAATTCGAGATAAACCCACCACCCTAGGTGTCAAACGTCAACTAGCTAGTCAACAAACTTCGTAATAAACGCATAAGCTTCGAACTCCATCAGTTCGTATGGGTCTAAAAAGAAAAAAATACTGTGAAATTTCGTAAAATCTCGGGAAGTGTGGGAATTAACATTATGAGGGCCAATACACGAGCATGGCACAAACTTTTTAGGGTGTAGTGAAACTAGCAAAACATTAGGGAGCTGTAACGAAATTCTAACCTCAACACAAATTATAACTCCAAATATACTTAACTAGCAAATTCACTGAACATATTTTATTCAAAATCACAGCTTTATCACTTAAAAATATATTACGCACCTCCTACAAACGAACCTAACCTGTATGTTGGGTGATGAGACAAACGTGTACTGAGTCCACAAATCCTAAACCAAAACCATCCAATTCTCTTGAAATTCGTTTCGAGAACTGATCATCCACAAATTCGTCCAAATCAATAGCCTTCATATCCAAACCTAGAAGCTGTTATCGACACAACTCAGATGTTGTTAAGAATAGTTTTGGGTATTAAAACTTACCCCGAAACAACGAGCTTCTAAATGCAATTCAAATTACACGATGGCCCAATTGGCCTTGCCTTGTAACAAAAGTGACAAGCAATCACGAGGAACAAGATAACTCTTAAGAAACAACTTTACTGTTCTGCGTCCTAATACGAAAAGAACGAACTCTGAACTTGTATGAAAGCTAGCAAATCAGTTGTCAAATCGTATGACTGAATGACTCATCTCATCACATGTTTCCCATGTGACATCTGTGGCTCATCACCACACGTCTCAAAATCTTTCATCGGGTTATTCAAAATCTCGTTCTTATTTAACAGTTAACAAATTTTCTTTCAAAACCCAAATTACAGAGCGTTCATAAATGACGTCTGCGTTTGGAGGGAGAAGGGGGTCTAAGAAAACGACACTTCATACAAAAAAATCTTCATTTGTATGGAACAGTGAAAAAATCCGGAAAAAATGCAGACGGCGTATATGAACGCTCCCTCAAGAGCACGTCGCAAAAATGTGAGCTGTCAAGTTTGCGATGTATTTTAGAGCAGAACCGCGAGTAAATAACAAATTCAAAATTATTGCTCATATCGAGGGGTCCCGCACTCTGAGATTAGATCTAGATTTAAATTTTCAAATTCTATGGGATTCAAAGATTTAAATCCCATTAAATCTGAGAGTGCGGGAACCCTCGGCTCATAAACTGTGAGAGGATGACTATAAAACGAAAAATAGATAAATGAGAATTCAAAAAGATTGAGTATGAACGCCGAAAGTTGCTCTGAAAAATCATCGCATTAGGGACCATTCATAAATTACGTACGCTTTTTTCAGTGCTGTCATCAGATTTAAATCAACAATATTTACTTTTGAGACATCAAATGTATGACCGACCCCCCCATACTACCCCCCTAAATGGGTCGACCATACATTTGATGTCTCAAAAGTAAATATTTTTCAAGTTATTGTTGATTTAAATCTGATGACAGCACTGAAAAAAGCGTACGTAATTTATGGATGGTCCCTCATAAGTTCGTTTGCGATGTTTTTTCAGAACAAATTTGTGCATTCATACTTTAGAGAACGTCGCAAAAATGTGAGCTGTCAAATTTGCGATGTTCTTTGAGAACAGAATGCTGCGTAAATAACAAGTTCAAAATTATAGCTCATGTACTTTGAGAGGATGACTCTTACGCTAATATAAAAGAATCAGAATTCAAAAGGTTTAAGTATAAAGGTGCGTATGATTTTGCGATGATTTTTCAGAGCAACTTTGGCCCTTTCCACTCGATTTTTTGAATTCTGATTCATATAGTATTCGTGTAAGCGTTATCCTCTCACTGTACATGAGCTATAATTTTGAATAATTTCTTATTTACGCAGGATTCTGCACTAAAAAAACATCGCAAATTTGACAGTTCACCTTTTTGCAACGGGACCTTGCGTTACGCTAGCGATACAAGGGGGGAGGGGAGTCTAAAAAATTTCAATTTTAGCGCTACGTAATTTATGAACGGGCCCTTAGCTGTAATTTTGAATAATTTGTTATTTACGCAGTATTCTCTTCTAAAGAAAAAAACATCAAAAAGATAGTTAACATTTTTGCGACGTATTCTTATAAAAATGCGGTGCCCATGAAAGCCTGCAATTTAAATCATTTAGTGAAAAATTCAACCCATAGATGGTGTCATTTTCTTTCTACTGAACCGAAACAATTAAGCTAGAGCCTGAAAATATTTTGTATTCATTAAATGATGGGAGATGGCTTATTTATCCGTAATTTGAGTTCAAAAAACTATTTTGGCTATTTGATTTAATTTTATAAAAGAAAAATTGTGGTTTAAGTATTTGCTGTCACAGTGTAATCGCACATGATTGCACCTTGTCAGCTTATTGTCTGGAGAAATGTATGGAATTTATCGAATTTGGTTGGTACCAATGGTTATGCTGTAAGTGAATATTCGCGCGAATTATTTGAATGCATAAAGCTGAAATTGAATTTAGAAACAAAATATACATTTTTAAGATGTGTCGTAGAATCCTAAATTACTCATTTTATCGAAATAAAATGAAAACTACCGAAATATTTTCATGCTCTAGATTAATTATGACGCTACTGGAAAAAAAAGGCTCAACTTTTGTGTTGAATATATGGTAAGAGGCAGATGTCCCGCCTCTAGGATTTATTTACCCCGGACAAAATGACCTGGACTCAATTACTCCGGGCAAAATTACACCGGAAAAAATATCCCTGTAACTACCCGGACAAAATAACACGGAACAAATAACCCCGGACGAAATAACCCTCGCAGATAAAACGTTGCATGTAATGTGTTAGGGAGATCCGCCTTCTTACCTCCGCACCTGCGGCGGGCTTGATAACCCTCGCAAATGAAAGGTTGTATGTAATGTTTTGGGGGGCTCTACCCCGAAAAAGTCTTATAATTCGACCATGATGGAATAATGGAAAAGAGGAAAGCCTAGCTAGAGATGGACATATCTGAGGAACATATTACATGTCAACAGGTTACAAAACTCACTTGGATTGGTGTCGTTGCTAATTAAGTACGTACATAAATTAGCGAATACAACCCTGGGTTATGTGATACAACTATTAACCATGTATTGTTATAAGCACAACTAATATCCCCAAATCTATGAAACCACACCATAATAATATGTCAGCCACGGCGCTAATAGATGATTAATTATTGACAGCTCGGCTATTAATAATTCATAAATTAAGTGACATCTACGTTGTTGAATATACAATTAAGAGCTTGGACATTGTCATAATTTTATTTTCGTCTGTGCAACGTGTGTTCTATTTTCCCCATACCGTTACAGCGTGGTATGTAAGTATGAAAAAATTGAATATCTAACTCCTATCACATGACTAATCCCATATATTTGAACATGTGATCTGTTACTATCCACATAAATCTGACCGGTGCGTCAATCGGACATAAGTGACGAATGTGCGGTGCACTGTTTGGCTTTTGTATGATTCTCTTTGGATTTTAATTATTCAAAACTTAATTACGAACCGCATATATTTGGTGTTTTCGTTTCAAATCACAGATATTCGATAAGCAATTCAGGTGTAATTGGACACATACATGACACATTGATAAAAATGTTAGAAATATCGATAACTTTGTGGAACTCAAGTATATTGGATTTTAATTAATTTTCTAATTTATTTTACGTTTACATTGATTGAATTTGTTATTGGGTAAGGTTTTTTGTGGCATTATTGTAAGCAATAAAGTGATAGTTAAGATCTAATCGAAAAAAAAAAAAGTTGATTTCAAAAATTTTACAATAACTGGGTCGCTGTGGTTTTCGTTTATCTTTTTATTTTTCATATCTTAATTCTATCACTTCAATTTTTCATTAGAAACTTATCAAAATTTTCCGATAAAATCAAAGTGATAGAACTAATGGGTTACAAAGTTGAGATCATTATTCAAGTTTTCTTCGTAAGCTGTGGATGAAAAATGATGAAAATGGAATTGATGTGGTGTATGAGTTCATAGGTTTATTCATTCTATAATCTGATTGTTGATTCTAAGGGTTAGTCGTTCTCTGAATTGAATTTTGCCATATTTTCAGCAATAAATAAACTTTTCTGACTTTAATCTTGTATCTTCCTCTTCATACTACAATCGGTGGAAGACATCGCGAGTTGAAACAAGATTATTCCAGACTAGAGACGAAATTGAACCACACAGATGAAGTTACATTCTGCTGGTAATCACGTAGCATTTTGTGGTTCTGTAACAGTGAACCCGATAACATAATTAATAAATCTAACAAAAAACACTTCTAAGTTGCCGAGTTTACATAACTTTGATAGCGAAAAAAATCCCTTAAAATGGCATTTACCTTTTCGAAATCCTAGAACTAAAGCTCAGTTTAGAACTGGGCAATTCCATTGATGTAACGCGTAACTAACGGGGATTACTCACGAACTAGTTTTCGCACAACACATACTTACAGCTTATTGGAAAGCCTATGACACAGGGCTTCCAAGGAGCCGTACATACTTCTTATGCGAATTCTAATTCGTGAGTAATCACTAGGGTGGTCCAAAAAAATGTAAGGTATGGGCCCCCAGCGCTTAAACGATTCTAAATGTGTCCCTGACAAAAAATGTCTATGGAGCCGACTTGATCTGAAGTGATTTAGGTGGTGCTCAAGAGCAAAATAGTAAAAAAATCGCTGCAGCCCCACTCATAAAATCGGTTGAGTTTTACTGAAGTTATCGGGGTGACAGACGGCAGGACGGACAGACAATGTTTTTATTGTTGATTCGTCATCTAAGCACCAGAATCGATGCTCCCCACCTACTTACTTACTTACTTACGTAACCGGCACTACAACCCATTAAGGGTCTTGGCCTTCTGCAACATGCTTCTCCAACCGGACGTCTCCCAGCTGGATACTCCCACAGTTTTTAAGTCGGCAAGAGCTGCGTCATACCATCTGGATTTTGGACGCCCTGCACCTCTCTTGCCCTCCGGTCTGGTTTTAAGGATTTTTTTCGGAATACGATGATCTTCCATTCGTTGTACATGACCGAGCCAACGCAGTCGGTTTATTTTGGTAGTTCTGACTATGTCCGGCTCTCCATAAAGCTGACTCAGCTCATGATTGAATCGTCTGCGCCATCGGTTCTGCCTTTGATCGAATACTGGTCCAAATATTGTACGCAGTACTTTTCTTTCGAACGTGTGCAGCGATTGTTCGTCTCTTTGTGTCAAGCACCACGACTCCGAACCATACTTAACCACCGGTCCGATCACAGATTTGTATGTTGCGCATTTTGAATTTCGGCTTAATGACTTGGACTTTAAGATTTTCAGAAGGCCGTAATAACTCCGGTTGCCCAGAATTACTCGTCTCTTAGTTTCGTCCGCGATGTCGTTATTAGTGTTCAGCTCCGATCCAAGGTATACGAAATTGTTGACCATTTTGAATGTGTGTGTGTCGATCGTTACGGTTTCCTCCTGGTGTTGATTCGAAGGCGGGATGATCATGTATTTCGTTTTATCGTCATTAACTTTCAACCCAAGGTCTGTACCTTTCCTCTCCAAGGCCATAAACTTGTCTTTAACAACATCCATTTTTCGTCCAAGTATGTCGTCTGCGAAACCTAGCAACTGACTGGACTTGGTGAAAATGGTGCCGCTGGAATCTATGTCCATGGTGCGCACAGCTGCTTCAAGGGTAAGGTTAAAAAGCAGCGTCGCGAGAGGATCTCCCTGACGTAGGCCTTCGTCTATGTCGAAAATCTCTGACAGTTGATTACGGGTCCTTACTCGGCTATTAGCTCCGTTCAGTGTTAACTTGGTTAGCGAGATCAGTTTTTTGGGGATTCCAAATTCCTCCATTACTCTCCATAACTTACTTCTTCTAACACTGTTCTAACGAACAAATGGTGTGTTTCAATGTTGTACTCTTTGCACTTCTCCAAGATCTGTCTGATATTAAACAGCTGGTCCGATGTTGAACGACCTACACGAAAACCACCTTGGTATTCACCTACAGAGTTTTCCATGTATGGATGAAGGCGGTGGTAAAGAATATTTGCAAATATCTTGTAAGCAATATTCAGCAGAGCAATTCCTCGAAAATTGCCACACTCCATTTTATCACCTTTTTTGTATATGGGACAAAGTATGCTGGTCTTCCACTCTTCCGGTAACTCCTCGACATTCCATATACGCGTGATGAGCTCGTGCATCTCCATATATAGCGCGTTGCCGCCGTTCTTGAAAAGTTCGCCGAGCAGATTGTCTGTCCCCGGGGCTTTGAAATTTCTGAGCCTCGAAATTTCAGCTTCAACTTCTTGCATCGTTGGTTCTTCTATATATGGTTGCGCAGTATGAAATGGCAATTCGTTGTTTTCTTCGTTTCGGTTGAGCGGTGTGTTCGGATTAAGCAGTTCTTTGAAGTACTCAGCCCATCTCGGAGCCCATCTCATCTACTAAGACCAATCCACTCTTGTCCTTACACAGCAAAGGTTGTTGACTGTAACCATTTTTGGATTCGTTTACTTTCCGATAGAAGTTCCGAGTTTCCTTCCTATTGCCAAACTTTTCAATTTCGATCAAAACGTTCCTATCCTGCAGCCTTTTTTTGTTTCGGAACAGTTTTCGAGCGAAATTTCTCTTCGAACGGTACTCTGCCTGGCCTGCTCGAGTGTATCGACTTAGAGCTGTGCCGAAAACCATGAAACCTGTTCCATACTCTCTTGGACCGTCATTACTTTTTCCACTGTAGTAGAACTTATAGTCTCCACTGATCATGGTGTCCTTTCCAGGCCATCTCGTTTCTTGCACTGCCGTGATGTCAATTTTTGCCGCTCTTAGCGCACTTGTGAGAGATCTCAATCCTCCTGGCCGCAACAAAGATCTTACATTCCATGTTCCTAGTTTTAAATCATTGTCCTTTTTCCGTTGCTTGAGTCGTTGCCGTTTATCCTGTCCGATCCGAGGCTGTGTTGTAGAATTCATAACAAATCTGTTTTTCCGGTGTCTGGGAGTTAGCCAAGCGCCCAACCTACTTCCGTTTCCCCGATGACCCGTAGGCAAATCATCAGGTAGCACTCTTAAGTTTAGCACAAAACTCCGAAGAGAATTGAGGTCCCGGGGACTACGACGTGGACATAAAAAGAGCACTTCATAGTTAGACAGTTGCACGCCTGGCACATGACACGGACTACCACACTCCGCTCATATGCAATCAGGCGCTACCCTATCTAACTACTCAATCCCCTACTCCCAGGTCGAAATTGGGGTGGTTACAAACGTCGTGGTAAACGCATAAGACCCCTTTTCGACGAACTTCGTTCTTCGTACGGGTCTAAAAAGAAGAGGGGTCGTGAAAAACTCTAATGTTTTTCTGGCACAATGTCACAATATTTCTATGTCCGGCCACTCAACTTTAGCTGTGAATGATCATGGGCGCGCGGTAGCAACGCGCCCGTGACGCAAGTCCACATACGTACAAAAAATTAGGAATTTTTTTTTTTCGTAGACGGCGGAACCATATGTATATATAGAGCTAAGTTTTGACTTTTTTCCCTTGTGTCGTACCTCCCTCTTTTCGGATTCAGACAAGGTTTTACATTTCGTCTGTAAAACCTTTTCAGACCAAGGCAGCCTGGTGCTGAAATTCTGACAAAGCCTATCTTCAAAATGTTTTCCATAAAAAGTTTGCTTTGTACTTTTTTGAAATTTTACTTTTTTCTGATGGAACAAAATTTTCTCACTTTGACAAAAGTGCTTTTTGACAAGATATTTCAGAAGAACAATTTAAAGGAAGTTCTAAAGTTTTAATTCCACTGACTAGAAAAAGTTTGCTGATATCTTAGGTTGGTATTTTATTCCTACAACTGCTTCCTTCTGTTTGCTTCTTTGCGACGGGGACACCGAGACAAGAGTACAATGAATTCGAGATAAGACAGAGTAAGACATGTAAATGATTAAGAGAACACGTGAAACAAGAAATAACGCAGTATCACGAACGAATTGTTCACTAATAAAGTCCACGAAAAACATGATACATAGTTCAAGCGGTGAAAGGAAAACGAAATGAATGAAAGGCGCTCTGTAAACGTACACATACTGAGAACCGTTCTCAGATATCCTTTTGAAGATATCTTCTACTAGTCCCTATTAAAGAGTACACATAAAACACTCTTTTTTATTGCTCTCGAGCTTTATTTTCAACTTATTTTGTTTACTAGTGTAAAATCAACCATTTTTTATGCGTGAGAAAAATTTTTGTTTTCATTTCAAATGAACTTTTCATTACACCAACCGCGGAAATTGCAGTTTTCGCTTCTCAAAAAATTTTCAAAGAAAATATACCAACAGCAAAACCAAAATTGTATTTTTGACAATACTCTTAGAAACGGAATGAATTTTCTCTTGTGATTAGACATGTGCGCCGGCGTGAAGTCGATCGGCGGCGGCGTATTTGGGATTTTTAATCGGCGGCGGTGCGCCGATTGTATTTTATCGGCGGTGCGTCGTGGGAAAACCTTAGATTTGAAAATAGCCCCGAAAATAAATAGATGTAGAGAAGAATACCACTTGCCACAATGCCACTTCAAGGCAATCCCATTACTTACTTATCTTACTGAAATAAGAATTAAGTTGAAATTTTGAATGAATTAACTCAAAATTTTGAATGTTGTAGACGATATCCTGATGAATTTTTGCGACAAGGTCGAAATTTTTCAATATTTGGGTTTCCTATAAAATTTATTGTGAAAATATTGTGAAATTGTCCGGGAATTACGATTTCTCTGGAAATTCTGATTTTTAGGGAATTTGTATTTCCGTAAAACAAGATTCTTCTGAACTTACCCGGAAACTACGATTCCCCGTGAATCACGGATATGACAGGAAAGTCCTCCTGAAAAATTTTCTTGTGCTAACTTCAAGGACATAAATTTTATTAGGACCAACGACATATTAAGCATAGACTGTCAGTCTTTAACAAAAATTTATCTCAAATTGAAGAGAACATGAAATGCGAAATGTTTAATCCTGGTTTCCACTCAAAAAAAGTACTCCGTTTAGCTCTCTATTGAAGATTTTAATTAGTTGAAAAAATCACGTGACAAATTTCAACCAATTAACGGATAAATGTCCAATAAAAAATAATAAATGTCCAATAAAAAAATTTTTTTTGTTCACTTAAAATAATGAATGACCAATAAAAAAATACATTTTCCTTTTACAAAATAAATTTATTTTTTTGACATTTATTACTTTTATTGAACAAAATCATTTTTTCTATTGGAAGCTTTAATAATAATAATAATCCCAATGACACTGATTAGTCGGGAGCAGCACTGTAAAGTGTCTGGTTCGACTGCCGGGGTGTTACACTGAGTAACTGCCAGCTAGTGTGTATTAACCACATGCTTCACGTGTATTCCGAACCACGCCTTCGATTGAAGGATTCCCTTTCGATTTTTCCGCGTGCTAGTACATCTGGCAACACCTAAGCGCGCATCGAACCGTTTCGAATCACAACCCTACCGGTATGGAATTTGTCATTATTTTTTTTTTATGCTTACACACACCTTCACGTAGCAACTTGCTTGTTTCGTACACAGTGCATCAAATATGGGTGACGTCATACTTCGTTGTGTACAATTCGCTGCGATATTGCTACCCCAAGTACCCATTTTATGAAGCTTGGGTGAACTTAGGAACGTTACTTTCATGATAAACGTTGAAGAAAAATCCTATACAGAATTCGTCCAACACCGGGGTTTGAACCCGGACTTTCTCGGTGAAAAGCAGGTACATAACCACTGAGCTAACCCGTTCCAAGGTTTAATACAATCCAAAAACGAACGACACAAAGCACAAATGTCAAAGTTATAGAGATACTTTCAACATTCTCATATCAGAAAAAGAAAGAGAAAATGTGTGCTTTATGTCCTTCTTCCAATGAAATTTTCGTCTCATAGGCTTCTTAATATGAGCTCAAATTCACCATAAGAATCCACCATTTTGTTCACAAATAAAATCTCTTCTGGGATGCTAATTTTGTTTGAGAAGCAAATATTACGAAAAAAAAACGGCGATTTGTTGCCCTTGACTTCAGGGAGAGCTGCAAACTTCGCACGCGGTTGAATTTTTGGCTTTTCGTCCCTTGTGATCCAAATAACAAAATGGTTGCACGTTCATTAATATCGAACAAAAGGTACTTATGAAAACGAATTGACCGAGGTATTCAATAAATTCGAGGATATTCAACGTAAAAAGCTTTCTACACTCATGATATCAAATAATTATCAATTCAACATAAATCAAAAGATATTTCATAAAAAAAAGTAAAATATCGACATTATTGTGGTGTATGCGCATAAATTAATAATGCACAACAGCACACATTACCACAGAAAAAAAATTGTATCCGCAATAAAATATTTATTTTAATATTTTACAGCGAAACCATCATTTGCCATACAAATAAACGCAGTTCAGTTATACAACACCCCTATAACTGCGTTATTTTTTATTCATTTTATTTTCATTTGAAAATATTTTCACCATACACTGTCTATATGTTTAATATTTACATGGCCAAAATGGATTAGTATAATGAAATTTATATGAGTATAAGAGCAAGTTCTAATGCGATCTCACAGCGTCATAGATAGTGTTCTATCTTTATGTACCCGATGTTTCTAACAATAGGGAGGTAATGCAAACATCGGAATATCACAAAGGTTTCACCATAGTCTTTTGAAGTTTCACACCAGCGGTCACAGTAGGCTTATCCGTTATATTCATGTTCAAAAATCTATATCTCGTGAAATATTCACAATTTAAATCTAAGAATTCTTAAAACGTGATTTAAGAATGTTCAAAAATGTCGGGAAAAATATTTGTGCATGTAGGCCGCAGATTAATAGTCGTATGGTTGTTCACAAAGTGACAGGTTTGATTTCTCCCCATACATAACCTCAAAAAAATATATTTTCCATATTTTCGTCAGAAACTTGTCGAAATCAGTTGCAAACGTTAAAGTAATTCATAATAAGTCGAAACGACCCTAGTCCGACGAAAAAAAGATGAATTTCTTGGTTGGTTCTTTGATTTTGATACTGACTGTCTTTGGGTCTCAGAGCGCTGAACAATAATTCGCTTCAAAACCACTGGGAAATTCATCCCTTTTTCGTCGGACTGGCTCGTTTCGACTTATTATGAATTACTTTAACGTTTACAACTGATTTCGACAAGATTCTGACGAAAATATGGAAAATATATTTTTTTGAGGTTATGTATGGGGAGAAATCAAACCTGTCACTTTGTCTAACAACTATACGACTTTTAATCTGCGGCCTACATGCACAAATATTTTTCCCGACATTTTTGAACATTCTCAAATCACGTTTTAAGAATTCCTACATTTAAATTGTGAATATTTATTGTGAATATTTCACGAGATATAGATTTTTAAACATGAATATAACGGATTCGCCTACTGTGCGGTATATATATTTGATCTGGCCCGTGAGAGTGTGTGTGATAAAAAAAGGAAAAAATAAAATTAACAATCAAAGAGTTATACATGTATTTGTCAGCTTATGCCTATGATTTAGTATCATTTAGTCTGGCAAATAAGACACTTCCCTAGCTTTGAAATTTACAATTTCACAGTTACACTTTTCACTGCTACACTTTTACCTTACGCCATTGTTTTTTGTATAAAAAAAGTGAAAGTGTAACAAGATAAAAACTTGTGTACTACCAAATGTACCAAATGTGTACTAAACATTATGTCGAAAAATTAGTACCTATGAAGCCAAACATAATATACTTCAACTAACATTATATGCTTATGGTAAGCATACTATTATTGCATCAAACATATTATGTTTGAAATTATCATGCTACATTCATTACAAAAGAAAAAACGTAACGTAATTGACGAAGTAATTGTCCAATATAATTGCTGCAAGCAACTCTACATGAGCTGCAAATTAATCAGAAATATGTCCAAAAACATTTCTCCTAATGCATATTCTGACAAATCAATGCGAAAAATGTACTACGTCTCTGTCCACACCTCTTTGTATGCATTTTATCATAGGCTTGAAAAAATCCTTAACTACTCCTTCATAGAGATGAGCGGGCGGGAGAGAATTTTAAATTATGCCCGTACCGGATAGGGAATAGACTGCGCAGGGCACAAATTTAACGGGCGACATGCCCGACTTAAAATTTAAATAACTTTTTTTGCATAGAGAGAACAGACGAAAAACCCGTACGTATCAGAATAGATGTGGCAAACAGAATAGATGTTGCAAAAATATTCGAACGTATCAAAGTAAATGTTGCCTTAACTCTAAAGTGTAAAATTACGTCGACATTAAATTGGATTGGAAATTGCCCAAAGGGCAATATTGAAAAACCCGTCCGAAGAAACGGTGTAAAAGTCTCTCCAAATATTCAAGCATCACGACATGCACCACACCGAAACCAACAACTTTGCCTTTGACACCGATCTTCTATCTTTTATATTTTTCAAAATATTTGAATTTTTCCAAAATAAATTGCCTAGATCGATCCACCTTAACATAAGCGGCCATATTGGCAGACATTACGACATGCGCCACACCCAAACCAACAACTTTGCCTTTGACACTGATCTTCTATCTCTTATCGTTCTCAAGATGTTTGAATTTTTCGAAAATATATTGTCTAGATCGATTCACCCTAACATTAGCGGCCATATTGGCAGGCATTGTGACATGTTACTACACCGAAACCAACAACTTTGCCTTCGGCACCGATCTTCTATCTGTTATTGTTTTCAAAATATTTGAATTTTTCCAAAATAAATTGCCTAGATCGATACACGCTAATATTAGCGGCCATCTTAGGCTTGGCCCGGGCCCACATTTTTTCTTCTCTTAAGGCTCTTAAGGCTTTTATTACCTATCGAATAGAAAAAGAATCACGAAAATCGGATGGAATTTACTCGATTTATGTATAAAAAACAAGTAGGACACTAGTGGGTCCGCTTCTTTAGGACTCTAGCTAGGTCCAGCGACCCAAAGTAAAAAAAGTTTTTTTAAATTGTTGGGCATTCCCAGGCCTTTTGATTGAATTTTTTTTTTAAATCGGAAAAGATTTACTCGAGTTATGTACAAAAAACACGTTTGACCCCAGCAGAGACTCTTTTTTCGTGCTCTAGCTAAGTCCTAGGGCTCAAGATCAAAAAAGTTTCTGCCATAAATTGCCGAACACACCCAGGCCTTTCAAACAAAAAAAAAGTTTTTGAAAATCGGAAAAAATGTAATCGAGTTATGTACAAAAGACCAAAAACCACTTGAGCGGCCCTAGTTCATTGGCCCTTGGGCCTACAGTGCCCAGATTCAGAAGGGAATAAAAAGTTTTTGAAAATCGGTTGAGTTTTACTCGAGTTATCGTGTTGATAGACGGACGGACATTTTTTTTATTGCTGATTCGTCATCTAAGGAACATGATCGGTGCTCCCCCCCTACTCCCGGGTCGAAATTCGACTGGTTACAAACGTCGTGGTAAACGTATAAGACCCCTTTTCGAAGAACTTCGTACGGGTCTAAATATCTTCATTTGAATATTTATTTATTTTAATATTACCTTTACAGTACCACGTTTGTTTAGAACTATGGCTTAAAACATTTTCAACTCAATTTTTGAAGGTGTGCTAGGGAAAATTTGAAGAACGGACAGATTCGGGCATGAAATTGACGGGCACATTTCGGGGAGGGCATTTTTTTTAAATTTCGTGCGGGGATCGGGCGGGCTCGGGCACAAATTTTATGGGCATCATTTCGGCCGAGTATTTTTTTTTTCAAATTTTGGGCTACCGCAGGGCGGCCATGTGCAACAAAAAAGTGGCACCCGTTCATCGCTACTCCTTCAGCTAAAACATTGTTAAATCACTTGGGTGTAATATAAACCATTGACATGAGTATAGAAAAGTGGCGATAATGTATTGTTGAAGAATAAAACTAAATAATATCTATGACGTCATAACTTTTGGTTATATTTGTGACGTCGTATTTTTGGTGGTATTTTTGTGATGTCATTTTTGTGACGTCATATCTATAACGTCATAATTGTGACGTCGTTTTTGTGAGTTAATTTTTGTGACGTCATAATTGTGACAGTTGACGGACAGACGGACAGTAAGGGCGAAAACATAAAGTAGCTATCGGTACTTAGTAATGCTGTGTTCATAATTCTTAACAGAACTTGAATTATTTACTTAATTGATTTTTAAATGAACAAATCTATTGGCAAAGTTGAGAAATTCATGCTAACCTCGTTGTAACTCTATTGATTGTAATCTACATTTTTTTTATGTAAACATACTTTCACTCATGCCAAATAAAGATAATAGTGTCACAGTAAGCAAAAAGAAGATCAAGACACCTGAATAAAATTAAAAATATATGAACCTGTCTTTATAGTGAGTAAAAATATAAAATATATGTTACAAGGGCCCGTACGATTCTACAGAAAGTCTACTTCCGTTTCAATGAATGCCGATGAATGTTTTGAAACGGTTAGATTTTCATTTAATTGCAGGCAATATTGAAAAGACGTCTGAACCAGCGGTGTGAAATTCCTGTTCAACCTCCACTGCTGGACTGGGGTCGACCTCATACGGCTGGTAACAAACGTCTCGATAAACGCATAAGCCTACTATACTTCGTTGATACGCCCAATTCGTTCCCAAAAAAAAAAAAATGGGGCCATCGTCAGGCTTAAGTTGAGTGAATGACTGTGATGTGTAGTTCCATCCCTACCGCAAAATTCTTTTCAGTGCTGAGGGCGTTAGTAGGAACTATAGACGAACTTTGCAATAAGACCGCGAATTTGCATGGAGTCGCTAGTAGTAACTATATGATAAAAACGTTAATATAGCTGACATCACGCCCTATTGTCTGTTTATCCCCATAACTGCCTTATATTTTGACGATGTGCTAAAGTTCAAAGCCCGTTGGAGACGGAAACTAAATGTTTTGTTCCTCCCAAAACCATCCACTCTAGTAGCATCGCTACATTACACCGCGCACGACACATCAAAATACTTCACAAATTATCTAAGCAGTTGTCGATCAAACGCATGAGTTGGCACAGTACAACATATCTTCGTATGTGAAAACAATAATTTAGTGTCTGATGTTCACCGGTCTACATATTTTTTTATGATCTTTGCAACGCAATAAATAACCGCTCTTCGAGACAACATTAGTTAAAGTTACGTATTATTAAATTAAACACATCCCAAACGTGTAACTAAACCACCAAATATTTATAATATGAAAACACCCTACGACCCCTAATTTAACTAATAAAATTTTTTTGTCAATCCGAGGTTCGTGTGTGTTGTAAATGTTGCTCGTTTTATATCCGTTGCAATGTGTTTTGTGCATAATGCACGTCACAAAAATATTCTCCCTGATCCTAACGCTGATCCCTTGGTAACATGCATTTGTACTTTTATTTCCACTATAATAGACTATTAGCAAAATCTGTTTGAATTTAATACCCTCATAGGGCGCTTAATATCTTCAATATACGGTGTATTGAGAGAGTAGGGTGAATCAATGGATTCAAAAAAGTTTCGAATAAATTTTGTGTTTTTTTTTTATTTTTTAATAAAATGGTCTCGAGAGCAAAGGTTATTTAAATCGACGCACTACATAAATCATTGGAGTTCATAATCCGATACCATAAAATCTGATCCCAAGTATATGTGCGATACACGTTTCGTTGTTTTAATTTTTTTGAATTTTAGAATTGGATGCGGATGGTGGGCTGTAGATAAAATTGCCTATTTGTAGATTAGACGGCATTTCCTTTTTTGTATTTCCATTCCATTCATCGTACACCAATTTCTATACTTTTTTTTAATAACATGAACAAATATTTGCATTATACGTCGTTAATACATTGAAAAATCCGTCTTAAACTAAGTCAATATTTAATATCCCACATCCCATGGGCGATGCGAAAAAAAATACAAAATTGAAATGTGTGATTTATCGGCTTTTAAAGAATCGATTGAGCGAGAAAAATATTAAATAATGGAAAATATTTAAACTGGATTACAATCGGATAAAAGTATTAATATTTCATATAATTTGATGTTCCGGTTGGACGTAATGGTTTTGCCCGGAAAGCCCTTATTATGCATGCCGCAACGAAAACACCACAAAATCCAAATTAAGCAAATATTTTGCATTTTTGCAATAAAAAAGCATTTTTTACCTTTGAATACTGAGCTAGAACACAGGAGACAGTGTAGATACGTGCGATTCCCTATAAAGAGTGAACGAACGTCGTCGTAAGTAATATCGAGGAATGTAATGAAATTTTTCATTGACATGCATCAGAAATCGATCAGAAGTCAGTATCTAAAAGTCCGTGGCGGTGAGAATCGCGCTCGTTCCATGTCACGTCAGGTGGTGCCGCCCAAGACCCTTCGCACTCTCTTATTTTATTTATTTATTTTAATTTATAAATAACATTACTTCTGTTTTCAAAGTAGCGAAATTTTTATTGTACGCGGATGATTTAAGACGGACGGAAGGACGATCCTTGATCTTCAGCGTGACATTGATGCACTTTGTGTATGGTGCAATAGTAACAACCGTAAGGTTTGTCTTAAACCTCAAATTGAGGAAAATCAAAATAATTTTGCTAAGTTGATCTTTCAAACCAACCATACGTGATTTATTCGCATTGCACGCTAATTTGACTACTCATTTAGGAACAACTTTCATGGTAAAACTTGAAGAAAAACCCGACACAGAATTTTTCCTCACCGGCACTAAAGAATGATATTCTTGTGGAAAGCTACGACTTTGCTACTGAGTTCACCTGCAACCACATTATGTTTACTAAGTAAATGAAATGGAAGAGTGAAGAGCCCAACGGTGGTTAGGTTAGGTTAAAGTGGGTGGACAGTAGTGCTGCACCTAATCCTCCAGTGGGCCTCTTGTGTTGTGGGCCTCTTGTGTTGTGGGCCTCTTGTGTTGTGGGCCTCTTGTGTTGTGGGCCTCTTGTGTTGTGGGCCTCTTGTGTTGTAGGCCTCTTGTGTTGTGGGCCTCTTGTGTTGTGGGCCTCTTGTGTTGTGGGCCTCTTGTGTTGTGGGCCTTTTGTGTTGTGGGCCTCTTGTGTTGTGGGCATGTTGTGTTGTGGGCCTGTTGTGTTGTGAGCCTGTTATGTAGTGGGCCTGTTGGGTTGTACAGGGGCCGTAACGCAAGTCTTACACGCCAAAAAGTCCTAGGAATGGTTCTATCGCATTTGTTCAAATGTCTATGTTTGCTGCTGTTTTTCGACCGCTCTCACCGGAGAGATCGGTCCGGTGAGAGCGGTCGAAAAACAGCAGAACAAAGACGTTGTACCCAAATATATTCACAGTTTGGAATCAAAATTTATCGAAGGGATGGTCACCACACAGCCCAGCATGGACGATGCATGGAATCAAATCAAGCTGAATGTAGAGAGCGCTGCTGCAGCAGGGTCAGTGGGAACGAGACAGGGAAATAAAAGGCAAATGGTTTGACGATGACGAGAGAAAACTGTAAGTCGATACACTCGAGTAGACCTGCCGGAGTACAAATTGAAGAGACATTTCGCTCGGTTCCTAAGCGAAAAGCGGCCGTAGAATAGAAACATTTCCGAAAAGATTGGCAACCGAAAAGTGGACGAATCCAAAAACAATTGCAGTCAACAACCGTCGCTGTATAGAATAGATTGGTCTTAGCAGATCTGCCGTAATTTGCATAAGAAACTTAGTGCGAAAGAGAGAAAAAAATCTGTGCAAATTTTTTGTCTCTTTCACTCTAAGTACGACTGTATTAGGGCAGGGTAGAGGTGCATTTGGAGATGGCTCTGTGGACTGGCAACTTCTTTGAAAGTTTAGCCATTTAAATAGTCCTAATACTGTACCCGGCGGTATGACGAAGTAAAAGCCTATTCGAATGACTAACAATTTCGCGTGTGGAAAAAATGTTTTTTTACCGGTATCCAAATTTGATTTCCTGATTTTTCCCGATTTTGGTAACCAAATTTCCCGATTTCGCAGATAGTGTTAGCTGTACGTACCATCCTCGTTTAGTTACGTTTTCACGTATTCAGCACGAAGGATAACCCATACAACGAATTTTTGTTTGCTATTTTTAGTTATTCCCTAATTTTTAACTATTGCAAGATTTTTTAGTAATTTCCCGATTTTCATTCATTTCCCGATTTTCATAATTTTCCCGATTTTTATCCATTTCCTGTATTTCAGTCGTTTCCCATTTTTAGCTATTTTCCGATTTTTAGCGACTTCCCGGTTTTCGTCGTATGTACTCTTTGTCGTCTAATTTTTATTTATTTATTTAATCGTATGGCTTTTTCACATCTGATATCTTACATTTTTGTTACATACATTTTTCATATTATTTACAATACATTCTTAAGAACTACTTGTATATTTAAACTGTTATATTCGATATTTACGATGCATTCTCATCGGGAGATTACCAGGTAACAGGTTCGACAAGCCGAAGTGATAATGTTCCTATTTTGTGCAATCCACTTTAGTGGCCATCATCGTTCACACCATGTTCGTTGCCCGCCATATTTTTCGAATGAGGGGCTATTTGGGTTCACATGTCAACGAAATTCCCCATCGATTTTCTCTCGTCCACAAGATGGCACCAGGAGCCATTGTCATGGTACTCATAATTCACCTTTCTCATTGTGTGAGTGACGTCACACATTTGTGTACCTAATTTCTCGTTTCGGGCATCGAATACCGAGACTACCCAGATTCTGAGGCTTGGATGGGGCTAGGGACGTTCCATGTTGATAGTTTGTTACAGAAAAATCCTACACATCCCGGGGAGAGAACCCGGGTTTTCTGCGTGGAATGCAAGCGCGCTTACCACTATGCCATCACATCCCATTTTTCAGTGGAACGAGTTAAAACGGAACGTTGCGCAATATTATGATTCTCTTCCTCCTGTACTTTTACACTTGATAGTAGGCTGTCCCTAACGTACCCATCTTTAGAAATTATCAAAAGGCCATATTATCCGATGTGACATGTACTAGTGGCGTACTAGTGCTAATTGGAATTTATTGTGTTGTGAATTAATCTTTAGCACTTCCACTTTTCCATAAAGTTTCCATTATAAAGATTATCACTTTCTGAACTCCCTGTGTTAGAACTCAAGAAAATGGATTTTTATTTAAACTAAAAATATTTGTGCACTATGGCCAAACACCAAACGTAACAAATCCGATAACAATAAGACTATTATCTACCTTATTTTCTTCTGTCAACAGAGAACAAATTGCTATAAAAAATTTATAATATTTCATGCTTGTCTCTTATACGTTGGTACTCGATCAACCCTCCATTTCTTTAGCATAATTTGATCAACTAAATCGAAACCAAAATACAAGTCATTTTTCGCAAATCTTTGCAAATGCAATAAAAGAAAATGCCATATTTTCTTATTTCCCTCCTTATTATTGGGAATATTATTATTTTCTAGTCCTTTCATGTGATCTTCAATATGCTCTGTTTTTATGTTATTACTTTTTCACCATATAATGCCATTCAATGTTCTGTTCGCAGCGAGTTGATACGCGTGGTTTTCTTATTATATAACATGGTACAATATAATGGCCTTTCTGTACGTGACATTTTTGAAATTTCATTATAGGTAGGATTTTCATCATAAGAACATATCGAAATCGAATCAACTTTCTTTATGCGATTTGGGCAGACAAACTCATACGTAATCAAATAAATCGAAATATCCTTGCGCGCGTGATAAATAAAGTGAAAATATTATTATTCTCAAATCTTTCCAATTTTTCTATTTCTAGAATTTGCTTACTTTTCAGTTATAAATAAAGTATGACAGTCAATGCTTTCCGCCTCCAATATTGTTATAGCTGAAAGTTTGAGACACATAGCTCAACGATTTGACAAAATATATTTTTGGGAACCCAACAGAGCCTGACTTTTTTTTACTTTTTGGGAAAGAAATATTTAAGTCTCGAATGTCAAAAGGTTATTTCGCGTCCATTGTGACGCCTTTAAATCGAATGGCCTTTATTGCTACATTCTCTCATTTGAAATCGCAAAATAGGAACTATTTTTGGTGACGGGAATTAACCCCCGGAGAATTCATACCCGGAGAATTAACATCACGAGAATTAACACCCGGAGAGGAATTAACTCCCGGGGAATTATCGCCCAAAAAAATTGGAATTATCAGCCGGGGAATTATCGTCCGGAAGGACATTTTCCTTGTACGAATTTATCCGCTTTAAATTATTGTCACATTTGTCCGGGTAATAATTCCGATTTTTTCGGGCGTTAATTCACGGGCGATAATTCCCCAGGCGTTAATTCCTCTCCGGGCGTTAATTCATAACCCCACTATTTTTACCCAAAATGTCTCGAGAAAAATGTCTGCCTTCCTGCACATTGCTTTTTCGATGCTTTTTCGCCAAAATCTTGCAAAAAAGTACTAGAATTTTTTGAGTTTTAAGCTTAATTACCTATTACTCCTCCTTTCAATTTAATAAACAAGAAGAAAGAAAAAACAATTATTACGACAATAGGGATCGTCCATAAATTACGTAACGTTACAAGGTCTTACATTCGACCGAGGAAAATACTTACTTGTTGAGATATAACGATTTTGAGTTGATGGCAGCACTGAAAAAAGCGTTACGTAGTTTGTGGATGATCCCATACTTCATTGCGCACTTAAAATGAAATTTCTCATTCACAGCTACAGCGTTGGTTTTTTATTGCTCAGTACCAATTAATGAATTAGCTCCGCCTGCCCTTTTCTCCGTGCGCATTATGAAAAGAAGCGAAGAGAGCAAGAGAAACTTTGATGAACAGAATCATTGACTTCGGATCTAGCAGAAAAACTGTGTAAAAAGGTGCATGGTGTCTTCGCAAAGAGACCCTTATTAACCTTTGTGTATTCTTCTCACGCTTTGATTAAAAAAATCTAAAAATTCAGTGAACTTTCCAAGTGGCAAAATTGTTTTCAACCTTCCACAAAATTTGTTTGTTTTCAGTGTTTTCCAATTTAAAGTCGACATAAATTTCAAAAGCACTAATTATTAAACTAAATAAAATGGAAGCATAAACATTTTTGCGTACAAAATACCAATTCGTATCATAGTTGAAGTCGCAAAATTAAATGGTAACAATAACATTCACAAAGCCACTTCAAAGTGGAAAAGTGACGCATGTACTTTACATTTATTCCAATATGTTGTTCTCGACATAGGCTCAGGATGTAGGACAAGCTTGTTGTTCTTTGATGCTGCGAAATCAATTTTCAACTTTCCAATTTGTCCGGTCGGTTCACGTCGGGTCGGGTCGGGTCAGGTCGGGTCGGGTTTTTAATTATTTTTGTCGGGTCGCGTCGGCTTTTCATTTTCATTATTTTCGGGTCTGGTTTGAAAACTTCAACTAACAAAACCCGACCCGAAAAAATAAGTTCACTCAATTATTTTCTCAAAATTGAGCTAAAAAAACATTTCAAACGAAATCTTTTTTGAAAAAAGTTCGGGTTGGGGTCAGGGTTTCAGCTTCGGGTTAGGGTTTCGGGTTCAGGACAGGGTTTTGAGTTTGGGTCAGGGTTTGGGGTGCATCGACGAGTGTATTTCCGCTCGTTGACAGGGGTGAAACCAATAATAATCATAGTCCACTAATTAGCTTCCCCGATGACCTGTAGTCATGTCGTTAGGTGACACTCTTAAGTAAAGCACTACTTACCGAGTCCCTAGAGTTCTTTCCGCCTTTCCGCCAAATAATTTTGTTAATTTGCTCTATTTCGAAATGGAGACTAATACAAATAAAAGATGTTTTTATTTTAACATTTTTGTAACATACTTAGTAGAAAAAGCATCAGGAGCATCAAAAGCATGGGAAAGCCCCCTCTTCTAAGTTGGGGCTGTTGCACCCAACGAAACAAAAGATTACCGAACGAATATGGTGATTTTGAAGTTTCCGGCACTGTATAATTTTTGTGCTATGCGTTTGCCACTACGTTTGCACCCATCCGTCCGTCCATAAACACGATAACTCGAGTAAAACTTAACCGATTTTCAAAACCTTTTTTCCCCTGAATGGTAGTACCCAAAGTGGGTTTGGTATTCCATATGGCATTTTTGGACGAAGTTCTGCTGATCTCCGCCTAAGTGGTTTTCGGTCTCTTGCACATAACTCGCGTAAATCTTATCCGATTTTCGTAATTTTTTTGAAAGGAATGGAATTTATGGAAGAAAATTTTTCGATTTCGACCTTTTGGACTCAGTCAGGTCCCTAAAACTGAATCTCTGTTAGGGCCCAACGTGTTTTTTCTACATAAGTCGGGTAAATATTGTTCGATTTTCAAAATCATTTTTTTTTCTGTTAGATAATTTAATAAATAAATGATAACGAGTTTCAATTTGGTCAGAATCGGTTAAGAACTTTCGAAGTTATGGTCGAAAAAGTGGTCAAAAACGTGGTTTTTTGAAGGTTGGTGAAACTTTTCGACTTATAATCTGTGCGAAATTATAACGGAAATCGCTCTTGAAGGTTTTAAATAAAAGATAAAAAAATCACGGAAATTAAATTAGTGAAAATCTGTAGAGTAATTTGGGCTGTAGAGTCCTTAGGGTGGGTCCAACTCACGTTACGCGACCCAAAACGATATTCGGAGGTTTCTCGTGAATATTTTTTTAATGGTGATATTTTTTGTCCAGTGTTGTAGAGAAAAAAGTAGCGAAAGGAAGTATGGATATGAAGAGATCTTTCGCCGTTGCTTCGGACGAGTTTTTCCATATTGCCCTTTCGGCAATTCCCAATCAAATTTAATGTGGACGTAATTGCATATGGGTATTTCCATTGGGAAATGTAACGTATTGAACGCTCACTCTTTTGTTTTAATATGTACAAGTAACACTCAACGTGAAGTTAGCTGCAGTTGCGGCCGAAACTAACTTCATTGCAAAAAAATCAGCTGATTTCATTAATAAATTTACAAAAATCAGCTGACTTCACTGAAAATTTCAATAATCAGCTGATTTTGTTTGCAATGAAGTTAGCTTTGGTCGCAACTACCGCTAACTTCACGTTGAGTGTTAGTTGTGCAAATAAAATCAAAAGACTGTCACCCCTCACCCTTCTCATTAATCGCATATGGCCGACAACTTTGTGTGTCAGAAAACAGTGATATGAGCGTTCCTACGTTACATTTTATCCAACTACGTTGTGGAACTACTCATGTAGTTACCCAAGGCAACATTTACTTCGATACGTTCGAGTCTTTTTGCAACTTCTATTCTGTTTGCCATATCTATTCTGCTGATGCGAAAGGGTCCCTTGCATATATTTAAAGTTTTTGAATTCGATTATTTATCGACCAAGCCTGTTTTCAGATTTTCCAGATTTTCTAGGATAGAAAATTACCTTTTTGAAGAGAACTACTTTCTGGCTCTGAAGTATCCATCATTGCTCAATAAATTTTAAGTCTAGGTCTTTACAAAGGACTTGAATGACCTTTTGCATATCAAGAGAAAAAAACTGAATTTCAAACCAATAATTACTTCGGCCCTGTTTTTTTCCGAATTCTTTATTCGCATGGTGTACTGGCGTCACGAACGCATCACTCACGTGTGCTCACGTTAAAAAATACACTTGCCATCGCTAACAAAATTTAGCGCAACATTTTTGTTACAAAAGACAAATATGGAGCAATGGAAATTAAATTATATTTCAAATGTTCAAATACAAATTCATACAATAATTAGCAACTGTATTGTTTAAAAATTCGTTGGTAATATTATGCCTGTTCGAGTACATACCGTCATTCATACGAGTTTAATGTAATTGATCAGATTCAAAATATATTATTAACAATATTTAATTTTCATTTCATATGTAAACACATTTGAAATTATGATAAATTGAACATTTCACAATGCATCAGCAACTAATTTTATGCGGGTTTATAGCCAACGTATTTACCGAAAAAAATACATCGAGTGTTGTATTTGTGATTAAAAACCTTATTAAACAATCATTGCGGTAATGGCTATGTCACTTAAATTATCCATTTGACGATCTTATTAGTACAGACGCGCCCAGTGTATACCACAATATCCATAGAAGTTCCCTTTTACGCAATTATACTGGAGAAAAAAATAAACAAAAACGTTTTCTGAAAGGGGCAAATGCAATATTTGGGACTGGGTATTAAATATGTAAATGAAATATTAATTGAGATTTATGTGGTGCATGATTATGTCACTTAAAAAATACTAAGAATCTGTGGGAAATAAAATTCAAATTTTAACGGTTAAGCTATACCAAGGCGACAGATGCATGAAAATAATGCTTTTATGCACTAACCAACTTTAACCATTGTTCTTCAATGGAAAAAGGTGATTGCTACATAATGTCTCCGAAAAGATTGTCACTTAATTTTCAGTTAGTTTTCTTAGAGCGCGTGTGGGCTGCGTCCTTTGAATGCAGGGAGCAGCATCAGCCTGGTGCCGAATCGAAACTGATGTGACTACCGCCTATACTTTGGTAAAAACAAATGCTTAGCATTAGGCTACCTTCATCATTCCAAGTTCAGGAACTAAGTACGCAGTCAAGTCTCAAAATATAAGCTTTTACAATGTAATGTACTCCAACTTCCATAATTTTGGCATTTTGAAATTTTCGGCACCGAGTGTCCTGGCTGAGAGTACAGACGTATCTTGTGGCAAAAGTTTGTTAAAAGCAATCTCAAAAAACAATGAATTTATAATAGCCATTGAGGTACTTTCTTGAAATTGAGAATTTTTTTTAAAAAAAGTTACTCTGGAAAAACAAAGTTATTATCGGACGCGTTCTAAGAAAACTGACTGCAGATTTAGTGAAAATCTTTTAATGCATCTGTCGCATAGCTTAGCCGTTAAAATAGAACTCACTTCTGCCTCCACTTTGGTAAAAACAGATGTTCAGAACCAAGCTGCTTCTTTATTGGATCTTTGGATCGAAGTGCGCAGCCTGGTGTCGATTTCGATGGTGTTAGTAACTAATAACCTCACTTGCTGACAGACGCCTAACTGGAAGAGCAAGTGAGGTGGGAGAATATTAAAGGACAAAATACTAAATTTGATGCATATTCGATGTATTTTTGTTGTATTTTTGATATATTTTTGATGTATTTGTGTTGTAAAGATTGTATCAGTGATGTGTTATTGTTGCTTTGGTGTCGTATACATCCACACAACTTGTACAAACACGAATACAACACTAACACATCACCAGTGCATCACCAGCACATCGATACATGATAAATTTATACTCGTGATGTTTTAATTATATACTGGTGATCATGGTTGGGTTAGCGTCGCTACTAGACTAGCTAGTAGCGATTAGCGCTCGCTAAAATCCGATTAGCGAATATTTTTCGCTAATCGCTAATGGATTCGCTAAAATATGGAGCTGTTCATCACAAGTCATCAGTCTATTTTCGACCGAATGCCAGTTTTTCAAAAAATTTTTGTGTTTTTTCTATTCCAGATTCTGGATTATTAGCTAAAAATTAGCGACCGCTAGTAGCGGCCGCTACTAGCGCGCTGGTTTTTTTTTGACTAGCGAATCAGTTAGCGACGCGACGCTAGTATTTTTTGAAACTAGCGTCGCTAAAAAAATGACTAGCGAACACAACCTTGCTAGTGATGTATTAATGTTGTACAATTGATGCGTATTTGGTGTAGAATTTTTTACATCGGACATGCAATTCACACATCATGAATACACCAAACATACGACACCAAAACAACAAGAACACATCACATATAAACCTTTCAACACTCATACATAAAAATTCATCAAAAATACATCGAGAATTCATCGAATATACATCAAATTTACAGTCTCAGAAAAGTGAAAACCGAAAAGTTTCTGATTTATCATACAAATCAGAAACTTGTCGGTTTTCAGTTTTCCGTTACTGTACATCAAAGTTTTAATTTTAACAATAAGCATATTAGTCATGATTTGATTTGAAAACTTTGATGTATATTCGATGTGTTTTTAATGTATTTATGTATGAGTGTTTTAAAAGTTGTATTAGTGACGTATTGTTGTTGTTTTGGTGTCGTATATGTCATGATGTATGAATTGCATGTGTGACGTAAAAAATTCTAACACCATATATACATCACTTGTATAACACTAATACATCACCCGTACAACACCAGTACATCACCAGTACAACACCAGTACAGCACCAGTACATCAGTACATCACGAGTACAAATTTATCATGTATCAATGTACTGGTAGTGTATTAGTGGTGTACTAGTGATTTATTAGTGTACTAGTGATGTACTGGTGATGTATTACTGTTGTACAAGTTGTGTGGATGTATTCGTCACCCAAACAACAACAACACACCACTAATGCTACCGTTGCAACACTCATACATCAAAAATACATCGAATATACATTAAATTTAGTATTTTGCCCATTATTATTGCCATAAACTCAATTTAATGTATTTTTGATGTATGAGTGTTGTAAAGGATGTATTAGTGATGTGTTACTCTTATTTTGGTGTTGTCTACTTAGTGTGTTAGTGATGTATTAAGGATGTGCGAATCGCATGAGTAAAATTTTCAAATAATCACTAGGAATCTCTTAAGGAGAAACTTTAAAAGGATAGTCGCTGAAAAAATTAATAAAATAAAGCAAAATAAACGTGAAAATTGGTTAGACCCGTACGAAGAACGAAGTTCTTCGAAAATGGATCTATTGCGTTTACCACGACGTTTGTAACCAGTCGATTTTCGATCCGGGAGTAGGGGGCGGGGGGGGGGGAGCATCGATCATGATCCTTAGATGGCGAATCAGCAATAAAAACATATGAAGGGACCCGTACGTATCAGAATAGATGTGGCAAACAGAGTTGATGTTACGAAAAGACTGGAACGTATTTAAGTAAATATAGCGTTGACATTAAATTGTACTGGAAATTGCCGAGAGGGCAATATTGAAAAACCCGTCCGTAGAAACGGTGTAAAAAAATTCTCCGAACGCACAAAATTGACCTCCAAATGGAGAAAAATGTTCTCCTCAATTTTGTCTACAACATAGGAAAAACCCATTTTTTGGGCTAGGGCCGACCTTAGTACTGACCTAGGGCCCTAAGTAGAGGCCTCGGACACATACTTCCATAGACAAAAATGTTTCCCTGAGGAGGAGGACGGGTTGGCACAGTGGAGGACGGGTTGGCACAGTTGTTAGCGTACTGGCCTTCCACCAAAACGATCCGGGTTCAAATCCCGTGTCGGAAAAATTCTACATGGAATTTTTCTAACAAGTGTAGCGCATTAATAACGTCCTAAAGTTCACTCAAGCTTCAAAAAGTTGGGTACTTGTGGTGTGTTTGGTGCCCATAACGACGTACACACTGAATGAATCGTATGACGTAACCCATATACGACGAATTTGTGCACGAAATATCTAAGCCTACATTTAGGCGAGATAATAATCAAGCGTCTAACAATTCTTGGAGTAATTGCATAATAACAAAGACGCTACATTCGCATTACGCTGAGACGTGGTTCGGAAGTCACGTTAAGCCGGTGGTCCAGACAACACTTGTTATTGGCTGTAAAAAACTGTTAGTGCAGTCTCTAAAATACAAATACAAATACAAACATTTTTCTCCAAGGCAATAAGGCAATATTTACTTAGATACGTTCGAGTCCTTTCGTAACATCAACTCTGTTTGCCGCATCTATTCTGATACATTTTTTTTATTTTTTTTTATTTTAAATTTTTTATTTTATTTTACATACCATTTTACATACCACACTAAATGCCATCAAGCACACAAAGCTTGAAATGAAAGTCTAACGAAAGACACCGTTTCGACCTGCTGCGCTAGTTTGAACAATCCTCAAAGTCCGTCTTTATATTTGCCGACAAACATTGGTGGTCATCTTCAGGAACAATGAAGATTCTTGAAACTAGTCTTTCGAAATTCATAGAGAAATTTGTTTTTCTTTCAACAATACCAAAAACGCAAAAATGTTTCAAAGGTTTTTATTGAAAATTTACGAAAGCTTTGAGAACAAATCTTTCTATATTCCTCCATCCGAAGTTACGTCGATCAGTTCTTGAATCAAAATTGAATTCAAACAAAAAAATTTTTTTTTCACACAGATAAAGGCTTTTTTGGTTTAATGAAACTGACACTGAAATTGTTTTTCATAAAAAACAGACGTCAAAATTTTCAGGAAAACATTGACTCAATTCAATCTCACAATCACTTTTTCGAGTACCTTCAGAGATTTTTTTTAATCTGTTCTCATTTCGGAGATGAAAACCCCACCAAATCCCGGATCAAAATTTGGCGGGTTACAAAAGTCGCCGTAAATGCATAAGCCCCGTGTAATTCATTCCTTCGT
Source organism: Pseudolycoriella hygida (assembly GCA_029228625.1). Taxonomy (NCBI): domain Eukaryota; kingdom Metazoa; phylum Arthropoda; class Insecta; order Diptera; family Sciaridae; genus Pseudolycoriella; species Pseudolycoriella hygida. The sequence continues at coordinate 143,876,804 of CM055403.1, forward strand.
ATGGGTCTAAAAATCACCAATGTGATGTTTTCTTTGACAACCCATCACCTTTTCTCTGTACCTAAAACGTGACGTTTTTTGTGAACAGCTCCTTATACCAGGCTTAACGCAGTTTTGCGATAGTTTCGAATACACTTTTTTTCCACAACGACGTCCATTCAATTGTGATAACATCGGCTAAATGATACCAGCATTTTTGTTAATGAAATTTTTCAAAAATACTTTTGATTTCAAGATATCAACAGCCAACGTACCGAAAATTCAATTACATTTATCTTCGTGCCCGTAAACAGAAATTCAACAATATTGATAGTCAGACGACAATGAGTGACTTGAAAATCGATTGTCGAACAATGACTCGATCATATTTTTTTTAATTAAATTCTACATGAAAGATATTTACGCCATCAGTGCATATTTGTCGGTGTTATATTGTTGTGTCGAAACATTCGGTAATGATGAAAAATCGACTGGACAAATTCTCTTTTCACCGAAAGGTACCAATAAAAGACCCCTGAGGCTTCGTTATATTTTAAATGTGTAGTGTACATATACGTTTACATTCAGTCGGCCATATATCTTGGTTGAGGCAATGCAATTTATTAATATAAATAATGACTGCTAACGACGCCCCACGTGCCTAAACAGTCCCTTTTTTCATGTCACTCACATGAGTTAGGAAAAAGAATCACGGTACATCAAAATTCAATTATTCGCAATAAAAAGGAATAATAAAAAACAATTTTTTTTGTTAAAAAAATAATGTTCGACTAAGTGCATAATGCATTCTGTCGTGAACTAAATGGGAAATAAAGTTTGAACTAAAATAACACCTTGCAATATATAGTGTAACTGAATAATATTTGCTTCAATTGCTTGGGCCCTTTGCTTTGCATGGAAATAAAAATACATTTTCTATTTAATTCGTTCGGAACACTTCTTGCAGAATTACAGTTAACAATATGCGCACCCTTAAATTCAACAATCTAAAATTGCAATAATAAAAATTGGTTTCTATTTGGTACACACCACCATGCACAACAATGGATTTAAATGAAAAGCAATAAAATAAATAGTTTCAAGTGTAATATCCCATTTTCGTATGTTTATGTATGGACTGGAAATGTATGGAAAAAATATTTTAACATATGGGATATGAGACATTTAGAGAAATTGGAATTTTGATAAAATGTTTGACAAACACTAAAATGTGTAAAACGCAATATTATTTATTATTTTTGGGTAGTCCTGGCCATTATCGTTATTGATTTAATGTGGGGGAATTTCGTGTTTAGCGTTGTATCAACCCAACATCCATATGGCGCGAGACAGGGATGATTCATTTATTTCATGCTTTTAGAATATATGACTTGGAAAAGAAATATTGCAAATTCCAATCCAAATAAAAAGTAATTTATTAAGCGAATAAGTCTTTCAATTTCAACAAATTTTTTTTGCCAATGACGAGATGACGAAATTGTGGATTAAGTCTCTCTGCAAGAAAGTTCTCATTTCAACATTGTTACTAAACTTAAAAGATCTCGTATATAAAATGGCTCATGAGTCATGAAAACAGCGAATAGGTGAAAAAAAGAGGTTTAAAACGTACTGCCGTCGTAAGAAAGAAAAACTTAGAGAAAATCAGCGAATCTTTTCAACTGATTTCGCCGAAAAAAAATCAAATTAGCGACAAAATTAAACAAAACAATAGCGGAAAATCTTTTGTTTAATTTTGTCGCTTATTTTACTTTTCTCGGCGAATTTCATTGAAAAGCATCGCTCATTTTCTCTAAGTTTTTTTTTCTAATGACGTCAGCATACAATTCGCGAATCCGTACGATTGTCTCTAAATTCTACGTCCGTCGCGAGCAATGGAGATGAATGTAATGGAATTTCACTAAATTAATGATTTAGTTAGGGGACTTTTACTGGGCGAGCAAGTCATCTCCATGGCAAAGGATAGGAGGGTATGGAGAAGGGTGGTCCATATTCACCGGAAGGTATAAACGGTTTGATGATGATGAGTGATTCTGTCCTTACTAAATTGCGTTGGAAACTGCCCAAAAGGCAATATTGAAAAATCCGCCCGAAGCAATGGTGTAAAAAACCCATCCTAACCGAAGTGTGGGTTGGCAAAATGTTCTCCTCTCTAAAACATTACACAAAAAACGTTATTATTAAGTAGCGATAGCTACTTTATGTTTTTACTCTTCCTGTCTATCCGTCCGTCTGTGCACCAACTGCACCTAGCTGCAACTATCTGCACCTAGCTGCAACTAACTGCACTCAGCTGCACTCAGCTGCACTCAGCTGCACCTAACTGCACTCAGCTGCATCTAACTGCACCCAGCTGTACCTAACTGCAAGCAGCTGCACCTCTTTGACTTCATTCTATCGCTACTTCCTATACCCATTTCAATGGTTTATTAAGTAAATATTTATAAAAACTACCATTTATATAAACCACCAACAGTGGTAACGTATTGGCTTTCCACCAAGAATATTCGGGTTCAACCCTGGTGGGGACAAATTCTGCATAGGATTTTTCTTCAATGTATAACATGAAAGAGACGTTCCTAGGCACAACCAGGCTTCATAATATGGGTAGTTGTTAATTTGGTACCGCAACGAATCGTACGTAGAAGAAGGACAAATATGCGTCACCCATATTCGATGAATTCTGTGTACAAATATCTGAGTCTAACTTTAGACGGAGAAATAATTAGCACCAGAAGAAATCCTAATGGTAAAATGCTAGCTACCGTTAGGTGTGGTTCGGAATTCACGTTAAGCATGTGGTCCAAAAAATGCCTGCCGGTAAAACAAATTGATGTGGCGAACCAGCACTTTAAGCCCTACTAGTTTCCGCCCTAGTACATCATAGATGGCACTAGGTTTGTGTGCAATCTACCACTGACACCAGAGCCTATTTTTGGAAAATCGAATTTCCAAATTTTCCACATAATTTCCAGATGAGATTCTCATGTGGGTCAAAGGGTATTCCCGCGTGGGTCAGAGGTTATATCTGTAAGTCAGGCGATTCATATGATATTCCCATGTAAACGAGAAGCATTTCCTAGGTGAATCACAAGCGATTTCCATGCGAATGAGAGGCTTTTCCCATGTGAATCAAAGACGACTTCCATATGAATCAGAGATGATTCTTATAGGATTCTCATGTGAATCAGCGGTGATTCCGATGTGAATCAGTGGTGATTCCGATGTCAATCAGCAGTGAATATCATGTGAATCAGCGGTGAATCCAATGTGAATCAGCGGTGAATCCCATGTGAATCAGCAATTAATACCATGTGAATCAGCGGTGAATCCCATGTGAATCAGTGGTAAATCCCATGTGAACCAGCCGTGAATCCCATGTGTATCAGCGATGAATCCCATGCGAATCAGCGGTGATTCCGATGTGAGTCAGCGATGATTTCGATGTGAATCAGCGGGTGCCGCTACAAAATCCAGAGGCGTCAAAATCCGGACGAAAAATCCGCTGGCTACAAAATCAGGAGGCGTAAAAATCCGGAGGCGTCGAAATCCGGGGGCGTCAAAATCCAGAAGAAAATAAAAATTCAGGATAAAATCTGGACGAAATATGTATTGTTATTTACAGCAGCTACAGTTTATCGAATTGTGTTATGAATATGTTTTGCTGCGCCGCAGGCCGTGAATAAAATAAAAACGAAAGCAGGGTTAAGGGGGAATATCCCATTGCGGGGTCTAAGGGGCAGAGCCCCTAGCGGGGTTTGGGGCAGAGCCCCATGCACATATGGTCGCCTGCAGGGAGTAACCAAGCTCGCCGCAGGCGCGGTGGTGAGGGGGCAGAGCCTCCCAAATATTAAATATAATTAAGACCGTCGCGTTCGCTGTGATATATTTTAAATTAAATGTGTAAAAAATTCAAAATACAGTATTTTATACTTAGTATTAATAAAAATCCGGAGGCTACAAAATCCAGACGCAACAACATCATCAGGATTTTGACGCCTCCTGATTTTGAAGCCTCCGGATTTTGACGCCTCTGGATTTTGTGCCTCCGGATTTTGTTGGGAAGCCGAATCAGCGGTGAATCCCATGTGAATCAGCAGTGAATCCCATGTGAATCAGCGATGATTCCGATGTGAATCAGCGGTTATTCCGATGTGAATCAACGGTGATTCCCATGTGAATCAGTGGTGATTCCCATCGGAATCAGCGTCGATTCCCGTGTGAATCAGTGGTGATTCCCATCGGAATCAGCGGTTATTCCCATGTGAATAAACGGTGAATCCCATGTGAATCATCGTTTATTCCGTTTGGCTCATATTTCGGTGTGATAAAAGTCCAGTAAAATTTTCATCCTGATCGGACAACCTAAATTTTCAGAATTTGAGAAAATCTCAGCTGAAAAATCCGCCTTATGAGGGTAAGGCAAAATTTTCAACTGATTTTTCTTAGAGTTCTGGGGAAGGCAGATTTAGTCCGATTGGACTGAAAATAATTTTTGGCTCATATAATTATTCGGAAAATTTGGAAATTATTTGTAAAATTTGGAAATTATTTGGAAAATTTGGAAATTATTTGTAAAATTTGGAAATTATTTGAAAAATTTGGAAATTATTTGGAGAATTTGGAAATACGATTTTCCAAAAATAGGCCCTGACTGACACAGTAAAACGTCGGTAACGAAAGGATCTCTAAGAGAATCGAGGAAAAACTCACAAAAAATAGCGGAGCTAGTAAATAAAATGATCTAGCCTCTGACCCGGACGGGTTGTAACGGCGGATTATTATTATTATGGTGTAATAGACAAACAGACGTATTGACATTTTTTTGCATACCCAAAAACAATAAATCCACCTACTATTGGGTCCAATTTTGACTGATTTGACGAACATAGCGGTAAGCGCTGAGACACGTACTACGTACTACCATTTCCTAGTTTTCGAGAAAGACGCATTGGCACGTTAATTTAGAGCGAAATCGCATTTTGAGTCATTTCGTTTTCATTGTAAGATATTTTCCCTTCAAGTTTTATTTATTTATAAAATTTCGCGTTACCCTTCGCATCTTTTTTCCTTAGTTTACAAAAATGGAAAATTTTGACCCAATTTGTAAATTTTGATCCAATTTTTGGTTTCCGCTGCCGAAATTTCGTCCTCTGGTCGCCTCCGATTTCTACAATTAGGCAAGTTGAGACACTACAGCCGACTTCAGTCGCCATCGGCTTTTTAAAAACGACGTTTCGCCGTCGGTCGCTGAAGGACCACTGCGGCGTACGGGTCTATTTAAGCTCACATATTTCTTCAGCAACAGCGCCTCGTTGCGAATGCGCTACAACTAAAGTAGAAATTGGTTTTCTTTGATTACATCTGCTCTACCCTCCCAGCACAACTCTCCTAAAATCTCAAGGCAACCGCCAAAAATTTCAATTTTGTGAGTCCTCTGAAATCGTGGGAGCTCTGTTGATGTTAAACTAAATTTGATTTAAGAATATCACAAAATTCACTTTCACTTAAAAGTTTGGTCTTTATTTTCCTATTTTTTTTTTGCCTTTTTCATTCAAACAATTTCTTTGGCACAATCATCATCGATTGAATTGAATTAGTCATTGTTAGTACTATATTTTTTCGTCATTGGAACAACAAAACAATAAAGCTCCCGAAAGAAAATAATCAATAAAAAGCAATTTCATGCAAAGCAAACAACAAATGAAAAAATAGCAAACGAAACAAACAATTGCGATTGATCCACGGTGTGTGTGGAAGTGAATTATTTATGTTTGTAGTAAATTTCGATAAATCTTGCTTATTCATACAAGATTAGAGTTATATTTGTACATCCAGGCGAGTAGTGAAAGAGTAGTGTAGTAAGCGATAGCTTAGACTGATGTTTCGTTGCCAGTCCAGACAGACTGTTCATTGTCTATAGACCATAAAATACAAATTATATCCAACATTGAGCATAATATTCAGTTTGATTCATTTGGTTGAATGTTGTACAAACGTACACACAATTTTGTTTATATTTTTTTTTCGTTGAAATTTCATCAAAATTTATTAGATCTTTCAAGAGATTAGACGGAATTGGAATGTAACGTAATGAGTTGGATTAAATAAAATTAATTAATCAACTGAAAGTATAGTCGTTTGTTGTGTTGAGAGACAGACATATTAGCCTTGGAGAAAATATCATTACACTTGTACTTGTATCACAATAGTAGAACAAAGTGGGTTAAGTAAGTTTTGCATTAAGTCGAATTGAATTCGAAACTGAATTCGGATATTATTTTCTTCAAGTACCATTGCAGTAACGCAAATCATAATGATCTTGTGTAATGACTTAGGTACGGTGTTCGCAATAAAATATTAAAGACTTTTATTTCTATGTGACAAAAAATAAGACATTTATCGAACATTGTACGTAAGCAGTTCGGCGAGTGTTTGTTTAGTGCAGCACAATAATTACCAGGTAATCTTCGACTGCAGACAATAATATAATGAATACATCTTTCCTCGACCTCAGCGCTAAGCATAATTAAATCCGAAAGCGTCGAAAATCCGATAAAAAACAAAATAAAATTTAAACCTGGAGCTCACGTGATCTTGTCAAAAAAAGAGATTTATCAAACTCTTTAACAGGTGTTAACGTATCAAGAGGAAATTTTTTGGTGAGTATGCCGGCTCCATGCATATTCACCAGAAAAGAAAATTCCCCGAGTTACGCATAAAACCTTTCATGCAGAGGGTTGATTGAAGAAAGTTCGACTTCCAAAATTAAATGGAATCAATCTAGAATTTAGCGATCATGCTAAATTTCTGGGAATTATTCTTGATAAGAAGCTTAACTGGAAGAAGCATATTGAAGAGAAAATTAAGAAAGCAACGAAAATCTACCCTAAAGTAATTCACTGGCTCTATACTTCAATCATTAGACCGATACTATGTTATGGTTGTCATGTGTGGCATGAGAGAATGAAAATTAAAAGCCAAAAAAGAAAAATCGAACATGTGCAAAGAATGACTCTCCGGAACCATGAACTCAACACCTACAAAGGCACTGGAAACATTACTATCGATTCTTCCTATAGATCTATATATAGAGCAAGAAGCGATTGTAACAGCCAGACGTCTAAAGAACGTTAAATGTTTTAATGAAACAACATACGGACACGCGGCAATACTTGAACGAAAAAGTACCGAGATACCAGAGTTAACGATGCACTCAAATAGAACCACGCCATCTTACAAATTAGAGAAGAACTTTAACATAAAAATTAAGCTGGTAGCTGAGTGGGAAAATGAAGAAGTACTCGATTCATCTCACACGAACATTTTCACGGATGGTTCTAAGATGGAATCTGGTACGGGATCAGGAATTTTCTTAGAGCAGGTTGATCTAAATGAATCCAAATCACTGGGACAATACGCAGCGATATATCAAGCAGAAATCTATGCGATAGTCGAAACGTGTGATAAGATAAAGAGATGTAAACTTCGGAACTACGCAATAAGTATATATACAGATAGTCAGGCAGCGATCAAGTCCTTATGGTCGCATTGCTTCACATCCAAACTTACGTTAGAATGCCTAGAACATCTAAATGATATTTCAAAAAATAACCTTGTGAATCTTGTCTGGGTTCCGGCTCATCGCAATGTCGTGGGTAACGAGAAAGCCGACAACGCGGCTAAATCCGGAAGCACAAATAAGTTCAACGGACCAGAACCAGCTCTAGGACTCACCTACGCGACTCAGCGGGAAGCCATTAGAGCACACTACCTGAACCAACACAAACTTCAATGGCAAAATTTACATAACTGCAAACACAGCAGAGCGTTAATTACAGGACCAAACCTTAGCATCACAAAGTACCTTCTCAACAAACAACGAGATCACAGGCCACTGTTATCTCAATAAACGTCTAAACACAATGGGACTGGAACAGAACGCGGAATGCATCAAATGTTACGAAAGCGATGAAACTCCGCTTCATATATTCACAGAATGCCCTGCCCTTGCCGAAGCGAGACGAACTGCCATGGGAAAAGATTTTCTGGACACTCAGCAATTGAGAAACACATGCATATCAACGATCCACCGCTTTGCAAGGAAATACATCTATAGAGATACAACGAAACTATAAACTGTTGTAAGACGAACGAATATCGGAACAAACAAGATATACCTAATAGCAAATTGGTCATAAAAGAGATCCACCCTTGCGGTCTAATTATGCTTGTAATTATATAATTATAAAACCATAAAAAAACCTTCAAAACTAAAAAAAAGCAATGCCTACCGCTCTAACTAAACCTCAAGTATCCTTGGCTGGAATCAAGATCCTATCTAATCTCTATTGCATTTTCTCCAATCTAAGGAAAATTAAAGGATGCAGTCGCCCAAGTTCAATCCAGAATTGGGTTTCCTAATTACTCTATATCCCACAGCCCCACGTTTCAGCGCCATTGACAGCTCAGCCATGGTGTCGCGCGGATCGCTAGTGGTACAACAAAGAAATGAAAGCCTACCCCGTTTGGGTGGTCTCAGACAAGAGAAGTAGAGGGAAAGAAAGAACAGCTCATGGACATCATGGAAAACATCAGCGTTTTTAGGATTTTATTTTTTTTATTATTTCCCCTACAAGAAATTAGAATTGCAGATCGCCCAGATTCCAAAAAGACCTACTAAAGATTTTTCATTTTGGTGCTCTCGCCAGCGCTCTGAAGAGTTTTGTCTGTTTTCTTTCATATATGGCCAAATCTATGAGCATCAAGCTGTTCAGTGACTCGAGCAACAACTGAGGATAGATATGGGATTTGAAAAACCAAAAATGCTCCCGACTATGACTTTTTCGACAAAAAATTGAAGATTTAAATTTAAGATCCGGATGAACAATTTCGTTAGTTGATTATACGAAGTATTTTGGATTTAGAAGGTTTCGCCTATCTTTAAGAAATCTTTTTTTTCTTTTTTTTTCAAAGATTTAGCGAGGTTTTTACGAAATTTTTCCTTGAAAATTCGTTAAAAATCACGAAAGTTTTCTAAAAGATAGGGAGTCGAAAAATCTTTTATAGGATTGAATCTGGGCACTGTCGGCCCAAGGGCCGCCAGGCTAGGGCCGTTTAAGTGGTTTTCGGTCTTTTGTACATACCTCGAGTAAATCTTTTCCAATTTTCATAAATTTGAAAGATCTGGGCACGACCGACAATTTATGGAAGAAACTTTTTTGAATTTGAGTCCTTGGACTTAGCTAGGTCACTAAAAACAAGTCTCTGCTAGGCCCCGTCGTGTTTTTTGTACAAAACTTGAGTAAATCTTTTCCAATTTTCATAAATCTGACTATGGCCGACAATGTATGGAAGAAAATTATTTGAATTTGAAGGCCTTGGACTTAGCTAGGGCACTAAAAACTAGTCTCTGCTAGGGCCAAAGATATTTTTTGAACATAACTCGAGTAAATCTCTTCCAATTTTCAATTTTTTTAAATCGAAAGGTCTAGGAGTATCTCACATTTTATGGAATGAAATGTTTTGATTAGAGGCGCTTGGACTAAGCCAGGTCCCCAAAACTGAATTTCTACTAGGGCCCAGCGTGTTTGTTTACATAAATCGTAACCTATTGTATTGTATTGTATTTCAAATAATGTACACATTTCCTTATAATTAATTAAGTTTCAGTGTGCGTTGCATTTTAAGAAACATTAAATTAAGTTTAAGCAAAAAATTTAAAGTTTAAAAGTAAAAAAGCTGTGAAAGCCGCTAATATATAAATACCTTTGGGGAGAATGGTTCTAATCTAAGTTAAAGTTTAAAGATTTGCAGTTATTTTTACACTAAGTTTCAAGATTGGATGCTAGGTCCGCTGAAAGACTGACCGACACGCGACTGCGAGAGTATCCGATGATATGGGAGACTGTTGTATCTCCATGGTCTCACCTCAACTGTAAGTAAATAGACAATGTAATCAGACACCTTGGGTCAATTGAATAAGCGTCGTAAAAATAGGACATAAACCAGTGTTTTAATGTTCAGTCCCAACCCCCCTTTACTCCCAATGAATACACAACTACCCTGGGTACTGCCGCTTGGACAGCCATTCCTTCACCTTCCTCCTAAATCGAGGACGCCAGGACATTGAACATTGAACAAATCTACAGTAGAGTGCCTCTGCCTTAGCTTGCAGGCATGTTTTAAGCATCTCTTTTGTAATATTTGTAACTCGTTAACGCACTTCTTACTCGCTTGCCCCCAAATGCCCGTGAGGTACACCAGATGTGAGTGCCCTAGAGCAAAGTATATCTTCATCAACACACACTTCGGCAGTACACGCTTGAGCTTGTTAAGGACGCCACTAATCGAAGACAATTTCTTATACAGCCTCGTGATGTGTGCCTCCCATCTCAAATTTTCATCAATGAGAAGACCAAGGTATTTGTAGACCTGCACGACTTCCACCTCTTGCCCATTCAGCATAACTGCAGGCACCATAGCCGACTTCTTAGCACTCCTGCGCAAGTGCATCACTTTCGTTTTCGCTACATTAAGAGACAGCTTGTTAATCTCGAAAAATCGATGAAGCAGGGACAGATCATGGCTAATGTCTATAACATTTTCTTCAAATGATATGTTGGAGCAGAAGTCACCAGTATCATCTGCAAATAGCAGGAAGCCTAAATATGTCGTTGATATAAACGAGGAATAGAAGCGGACCTAACACACTCCCTTGCGGTACACCTATGTTCACACTGACAAGGGGACTCTGTTCATTACCTATAACCACACATTGTTTTCGTCGACTCAGGTAGCTTCTAAACAAATCCAGAGCAATCCCACGGACACTTGCACTTTCGAGTTTCCTTAGGAGGATCTCATGGTCGACCGATTTTTTTTATTCTTTTTCTAGTTGAGTACCGAGTACCGAATTATATTCGTAAACAAATCTGGGCCCGGTGCCGTTGCTTAGACCTCAAGTGGGCCTCAGGTCGGCCCTAACAAAAACAAATTTTTTTGCTATGTTGCAGCGCAAATTTTGGGAACATTTTTGTCTATGGAGGTATGTGTCCGAGGCATTTCCTTATGGCTCTAGGTCGGTCCTTAGGTCGGTTCTAGACAAAAAAAAATGCTATTTGCTATGTTTTGGAGAAGAATGAGGAAAAAATATTTGTCTATGGAAGTATTTGTCCGAGGCTATGGTCGGCCCTACCCCAAAAAATGTTTTTTGCTATGTTGTAGAGAAAATTGAGGTAAACATTTTTGTCTATTTGAGGGTAAATTTTGAGGGTTTTCTATTACCGTTGCTTCGGACGGGTTTTGCAATATTGCCCTATCGGCAATGTCCAAAAGCAATATTTACTTAAATACGTTCAAGGCTTTTCGTAACGACAATCCTGTTTGCCGCCTCTATTCTGGTACGTACGAGTACCCTTGCATATGTTTACTTTATCTTTATGTTCTAAAAACAGTGTGTGCAAAATGTTTAGTTCCACAATAACTTGTCATTTCAGCTAATCTTCTATGGCAACGGCCTGGGCGTGACAGTCTTTTGTTTCGATCTTTGCAAGTAACATCAACATGAAGTTAGCTGCAGTTGCAACCGGAGCTAACTTCATTGCAAAAAAGCCAGCTGATTTTTGAACTTTTCAATGAAATCAGCTGAGTTTGGTCAATTTATGAATGGAATCAGCTGACTTTGCTTGCAATGAAATTAGCTTCGGTCGCAACTGCAGCTAACTTCACGCTGAGTAGTACTTGTAAAGATCAAAAGAAAAGACTGTCACGCCTCTGGCAACGGCATACTATGTTTCTGATCATCATCAAGTTGAAAAATTTAGTATTCATGTACTAAAATATCTCAGATGGTGATATTTTTTAGAACGGTTGATTTTCTACTTGGAATTATTGCATGAAAATCCGAGGAGCCAATGCAGGACAAAATTATAATCTTAAATGGCAGGGCAAAATATAATATTAGATGACAAAGCAAATGTAAATTTCATAAAATGTTTTTTCTGTATACGTGAGAGTGAATTGGTTGTAACGGAAAATATTTTCCCATTACTTGGGACGAAAAGTTGTTTTTCGCGATATGTGCGCCAACACACTCTCACTATTACAGAAAAACATCTTGGGCTTCGCCCGCGCGTACGTACAAATCTCGTGAAATATACTATTTTTTTCATTCATCATTTTGTTGTGACTAAAGCGCACTTTACTGATCAGGTTAAAGGATCATTACGTACTCATCATGTGCATCGGGATGTGTCGTGTGCAACGTAACATTTAATCTGTGACGTACTATCGCACGACCGATAAAAAATGCCTTTCTGCCTACACCATTCGAACTTTAACATTTGAAATAAATTCAAAGAAATTCTCAACAACCACTCAACGAAGGGTTTCAACTCTTTTTCTTTACACAAATATAATAAATTCGTATTTTAATGAGAAAAAAATATAAATTACGTCATATTGCTGTTCAAAAAAAAAGTGGTAACCCCTTAGTCTAATTGCATGTTTGTTTAACGATATCCAGACTTCACGAAATCTACTGAGCACATAAATTGTCATATTATCGTACACCGCTGTCCTGAGCATAGCATATACCAATGCCAGGCAATAGTACACTACTCACTTTAAGCCCTGAATACAATATATCATTGATTTCATATTCAATAACCCTTCAGTGGAGGCTCTTATAATGTCTATGCTGAAATGAGTTAAATTGTTAAACCATATACTGTCTTATATACAAATGTATACATACCACGGGTAAAGGGGTTGTGTGTTCACTGAAGTGTCTATTGTCATACTATTGTCACAAAATCTATTATTCTAAAAATATATTTTCTTCGATGAATATAAATAACATGTGGCTAAATTTTGTAATTTGTGGATTAATTTAGGATCAATAATAAATGTGTGAGGTCTATTTTGGTGCATATGGTAGTTTGATGTGATTTATAACGTTCTAAATTTCATAAGATTAATAGAATCAAATGTGACCAAAGCCCGTGCAATATTTATTGACATTTAAAAAACCTTCACAAAATGTTATTTAGTATTTGAACACAATATATGAAATAACAGTGAATGAGGAATGGAAAAACTAGAAAAACCAAGAAAACCTAGAAAACTAAGGAAGATAAAAACATATAAAGGTCAAAAGGTTTATAGTAATTGCACTCGAAGAAAATTTGTCTTCAACAACTGCGGTAATGCGGTAAACGACGAAATCAGCACTTTAGTTTGTTAAATCTTATGAAGACGCTTCGTCTGTCATAAAGGAATTATGAAGGGTACTGTAATGATGATAAAAACATATGCTACGCTGACGCGTACAGGGTCCAATAAGGTATAAACTAATGTTGCAGATATCGAGAAAATTTTATTAAGGCCCATAACTTGTATGCTAAAATATAGTCTACCTTTAGGCGCTCAAATATTATATTTTCGCTGATATCAGTGGACAAAGACGCAGTTTCAAAAAAGTAAGTCAGCATTTCCCTTCCTAAATGTGTTGCCTTTTAATAGCAACTAAACTTATTTTTTGGGATCCTACCTGCTCTGAGAACGGCGAAAAAAATCGTAAACATTTGCACAAAAACTCGTCGTTCTGAGACAAGGTTCAATCCCAAAAAATAAGTTTAGTTCCTCTTAAAAGGCAACATATTTAGGAAGGGAAATGCTGACTTACTTTTTTGAAACTGCATCTTTGTCCACGGATATTAGCGAAAATATAATATTTGAGCGCCTAAATGTAGACTATATTTTAGCACACAAGTTATGGGCCTTAAATAACTTTCATTTCAAATATCTTTCATTTGAAATCGAGGGGTAAACAACTACCAAAAATCCCTAAAAAATCCACAAAAATCCCAAAAATCCACAAAAATCCCAAAAGATCCAAAAATGCAGATAACATCTAAAATATTTAAAAAATCCCAAAAAAATCACAAAAATATGAAGGAAAGCAACATAATTGTTAACTGAAACAACATAATTAACAAAATTCAATTGCAAGCGGATATAAGAAACAATTACTCTGGTCGTATCAAATTTCCACGATTTGATAAAAAACAAAACTTTGATCAACCTCTAGGGACACATAAATTGACTAAGGATGAAATAATTACACAAATCGAGAAAGCTAGGGCGGATTTATCCAATGATATTCAATGCCTACAAATGGAATGGAACTATTTAGACTACCACTGTCAAATTTTGCCAACTTCATTCCAAAACGAATTTCATTAGAGACGTCAGTGATGATGAGGATACTAGCGATGATGAGGAATCGTTGAACGATAGAAGCGTGGAGAGAGGTGTTGACGCTGACGATGAAGAGTTAGAAAAGGACAAACAAATCTTATCGAAATTCAACTACAAGATTATCTAGAAAGGGTTTCAGCGTAGGAGAGGATGACAAATACGCTATTGTATCGAGCAGCACCGGAAACGAGAAAAAAGTTCGAAAATTGGCCATCGTATGGTTGTTAAACAACAACAAAAACAAATTAAGTGGTGATAGACTTTACAGAGTACGCGAAAAAAAGCATGACAAGGCCTGGGACAAAAATCGGAAGTCTTAAATTTGATCACAGAATCCTTGTATGAATATGTATAGACCGTTTCATCCGGAAAATTAACTTCAAGTTTTCCAGGTGCGCATCGTTTTTCCGATACATATCATAACTAAAAAAAACTTGGTAGAAGAAACTTTCTGGGCCGCCCAAGATGAATTTCATTTTTATATAATTCGCTAAAGTCAATCAGCTGGTTTAAGAAACGTCATACATAAATGTCAATCAGCTGATCGATTTTAGCGAATTATATGATATTGAAATTCATCTTGCGCGACTCGGAAAGTGAAAATTTTAATATATCTTCTTCTACAACGTTCTTCTTAGTTATGATATGTATCGGAAAAACGATGCGCGGCTGGAAAACTCGAAGTAAATTTTACGGATGAAATGGTCTAGTATCTACTTTAAACAATGTCTGACTACATCGCATTGACAACTGTTAACCAAGACAGCATTATTGAGAACGTGATAAAAGCAGATCACATAAATATTGGTGACTGGTGTATCTTCGATAAAGATGGGCAGGTATTGATTGGACTTATACTCAGCTTCAGCTATATCAATGGAAAGAACTTTAATTAATAGTTCTTTGCAAAATCAACATCATTTCTTCATTTGGAAAAGCAGATAGGGGTTCTTTGTATTTCGTATGACTAAAATATTACTGGTCGGCTTCAAGCAGCAGTCATACAAGAACATAAGTTCAACAAAATTCGAAGTTATCTGGGAACTATTCCGAAACCAATGTATCAAAACATACTTTTAAAAATACCGAGTAGAGTCTTTAAAGCACTACATGATAACATAAGAATGTGCACAGATTGAATACATGTATATGCATATTGTCCTTGTTTTGAATGACAGTCATAAAGGTCGGTTCTAGTTAGCCTTCTTGAGACAACATCTGAATTGAATGCTCAAATTGAGCGTTTTCTCAATCCAAAAACAATTATGTAAGTTTGGATCAGTTATTTTGTCGTGTACAAACCATTACAAAAATAATTAAAAATCCGAAAAAATCCACAAAAATTCCAAAAATCCACAAAAATCCCAAAAATCCACATATTTAACTCCACATTAATTTATGAAGTCAGGTGCATTCGCTCTTTAATAATTTAGACACCAAACTGAAGGGTAGTCACGTCGATTCACTAGCCAATAAAGTTTTTGTTCTCTACAAAAAAAATCATCTAAAAAAACCTATAACTTTCCCGAAGAAACCAACTCTCCAACTATTGTCACTTCGGAGCTAAAATTCGAAAACTCCGAGCATTACCTGAAAAACCCTCAAAATTTACCAGTTTTTCTCATGCCACGACTTTTCCAGGAGTTTTCCGGGAAAATAGCCTATGGAATTCTTCATTTGCGATCGACACTGACGTTCCCTGAAAATTTCATGAAAATCATTGAAGCGGTTCTCGAGATCGAAAATTATTAAGAGATAGATCACAGCAAAAACCTATTAAAAGGTAAAGTGTGACCCAGTCCGTAAGTCTGCTCCCAAAATTAATGATATCGCTTGAGGCGACACCATCGCTGAAAATACACAAAAGTTTGTTTGAATGAAATCTTGTGTTCAAGGTTGTAATTTTCTAAAAATTACAGCGCTTTTTTAAAACAAAATGACGCTGTGTTAAATAAATTGCGTCACAAATGTCGGACTCATCAGAAGAATAATTTTTCAACACTTTCAGTTTTTACACGCAAAAATTTAAATTTACCTTAAACAATCTACGCAATAAGAAATAAAAGTCAAATTTTTGCAGTGGTACCTTCGGAACATTTCGTGTCACCTTCTACTGCCTTCGAAACACTTCGTGTCACCTTCTACTGCCTTCGGAACACTTCGTGTCACCTCCGGCTGCCTTTGGAAGACTTCGTGGCACCTTCGGCTGCCTTCGGAACACTTCGTGACACCTTCGGAACACTTTGTCGCACCTTCGAATACCGTCGGAACACTGCTTGTCACCTTCGAATACCGTCGGAACACTGCTTGTCACCTTCGGCTATCTTCGGAACACTTCGTGTCATCTTCGGCTACCTTCGGAACACTTCGTGTTACCTTCGGCTACCGTCGGAACACTTCGTGTCACTGATATATATAATTTTGCCGAAGAAACCAACTGTCTAGGTATTATTATTCAGAATTTAGCAAAAAATCCAATTGGCAGTCATTTTCTTAAAATGCTGAAAAGTTCTCCTGACCAAACTCTATAACTTTCTAGAAGAAACCATCTCTGTAAGTAGTGTCATTCCGGCATTTCCGACAATCTCAAAAAATTCTCATGACCAAACTCTATAACTTTGTGGAAGACATTTAAAAGCCCCTCACAATTCTTCATCCTACTTCCAATTGTTTAACAAAAATCGAAAAACTAAAAGTGCTGATTTCGTCGTTTACGACTCATCAGTACACCTTGTCTTAAGACCATGTGTATATCAGCAACGATGGCCATCGGGTGGACTTTAATCTGCCGAAGATACAGCAGCCATAGTAAAATATTATTTCTATGGGTGCAATTGTACCAAAACGAGAATTTTCTCAATTTTTACCTTTTTGGAAGACAACTCTGTAGCTATTGTCACTCCGGAGCTGAAATTCGAAAACTCCGAGCATTACCTGAAAAACTGTCAAAATTGACCACTTTGCATATGCCACGGCTTTTCTAGAAAATTTCAGGAAGATCGGCTGTCTAGTTCTCGAGATCGAAAATTAATAATAGGACCACGGACGCGGACACATGGACACTGACATAGCAAAAAATTGAAAGTTGAGAGTTGGAACCGCTTCAACTGAAAAAACAGCAAAAACGGAAATTCTTTATTGTGAGCTAATTTTGCGCACAATATGTCCCTAAGGCTTAATTACAAACCAAATTCTCACTTTCGCGGTATTTGGTCAGCAGAGGCCGTTCCAATTCTTCTTAGTTTTGGAATTTCCCTACAGATAGAACATAGAAACCGACAGATCAGAAAAAAAGTTTTCATAATGATGAGAATAATAGAAAAATCGTATATCAACCATAAAAAACGTATAACCAACGCTTTGAAATAGAAGAACAAAAGTCTTCCGCGGCTGCCTAGACACCATTTTTTCGAAAAACGATCTTCGTAATTGTTGATCTAGACTCTATTATGTACCAGAAAAACAACTCCACAAGCTGAAAAAACGAACTCAATCTGATATGAGAAGGGCTAAATTGGCTCCTTGTCCCAAAGGTTTTGTATGGAGTTTTTTAGGTTTTTGTACGTTTTTTTTGGTGTGGGGACTGCGTCACGCCTTCCGCTACCGCTCCGGACATGATAGATAAATAGATTAATAGATAGATACATAGATAGATGGAAACGACAGATCAGAAAAAAAAGGTTATAATAATGAGAACAATAGAAAAATCGACGGGCTATAGAAACCTCGATATCTCAAGCCAATTTTCAACCGATTTTGATGAGTCTGGGCTGCTACGACGTATTTAAAAAAAAATTAGAAGGGCAGGGGGGCAGGGGGAAAAATTCAAAAGTTCCTGCATATATGGTGACTTGTCCCAAATGTTTTTGTATGCCGTTTTTTGAGTTTGTGGACTTCTTTTTTGGGGTGTATAATGAATGATAAAGATTGTAACTACGACTCGGGTTGGTATCTAAAGACACACAGACGCAAACAACCTGACGCGGACACACGGACGCGGACACACGGACGCGGACACACTGTCAAAATCGACTCTGATTCAGCCATAAGACCCTGATTAACGTCAAGGGAATTTTGAGGGGGCTCTGTTTTCATTCATGCGTGCTAAATGCCCCGCCCACCTCAACCTTTGGACTTTCACCATCGCTACTACATCCGGCTCGCCAATATGGCGTTCCAGTTCAGAGTGTTCCTCTACATTTTCCTCATTATATTGCAAAGAAAAAACTCTTTGGGTTAGGCCGGCCTGAGCACTTAAAAAGAGGTCTCGGATCTAATTCTTCCTGTGAAATGCTCAGAACATGTCAGGCTCTTTATGTTTTAGTTCAGGTTAACCTGAACCAGATGCTCGAATTTCAGGCCCAACATGAATTGAACTTGAATTCTTCGAAGAGACCCCTAGCTGATGTTTTTCAAAACCTAACTTTTTGACAGAGAATAGATGCAATCAGATTTTTCCTTGCTCGCTGTTTAAAATATTCCACCCCATAAACATTCTCAATTATGCGAATGCACAAGAAATTTACTATACGGGCTGTTAAAAAAATGACGCTATGTCTTACTCCCACTAACTTTTCCAGTCCAACCTCCTAATCAAATAAATTCCAAATAATTACAAGATTAAGAATTCTTCCGTAAAAGTGTAAGCGTATCGTTTTCAATTAAAACAATAGCCAGAAAAGTTCAATGACACAAAATCTGTGGACAAATGTTCCATTAGAAAGTCTCAATATTTTAGATTCTTAAACTCAACCAAACGCCAACATTAAGCTACTGAAAAAAACACAGACTTTGTAAAGTTTTTGCCTAGAAGCATTTCAATTCGAATTCAAGTTCCAACAATAAAAACTCAATTCCAGTAACAGTCTCTCTCATTTTTATTGAATAATTAACAAAGCTACGCTTTCACAGTTTTTCTTTTGAGTGCTGTGACTAACAGAAATTCTTCTTTAATTAATTTGAACAGCGAAGCGACAATTTCAAATACGTGAAACATAGTCAAACAAAAGTGCCAAGGGATGAAACTATGTGAAAGTTAGATATATGGATGCACATTGAGGAATCATGAGACATGAACCGAATTTCTATGTATAAATAATGGTTTTGTATAGAACTCCAGTGTGTAAGTCTTTTGAAGACTATATCCGCAGCGTGATCCACCAGGGATCAGAAACGAAAAAGGGGCGTCGTAACAATTATTTCAATTCGAAGCCGAAATGTTCTATTCATTAACGCGTTTTAGAACAGCTTCAGTGTGTATTGAACTTTAAATAAAAAAGGAAAATACTTTTTGTGATTTTCGTATTATGGAAAGAGTATTTAACGATCTCGAATGAATGCAATGATGAGGAAATTGCAAAAGAAGGGTTCACAGTAACTCGGAAACTAATTTCAAATATTCTTTTAATGTTTGCTTTGTCACCGAAGGCGTATTTGCTTGTAAACGTATCATCCACATGTACTAAGGGGATTAATGTGTTTCATTCAAAGATTGAAAATTAGTAGATGGAGAGCCTAGGTCTATTTTCATATACTTTCCATAAAGAACAAATCCAAAAGCAATTTAATTTTTAGATTTTAATCGAATAAACGACCTGTGTTTATTTTAATCTTTTTGGTATAAATAATCATTGTAAAGCAAAAATTTGATATTTGTAAGGCCGAAACGAAGTGAAGCATCGGATAAAATGGGAAAGGCTAATGGCACCGGGTGCCAATAGTCTCTTTGGTAGCACGACTAATCGCCCAGTGCAATAACCCCCGCTCCGTCCATTAACATGTCCATTCCAAAATCATCCATTTCGATATCATCCATTTCAATATCATCCATTTCAATATCATCCGTTTCAATATCATCCATTCCAATAACTGTTGGCTATTTGCACATTGTGCAAATAGTCTCTTCTATATACCTTCGGCTATTTGTACACAGTGCAAACAAATCGATATGTGTGCAACAGTTTAAATCGAACTAAACCCTCACATTACATAGTTACAATATGTTGGCATCTGTCGCTACAAGATCGCATAGGCTTTGATGAACGAAATAAGCTCTTGAGTTAACTTTGGAGACAATACACTCAGGGTTAGAGTAAGAAATGTTTCATATAAAACTTCAACAGATGGCAGCTGTAACCATTTCCGTTACAATTCGCTAGTCCAAAAATACCTCTAACTGAGACAAATAGATACGTCAGCACTTTGTCCATCACGTCCATCAGCATATCAAGGCGCATGACTTGACTGAAGATTGGCACTAGATGCCGAAATGTTGATCACTTCTAATTATCTCCATAACGCAACTGTTCCAGATGTGTTAATGTCTGAGCGTCATGTCAATGACAAAATAATTCAAATAAGAGCTTACACGTCCATAGTAAAAAGTAATATGTAATGAGTTGTATCCTATGATTGATTCCAAGTTTGCGGGCTTTAATCCGTAGAGATTTGAAAAGTGTCGAATGACTTTTCATAGTTGGGTTTACTCAACAACAAATTCTCTGAATGTAGAAGAGACTATTTGCACAATTTACAAATAGCCAACCCTATATAGAAGAGACTATTTGCACAATTTGCAAATAGCCACAATTTCTAAAGAAAAACTATGTCGAAAACAGGCTACAGATTTTTACTCGGGATCCGCCTGCATGGCGTAATCTAGCCCACTGCAGGTGCGGGGCGAGGGTGCAGAGCACGATACACACGCAAGGCCACTGCCGCGACAGGTCCGTTACTCAATTCTCAGACTTCGGAACGAGGGGTGGCGCACTTCATTTATTCCATTTATTCCCAAAATTTTGTTTGTTGTTTCTGCGAAATATCTGAATCCAACACATCACAAGTTAGACAAATAAGTTAAAAGGTTTGCACAAATTATAAAGCATTTCAACCGTCTTGAGATTAAATTTTATTTTTTTGGGAATAAATGGAATAAATTTATTTATTCCATTTATTCCATTTTTCAATAAAAATTCTTTTAAGTTTTCAAAAGAGGGTTTTTTCACTTTCTGACACATTACTATGGTTTGTTGTGTGCGTTGCCATCAAAATCAAGTCTATTTGAGGTTTTGACGAATTTGAAAAAATTACCATTTATTCCAATATTTATTCCATTTATTCCCATGTATTCCCATTTATTCCATTTATTCCCATTTATTCCATTTATTCCATAAACCGCAGAAGTGCGTCCACCCCTCGCTTCGGAACCATATATACAGCTAAGTTTTTACTTTTTTCCCTTGCGTCGTACCCCCTAAGACCTTGTTTTTCGGATTCAACATAAAATTTTGATTGAAATCGACATTTTACTCATTAAAATCGGTCCAGTCGATCCGAAAATATGACCATTAGATAATCGTCATTTTCCATACTAAATATGCTACTTCATAGAAGCCAACGTTAATGGAAACATCCTACGTATAAGTTAGTTCCAAGGCCATTTGTATAAAAACCGACTTTTTCGGTTCGTGCTCGAAAACGGTTCGATAACTTTTCTTGAAATTTTGCAGGGACCTTCGGGTGGGCATTCTACGCCATATGAGATTTAGCCTCGTTTGGGCGCCAGCGCTCATGGAAGCTCCCATACAAATCCCATATAAAAGAATACTTTGCATGTGTTTGTGTGTGAATTCAAGGTATGGGTTAAACATGAGCAAAATTTTTAGAATGTGACCTGAAGCGGCGGTGATGGTGAAATCGTGGCGGCGGTCAGTGGTAGATGCCACCGTTAGCTATGGCAGCCGCGAGAAATGCCGTGGCACCAAAAAATTTTTATGAATGAGGGTTGTAGAGGAAGTGACTGTGATCATTTTCGTAAATGTAAGTGGTGGCCGCCACTGCCAGCTATGGCAGCCGCACGAGGTGCCGTGGCGCCAAAAAAAATTTTATGAATGAGCGTTGAGATTCGAATAGAATTTTTCTTCGCCGAAAATTTTTTTCGCCGAAATTTGTTTCCTATTTCCTTCCAAAATTTGTGATATCACAAGAAAAACCCTTTTTAAAAGGGAAACTTGACGAGGAGTCCCTTCTTCCAAAACAATTGATATCACTTGGGATGACGCTTCAAGCTTTGAAACGCAAAAAATTCTTTTGGAATGTTTTCGTTTTGATTAAAAAAAAAAATGCGTCACAAATGCCGGACCCACCAATGTAATAATTTTTCTACGCTTTCAGGTTTCATACGCAAAAATTTGATTTTCTAGGTACAAAAATACGCCATACATCCCGTAAAGTGAATTTTTTGCATTGTGAAAGCTGAAAGAACAGAAAAACTATAACACTGGGGGGTCCGGCATTTGTGACGCATTTTTTTAATCAAAAATGAAAACATTTCAAACGATTTTTTTGCGTTTCAAAACTTTAAGCGTCACCCCAATTTATTGATCAGTTGTTTTAGAAGAAGGAACAAGGATTTGCGTCACATTTCCCTTTTAAAAGGGGTTTTTGTTGTGATAAATATCGTTTACAAATTAAGTACGGATTTTTTAGCGACTTTTTAGCCGTTTAGAAAGAAACGATGGAACGCACAGGTGGACTTTTTTTCGCTGCAATAGACAATATTTAAATGCATTCCCCTCACTCCCGCCTCGATCTACCCCATGTTACTATAAAATGTCTTGTAGTAAACGTATAGGGCCTCTGTACTTCGTACGGGTCCAATAATGCGTTAGTTTTCTTTTAAATTTTGATTTCAAATCACAAAAAGACCGAAAAATCGAAGGCAGTTGCGCGGGCAGCAAAACAGAAACTTAAAATCGATTATAAAAAAATTGTTTTGTCATATGCGAATTCAAGGTAAATTACGCAAATAAATGAAAACATTAACGTAGCAATATAAGTGAAAAGAAGAACTATCTATTTTTTGTACGTACGTTACAGTAGGAATTCTTGAACCCTCATCCCCCCTAAAGCCCGTACGTCAATTGTGGGATTTTGTGTCTATGTCTATGGACAATTCTATCGGTATTCTTACTTTGTACGTGAAAGCTATAGAATTTGAGAGTACACCAAACGTAGTTTCACTCACTCAATATGAAAAATATACCATTTTGCATAAAACAATGGTAAATCAAGCAAATTTGTAATGGTAATGCAGTGTTGTTTGAAGTGAACACTGTGTTTTATCTCAATTTATTATGGATATGGTAACGAAAAACATAACCTTCTAACTGTCATAGTTCTAGAGATATGGGTTATCCCTTCAAATTCTAGAAGTAGTCATATCCCACGATTGGGCCCTGAAACATGTGTTCTCCGAAATTTTATTGTCTACAACTTTGCCTCAGGAAGGAACTTTCTAACTCTCATAGTTCTAGAGGTATGGGTTATCCCTTCCAATTCTAGAAGTGGTCATATTCCAGGATTGGGCATCTTTTCCCAAAAGCCCTCAAACACGTGTTCCCTAAAATTTAATTCTCTACAATTTTGCCTTTAACAGTAAATCTCTATATTGCATAGTTGAGCAAATATAGACGAAAAACCATCTGTTTTCGTATATGACCAAGAAACTCAATTTCGTCCGTTCCATTTGTCCCAGTGCCCAGACCAGTGACCCGGTTTCCAGGAAAAAAATTTCACAGTTTTTTCAGATCAAATGCTTTGATTTGACACCAACATGAACGACTTCCCTGCTCTATTTGCCGAGATATTTATGAAAAAGTTTACCGACGATCAAAAATCCATGTTCGACCTCCACTTCGACCATATCTTCGGAACTACTTGACCGATTTTGCTCATCTTCGAACTTGAAGCATGGGAGGCATGTACCTTTCAGGGAGACGGGGGGACTGATGGACATTTTTTTATTGCTGATTCGTCATCACTAGACGATGATAAATGTATCTCCCCACCTCCCACCTCGATCTACCCCCTGTTACAATAAAGTTGTTTGTAGTAAACGTATAGGAAGTACCTTTGTACTTCGTACGTGTCCAACAAAAGTGCTAATGCTAATTCTTGGAAAAATGTCTAATAAAATCCTGGTACAACCGAATATGAATACGGCAATCTTAAGGCCTTGGAGATAAACAAACACTTGTCAAAATAATATTTTCCATTGTAATAAACAATTATTTAACATATCTTATTAGAAAGTAATTTATGCCCGACTGCCGACTTCAATTGCAAATCGGCGTGGAATCACCTAATGACATACTCTCTCGCTTATTCCGGTGTTTCTATTTTTCGTGACAATCTCTTCTACTATAAATGGCAATGGGGGTTTTAATTTCAGCATAGCTCTGTTGTCAAAAATTCAATTTGAGAAAATGACATTGTTTGAAATGAAATGATGAGCATAATAGAATTTTTGAATTAATTAATCATTACATGGTATTTCAAGCAGTGAACAAAGGCCAACATTTTGTTATCACTTCTACTTTGAAATTGCTTCAATCATTGTGAAAATGCTCTAACTGCCTTAACTACCTAACGACGAACTTCTACCTACTACCTACACAATAGTTTAAACTGTACGAAATATTACCATAGCACTGCCTGTATTTTAGCCATTGTGCCGATCATCGGTTCATTCATGCGCTAACAAACCATAGATTATTAAAGATTTTCAAATAGAAACAAGCTCTCTTTATGTCCAGTTTAATGCATGGGCGAAATTTTACATTGTTTGCCGGAGAAATTACATGTAATTTTGTGTAATGATGATTATTGATTACAATGGAAGAATTTTGAAATTAAATTGAATTAGGTGTTTAAATACAATGGAAGACGCAATTGCGCTATTACCGGTACCATATAAGGTGTATTCAAACATAATGATTTTATTAATATATGAGGTGTTTGGTGTATGCGATGAAACTATTGCCGTTTTGGTTTATCAATCGAAAGAGAAATCGAATTTTACATGTCATGCCGTTCGGACTTTTTGCAAAAGAAAACATCAGTTTTACGTGCTCTGCCGTTGCGGAGTTAACCCCATTTCTAGATATACGTTCATAGGATTTACCATTTTATGTTGACGATTTTATTTCACTGAATTATTGAATTTATACTCAGAGCCGGAATCATAATAAATATGCGCTTGATATCGTCGGAACGATGGGGGTTTGGGGTTTGGAATGGGGGTTTGAGATCACCTAGATATCCAAAATCAAACGGATTGGCGGAACGGGGGGTTCAGATAGTTAAGTATATGTTAAAGAAATGCAAGGGAGAAAAAGGTTTTTTGATTGCGCTTCTAGAGTACAGGAACACGCGCGTAAAAGATTTGAGTTAATCATCTGCTCAAATGATGTTCAACCGTCGGCTAAGGACAAAACTACCAATCTCACAGAAGTTGTTGAAACCCAGTATAGATGAGGGGCTACAGAAAGATAAAAAGTCTTTTAAAAACAAAGAGTGCTGCGATCGTTCATCCAGGGTAAGGGTGGACTTCAGAGAAGGTCAGAAAGTTATCATACAAGAACACGCCACAAAACAATGGACACCTGCAGTAGTATTAAAAAAATGTGATACGCCACGATCATACGTCATTAAGACTGAAGATGGTCGCATTGTTCACCGAAATTCGAGCGTTTTGAGTGAGATCCGATAGACGTGGAGGGTCGAATCTTAGAGTCACTGCTAATTTGAATTCTAATTTGATTTTCAGCCCATCAAGGACAAGAAGCCTTCCATGATTCAAGTTCGAAGATGAGCAAAATATGTCAAGTAGTCCCAAAAATATGGTCGAAGAAGTGCAGATTTTCGAGTGTCGATGAAACTTTTTTGCAAATATTTCGGCAAGCAGCGCACGGAAATTGTTAATTTTGGTGTCAAATTAAAACATTTGATCTCACAAAACTGGGAAAAAACTTGTTGAGTTTAAGGCCATATACGAACATAACCAAAGACCCGTACGTATCAGAATAGATGTGGCAAATAGAATACATGTGGCAAAGAGACTCGAACGTATCTAAATATACAAATGAGCAAACAATCCAACGTTTTCTGTTCTTTTATAACTGTAAGAATTTCAAAGATCCATAGAAATTACCCAAGGTAATGTCAAAGGCTCTACCGAAGTACGTCTCAACCATTCAAATCTAGAAAAGCTTATATCCAAGGACTAAGTCATTTTCCCCTAAAACCCTGAAACACGTGTTCTCTAAAATCTTATTCTCTACAACTTTGTCTTTGGAAGCAACTTTCTATCTCTCATAGTTCTGAAGATCCGGGTCATCCTTCTCAATTATGGAAGTGGCCATATGCCAAAATTGGGCCATATTTTCCCAAAACCCTGAAACACGTGTTCGCTTAAATTTAATTCTCTACAACTTTGCCTTTGACAGTAAGTCTCCATATTGCATAGTTAAGGAAATATAGACGAAAAACTGTTTTCGTATATGGCCAAGAATCTCAATTTCGTCCATTCCATTGGACCCAGTGCCCAGACCCCTGTACCGATTCCCACAAAATTTTTTTTGCCCAGTTTTGTGACATCAACTGCTTGCATTTGACACCAAAATGAGGAATTTCCGTGCTATACTTGCTGAGATATTTGCAAAAAAGCTTCACCGACCTTCGAAAAACCATGTTTTGGTCACTTCCTCGACCATATCTCCGGAACCACTTGTTCGATTTTCCTCATCTTCGAACATGAATCATGGAAGGCATGTATCTTTCAGGGGAAAAAAAAAGTTTAGGCTGATCGGTTGAGCCGTTTGGAAAAAAAAGTGGAGACGGACAGACGGACGGACAGACAGATGGACAGACGGACTTTTTTTTATTGCTGATTCGTCATATTTAGACGATAATAGATGCATTCTCCCCACTCCCACTTCGGTCTACCCCAAGTTACAATAAAATTATTTGTAGTAAACGTATAGGACCTTTGTACTTCGTACGGGTCCAAAAACAGATGGTTTTTCGTCTGAATTTGCTTAACTATGAAATATGGAGGAAGAGTTGTAGAAAATAAATTTTTAGGGAACATTTGTTTCAGGGCTTTAAGGAAAAAATGACCCAACGCTGGAATATGACCACTTCTAGAATTGGTTGGGATGACCCATATCTATAGAGCTGTGAAAGTTGGAGATTTGCTTCTGAAGGCAAACTTGGTGAGAATTACATTTTAGAGAAGATAGTTTCTGGATTTCTTGGAGAAACTACGTTGGTCCTCTTTGCGATATTGTGCAGAGGAGAACATTTTGGTCATAAAAATCAATGGTCTCAGACGTACTTCGGTAGGGCTTTTGAATGCCCAAAAAAATAATATTCCCAACCAAAATATCCCCGTTGACAAAATATGCCCAGACAAAATAACCGGACATAATAACAAAAATTTTTCCATTAAAAAAAAAGGACAAAATATCCCCTCCGACAAAATATCCACACTCAAAAAATTAAGAATATTCAATGTGAAGTGTACTAAGCGCCGCGCCGCAGGCCTGAAGTAAACAACCAAAAACAAAAAAGCTGGGTCGAGGGGCGGTAGCCCCCGAAAAGGGGCCTCAAGGAGGGAATATCCCCCCATGTGGGGTCTAAGGGACAGATCACCTAGCGGGGTTTGGGGCAGCGTCTCATCTACGTAAGGCCGCCTGCAAGGCGTACAAAAACCCGCCGCAGGTGCGGGGGTGAGGGGGCAGAGCCCTCCAACACACAATATAATATTTAATTAATAATACGTAACTATATTCACCATTTCTGAGTAGACATTACGTCTGGTGATATTTTGTCCGTTTTTTGAGGGATATTTTGTCTGGAGACATTTTGTCCGGGGATATTCTGTCCGGGGATATTTTGTCAGGGGATATTTTGACTGGGGATAATCGGTCCTAGAGCCTTATAAAAGAGCACAAAACATTGGATTGTTCGCTCATTTATATATTTAGATACATTCGAGTCTTTTTGCAACATCTATTCTGTTTGCCGCATCTATTCTGATACGTTCGGATGTTTGGTTATGTTTTTATCCAGAACATAGCATTCAATCATTACCTGCATTCATTTCATTTCATTTATTCCTATTGTCCATTAAAATTAAATTTTCGTAACTGTGAACATTTTTTGATATAAACTACACAACACACCCGACAAATGTAAGGATTGAAAAGAAGCAGAAATATATCCCCTACATAAAAGGAGAACGAAATCTTTTGACACTTTGAACTTTGTAAGTTTCCTCGTAAGCTTTAAGCTCTCATGATATTTTTTCACTTCAAAAACTAATTGACATTAAAAGTATGTTATTGTCATTTTGTAATATTTGCCTTGAAGATTTAACTATTACAAAAGGAATAGTATTTTTGTGACAAGAGATAACACAAGCTATTGCTTTTTGGGGCATAATGTAAATGAAGTTGTCGAGTCTAAAAGACGGGCTTTAACATATTTGAGCATCAAACAAAACATTGCCCTCATAATGATAGAGTTCGAAATCTATCCATGGTGAAGGAATGCACTTTATTCAGCATGAAGTAAAGCCTATGACAAGCACAAACGTTAATCTGCTGCATTGTTGATGTTGCTTGTAGCGTAAGAGCAATTTAAAAAACATGTTGGTAAATGAAGGGACGATAGCACGTCTTAATAAAATCCAACAAGTTAAATTGAATTTGGGAAAACATTTTCGGACTACCCACATTAACTTAGAATTATCATCACGCCCTTAGACCAAATAATAATGGTACTTACCACAGAACGTATGCCACATCAGCATACACGAAATAAACCATGGCAGTCATCACCGAAGTAATATTTCCATCCACAAGAAAAAAAAAAGTCTCTGAACACACATTATCACCGCCGGAAGCATTCATTGAATTACCCGAAAATAAATCCATTCTTTTGAGACCAGCTTCAGGAAGTAGAGAATTTATTATCGACATCGTCGTCGTCGTCGTCGCCATAGCTGCTGCCTGTTATAGCACTTTTGTTAAGATGAATCTCTATTTTATGTTATAGCTTTTATATAGCTCAACGGAATGGCGTTAAAAATGACTTTTTTCCTTTGTTGTACAAATTTAGAAAAAAAAAAATACCATTTTCCATACAAATAAAATCACAGTCACACCATCCGGCATTGCCATGGTATTTATAACGAACCTACGAATCTAATATAGAAACCAAACGTTTTGTGCGTCAATGGAGTGTTTTTTTCATATCAAATTATAATATGTTAAATGTTGTGAAAAATTTATTTTGAATTTATTGTCATGTGCCCGTCGAATTATGGAACATTTACCGAGGGTGAGGATATGAGCAAAAATCCGAACATGATAAATAAAATGCGAAAAACATCGAGCGGACGACAAACCCGCACGAATCTAGTCAATGCAGAACATTCGCACGAAGCCGTCATTGATCATTTAGTTATCTTAAGAGGTCTGAGCTAAAATAGTCCCTTTAGAACGCGTTCAGGAACTAAAAATGTTTCACTGAGTCGCTCCGTTAATGCTGTCAAGTTTAACTTTGAGGTTAGATTCTTCACGATGTATTTTAGGTCGTGAAGATAGTGAGAAATGTCATGAAAGGTAATTGATGTTTTGTTGTTCTTTTTTGTATTGAACAAAATTAACAATTTGCTAAGAAATTTATTGTCATTGCTGTATAACGTGACGAATAATTGAAAACAAGGAAACTTAATCGATTTTGTTACCGAAATATGTAAAAAACAATTTTGTTTTGTGTGTGTTCGGGTAATTTAATGTGGAAGTGAATCGCTTCTGAACGACAAACGTCAGAACCCTGTCATGAAATTCACTGAGCGGAAAGTTTAACTGAACATTTTAGTTCCTGAACGCTCTCTTAACCTTTTAACCGATGCGATGAGCTAACTAATAATAATAATAATCCGCCGTTTTTTTTACTGTGTCAGTGGTAAATTGCCAAGGTTGGGTTAACGGCGCAAGTAGCGAAGCTATTTTGTCAGTCACTTCGCTGGTTGCGACTAGCGATCCGCTAATCAGTCAACTAGCGGACCCATTTCGCTAGCCGTTACTCGCTTCTTTGCAATTGTACGAACTCGAATTATTTAAAATTCAAATCTCCACAGTATTTTATTAGTACAGTCTTGAAAAAAAAAATTTTACTGAAATGTCAAAAAAAAATCATTTTCGCGTAACACAAATATTGATTAGCATATGACGACTGAACGTTCGATACATGTACTGCCGTGTTAAGTCAACTACACAGCATCGCACCTTATTGTTAAATGTACAGAACTCATAGAATCTT
>CM055403.1:143923698-143950130 GCA_029228625.1 Pseudolycoriella hygida
GTCATACAGACTTAGACAAGAGAAATTTGATATAATGTGACGTCATTCAATCAATCAATATTATCAATATTGAAGCTTTTTAAATTTATTCACGGAAAAACTCTACAATATTTTTATGAGCTCCTCGCAACGCCGAAACACCTCAGTGACGTCATCAGTTGAGAGAATTACATTCACTCTCTCTCAGAATATACTTTCTCTGAGAATTTACTCTCTAAAATTTTTATCGCTGTAGCAGTAGCTGCATAATCAAAGTAAAATTTCGTGACTTCCGATTGTGCACAGTGATGTTTTTAGAAGAGATAACGTACGAATTAGAACGAAATTATTTTTCTAGCTGTTTCGAAACGGGAAATGACTAAAAGTCTGGAAATAATTTCACCAAAATCTTTGTGCATTAGGAAATTAAAACTCGAAAATACTCAAATTCATTTATCCTTCAACCGACTATCTGGAGTTCTCAGGTTCAGTACCTATGCAGTTTAATCAAAAGTTTCGCGCATATGATGTCTACATTTGAAGTTGATGGAGTATCCTCTTCGCTCGATATGTTACTTATAATCCATAACAGTCAACAGGTGAAATAGCAAGTGAACTTATTCCATTACTCACTGGGGAATTTTATCTAGTTTAACTTTTAGTTTACATAATTCCAATTTCAGACATTTTTGCGTAGGAAGGAAGATATGTTTCAAAAATATTTCTTTTTTTTTTCAAAGTTTTTCACATGGTTGGAAGAAAAGCTTTCTAGAACACATCAGACAAAACATGGGCAAAGACCCGTGCGTATCAGAATAGATACTGCAAAGGCGTATCAGAATAAAGTTATGAAAATGGGCACATGGTACCCTCTCAAAGGGCACTAAGGGCCGTTCATAAATTACATAACGCGTTAGGGGAGGGAAGGGGTTCGTGCTTAGCGTTACAGACTGTGATGGGGGGAGGGGAGGGAAGGGGTTCGTGCTTAGCGTTACAGACTGTGTAGGGGGGAGGGGAAGGGAGGGTTTGAGCATGTGTTACGTCACGCAAAATTTTTGAAAAAGCTCGAAATATTCGAAAGCAGTTGGGTCCATTGTAAGCTTGCGTGACAATGCTAATTTTTACGTTACGTAACCTTAACTATGCGAGCCAAAAAACCGTTCTCTTCTTACAAAATATCAAAAATTATTGGATAGACCTTAATGAGTAAAAATGTTCACCTCCACGCATCGTATTTGCCTTAAAAAGCTATTTCCAATAGCCCCTCCAAATATTCACGAGAAGCCGCCTTTTAATTACAGCGTACAGTCCAGTTGACAGAATGGATCCTGGAACCCAAGTCACTCAACTGCTTTCTACAACTTTCCTTGTAGTTTCCTGTGGTTCACATTTATCATTGTTTGACACCTTAATAAACAACTTCCATCATTATATTTATGCTCCTCACCGGCAAATCATAATGAAATCCCAAAAGTGAAAGATGGAAATTTTTCACCTTCCAAAACATATTTTCGAAACGATTTTACTAAAATTTAGAAGAAGTCAGAATTGTAGGAATTTAAATTTCGAAAATATTGTTGAAAGCAAAAATTTCCAACCCAGTTCGTTCACTCGTTTATTTGATCAATAATAATACCGGGCAGCACGTCCAATTCACCCCAATTTTCTTTTGCCGTACACACAAATCGCAAACTCTTGCTGCCGGTGTATGTACTGATGTACTCGTTTCGATATTCTCAAACGTCCACTCAGTCATTTTTTGTTCTTTACTGTTGTGTTTGGTCTCTGCAGTGGAGAAAAAAATCTGTTCAGATTACTAATAGCACAACTTTTAATGCAAGTTTATAATGTTACATGGCTTTGCTGATCCATTCCCGTTTTTTTCCATTTTGTTATCATAACGTTAGAAGTTGTAATGTTGGACGGATTTTTTTCAGTATTTTAAATAACCCTCGAAATTTTCTGAATAAAACTCATGTTACTTGATGCGGAATTTCGTAAAAAATACAATAGGAAAGAACTGCTGAATGATGCAGTGTTTATACAAATTTCAATGTTACGGAGATAAACCTTAAAGTTTTTAAGAGGATTTTATTGTGAGAATTTGTTGAATATATCCGATTCAAAATGCAGTTTAATAGAAATTTGACTCAAAAACAGCGCAAAACTTTTTCGGATGCTGGAATTTATGCAAAAAAATCACTTAGCGAAGACTACAAACATAGCCATGTGTTAGATGTAGATCATTTGATTAAAGTTTGTTTTTAAATACAAGGAGGTTGGAAACGGCAACGGATTCCTCCATCGATTTAACCTTTTGCTGGATGAAATTCAATCAAGTTCTGCGGGCGATATTTGCGACGGTATAAGTATAACGTTTGATTTCAATTCACTTTTATTTTCACTGCGGAAAGCTACGCAACACCCGTACAATTTTTAGCCTCAACAAATTCGATGTACAAAAAATCTTAAAAAACACACCCCATGGCAGAAATTCTCGGGTATTTTAACGAATTTTGAGTTCCAGGTTATTTTTTGGACCCGTACAAAACACAAAGGTCCTAAACGTTTACTACAAACAATTTTATTGTAAAATGGGGTAGATCGAGGTGGGAGGGGGGATGCATCTATTATCGTATAGAGACAGCGGCGCCGAGTATAGGAGGGCAGGAGGGGGGGGGGCAAGTGCCTCCCATGAAATGATCCATGGGGGGCAACGCGTGGAATAAACATAACAAATTAAACGGAGGGTAAATTTAATCACTTTCTGAACAGGAATGGTACATTCAAGGCATATTACATCCTACAGGATTAACAATCCATTTTACATTTGATGTTTTTCCAAGGACCGACAATTTTTTTTTTGAATATTTTGGAATACCTAGCTCAATTTTGTATCGACGAAGTGTTATTCCAATCTTCTAGCCCATACATTTTTGAAGTCACTTCTTGATGTATAGGTTACGTGGGTGAACCGAGTTTCAGCACCTAGGCCGCCTTTGGGCCTGTTGTGCTTAACCTATACTTGCAAACCACTACAAGTAGCATATATCTGTAGAGTTTTCAACGAAACGGGTCTCAATTTTTCATGAGAATGTCTCAGAATTGCAGCCTAATGGCCAGAACAGACTCGTTTTTCGAAAGTTTCCAATAATTAAAAAAAAAACTCGTTTCAAAAATTGAGAGATTCAAATTATATGGTATCTTAGGACTTTAGAATGTTTCTTGTAAAATCTATAATTGCTGTGGGTTCCATTAAATAACAGAAATAGAAAAATGCTCGCTCGCTTCGCTCGCGTGCACACTTACTTCTGTCACATAAACGGCTAATACCGCAGCTTCATTCGGAATCTATTCAAAAATTTTCTTATAACTTTCGCTATAAAAGCGAACATTAGCTACAGTTTCATTGCTTACTTTGGCATGTTTGCCAAATACACATCATCAAATAAAAAATTTTGCTTGCCTCCCATGGACGGTAAACAAGTCGGCGCCGCTGTCTAGAGATGACGAATTAGCAATAAAAAAAATGTCCGTCCGTCTGTCCGTCCGTTTCCACTTTTTTTTTCCAAACGGCTCAACCGATCAGCCCAAACGTTTTTCCCCTGAAAGGCCCATTCAAGTTCGAAGATGAGCAAAATCGGCCAAGTAGTTCCGGAGATATGGTCGAAGAAGTGGAAGTCGGACCTGACATTTTAGAGGGTCGATGAAACTTTTTCGCAAATATCTCAGCAAGTATAGCACGGAAATTCCTCATTCGGGTCAGGGGTCTGGGCACTGAGACCAATGGAATGGAAGAAATTGAGATTCTTGGCCATATACAAAAACAGTTTTTCGTCTTAACTATAACTATGCAATACGGAGATTTACCGTCAAAGGCAAAGTTGTAGGGAATTAAATTTATATTAAGCGAATACGTATTTCAGGGTTTTGGGGAAATATGGCCCAATTCTCATATATGGCCACTTCCATAATTTTGCAGGATGACCCGAATCTCCAAAACTATGAGAGGGGAAAATGGCCAAGTCCTTGGATATAAGCTTTTCTAGATTTGAATGGTCTGCGACGTAGTTCGGTAAAGAACAGAATGAATGAATGAATGTTACTTTTATTGTCTACTATCATCTAGCTGACATGGTAAAAAAAGAGTAATTATGACGGAAGTCATAATCCTCGTTAAAAAAAAACAAAAACGTTACAATAACTACTTACATAGTAAAATTACAATAACATGAATTGGAAAAGTAATTAAAAAACAAAACAAACAGAACTATATAACGAAAACATTGAAATTAAAATTAAGAACATTAAAAAATGCATAAAGTATAAAAATCATCACAATGCTGTCGTCAAAATGGCTGAACAAAAAATAAATAAAATATAGCAAATATCACACAAAATATCGCCGTTAGGCTGTCGTCAAAACACTTACTTACTTTACCGGCACTACAACCCATTAAGGGTCTTGGCCTTCTCCAACATGCTTCTCCAACCGGGCCTATCTGCAGCTAACGTCTCCCAGCTGGTTACTCCCACAGTTCTTAAGTTGGCAAAAGCAGCGTCGCTCCACCTGGACGTGGGTCGCCCTGCACTCCTTTTGCCTTCAGGTTTGGACTTCAGAATTTTTTTTGGAATACGATGTTCATTCATTCGTTGTACGTGACCGAGCCAACGTAGTCTATTTATTTTTGTTGTTCCGACTATGTCGGGCTCTCCAAAAAGCTCTATGAGCTCGTGATTATATCGTCTGCGCCATCGGTTCAGTTTTCGGTCAAATACTGGTCCAAATATTGTACGCAGTACCTTTCGCTCGAACGTATGCAGAGATTGTTCATTTTTCTGTGTCAAGCACCACGACTCCGAACCGTACGTAACTACCGGTCTGATCACAATTTTATAAAGTGCGCATTTTGAATTTCGGCTTACTGACGTGGACTTTAGAATTTTCAGCAGGCTGTAATAACTCCGGTTTTATTTCGTCCGCAATGTCGTTGTTTATGTTCAGCTCTGATCCAAGGTATACGAACTTATTGACCATTTTGAATGTGTGTGTGTCGCTCGTTACGTTATCTTCCCGATATCGATTCGTAGGTGGGATGATCATGTATTCCGTTTTTCCGTCATTGACCTTCAACCCAAGGTCGGTACCTTTCCTCTCCAAGGCCATAAACTTATCTTTAACAACATCCATAGTTCGGCCAATAATGATCAGGTCATCTGCAAAACCAAGCAACTGACTGGACTTGGAGAAAATGGTGCCGCTGGAGTCTATGTCCATGGTTTGAACAGCTGCTTCGAGTGTTAAATTGAAAAGCAGCGTTGCAAGAGGATCTCCTTGACGTAGGCCTTCCTCAATGTCGAACGTCTCTGACATTTGATTGCGGATCCTTACTCGGCTGTTAGCTCCGTTTAGTGTTAGCTTCGTTAGCGAGATCAGTTTGTTGGGAATTCCGAACTCCTCCATGACTCTCCATAGCTTACTTCTTCTAACACTGTCATAGGCTGCCTTGAAGTCAACGAACAAATGGTGTGTTCAATGTTGTACTCCTTGCACTTCTCCAAGATCTGTCTGATATTAAACAGCTGGTCCGATGTTGAACGACCTACACGAAAACCACTTTGGTATTCACCTATCGTAGATTCCGTGTATGGATGAAGGCGCTGATATAGAATATTTGCAAATATCTTGTAAGCAATATTCAGCAGAGCGATTCCTCGAAAATTGCCACACTCCAATTTGTCACCTTTTTTGTATATGGGACAAAGTATGCTGGTCTTCCAATCTTCCCGTAACTCCTCGTCATTCCAGATGCGTATGATGAGCTCGTGCATCTCCATACATAGCGCGTTGCCGCCGTTCTTGAAAAGTTCACCGGGTAGGTTGTCAGTCCCCGGGGCTTTGAAATTTTTGAGCTTTAAAATTGCAGCTTCAACTTCTTGCATCGTTGGTTCTTCTATGTATGGTTGCGCAGTCTGAAATGGCAATTCGTCGTTTTCGTCGTCTCGGTTGAGCGGTCTGTTCGGGTTAAGCAGTTCCTTAAAGTACTCAGCCCATCTCGCAATGCACCTTTCCTCATCTGCTAAGACCAATCCTGCTTGTCCTTACACAGCAAAGGTTGTTGACTGTAACCGTTTCTGGATTCGTTCACTTTCCGGTAAAAGTTCCGAGTCTCCTTCCGATTGCCAAACTTCTCAATTTCGATCAAAACTTCCTTGTCACGCTGTCGCTTTTTCCGTCGGAAGAGTTTTCTCTCGAAATTTCTTTTAGAACGGTACTCTCCCTGGCCAGCTCGAGTGAATCTACTTAGAGTTTTCAGGCGAGCTGCGTTTTTGTCGTCCATGGCCTTCTGGCATTCATCGTCAAACCAGATATTTCTTTTATTTCCCGTTCTCGTTCCCACTGCCTCTGCTGCGGCGCTCTCTACATTCCGTCTAATTTGATTCCACGCATCGTCTACGCTTCGTTGTTCGCTGACCATTCCGCCAATAATATTCTTCTCCAGCCTGTCAACATATTGACGTTTAATGTCTTCGTTTTGTAGTTTTTCCACGTCCCACCTTTCCAATGCCGGTTGTCGATTGTGTTGAACCGATATTCGAGACCTAACTGCCGCTCTCACCAGGTAGTGATCGGAATCTACATTCGGTCCTCTAAAGCTTCTGACATTCAACATATTTGAACAGTGACGTGCATCTATCAAAATATGGTCAATCTGGTTTTTGGTTCGTTTATCCGGTGATACCCATGTCGCTTTGTGGATGTCTTTATGTTGGAAATAGGTACTGCTGACAACCATGTTTCTTGATGCTGCAAAATCTACCACCCGCGTTCCATTTTCGTTCGAGTTTTCGTGAAGGCTATGTTTACCGATTGTGGGACGATAAAATACTTCGCGGCCTATCTTAGCATTAAAATCTCCAAGCACAATTTTAATGTCTCGTTTCGGCGCTCCATCATATACATCCACCAGTTTCTCGAAGAATAGCTCCTTCGCCTCGTTGTCGCTTTCCTCCGTAGGCGCATAAACGTTTATAAGAGTGTAATTGAAAAATTTTCCTCTTATCCGTAGAGAGCACAATCGCTCGTCAACAGGACTGAAACCAATCACCGCGTTTCTAGCTCTGCCGAGAACCATGACGCCTGTTCCATACTCTCTTGGACTGTCGTTACTCTTCCCACTATAGTAGAACTTATAGTCGCTACTGGTCATGGTGTCCTTTCCAGGCCATCTCGTTTCTTGCACAGCTGTTATGTCAATTTTTGCCGCTCTTAGCGCACTTGTGAGAGATCTCAATTCTCCTGGCCGCAACAAAGATCTTACATTCCATGTTCCTAATTGTAAATCGTTGTCCTTTTTGCGATGCTTGAGTCGTTGCCGTTTCTCCTGTCCGATCCGAGGCTGTGTTGGGGAATTCATAACAAGACTGTTTTTACGGTGTCTGGGAGTTAGCCAAGCGCCCAACCTACTTTCCTTCTCCCGATGACCCGTAGGGAAGTCACCAGGTGGTGATGGTAGCCCATCTGACTAGGGCTGTTTATGCTGCCGTTGTCTCTTGCTGTTGAGATCATCCGCCACCATACTAAGTCGCCATCCCATCTTGATAGCGCCTAGCTGCCTTCGGCCCTCCCTATACGTGCCGTTTAGGTACTACCCGAAGGCAGCCCCCCCTCATCCTTATGCTAAGTGACCCACACTACTACACCAGGGTTGGTTACCTGATCGTTCATGCGGGTTGCTCACTATAACAGGTGTCACCACGGGTAGGATAGGATGTAGGAGTAGGTGGACAGAGGCTAAGGTACATAAAGGAGTACTATATTACGCTTAACACACCATTTGACACCATTTGTCGTCAAAATGGCTAAACCAAAAGGATGGAGTCGTCAAAAATCAAAATGAGGAAATATAAATATCACATCATGTTGCCAATTAATGGGTCGTTCAATTAGATGTGTAGTCACGAAATAAAATTGAAGTTTCTGTGAAAAAAAAAATCCTTAGGCTTTTAGACATATCAATCAATAAATTAAAAAATTAATCACCGGGCGCGGAGCTTTCTGGCTTCTTTTATTTAGTGGAAAGAAAGCACCTAAACAAAGACACTAGCAAACACCAAATGTTCCAAATACTGAGTCGTCAAGTTCCAAGATACTTCGACGGAAGTTTATCGAAGTTAACGACGGATCTACATGGACTGCAGCAAGATTAAACAACATACATGCAAAATTAAACGATGAAAAAGTGGAGTATTCGTGCTTAGACCGACATATGCGAATTATTGAAGGATTTCTAAGATTCCTGACGCCGTCGTACAGTTGAATTCTTTTTCGCAGAAACTGTGAGTTAATCTTCCCAGTGAGGACGTCGTGTATGAAAAAGATTGCAGCATTGGTGCGGCGCCTTAGAAGTGACTTCATGTTTAGTTCATTACATCTATCCACGTAAGGACGTACACGATATTTGTCCTTCGTTTTGTCAACATATCTGTATGTGTTTGCGTAAAACACAAATTGTCTTTGAACACTTTCTAGTGATTGAATGTGAACGTGGATTGTTTGCTTATTTGTATATTTAGATATGTTCGAGTCTCTTTGCTACATCTATTCTTTGGCTATGTTAGACATATACAAAGCATGCGTTAACATGAAAAGGAAAGCATTGATTAAGACGTAGAGGTGCCGAATCTGCAACAAAATCTTGTTTTACCGAGTGACGAATACTTCTCTCAACACGAAAATATTAATTTTACATCATTCATACATTTTACTACCGCCCCCATGCGAAAGGTGATGATTGCATGCCAATATGATGCCTGCGATCCATTACATGATGGCACATTTTCGGCACATTTTTCGTAAGTTTTTGTGTAAAATTCAACTTTCGCATGAGTAGGCAATGAAACATACGTTTGACCCTACTACATAATTCATTACTTCGGAAGCAATTCTGTTCATTTCGTTTATTTTGACTCGTGTAGTTGCATACTCCGTCTTCGACTCGGACAGGCAAACTCTGCATTCGTCAAAACAACACTTTCCAATGCAAAAACACTCATGAGTTTGGCTCTTATCACAAAATTGTGTTCTCATGTAATGAATTACTTTTGCAGGGTCCAATATAATGGACTATGACTTCTGATTTTGTTAATGTTTGTCAAGGTGATGCAAAATTTGAAAATGCCGCACACTCAAAGAACTTTTGTACATCGTATACAAGTTGGTAACGAAAACAAAACAAAACCGAAAGAGCTGGTGCAAGGTTCTAAAAATGTTAGGGTTTTTATAGTTATCCCACTAAAATACACCATCTGTACATTATTTTTACAACTTATTTATCACAGAAAAGGACATTCACTGCACTGTTGGTGTTGTAGTACCAACATAACAAACGTCAACACTTTTACAACGCAATAATACAATAATTGTTTTATTGCTTGTGTCAAAGCTTACAAAAAGCACCTAATCATGAAATGTCGTATTCTTTGTCATGATGACGCACTAAATGAAACATCGTTTTCTCACTCGCTTCAATCCGAAGAGGCAGTGTCAAATTCATATTTATGGAAATGCCATTTTACAGTTATACATTTCATTGGTCGTCAATCAGAATTAAGCACAAGCCTGCCTTCTTATAACTCCAATAGAGAAAATATAGTCTTTGAGTTAGCAACTAAGGAGGCAGGCTGGTGTCAAGTTCATGACTACGCAAACGTTGTTTTGCATTGGGGACACGTAGACAGTCTGCGTCCTTTGAGCTCCCATTTCATTCCTTGAGCTGGCTAGTGGCAAGTTGAGAATAAATGAGATGCTACCTTACAATAACAGCTCTCATTTGGTTCAAGCAGAATTTTGACACTAGTCTGCCCACCCTATCAAATCCCAAGTAAAAGTCCAGGATTACCAGAGCTAAAACTCAGGGTGGCAGGCTGGTCCCAAGTTGATAGTAAACCATTGAAATGGGTATAGGAAAGTATCGATATGTTATTGACAAAACATCAAGTTATAACTATACATGGACGTTTCGCTTGAGGCACATCCTAGAGGTCTCGCTGGGGAAACCACCCAATAATCTCGCTAAGAAGATCACCCAGAGATTTCGTTCGAGAGACCTCTCAGAGGTTTCGAGGTTTCGCTCGGAAGACCTTCTAGATGTCTCGCTGGGGAGACATCCTGAGGGTCGCTCCAGGGAGCGACCGAAGAGGAGTGCACAGACGGACGGACAGCTATCGCTACTCAATAAGTAAGACGCTTTCTTACATTAATGCCTTATTACAAGCGCGCCGGTGTTATGCACCTGGGAGGCATACTCACCGAACAGTTAAGGCTAGCACGGCGTATTTCATGAAATTAAAATTTATTTCTAAGGCTCCGGTAGAAATTCACTCTTTCGTTTGGTATTTTCTAATAAGAAAATTCAGATAAATGTCAGAAAAATTAGTTCAGAGCTCTCTTACACTTCGAATAGGTCTCAGAAATCGATTTTTTATTGCATTCAAACACCCTTTCAAAATTGCAATATTTAAATAATTGACTCTTTACCGATTGTAAAGCGCACAATGTGTTGGGTATTGGTCAATAGATTGCATGCCACACGTACATATGCGAAAGAAATTAAATCGGGAAAATTTAAATTTACAACTCAAGCTAATTGCTGTAGGGCAGTTAAAAATGACCTGCACACAAAGTGGTGTAATAAAGTAATTTAAGAGAAAAATTGAAAATTTTCAATCTGCCGATGTGGATTTAATTAAAGGCCTATAAAATCTGTTTAATTGCGTGACTATTTTCCGAGATAAGTTCGGGGAACTGACATATAATCAGCAAAGTTCATATATGAGAGAAATTAACTAAATTGAAGGTGATGCACTCGGTGGTGCAATAATTTGGTTTTAAGGTGCAAATAGAGTGAGATTTTTATTTATTTCCTTCGAAGAAAATCAAAGTCTTTTTATGACTCTAAGCTCCTTTTGTTTTATGTGTCTAACAAGTAGAGCAACAACGTCTATATGAGCAGTGGTGGGTTGGACTAAGGGTAATTTGCGACAATGCATGTTCACTGAGAAGGAAGCTAAAACATAGAGTAGAATTTTTTGAGCGAAGAGCATCGAAAGAAAATTAGCACTGAGTTTTCGATTGCCCAGAGGCGTTGCAAACCTTAATCTGCATTTTCATAGGTGGACAACTTATGTCCTTTTTTACACAGCAAAACAATCACGTCCTGAAATCCCCCAGATTGAGCCAATATGCTGAAAAAGGAACTAATAATTGCAGCTTGGAGTACTTTAAAAAAAATTAAAAAATTATTATAATGCGAAAACTGTTTCAACATTTTTATGATAAAGTGAGATGGCAATTGGCAAATTCCTTCAATTAACTGAAGCACTGAAGAAAGGGCACACAAAAAGCATGAACATTTATTTAATTTACTTTTTTTTTTCGTTTTTTATTTCTTTCGTCATTTTGCAATCGTTCTTATTTAATGTTTCTCAGTTTTCATTGCTTTCTTCTGGAGTCGTTCTATTATACCCCATTGTAAGGGAATTATTGCAACAAATTCGTTCCACGACGTTTCAGTCAAGTTGAATTTTAATAACAGGAAAGTACACCTCAGATGGTTGAATGAATGAATGCAATCTAAATACGATCGCATTGTGTGCGTGTATCAGCATCTATGAGATGCGTATGCTTGTCAATATTTATGTAGTGAAGTTCACGAAGTTGATAGATTGTCAAGCATTGCATGTATGTATGGTTACTCGGGTTTCGCACGGGAGTGGTGTCAATAATTTTTGAAAATTGTCTTGTCCGCAATCATTGTATGAAGCAATTTTTTATCAAAAATCAAATTTGTTAAAGTATTTTAGGACTCCATTGATTTTTGAGTGTGAAGGAGCTGACTTTTGTACTGCGCATCCACAAAGAGCTACATGAAACACTTTAATAGTAGAATACTTTTTTCTAGTTGAAACCCCCGCCCCTACGCTGGCTTTATCATTTTCGCTTGTTGTCTATTCAGAGAGCCAAAGCAAATAATTTTTCGTTTTAAATAATGATGCGTAATGTTGAAGGTCGTTATATCACTTCGTTGATATTACCGCTAATAATACTAAAATCGAAGTGGGCGTGAAATTACTATAAATCAAAATACTTTCTTTGCAGCAAAATTACTCCACTTCCCGCGTATACCACTTCCCCCGTGTTCCACTTCCCCCGTGTTCCACTTCCCCCGTATACCACTTCCCCCGTATTCGACTTCCGCCGTATTCCAATTCCCCCGTATTCCAATTCCCCCGTATTCCACGTTCACCGTATGCAACGTTCCCCGTATTCAACTTCCCCCACATTTATCGTTCACCGTATTCCAAGTTCCCCGTGTTCCACTTTCCCAGTATTCCAAGTTCCCCGTATTCCAAGTTCCCCGTATTCCAAGTTTCCCGTATTCCAAGTTCCCCGTATTCCAAGTTCCCCGTATTCCAAGTTCACCGTATTCCAAGTTCCCCGTATTCCAAGTTCCCCGTATTCCAAGTTCCCCGTATTCCAAGTTCCCCGTATTCCAAGTTCCCGGTATTCCAAGTTCCCGGTATTCCAAGTTCCCCTTATTCCAAGTTTCCCGTATTTAACGTTCTCTGTATCCCACTTACCCCGTATTCAACTTTCCCCTTATTCCAAGTTCCCCGTATACCACTTTCCCCGCATTCAGCGTTCACCGTAATCAACGTTCCCCGTGTTACACTTCCGCCGAAATCCACGTTCCCCGTATTACACTTCCCCCGTATTCCACTTCCCCGTATTTATCGTTCACCGTATTCCTAGTTCCCCGTATTCAACGTTCCCCGAATTCAACGTTCCCCGAATTCAACGTTCCCCGTATTCCACTTACCCCGTATTCAACTTTCCCCGTATTCCAAGTTCCCCGTATTCCAAGTTCCCCGTATACCACTTCCCCTATATTCAACGTTCACCGTATTTAATGTTCACTGCACTGCAGCGCCGTCTTATCGAATGGGCAAATTGGGCAATTGACTAAGGGCGCAACGTTGCGAAGGGCGCCAAATTTCCAAATTTATGAAATTTGAATTTTCGCTCCACATTAAATTTGTTTAGTGGCGTAAAGTTAGTAGCTATGATGAGACAATGTCATACATTGTAAGAAATTTGGTATTTTCTGATCAGAAATTCTTTATTATAAAAATATTGTTAAAATTGTTAAAATATTGTTAGAATGAATCGAAAAAGATCTGGACACGAATTTCGGTGTGAAAAGAAAAGAAAATTGGAGCTTCGCGAAGAGGTTTTGAAAAAAAAAACACTGAAAATAGACCATCTGTTTTTCAAAAAATCTTCAACAACTGTTTCTAACGAATCGTCAACAGTGGATCCCAACTCAAGCTCAGCTCAGCTCAAGCGACGAAGACATGGATGAAGATGAAAATCCCGAGTGTCCTTTAAAGAAATGGAAAAAGATATCTAGGTCATCGAAAATGATTCAATACATCAGAAAATTCAATCTTACCGCAACGTTTCCGAACCTTGAAGTTGCATTGAGAATGCTAGAGTGCATTCCTGTATCGAATGCTTCTGGTGAAAGATCGTTTAGTTCGCTCAAGCGTGTAAAATCATTTGATAGGAATAGTCTTTCACAAATGCATTTAAATGATTTAAGTATTTTATTCATGAATAATGACATTTTAAAGTCTCTCAATTTTGATAGCATCATGGATGCTTTTGCTTCTTCGAAAGCAAGAAAAAAGCGTATATGAATCAGTCGAATGCTATCAAATAAATGTATATTTCTTTGCCAAAAGTAGAGTCTGTTAATGTCTGATCCTCAAATCAAAACTGCTTCGGTCTGGTTATGGGGCAAAATTTCTAATTTTGAAGAGTTTGCATCTCTAATGCCCTACCTCTCAAACGACACCATTCGAAATCACTTGCGTGACTATAACTTAGGTCGCTTCGGTGACCCACGGGGCTACTATGCGATGGGGCGCCAAATATGACGCTGCCCAAGGGCGCGAAAAATCATAAG
This sequence comes from Pseudolycoriella hygida, assembly GCA_029228625.1. NCBI lineage: Eukaryota > Metazoa > Arthropoda > Insecta > Diptera > Sciaridae > Pseudolycoriella > Pseudolycoriella hygida. The sequence continues at coordinate 143,937,708 of CM055403.1, forward strand.
ACGGCACTGTTTCCCTGTATTCGACGTTCCCCGTATTCTACTTTCACCGTATTCCACGTTCCCCGTATTCAACTTTCCCCGTATTCCAAGTTCCCCGTCTTCTACTTCCTCCGTATTCCACTTACCCCTTATTCAACTTTCCCCATATTCCAAGTTCCCCGTATTCCAAGTTCCTCGTATTCAGCGTTGCACTTGCTACGTATTCTACTCTAACACCTCCCCGACCAAATCTCTAAGACGACATCTTGACTGGCTTTTGGGCGATTTCAATTTTGACCCGTTGTTTACCCATAACTCCCTTATTTCAAAACAATATTCCACCCCAGAACATGTTTTCTCGACGTTTTGGATCATCCGCGACAACATATCAAAAATTACTTACTCAGTTTAAACGCAAAAATAACGGGATTTAATTGTGAACGACAGACAAATAAATAAATAGACACATAAATAGACAAATAGACGAATAAGCAGACAAACTTTAGAGGTTTATAATTAGTAATATTTCATGGCGCCTCTGATTTTAAACTCTTTCAGGTGTTACAATTCTTTAGGTTTCATAAACATTTTTTGTAAATTAAAACTTCTCCTACTGCACAATTTCGTTCAATATAACGAAAAATATTTCTTCTGGTGATGTCTCACAAATTGATTTTTCTGAAAATCTACTAAACATCCAGTAATTATAGTTGTTTCATTTACTAGTTTGATCCTTCCACTAGTGCATGAAACTACTGGATCTTGAATCCCAAGTACACAGCCTTCAGAAAGTCGCAACAAGTGGAAGCGTTTTATTTCGGCCGGGAAGCCGGGTGGCAAAAAGTGATGTTAGGAAATGTTAGAGCCAATAGCGAGCGCTTTATGGTAAAATAATTGTCAATTTTACACCAGGCTGCGTACTTTGTCATAGTTCAAGGTCAGTAAGAAGGCAGCCTGGGACAAAAAATTGAAGTATATCACTATGACGAGATTAACGAACGCTATACAACGCACCAATTTTTATCTTGACACAAGGTATCGTTCTTTAGTTATGTTTGTTTAAATGTAGATGGCTTCTCTCTTCTGAGATTTGTGGATTAAATGAACTAAATTGAAGTGAGTAACCCTTCGGCCTTCATTCTAAACCTATAATTCATGTTTATGAAGCAAACCAAAAAAATTTCTTTCAAAAATTCAAACTTTTTGTATGCTCGCTAAACTTTCAATCGAAAAAAACGTGTGAAAATTTGTATGCGCGCTAAATGTACAATAAATGACAAACAACCGCAAGGAAAAAGTGTGTTGCGTTTGTAACTGAATCGTTGCGTTTATGCCGAAAACAGCCAATAAAGTACAAAATAGAAAAACACGGTTGGCCACCACAGCGCTGCGATCGAATCTAGTATAATCATCATGTCTGCACTACTTCGGTTCGTAGCAACTTCACTCTAGTTACTGTTATAGTAACCTTATTATAACGAAGTTGGTTGCAGTTGAGATAAGGGGCTGTCCATAAATGACGTCTGCTTTTTTTTCAGGCTTTTCAGACCCCCCCTCCCCTCCCCCAATGAATTTGTACTGAACGTACTAGTTTTTCAAATTTAGTTTCCGAACCATGTTTCACCTATATGTTTCATCCTCTTTGTTCGTTGACAGTTGCAACAATTCGGTCTTGAGATAGAAAAATTCTTATTATCAATTGACAGTTGCAAAAATTGTCGCCATGAAGTCTGGTATAAACGTAGGAAATAGAACAATGAAAACATATTCTTTCTTATTGTCTGTTTTCGGCATTACGAAAAGGATTATAGCTGCTATCTTCGGATGGGCTAAAAACCTGCCTCTCGATAAAACAACAACTTTACTAACAACAGATCAATGTAATGTTTTGAGAGCAGAAAATCATTTTATTCTCGAAAGCACAAATCTATTACTAATTATAAAAGTCAAAAGTTTGTCTGTTTATCTATTTATTTATTTATGTATTTATGTGTCTATTTATGTGTCTGTCAGACATCTGTCACGATTCCTTTATTTTTGCGTTTAATGGAACGTTTGCGTTTAATGGAACGTTCGCATTTTCGAAAGTTATTTTTAAACGATGCAAAAATACAATTAGAACAAAAAATTATTCTACGACGTGCGTCGAAAATTCTTTGCTGATTTTATATTTTAGTTTCAAAAGTGCGTTTTCAGTACATTTTCCAATTTTGGACTTTTTATTAAGCAGCACCTGACCAGCAAAAATAGTCTTTTTCATGAGAGAATCCCTAAAAATTACATGCGAAGAAAAGAGAGAGATATATTCAAGTATAGTCATTTTCGTGTGTGACAATTCTTTGCAATCAGAAAATAATTAAGTAAAAATGCAAAACGTCATAATTTTACCATAGCGTCGAACAATTTTTTGCCCAAAATAATATTTCCTACAAAAAATGTTTTTATGCAAACGTTCCATTGCGTTTACACTGGCGAAGAAAAAAAAATACTTTTTGATATGTTGTCAAGTATGATGCAAAACGTCGAGAAAACATGTTTCTGGGTGGGATATTGTTCTGAAATAAGGGAGTTATGGGTCAAGAAAGGGTGGAAATTGAAAATCGGCCAAAAGTCAGTCAAGATGTCGTTTTAGAGATTTGGTCGGGGAAGTGTCAGAGTAGGATAAGTAGCAAGTGCAACGCTGAATACTGGGAACTTGAAATACGGTGAACGTTGAATACGGGGGAAGTGGAAAACGGTGAACGTTGCATACGTTCCACGGAGGAAGTGGAATACGGGGGAAGTGGTATAAGGGCAACTTGGAATACGGGGAAAGTTGAATATGGTGAACTTTGCATACGGTGAACGTGGAATACGGGGGAAGTGGAATATGGTGGAAGTGGAAAACGCTGAACGTTGAATACGGGGGAAGAGGAATACGGGGGAAGTGGAATACGGGGGAAGTGGAATACGGGGGAGTGGAATACGGGGGAGTGGAATACGGGGGAGTGGAATACGGGGGAGTGGAATACGGGGAAATAGAATTCGGGGAAAGTTGAATACGGAGAACTGGGAATACGGGGAACTTGGAATGCGGTGAACGTTGAATACGTGGTAAGTGGAATACGGGGGAAGTGGAATACGGGGAACGTTGCATACGTTCCACGGAGGAAGTGGAATACGGGTGAAGTGGTATAAGGGGGAGGTGGAGTAATTTTGCGGCAAAGAAAGTATTTTGATTTATAGTACCTTTCTCGCCCACTTCGATTTTAGTATTATTAGCGGTAATATCAACTAAGTGATATAATGACATGAAACATTACGCATCATAATTTAAAACGAAAAAAAAATATGCTTTGGCTCTCTGAATAGACAACACGCGAAAATGATAAAGCCTGCGTAGCCCCTTGGGGCGGGGGTTTCGACTACGTAACCTACCCGTTAATGTTAAAGCGAAAATGATAAAGCCTGTAGCCCCTAGGGGCGGGGGTTCGACTAGTACTGAATAATGAGATAATTTTGAATGCAACATCACTAGCCCTATCATCTTTACAATATCTCCAAGAAATGTTTTGGTATTTAAAAATCGAAAAAGACACTCAACAGTTCTGGCAAAATTGTTGCGGTAGTTGGAATCTCGCGTTTGAATATTTATAATTTTTTTTTGTTAATTTTATCTAAACCCCAAGCTGATGTTATTCTACATTTGATATCTTTTTGATCGTAACACATAAATGTACAACAGACGAGGCTACAATACCAAATTTATTAGAACTTTTAAATTTCATAATCCGTTACGCCAGTTCCGAATAAAGTTTTTTTTTTATGCACTTTAATATTTTATAAAAAATATTTATATCAAAGATATTTTAATCAATTTTAAATCTCTTTTTTATCGCATGCATGTTATGAACATTAGATGTTTGATTTCCTTTGAATGAAAAGAAACGTGTGCGGCGGCATTTTTCATGACTCGACTGACTAGACTATGGATTTTTAAATTGACAGAACCGATGGAGTTTTTATTTCGAAACATGAAAAAACATTTGAATCTAAAAATTTATAAATATTTTTACCTTTAAACCTCAATTGAATTAAAATAATATCGCGATTACGGTATGTTTTGGGTGTCGTATCAAAGTAAAACAATTTTTTTTTTAATAAAACGAACAACAATTCTATGTTTGTTTGATTTGTAATCTCGTGAAGAATGTGCTGTTCATGCATAGATAGACTGGGAGATAATCTATAGGATCTAATAATGAAATGGTGTGACTTTGCATGAACATAAATTGTTCTTCAAAAATAGCTAACAGTAGCACATCAGGAGAAAGAGAAATTTTATTTTTTTACCATTATTTGAAAGGTTAAGTTTGTCGACTCATGGGACCAGCAATCAATAAATTACATTCATAGTTATTGAGACTTTCGCTTCCATAAAACAATTTAGTAAATTTTTGGTGACTAAAATGACCGTATCGATGTTATAATGTTTAGGGGAGTGTCGGAAATGGACTGAAACCAACCATAATTTTCGTTTTACACTGTTGTTATACAAATGTTCATCTGCTACATGTTTAACGAAAAGTGGACTCAAATTGACCCGAAAATTTGTGACGTTGAAAAAAAGAATTATGTAACATTTGACTCAAAACGATCGTAAATAATTGAATTTATTGCTCTAGATTTTTGTTTTAGTGTTTAGTGTTTATGAGTATATTGTATGAGAATGAAGAAGTTCACTGATATTTGTTAAACTCATAAAATTTTTTATGAAAAATGTGAATAACTGAACAAGATTTTTTATTTCGAAAAGGTTCGTTTTATAGTCTTCTTTTTGGAGATAAGCAATTTTATTACACTTGTGTTAATAGAAAATTTATATATTTTTTATTCTGGACGTTACAATGACTTGAATAAGTTTTAAACAGCACGATTCCACTCACATCAAAATAAGGTTGGTTTGGTACAGAACCGGTTCAATATACAAATGAACTTAATGACACAAACTAGTTTATTTAATTGTCATCTTTCCTGCATCCCTTAACATCATATTTCAGATAAAAGAAATCGATTCTGAACAATAACGTAAATCCACTCAAAGAAATATTTTTTTTCCGAGACTGAATGTAAACAACACAGGTCTATGCAGACCCGTACGATTCCGTATTTAGTTTGAACTCGGGTTATGTTTCTACAGTAAAATTAATAACTGTTTCTACAGTACCCGTCAGTGCATATATTCGTGAAAACATTTTCTTGATTTTCCGAATTTTCGTGATTTTCATGAATTTTCACAAATAATATAAGCTGTGCCAAAAACATATATAATATGTAACAGAAGTGTGAAATTCCTCATTTATTTCGAAATATTGGTAGAAAACAATTGCGAATGAAACATGCAAAAACGCACGTATCAGAATATTAATGGGATATATATTTTTACCTCTCTAATTTATTCTTTTTAAGCAGCAAATTTAATGTTTTTATCAGCAAATTTATTCTTTTTTTCTGCAATTTTATTCTATTTGTTCACAAATTTATTTTTTCATCAGCAAATTTATTCATTTTTTATCAGAATCAGCAAATTTATGTTTTTCCTGTCTTCAATTTTATTTCTTTAAATCAGCAAAATTAAATTATTTTTTCAGCTATTTTTAACAGCAAATTTATTATTTTACGATCAGCAAATTTATGGATTTTTAAGTAGCAAAATTAGTCTTTCCCAGCAAGAAATTTTTCCATCTTCTATAGCAAATTTAATATTTTCCAGCTGCAAAACTAGGTGGCTAACAAAACTAGGGAATTTGCGCTTTAATGAAACGCTACAAAGGCCTAGGTGACTAGCAAAACTAGATTTTTTTCCTTTTACAAAATTTCTCAAAACTGAAGCTGAGAAACTTTTCCTTTTTCGAAATGTTACAAAACTACGTGGCTTTTTTTAAGAGATTTATCAGTTTGGGACGATCGCCTAGGCGATCTTGAAACACAGATCCTAGTATGCTTTGTTTCCTTCCCGGTCATCATTTAAATCTTCACGCGAGCCTTCCTGTCGCTACCAAAAATCTATCAAGTGTGGCAGGTCCCAGGTTAGCGATTTGGGATGGTTCCACGAAAAATTCTCCGAAGATCTTGCGCCTCAGCTGAAGGTACTTGGGGCACTCACAAATTAAGTGTATGCCCGTTTCCTCTCCCAATCCACAAGAGCATTCGGTGGTTCCCGAGAGCCTCAACTTGTACATGTGTCGATTCAACCCGCAATGTCCAGTGATCGCTCCCACAACTCTCCCAATGCGACACCGGTCCATCGCTAGCAAGTCATTAGCCCATTTCTCGTCAGGCCTCAGAAAGAAGCGCTTCGTGTGAGCACCTCCGTTATATTCCTCCCATCGCTCCACGTGTTTTCGCCGCACCCAGTTATTTAGCGCTTGCGCACACAACGACTTGGGTATTGGCAGGTAGGGTTCGGCTCCCATTGATATAGTCGTCGACCCCATTCTTGCAAGTTCATACGCCCTTTCGTTCCCCTTCACCAGAGTGCCCAGGTACCCAAACCAGCGTGATCCGATTTCTCGATCCCACATCGTTCAAATACTCCTTGCACTCTTTGATCAGTCTAGAAGTCACCACGGGCGATGCGAGAGCCCTAATCACTTCCTTACTGTCCGAAAGGATGAGGACGTTCTCTCCCTGCGTCCCCATTGGCAGTGCTTCTCGAGCTCCCGTTAGTAGCGCGAAAGCTTCTGCCTGGAGAACACTGGTGGTTCCCCCTAAGTGGAACCAGTTACCCTGCACAGCAAAAGCTCTAGCCTTGATAACTAAGTCCAGACGTGGTACAGCCAACAGTGCTTCCATGGCAGCAGTCGCCGTGGTCTTCATAGCTCCAGTGATGCAAATGCAAGCCAGCCTCTGAATCTCACTCAACTCCTTCCTCGCACACTCAACGTTGAGCCTTGGCGACCATACCACAGAGCCATGGCTCATCATTGGCCGGATCACAGCCTCGTACAACCAAAGAATAGCCTTAGACGGTAGACCCCAGTTTCTCCCGAAAGAGTTCCTGCAGATCCAAAAAGCCGTCAAGGCCTTCCTTGCTTTGTCCGTGACGTGGTCAATCCAGTTCAGCTTGCTATCAAGCGTTACCCCTAGGTACTTTACTCCTGGAGCCAGTTCTAGGTCCATGGACTTTGCAAGTAGGATTTTCAGTACCGATCTAACGAGGAGTGAAGCGCCGCAGGCGAAACTTTTTGATTGTAGGATTCTTTGTAAGTAAGAATTTTATTAATTGGCTGATTCCGTGTAGCACTGCAGACAAAAATTTTTGATAATAGGGTTCATTGAAAGTAAGAATTTGATTAACTGATTGACTTCCCGATAAGTTTAGTGTTTAGCTTCCCGATGAGTTTTACTTCCCGATGAGATTGACTTCCCGAAGAGATTGACTTCCCGGTGAGATTGACTTCCCGATGAGACTGACTTCCCGATAAGCTTAGCTAACTTTTGTACATTTATTATATTTTATAAAATAGATATTTTACATTTTTAAGTACAATTTTTGATCCTTCATGATTTCATTTCCCGATTTGTTATTTCCCACTTACCATTATCATCAAATTCTTGTACTAGGGCCGATCTTAGAACCGACCTAGAGCGCTTAGGAGAAGTCCCTGACTAATACTTCCTCAAAAGTAAACAATTTGCTTCCATAAATTGTCGGCCATTCCAAGACCTTTCGAACAAAAAAATATTTTTTAAAATTGGAAGAGATTTACTCGAGTAATGTACAAAAGGTCGAAAACCACTTAGGCGGCCCTAGCTCAGTGGTCCTTCGACCGAAAATGTCTATCTGAAATGCAAAAACCGCTTTTGGTACTACATTTAGAGAAAATTTTGAAAATCAGTCAAGACGGCGTCCGACTAAAGGTAAAACCTTCTCAGGCTGCTTTGGGCCTGGTGCTGAAATTCTGACTACGCCAAATTGGATGAACAAGTGAAGTTAATGGTTAGTAACATCATCGAAGTCGGCACCAGGTTGCGTACTTGAGACCTAAAGCTGGGAATAAAGAAGGCAGCCTGGTGCTGAACATCTGTTCTTACCAAAGTGGAGGCAGTAGTGAGCTGTATGGGTTGCATAACTTTCAATTCGGCAAAAAGCTGTTGCTGTCCCCTGCATTCAAAACGCCATAACTCAAAAACGCAGCCTGGAGTTAAAACCTATGTCGCGTATACATAGATCTCACTACCACCTACACTTTGGTAAAAATAGATGCTGAGCACCAGGCTGTCTTAATCATTCACACGGCTCAAGTACGCAGCCAGATGTCAAATTATAAGCTAATACAGTCGAATTTCGTACGACATATGCGTAATTATGTACGGTATATTGTGTAAAATCAGCACACAAACAATAGATTTTTATAGTGCCATCTTGTGTCAAATTATTCAAGTTTTAATTAAAATTCAAATGTAGAGCGGACTAAAAGTGTCTATTGCGGCATTTTCAAATTTTCGGTGCCCTGGCTGAAAGTGCAGACCTATCTTCTTGCTAGATATTGAGGTACTTTTGCGAAATTGAAAATTTTTCTTAACAATAATTACTCTGGAAAAACATCGTTTTTATCAGGCGGGCTCAAGTTTTACTCGAGTTATCGTGTTTACAGACGGACCAATTTTTTTTTGCAAATTCGGCATCTTAAGGAATCATGGTCGATGATCCCCCTACTGCATCCCTTCGAATCGACTGCTTACAATCGTAGTGGTAAACGCATGGAATTCGTGCTTCGCGTACTTTGTCCGCGGCAGACCAAACTTTCCACGGATTTGGTTTTTTTTCCTGTAACACGCGTTTTCCAAAATTTTATTCTCTAAAACTATCTATTATCTCCTATCCTAGTGTGAATTTTTCTACCGATTTACTGTTACACTAAATAAAAACATACATTGAAAAAGGGCTGTGTCAACTGAGTTGGTTACGGGAACTTCAAGTAAATCACCAGAAAAGTTCGATCGACTTGCAGAAGTGTAATTAAAGTGTAAAAATTATTTCGTCCCACCTAAAGCGACTCCTGAAACGTCATATTAGCCAAATATTCATAACAACCAACGCTTATCTCACTCTTTGGACTCTTTATGTTTGCTATCTTTCATTTTAGCGCAACAAAAGGTATGTATATTTGGCATGAAATTCATTTTCGACGCGCTATATAGTGAACGCGTAAGCTCCGCATGCCTCGTACGGGTCTGACGAGTATATAGAATTATCTCACCATTAAATCTACATCCCAAAATCAATATTTTCGTAGCACACTTGGCTATACATAATTTAAAAATCGACCTACTGTACATCAAAGGTGTGGCTTCCAATATTTATTTTCATATTTTTTTTACTATTCTGAATTATTAATAAATTGGATTTTAAATAAAAATCAAATAAATTAAAATTATTTAATTTTTATTTAATAAACTTTATTGTGTAACATATTTTATTTATTTTCGTTTTAAGTTTCTTTAATAAAGTTTTATTTTGTGTTTTTTTTATTTTTCAATAAATTGTCATCATCATCATCATCATCATCACACTTTATAGACCGTTTGTACCTTTCGGTGTGAGGTCTTTACTACTGATCATGGACCACCCTTCTCCATACCCCCCTATCCTGTGCCAAGGAGATGGTTTGTTCGCCTAGAGAAAGTCCCCTAACTTCTATATCGGATTTAATTGAGTCTATAAACCTTCTCCTTGGCCTACCCCTGGGACGCACACCCGGACTTGAGCATCCAATATCCTCTTTGGTAGCCTGCTATTACCCATCCTCTGAACGTGCCCGTACCACCGCAGACGACTAATCCTTGCCGCCTCTTCCACTGATGTAACCCCTAAGTTTTCCCTGATGTCGTCGTTCCTAATATGATTGTCCCACTGTTCCATCCGATTTACTCTTGCTATGCTCCTAAGAACCCTCATATCAGAAACCTCCAGGTCATGCACAAGGTATCCGCAGTCCACCCAACTTTCACTACCGTATAAAATCGTTGGTCTGAAGATTGACCTGTGAATAGCTAGCTTTGTGCCACTACTTAACTCCTTTTTGTTGAACACATACGACCTCAACTGACTGGCCACTGCATTTCCCATTCTTCTCCTTTCTTCAAATTCCCTAACTAACTTGCCATTCTCCGAAAAAATGGCTCCTAAATATTTAAACTCAGAGACCTGTTCCAACTGCTCCCCATTTAAACTGCAAACTACATCCTTCCGGGATTTGCCAATATGCATAACTTTAGTTTTACTGACACTTATTTTCATGCCGTATTCCTCACATGCAGCATTCAGGCAGTCTAAATTCTCCTGCAAATCCTTGGCATTATCTGCTAATAGAGTTAAGTCATCCGCATAGGCCAGGATTTTCATGATTACTTCCCCCACCTTCACATTCCCTTGCAAATTCGCTTGCCTGATAATCTTGTCCATAAAAATTATGAACAGAAGAGGGGAGAGACAACAACCCTGACGAACCCCCTCATTAACTTCGAAAGCCTCACTAATTTCACCATCTATCCTTACCGCAGCCTTGCTCCCTGAGTAGATGCTTTTGATAGCGCCCAATAAACTTCCATTAACCCCGTATTCGCCAAGTACCTCGAACAGCTTTTGCCTCGGTACCCGATCGCATGCCTTTACTAGGTCGATGATGCACAAGTATAAATCAATATTTCTCTCAGAGAGCTTTTCTATAGCCTGCCTGAGACAAAAGATCTGATCCTGACAACCCCTCAGAGGTCTGAAACCACTCTGAACCTCGTCAAGAACACCTTCCACTATAACCCTAACCCTGTCTACTAGCACACTTGTATAAACCTTCCCGACCACGCTCAAGAGTGAAATCCCCCTGTAGTTGGAAAGGACTTTGCGGTTACCCTTCTTGAAGATCGGAGCAATAACACCGAAGCTCCAGTCAGCGGGTACTACTGAGGACTTCAATGCTACATTGAAAATCCTACAAAGCCATTGAACCCCACCCGGCCCGCTATTCTTAATAAATTCTGTCCTAATTTCGTCCATACCTGCGGATTTTCCTGCCTTCAGCCTGCTGACCTTTCGTGACACTTCCTCTAATGTAATTTCCTCCTCACCCTCCAAGCTACGGCCCTCTTCCCTGTCACGGCTTGTTACGGGATTGACAGAGGCGAATAGATCCTGAAAGTAATCCTGCCAGGTTTTCAGGACCTCACCCTTACCTGTAACTAATTCGCCATCTTTACCCAAAATGCTACCGCCGCCCTCCTTTTCACCACCACGCCTAATATCCTTGATTGCCGACCAAAATTTTTTACCCCTTCCTTGACCAGCCTCTTCCAATTCCTCCCCAAACTTTTTCCACGACCGATCCTTCGCTTCCTTGACTAGAGCCTTAACCGCCTGCCTGCAAGCCCTGTAAGCCTCATGCTTTTCGCCCGTCTTATCCTGTAACCAAACCAAATACAGCTTCCTTTTCTCTAATACCGCCTTTTTGATATCTGCGTTCCACCAGCCTGTCTTTTTGTTTCTACCCCCACTAGAGACACTACCTAGACATTCCTCAGCTACGCCCAAGACAAATTCCTTAAAGTTTGCCCACTCAACCTCAATGTCTACGCAGTCCGGAGGAAGCCTTTCGAAAGCTTCGCTGAATTTTGACATAAAGCGAGACTTAACTTCCTCGTCCCTGAATTTTCCCACACGAAATTTCCGAACCACCACTTTTTTCCTTTTAGCCTGACAGAGTTTACTAACAGAGAGATGGGTACCCAAAAGGTAGTGGGTCTGAGCCAAATGTGAAACCCCTGAAAACACGTGTGTTCCTGACTTCCTGCCTCCTGTCCTGCTCTATAACCATGTAATCAATTATTGACTTGTGCCCCAAACTATTATTAACGTAAGTGTACCGATGGATCCACCTATGCCTAAAGAAAGAGTTGGTTACTGCCAGTCCATTGAAATCGCAGAAATCCAACAACCGCTTTCCGTTTGAGTTTAAAACATCCTCCCCGAATTTGCCCACTACCCTTTCATAGCCGCCACTGGTCTTACTGTTTCCTATTCTCGCGTTGAAATCCCCCAACAGAATCACACTCTCACTACCTTTTTTGCTGACAACATCCCCTAACTGCTCGTAAAAGGTGTCAAGATCGCCAGCACTGCTACCCTCGCACGGGCTATAAACACTAACCAGCCGACAAATACCTCCTGTCAGCTTAATGGAGACCCACATGATCCTTTCACTTACATACCGCACGCCCAAAACAAACTTTTCTAATTCCCTTTTGACAGCCATTCCAACTCCCCAGTTCGCCCTACCAGACTGAACACCAGACGAAAACACTTTATAACCGCCCACCAGTTCTTCGCGCTGCCCTTTCGTCCTAATGTCGCTCAACGCTAATATATCTACACCCTAATCCATTGCCAAGTCCACCACCTCACCC
>CM055403.1:143950630-144005667 GCA_029228625.1 Pseudolycoriella hygida
CTTTAAGCGTCACCCCAAATTGATATCAGTTGTTTTGGAAGGAGGAAGAAGGACTTGCGTCACATTTCCCTTTTAAAAGGGTTTTTGTTGTGATTCAAAATAACCAAGCGAATTCATAATTCCTGTACTTCAAAGCTTCAAAACACTACTTCACCTAGTCTTTCGTTTCGACTCAGGTGGTATATAAGAAAGTGCGCTGTTCATAGAAGTCATAATTCTGTGACCGAGTGTGCTGATATATACATGGTCTTGTAGGCAAGGTGTACTGATGGGTTAAATCTTATGAAGATGCTTTGTTTGTCATAAAGGAATTATGAAGGGTACTGTAATGTTGATACAAGGGTGGACTTTGAACCACAGTAAGTACCGCAGTTGTAATGTACATAGCTCTTCGATTTTCAATTTTTTTTTTTGTTTGAAAGGTCTAGGCATGCATCACAACTTATGGAAGAAACTTTCTTGAGCTTTTGGACTCAGCCAGTGCCCTAAAACTGAGTCTCTACTAGGGCCCAACGTGTTTTATCTTATCCGATTTTCAAAATAATTTTTTTTTCCTGAAGTTACATCGAGGTTGATATCATTTGAAAACCAATGAAATTAACTTTTAAGTCAAAAACACTTGTGACGACGACGTGGGGACAGTGGGGTGTCTGAAGGAGGGAGAAACCCGCCAAAGTGGCGAAAAATTCACATTTCCGAATTTTCCCACAAGGAAACATTTTTCTGAAAATTGAGAAAAAAATATTTTTGGTGTTTGTGCATCAAAGCCGTATTTTGTGACGAAGAAGAAACGATTTCCAAAAAATGTTTGCAAAAAAACTATCCAGTGCGCAGGGATGTTTCTGTTTTTATTTTAGATAAGGTTACAAGCAATTAAGTCAGTTCTATCTACTTCAGTTGAAGATTTGAAGTGAAGTGGACGAGTTGTCTTCTTAAAATGTCTTTAAAAAATAAGTTTGAAATTGGATCGGAAATTAATAATTGCATCGTCGTTCTCATGACAAAAGGGGCTATTCCCGTTCAAGTAGATTTTTGAATGCGTGTGTCTCCACTTCCCGTTGACCAATGTCAACCGAAATTTTAAAATATTTTAATTAGAGCCTAAACATCAATTTGGTTTACATTGTTCCACGGGAAGCTGAGATGCACAAACACAAAATGTGTTTGCACGGGAATAGCCCCTTTTGTCATGAGAACGACGATATGATGCTTTAGCAGAACGCGTTTGAAATCGCACAACATGAACAAAAGGAGGACTTTAAGATGGACTGGCGGCACGATGTTGGCGTCGCCCGATACGGAGACGTTTTATCGGAAATATAAGGCGTTATGGCGGAGGTCAAAAGGTTTTTAATACTAGTGCACTTGCAGCAAAACTTTGTCTTTAACAACTGCGGTACTTAGGGGCCATTCATAAACGTCCGGTTATTTTGTCAATTTTCCGACCCCCTACCCCCTGGTCTGAATTCGTCGGGTTTTACTATACCCCTCCAAAATAATGACGCCTAATTTCATTACCCCCCCTCCCCCCAATTAAAAATTTGAGTTCTCCAAAAAAAATATTTTTTTATTGTAGAAGGAATACTTTTGCCATTTTTATGTACATTTTTCTTCTAACAAACTGTCAAAGAAACTACAGTAAAATTTTTGGCTAAGTCTGTGTTTCTCTCTCGACAAACTACCTCGGGCATGCTCCCAGTTATAAATTCTTGACAGAAATTTGACAAAACCACCAATTCTCAACCGGACGTCACATTTCTCATAACCCTCCCCCCTCCCCCCACCGCCGAATTCCTCCGGTTTCCCTATACCCCCTCCCCCCAACTAACGACCGGACGTCATTTATGAATGGCCCCTTACTATGGTTTAAAGTCCCCCCTGGTATCACCATTACAGTACCCTACTACATAATTCTATTTTCACAAACGAAGCGTCTTCATAAGATTTAACTAAAGTGCTGACTTCATCGTTTACGACTCATCAGTACACCTTGCCTTCTAGACCATGTGTACATCAGCCCACTCGGTCAAAACTCGCGAAAATTAAAGAAAATAACCAAAAATGAAAACAAACTAAGAGAATAATTCTTAAAACCTACAGAAGTCCTAGAGACGTTAATAATAATAATGTAATAATCTGCCTTACAAGGTTAGAGGAAGGGTTAGAGGTTAGATCATTATTTACTAGTTTCGTTGTTTGTGGTTCTTGAGATCCTTTCATTACCGGAAAGTTTTACTGTGCCAGTGGTAAGCTGTGCGACAAACCCAGTGCCATCTATGAGATGTAACTAGGAGCGAAACTAATAGGAGTAGAATACCGGTTCTCCCAACAATGCCTTTTCCGGTAAGCCGTACGATGGCACTACACTCAACTTCACTCGACTTGAGCGATTCAATCAGATTTGTTTTGTTTACAAATCTAACAATCGGTACAAATCCGTCTGCGGTTGAGTTTCGAACCAACGCACTGGCAACTCAATCTCGTAGTAGCAAGCAGACGTGTTAACCACTACGCTATTGAGTCCCAGAGACGTTGTATTGCGGCAAACTTCCTTAGATAAATTTTTCCTTGTATTGATTGGTCAAGGCGTTCGGCGCTACATACAAAATTTCCAATAATTTCTTTTTGCATGATGTCCCTTACCTTCACTTTTCTCAAAAGTTAAGGCTTCAACATTACTTGACATGAAGATACATGTCGATACATGTACTACTACACCTGTTTATAGACGATCGCACGAATGATCCCTCCAAGAGTTCTGTTTTTCCAAGGCGGTCAATGAGATTGTGGGTGAGAAAAAAATTCACTAATTACATGGGCTTGGCTTTGTTATTCTTTAATTGTGATATAAATAAAACTTTCTTAAACGATATAATTGAAAGCATTTATTTCGTTGGTAGTTGATTGTTCGTAGAAAGAAAGCATAATATGGATGTTGATAATTTATAATGTCATTTAAATTGAATAAAAACATTTTATGATTTAGAGAACATTTTTACAAAACGGTTTCGAGCTGATTGAAGAACTTCAATTATTATGATTTATACGACTCTGTACTAAATACTCGCTTCGAGGAATTACTTTCATGAAAAACAATGGATTCTTCGCCTAGGATGTGTAGGCGAAAAAACGTTCTTATTTTTTATATTAAAGTGAGTAATTACACGAGACTTTATGGTATTCATTTATTTCTCGCTAAACTACGGTTGTCATGGTTGTATCGGTTTTTTTGCTTGAAATTTTTCTACTTAAAAGCTAATGGAGTGTACATTTCATCGTATTATACTTTTTTAACAATTGAATTAGGTAAAATTAGCCGATAAATAAGTCTTACCACACCATAATAGAACTGTCTGCAGAATTAAATTACTTCTGTTTACGGAGTACATTGGGAGCCATTCATAAATGACACCCTATGGTTTTGTGTGATTTTTGACACCCAATCTCCCCTCTTCAAATTTCGCAAGGTCTATTGATCAAGGAATGTAATGAAATATTAAACTGACAATACGCAAAATTGGAAAATCCGTCTGAAGTAACGGTGTAAAAACAACCCGCGCCTCCAACCAACAACGCCTCCAAATCCATTTGACCCAACATTCCAACCCCCAACTAGTCGGTACTTTTAAGAATTAAGTTTCTCATTTGTAACTCCAATTTTTTGCCGTGACCTTAAAGAAATATAAATTGAACATTATTGGCGTTGGGATTTGGGTACACATAAATCATTGAATATAAACCACTTACCTTACAACCAACGTTATTACTTGAGTACGACTAGCACTAAAAATAAATCTTCATAACTACTGCGCTGTATATTATACGAACAATATGTATGTTATACTGGTGTCGATGATTACAGTGTCAAGAATAAGGTGAATTCCAAGGTCATTTCTTCGCAAATCCCTTCGCCCGTTGTGGAATTCTCTTTGTGCTGTCCATAACTTCTTTAAAACACCGACATATAATACACAACACAACATTCGAAATTGGTGTGATAATGTGATTTATTAGAAATAAAGTATATACAAGAGATAAAAACTGTTGCATGAATATATTATATTATAGTGAGTGACCCATCCCAACATTGAGTGAGATGTTTACTTACGTAGAACTTATTAACGTAGGCAGGCACAAAATGCCTCTGGCCTTATACCATTTTAATCGCAGCAATTAAAAGTATGAAACGTGTACTGTACTACCAGAGCGTCAGTGTTTTAATTATTAATTACAAAAAAAAAAGATTTTTTTTTTCGTTGGAGTACAACGCCAGCAATAATTTCTAACGCTTTAGGCACGGTTTTCTTTCGACTGACGTTGTTTAGGAACGAGAGAATAAAATAGTAAAATAAAGAGATCATTTTAAGATGAGGAAGGCGTTGTGTGGAAATAAACATCGGTAAACGGAGAGAAATTCTTGACACATAACTCTTTCACATCGTTTCTGTGTATCGTCACACTAACTTTGCTTCCACCATGTAATACTATGGAAGCAATTCTCCCATTCAACCAATACATGGCAAAACCACCATAAGGTTATGGACACGTCATACGAAAACATTGAAAGATATCAATTTTGCGTAGATGGCTGTGGATCAGTGTAGTGCCAATAACATATTTTCATAGATCATCTACTAAATCTCCCTTTGCGGGAAACACTAACTACTGTCAAAATAGTTAGGTATTATCAATCGTTGTAAATTCGTAAGAGGAAGCTAACAGAACAACCGCTTAGGTATCCTACAACTATGTTTTCAATAAAATAAATTGCATCAAATTATCTTATAGAAAGAAAATAGGACCTCAGCAATTAAGGTAATTTTCGATTTTTTGAGATTTAGACCATTTTCGTCCAATCCCGGCAGCTCGTCTTCACACTATGTTTTATTTTCATAAAATTTGCGAGATGGAACACATCGACATAAAGATACATTCACGTACGCCATTACGGTGGGCAAACGAAAGTCTTTACATTACTTCATCATCATCAAACTTTACAGATCGTTTACACCTTTCGATGTGAGGTCTATACGCCCGGTGATCGATCACGGACCACCCTTCTCCATACCAGCCAAGTGAAAGTCCCTAACTTCTAAGTCTAATTGAGTCATTGAATCCCTGAGGCGTACACCCGGGACCTGTGCATTCAATATGCTCTTTACGAGCCTGCCAATACCCATCCTCCCCGTGCCCATGCCTGTACCATCGATGGCAGACGACAAACCCTTGCGGCCTCCTCCACTGACGTGGCCCTTAAATTTTTCCTGATGTCGTCGTTGCTCATATGATTGTCCCACTGTTCACTCCGATTCACCTTTGCTATTCTCTTACATCAGTACCATATAAAATCGTTGGCCTGAAGATTGAGCCAGCCAACTTTGTGCCACTACTTAATTCTACAGCTCGGACTGTTCCTGATTTCTTGTCAAAAATCGTTTTTACCACACACACACACTAGTTGCTTTCGTTTCAAAAATCGTTTTCACCACGTTTACATAGTTGTGGTGAAAGCGAGGTGAAACGATTTTTGGAACGAAAACAACAAGTGTGTGTGTGTGTGGTGAAAACGATTTTCGACACGAAATCTGGAACAGTCCGAGCTCTCCTTATTTCTTTTTTATTGAACACAAGCTACCTCAACTGACTGCCATCCTCTGAGAAAATGCATCTGTTCTATTTAAACTCCGAAACCTGTTCCAACTGCTCCCCATTTACACTACAAAATACCTCTTTCCGAGATTTGCCGACATGCGCAACCTTTGTTTTTCTTACACTTATCTTCAGGCTCCTAGTAAGCGTCACCTTATCGATATTGCGCTACGGGGCACCAGCGTGGATACAGGCGCTAGATACTGGACTTAATAGAGCCCAAAGGCTGGCAAGCATAAGAGTAGCAAGCGCATACCGAACGATATCCGTAGAAGCGGTATGTGTCATAGCTAGGACGATGCCCATATGATCAACGTACACGGAAAACAGCGAATGCCATAGAAAGAAGAGAAGGGAGGGTGAAACTACCAAAACAGTAAGAACGCAGTTAAGAGCCGAATCATTGGGACAGTGGCAGCGAGAGTGAGACTCCTCTGACAAGGGAAGGTGGACCCATAGACTCATACCAAACATAACGACATGGGTACAGAGGAAACATGGAGAGGTTAACTTCCAATTAACACAGTTTCTGTCGGGCCACGTATGCTTCAGGAAGTACCTGCGCAGGTTTGGATTCACATTGTCACCTTTCTGCAAGACTAAGGAAGGTTTCAGTTGGTAGGTCATTGGAGAATGGAATCCACACTACCTTGGTCCGGGATGTCCGGCTGTCTATGAAGATTTCTATACCCTTATTAAAAAAAAGAGACTTGTCTTCATCCCGTACTCCTCACATGCGACATTCAGTCAATCCCCTTTTGCAAATCAATGGCATTATCCGCTAACAGAGTTAAGTCATCTGCATAGGCTAGGATTCTCATGATTCCCCCACTTCCACTTTCCCCTGTATATTGGCCTGCCTGATGATGTTGTCCATGAAAATTATGAACAGAAGAGGAGAGAGAAAACCACCCTGATGAACGCCCTTATTAACTTCGAGAGTCCCACTAATTTTACCATCTATACTCCCTGAATAAATGCTATTAATAGTGCCCAATAATCTCCCATTAATTCCTTGCTCGCTAAGCACCTCAAACAGCCTCTGTCTCGGTGCCCGGTCAAATGCCTTTTCTAAGTCTGGTATGTCTAGTATGTCTAGTCTAGTCTAGTCTGGTATGTCTAGTATGAGATATAAATGCATACATAATGAACTGTGAAAAACGCAATGTAATTCCTAACATAATCAAATTACCTAAGATGTAAATACCATACGAAATAATAAATTAAGTCGATGATGCACAAATAGAGATCAAGCGAAACAACTTTTCATTCAATAGATCAATATTCCTCTCAAAGAGCCTTTCTATAGCTTGCCTGATTCAAAAGATCTGATCATGACAACCTCTCAGAAGTATGAAACCACTCTGAGCCTCGTCAAGAACCTCTTCCACTATAACCCTAACCCTCTCCCTAACCCGATCTGCAAGAACGCGCGCATAAACTTTTCCTACCACACTCAAAAGGAAAATTCCTCTGTATATACTACAAACTTTACGGTTTCCTTCATAAATATCGGAGCAATAACACCGAAGTTCCAGTCACCGATTACGATTGAGGACTTCATTAAAAATCCTGCACAGCCATTGGCCCGCTAGTCTCAATAAATTCTGTCCTAATTTCGTCTACCCCTGCGGATTTCGCTGCTTTCAGTCTGCTGACCTTTCGTGACACCTCCTCTAACGTAATTTCCTCCTCACCCTGAAAGTAATCTCGCCAGGTTTTAAGGACTTCACCCTTATCTGTAATAAACTGGTCACCTTTACCCAAAATTATACCGCAGTCCTCTTTTTCACATTGCTTTACTTTAACAGTTCTTTACTTTGACATTACATTTACTTGACATTACTTATGTTTGAAAATAGTTTGTCACGCACTAGTACAGTATTCAGCGATAGAAGGTAATTAAAAATGTGTGGAGAATTTCACCACGGAATTTTTTGTCTCATTACAATGTTGTATACCAATCTAAATCGTTTAATAAGAAAAAAAAAACATTTTAAATAAAAAGAGCTGTTGTTTGTTGTCGTTATTACAATTATTTTTCATATTTTCAAATGTAGTCAAAATAAATGGACACCCACACTTTACTACATCGTTGTTCGTTCGTTACGATCTGCGCACTTTATTTACATTAAGAAATGGTGAGGAGTTCTCAAGAATAACACGATGAAATAAGTGAACTCTTTATGTTAATTTCTATTCTTTTATTAACGATTTGAAAATTATTTTATGTCTAAAAGCGTATACAACGTCATTATAGCTGTACTGTTCATATATCGATTTCATTGTATCTCCAAATCTACAATTCGATGTAACACTTTTCGGAATTGTTGTTTATATTAATGAGAACATGTTATGGAAAAGGGAACAGAAAATGTTTTCGTGTTTCTGAGAGAGCCTTCGAATGATTGAATTCTGTCCTTTACTTCGTTCTACAAATGATGTTGTCACGCCTACAGAAAAGTACTAAGAGCTCATTTTCGAATTCTTTTTTCCTGACATTTTTTTTCCAAGCTCAAGAATTTAAGAAGTTATGTAAAACACCATGTCTTACAGACGTAAGAGTCGCAACGGTTCTTTTAATCCGAATAGAGTGGGTATAACACGCGCTACTCGAGAGAAGAATATTTCTGTAAATACTTTAGGGATTCGTAAAGCGACTAGTGATATGTTTGGTATTCCACACGAATTAGGAAAACAAAAATTAGGAATAACAAAAATTAGGAAAAAAAATTATTTGCCAAAAATAAGGAAAGACAAAAATCAGTAAAAACTAAAATTAGGAAAAACAAAAATAAGGAAAAACAAAAATTAGGAATGAATTAAATTAGGAAAAACCAAAATTAGGAATCAGGCAAAGGAAGAAAATAATTTTTGAGAGAATGCGCCGCAGGCCGTGATAAATCCTGGTAAATAAAAAAGCGGAGGCGGGTCAAGAGGGGAATATCCCTCCTTGCGGGGTCTAAGGGGCAGAGCCCCTAGCAGGATTTGGGGCAGAGCCCCTAGCAGGATTTGGGGCAGAGCCCCATGCACGGAAGGCAGCCTGCAAGGCGTTATTAGCTCGCTGCAGGCGCGAGGATTTAGGAATTAGAGCCCCATACATACCAAAAATAAGATTGCGACCTCCTTAGGAATTGAAAACTTTGACGTTTTTCCTGATTTATTTCTTTCCTGATTTTCGTTTTTCCTAATTTTGGTTTTTCCTAAATTTGGTTGTTCCTGATTTTTGTTTTTCCTTTTTTTAGGTTCCTGATTTTCGTTTCCTGATTTTCATTTTCTGATTTTCGGTTCCTGATTTCCTGATTCCTGATTTTTGCTTTCCTAATTCATGTGGACATTCATATGTTTGGACCCGTACGAAGAACAAACTTTTTTTTAATAACTTTGTTCGAACTTCGTAGCTGTAAGGCTGACTTGTTTGAATGTCCATATTTATTCTAATAAGATTTTATTTTGTATAGAAAGCAATTAAATGTGAAAAGAAAAATTTGATACAGGCGGTAATTAAAAAATCTTTTTTGGAGTTGAATCTGGGCACTGTCTGCCAAAGGGCCAATGCGCTAGGGCCGTTTAAGTTATTTTTGGTCTTTTGTACATAACTCGAGCCAATCTCTCTTGATTTTCAAAAAATTTTTGTTTTAAAGGTCTATCCAAGCCTGACAATTTATAGAAGAAACTTTTTTTAAGTAATTTTTAGCTCTTGGACTCAGCCAGGCCCTAAAACTGAATCTCTACTAGGGCCAACGTATTTTTTCTACATAAATCGGGTAAATCTTTCCTGAATGATAATCGAAAAATTCATTTCGGAATTTGGGCAAAATCGGTTGAAAACTTTCGAAGTTACGGTCGAAAAAGGGTCGAAAACGTGGTTTTTTGAAGGTTGGTGGAAATTTTTTCACTTTTATCTCTGCGAAATTAGAACGGAAATCGTTCTCCAAGGTTTTGAGTGAAAGATGGTTGCCTACTTAAGATGTATTAACAGCCTCAAAGGAGGCAGCCTGGTGCCGAAAATCTGTTAATGCCGTTGCAACGGCAGTACTGCCAACAACGCATAAAAAACCTAGCGACGTTATCAGATGAGAGATTTTCATATATTTTCTCTCACAAAACCTTGTCGTTAGATTTTTTATGCGTTGTAGGGCAGAGTAACGAATAATGTACGTTACATAAATTTCAACTCGGCACCAGGCTGCTGCTGCCCACTATATCAAAAAAAAAAAATCTCAAGTACACAGCCTGGTGCTGAATTAAAATTAATATGACGTATAGTATTCGTTACTGCCGTTATGATGACATTAGAAGATTTTTAGCTCCAGGCTCCCTTCCATAAAGCTACTTACTCTAGGAGGCGGCTTGGTGCCGAGTGGGAACCGAGTACATACCAATGGCCAATTCCATCGGTACAGTCACCTGGGTAACGAATTTCATCTTTTTCACTCTTTCAATGTGATTTATATTAACATGAGACAAAACACATTCGTTCCCCAGGTGACATGGTAGAGATAATGTATGGGTTACCGATGGAATTAGCCCAATGTACTCGTTTACCACTCCAACATTGTCATAGAACTGCACAACTGAACCAGTATCATTTGAAATTGGACAGCTTCAATTCTACAATTCATGACATACAAAGTCATTTGAATAACATCGATCAACTACAACTAGATTGTTATATGAAAATCATTGGCATTCCACAACAATTAAATATCAGTCCGGTTGATGTTGTGAAGTTAATTGGTCAAATATTGCAAAGACCAATTTCATTTTCTGATATTGTGAACATTCAGACAAATCCATCCGTACAAAAACAACCAGGCAATTCAACGACACTCTTGGTGAAATTTGCAACCACAGCAATAAAGGAACAATTGTTGGCTAACAAAAAATCTTTCGGCATACTGAAAGCCAATCAACTGATACAAAACCTTCCCGCCAAACATAACTCAACAATCCAGCTGCTACATCATATGACAAAATTCAACCAATTTCTATATAAAACGGCAAATCAACATAAACACCAGATCGGTTTCAAATACGTATGGCTTCAAGGTATTGATGAAGAAGAACGTTAAGCATCCAGTAATCAAAATAAACTCAATCACTGACTTAAACCGCCTGGGCATTATTGTTACCGAAACCTCTACTCAACACACAGGTGACGTCACATCTACTTCATCACTCAACAACCAGCAATAAATGAACTCAAACGTATACTTCAAGTAATTCTTTTTTTTTTGACATTTTATCTTTGAATTAATTTCCAATCATTCAAATAACGATTTTCTTTATTTCATCTTTCATTATGTCAATGCTTAGCATAAACTACGACAACAGAGACGATGTCACCATGCCGATAAATTTTAATTTTGCTGTCTTATATCTTAACGTCCGTAGCATCAGAAATAAGATTGAAAAACTTGAAGTCTTCTTAGCCCGCTTCAAGAAGTTTCCTGATGCTATTATCTTGACTGAGAGTTGGTTAAGGGAAGGTGAAGAAGATTATTTCAATCTGAACGGGTATCATGCCTATCACGGTGTTAGGAAGGATAAAGAAGGTGGTGGTGTTAGTGTTTTGATAAACCAAGCATTTCAGTCGAGCCAGGTTTTGAATAAGACGTACGAGGTGTCAAGTGTCGTCATAGTGGCACTGCCACAAATTAAGTTCAACATCTGCGGTTATTATCGTCCGATTGATAAGGATGATGCCAGTGATTTCTTACATTTTATTGATTCTCTTGACAGTATTTTGTCAACAGATACAGAGACACTCTTATTCGGCGACATGAATGTAGATTTGTTGACGAAGGGCTCTGAAGTTTTTCGATATGAGACCATTGTGGATTCTAATGGTTTTTTCATTCTTAACAAAATTGATCCGCGAACAAGTGCGATGTAAATTATTATATGAAAATCATGGAACCGCACATCAGGGATCATGGCGGTATAACTGTCGGATGAGAGGTTAGTTTGCCAAAATTAAAACGGTTTCACTTCAAGAATGTCATTGATCACACTGGCTTCTCCACAGAACTAAATAGCGTTGATTTTACGTTGATCAAAGATTTTTCTTCTCTTACATCGGTTATCCAGACGATCACCGATAACCATAAAAAGACTATAAAATCGATCAAGAAAAAAACATCAGAACCATTCATCGACAACGAGATATTGAGTCTTCTTAAGCGTCGAGATAAACAGTATCAACTCGTCAAGCGATTCCCAGGTAACATGAATTATAGGTCGAGACTGGTTAGTATTAAGAATCATATATGCTACCGGACGCGCTTGAAGAAGCAACGCTATTATGCTGCACAGTTTGATGAAGCTGACAATCCTAAAAAGTTTTGGGAGCTGGTGAAGAGGGTAATTACGAATAAGTCACCAGAATCGCTTCAGTCTCCAAGGATTGTTGTCAGTGGTTTAGATGTCACCGAACCTCGGTTGGTTGCGAATGAGTTTAACGAGTTTTTTGTAAATGTAGGCAAGAGACCTCCACCCGCTAGAAAGAAAACTTCTCGTCGCAATGAGCCGCCAGCTCGAGGTTTTTCGGAAGGGTTTAACTTTGTGGAAGTGAGTGCAACGACAGTGTCATATTACATTGACGGCATGAGGTCAGGAGCAGCAGCAGGTAGCGATGGCATCAGTGTGAAGATTCTGAAACGGTATAAGCAACAACTGTGTGAATGTGTCTCCCGCTTAATTAACAACTGCGTTAAGACCTCTCATTTTGATGATATTCTGAAAGTCGCTAAAGTCATCGTTTTACCGAAAGGTGATGACACAACTGATGTGGCTAATTATAGACCAATATCATTGCTGTCTTCACTCTCGAGTCTTCTTGAAAAGATCATGTATGAACAAATTTACGAGAGGTTAAATTCGATGAAGTTTTTTGACATGAAGCAATTCGGTTTCTTGAAGAAATCAAACACTCTAGCATGTTGTTTGGACCTCTGTTCGAATATCAGGACAAGCAAATGGCAGTTAGTTGCTTGTTCGTTGACTTCAAAAAGGCATTTGATTCAGTCAATCATCAGTTACTGATGGATAAGCTGAAGTCTATTGGCCTTAGTGGACCTGCTTTTGGTTTATTGTGCAGTTATTTGAGCGACAGGAAACAGTTTGTCAGTGTAGGCGGAGTAAACAGCTCCACTCTGAGTGTGAAGTGCGGAGTTCCTCAGGGTTCAACGCTATCGTCCTTGATGTTCGTGATATTTCTTCATGACCTGTTCGACGAAAGTTTCAAGGGTAAAGTTTACCTGTACGCTGATGATACGACCTTCCAATATGCAGCGAGGTTGCTAGAAGACTTGCGTCGTTTGATGCAACATGACTTGCGGATTCTTAGTGATTGGTCATCACGCAATTCCTTACTTGTCAACGAAGCGAAGACCAATTACATTGTGTTTGACGACAGTCCGCTCCCTGACTTTGACCTGGCATATGATGGGACGACTCTTCAGAGAAAAAATGAGGTGAGATACCTAGGCTTGATGTTGAACGACCGGTTTAAGTGGGACACGCACGTCAATAAAGTAGTGAAAAAGATTTCGCCGATTATAGGTGTAATGAAACGTCTTCGATGGCTCCTACCTCGAAATGTCCTTTTGAACTTGTATTACGCTTATGTTCATTCTCACTTGAGCTATCTGAATCCCATATGGAATTTCGCACCTGATTGTCTATTAGACAAACTGCTTCTACTGCAGAAGAAGGGGTTGCGTATCATTCACGGTTTGAAGTACAAGGATTCAGCTAAGCAATACTTCAGTTCGTCGATACTGCCTCTAGATTACTTCAATGCGTGCCAGACAGCAGTTTTGGTGTTTTCGCTAAAAAACGGTTTGATAAAGCATGATACACCCATCCAGGCGAACTCAGACATAACCATAACCATAACATAACCATCACACGAGGAACAGTGATCTTCTTCACCTTTCCTTTTCTCGCTCTCTCTTTGGTCAGCATGCGATCACTAACCGTGGTTTCCGTTTCTTCAATGAATTACCGGCAGTCATTCGCAATGCTACTAGCTTGATGTCTTTCCAGAAACAACTCAAAGATTACTTGCTATATCGCTTCCTTTCTTCATCTGACTATCATATTGCCTGGTGAAATCGTCTCTGATTGTTGTTTGTAATACTGTTTAACTCGAGGATTTTCTTTTTCTCAAATATTTGATTTATTGATTAATATTGAATTTAAAATTTAATTTAAACTTGATTTTGCTCTTTTATTTTTATATTCTATAAGATTGTATTCTTTTTGGTTTACTTTAATCTCATGTACGATTCACTACATTCTAAATGATTTATGTACCCGACATGTACGGGCCAAGTGCCCATAATGTAATTGAATTTCTAAATAATAATAATAATAATAGAAACTTTTTTGGCACCAGGCTCCCCACCTTAAAATGCAGACCTCTGTTTGTTGTAATTTTTCTCCGTGAAAATGTTTTAGACGGCGATAAGATATGGAGTTCAGGCACAAGACAAAGGATCAATCTAGTGCCTCAACTCCTTATTTCGTCGTCACTTAGAACATTTTCATGGAGAAAAATTGTTACAGAGGCCTCGTCTAAGCAACACCACGTTAAGACAATATTTACTTAGATATGTTCGAGTCTTGTTGTAACATCTTTTCTGTGTGCCACGGGGTTAGAACCGAATGTCCAAAAAAAAGTATCCCCAACCAAAATATCCCCGTGGACGAAATATCCCCAGACGAAATAACCGGACATAATAACCACAATTTTTCCATTAAAAAAAAGGACAAAATATCCCCTCAGACAAAATATCCACACTCAAAAAATTGAGAATATTCAATGTGAAATGTACTTAGCGCCGCAGACCTGAAATAAACAACAACAAAAGAGGGGGGTCGAGGGGTGAATATCCCACTTACGGGGTCTAAGGGGCGAAGCCCCTAGCGGGGTTTGTGGCAGAGCTTCTTTTACGTAAGGCCGCCTGCAAGGCTTGCAAAAGCCCGCTGCAGGCGCGGAAATGAGGGGGCAGAGCCCCCCAACACACAACATAATATCTAATTAATAATGCCTACCTATATTCACCATTGCTGAGTAGACATCACATCTGGGGATATTTTGTACGTTTTTTATGGGATATTTTGACTGGGGACATTTTATCCGGGGATATTTTGACTGGGGATAATCGGTCCTAGAGCCGTTTGCCACAACTATTCTGATTTGTACGGGTCCCTTGCATATGTTTAGACCCGTACGAAGAACGTAGTGCTTCGAAAATGGGTTTATTGCGTTTACCACGACGTTTATAATCAATCGATTTTCGATCCGGGAGTAGGGGTAGCATCGATCATGGTCCTTAGATGGCGCAATAAAAAAAATGTCCATCTGTCCGTCATTCAACACGATAACTCGAGTAAAACTCAACCGATTTTCAAAATCGTAATTCGGTAATCGAAAAATATTTTATGGGATTGAATCTGGGCACTATTTTTGATTTGAGTCATTGGACTTAGCTACGGTACTAAAAACGAGTCTCTGCTAGGGCCCTACCTTGTTTTTTTTACAAAACCTGAGTAAATATTTTCCGATTTTCGAATTTTTTTCAATCGAAAGGTCTAGGAATGTCTCACACTTTATGGAAGAAAATTTTTTGATTAGAGGCCCTTGGACTCTTCCAGAACCCTAAAACTGAGTTTCTACTAAGGCCCAACGTGTTTGTTTACACAAATCGGGTAAATCCTAACCGATTTTGTTGATTTTTCTTATGTTCGATAGGTAACGGATTACCGAATTATACTCAAAAACAAATTTGGGCCCGGTGTCTGTGCTAAGGGCTCAATTGGGCCTCAGATCGGTCCTAAGGTCGGTCGGCCCTAACCAAGAATTTTTTTTTCTATGTTGCAAAGCAAATTGAGGGAAACAATTTTGTTCATCGAAGTATGTGTCCGAGGCCTCTACTTAGGGCCCTAGGTCCGGTCGGTACTAAGATCGGCCCTAACCCAAAAAATGGTTTTTCGCTATGTTGAGGGTCAATTCTGTGCTTTCAATATTGCCCTATCAGCAATTTTCAACGCAATTTAATGTGGACGTAAGGCAATATATACTTAAATACGTTCGAGTCTTTTCGTAACATCAACTCTGTTTGCCGCATCTATTCTGATACGGACAGGTCCCTTCATATGTTCTTCATAAATTTTTCCGTCATAATAATTTGTGCAAGCTGGTCGCGTCGTTTTAAGCTGACTTTTTAGCCGATACTACGTCATTATGGTAAAAAATTAGAGAAAATCAGGGAAGATTTTCAAAGAATTTCGTCGAAAAAAATCAAAACGGCGACAAAATTAAACAAAAGATTCTCGGCGATTGTTTTGTTTAATTTTGTCGCTAATTTGATTTTTTTTGCGATATTCTTTGGAAATCTTCGGCAATTTTCACTATGTTTTTTTCCTTGTGACGACAGGCCGCTGACGACGCCTTTTTTGAGCTAGCCGCCGCTGACGTGTTTTCCGTTTATTCTACGGCCCTCATGACTCTTGTCGGTACTTGGTACTAAAAACGTTTTCAGAGTAGAATGTTGCGACCGATATCACAAACTGTCTATTAACTGAAACGAGAACCCAAAAGAAAAAACGTCTTGGGATCATTTATTCTTTAGCGATACGAAAATGTTTGAAGCTTAACAAGGGGAAGAGCAAAAAGTTAACGTTTTGGTAGAATGTCTTTGTGAGCGACCCCTTATTTGTTATCATCCCACAACTATTTTTCGTAAAAGGATACCGTTCCGGTACACACATAAAAAAGACAAACTTGGGGTTAAAAGAGTATTCTTTACCAAAAAAATGTAACCGAACCATTTTTTTCTGTTGTAGTCCATATAAAACAAATAATCCTACCACAAAATGTAATGGAAACCAATAAACTAAAATAAATAATTTGATTTGTAGCAATTTCAATTCCTGTATCTACGCGTTACAAACTTTAATATTCGGCTTATCATCTTACAGCAGAAAATCAATAAAACAACCCTCATTTCTTTTTCACATTAAATTGCCACACTCAACATTTTGGATATCCCGGAAGGGAAAAAAACTGTCCTCCCACTCTTCACTCACATTTCTAGGTCAACAATATTTCCACTATCATGATATATTTATGAAGGTTGTGGAGAGTTCGTCCGATGAAAAAAAAATAATACAAATGCTACAAAAGTAATAAATCCAACCCAAATATATGTTAGGCTGTTTCTAGTTATGCATATTCTAGTGTATATCCTTTACAACGCTAACCTATATGCCAGAGTCAACGAGTGTGAATAATATTTACTTTTATGTATGTATGCGTTAACCTTCTTCTTTCATGCTACACTACCTAAGAAGATTGAACATTGAGAATAACGATCTGTGTGGTATAGTAATACCTACGCCATGTGAAACAAAATTGTAATGCTACTACACATTACTATTACAGACTATCAACACATGTGCTGTGTGCCTGGATTCCTTCAAAATATAAATCTAAGCAAAGTATCAAAATATTTTGTAGGCATGATAAGCGTACGGCAAATGAAAGAGGGTTCATAACCAATATGAAACTAACCCCCTACTAACTTTACCACCTCTAGAATTCATAAAAACTTTTAATCAGATTACGTATACAGCAAAGGATGTGGTTTGAGCTGGCAGGAAATATGCTCCCATAGACCTAGCACATAAAATTCGTGTGTATACCGTGTTAACATAGCGATGCACAAAGCACAGATGTATCAATGTGTAAATCAAATCTGGGTCAAAATATTGGTATGATTTTTTCCCCCGCTTTTTTTTAATTAAAACTAAAATCATACAGAGTTACAAAACAAACAGGAGGAAACTGAAAGTTCTGTGAGCATGAAATGCCTGAGTTTTTTTTTTGCCAATAATTGGAACTTCGTTGCGAACATAGTTGTACAAGAAAAATTTATATTGAATTTTCGTTGATAAAAGAAATACATTTTCGTTCTCTGGTTAATTAATAAGAAACTGTAGACCGAGAATAAGGTAAAAATAACATTGGCAACAGGACTGACTGCAAATTCATCTTCCCGCATGTGTATTGATAGTTGATGTAAAGGATGCAGTATAATTAGAACTGGTTGGAATTTTTTGAGTCTTTTTTATTTCTTTTTGTCGATCTAGAATACAGCCTAGAGCGAAAAAGTGTACTATGACATAACAAAATAAATTCGATTTGTATTTTGAAAAACGAAATTTAAATTCACTGCATAAAAGTGTCTCTAAGAAAACAGTGCTGACTTTTTTGTACACAGCTTTGAACTTTAACTTTCTTTGATTACGACTCACTTCATGCTGACTGCGTCTCTTTGTGTATTTGCAAACTTTATTATGTGTCCTTGCTTATGAGGTTTATAAGGAAATGATCAATAATTGTGACGCAATACAAACAAAATTACGCCCATCGCTAATTGCGTTCTAAATGTAAATATTTTTGGACCCGTACGAAGTACGAAGGTCCTATACGTTTACTACAAACAATTTTAATGTAACACGGGGTAGATCGAGGTGGCAGTTGGGGGGATGAATTTTTATCGTCTAAATATGACGAATCAACAATAAAAAAATGTCCGTCTGTCTCCACTTTTTTTTTTCAAACGGCTCAACCGATCAGCCTTAACTTTTTTTCCCTGAAAGATACATGCCTCCCATGATTCATGTTCGAAGATAAGCAAAATCGGCAAAGTAGTTCCGGAGATATGGTCGAAGAAGTGGAGGCCGGACATGAAATTTTCGAGGGTCGGTGAAACTTTTTCGCAAATATCTCAGCAAGTATAGCAAGGAAATTCCTCATTTTGGCGTCAAATGAAAGCATTTGATGTCACAAAACTAGAAAAAGTTTATGTGAGAATCGCGTCAGGGGTCTGGGCACTGGGACCAATGGAATGGACGAAATTCAGTTTCTTGGCGATATACGAAAACAGTTTTTCGTCTATATTTCCTTAACTATGCAATATGGAGATTTACTGTCAAAGGCAAAGTTGTAGAGAATTAAATTTAAGAGCAATATAGCGAAAACTTCGAACAATATTCAGACTTTGCGGAACAAGGGTCGTCAGAATTGGTCGAGTCATATCTCATTTTTTTCGTTGCACTTTTGTGACGAAAGTAATTTTTCACTTTTGCAAAAAAATGTCTCGTCTTGGAGATAGAGCTCATTGAGTAAGGTCGTGCAAGGAAGTGCTGAAAATCGTTTTTTAGCTATAACTCGAACGAAGTTGATTCGAATCAAAAAATTTTTGGCACGATTTTAGGTTTTAGGCACGACAAAAATTTTGACTATATACTTGACTACGTAGGAGTTGATGGTCGGCCGTTATTAGCCGATAAAGCGAAAAAATAGGCAATTTTCGGAAGTCTCTGGCCAGTTGTAATAGAAAGATTCAGAGACATGTCATATACCGTTGGAAAGCCTACCAAATGTACTACTTAAATATGCAAAAATTTTCCTTGGAAAAGGTCTATTGCAGCGGACGGCAGCCATTTAAATGAAAGTCCGACAAAAAATGACGAATTTTTATCACTTCTATATGACTTTGATCTAGTAAAACTTGTCCGATTTTCAAAATCTCTTTTTTCTCCGAAATTTAACCGAAAAAATGAGTTCAAGTTTGAAGATGAGCAAAATCGGTCGAAAAGTTCCGAAGATGTGGTCAAAAAAGTGACCGAAAACATGTTTTTTTGGGGTTGGTGAAACTTTTTCGCATATACCTCTGCGGAATAAACATATTAATTGCTTTCTAAGGCTTTAAATGAAAGATATGGGCCTAACTAGCAAAAAAAATGGTATGGTGAAAATTCGTTAAGTGGTTTGGGCTGCAGGGTCCATGGCTACTCGAACGTTTACGATAGTTGCTGGTTTTTAATGAATATATCGTCAATTATAACGTCCTCCATAATATTTCGCAAGCATATTTGTAAAATCCAACACAAAGCTATCACTTGGAAACAAGTATGGCTTTGTTTCAACAAGATCATGATTACCAGCGGCGCCGTCTTAGGGGAGTATTATTATTGTTGTTCCCCATCAAATCCTTACTCCACAGCACAAGTCGACGCCCCTGTTTAAAATCGTCTATGTGGGTATGTGTGGATTGTGTAAACGATTTTCCCATTATTTTTATAGGAATTCCTTCAACTTTTAGCTTTCGTTCGAATACGAAAATACGAAAAAACCTTTTATACTTCCGTGAACAAAAGTGTTCCTTTCAATGGTCTCTGCAACATAGCGAAAAAAATTTTTGAGTTAGGGCCGACCTTAGGACCGATCTGGAACCCTAAGAAGAGACCTTTGACCCATACTTGCATGGACAAAAGTGTTCCCTTCAAAAGTCTCTGCAAGATAGCAAAAAAAATTTGTTTGGGTAAGGGCCGACCTGAGGACCGATCTGCGGCCCTGAGGAGAGTCCTTTGACCCACACTATCATGGGCAAAAATATTCCCCTCAATTTTCGCTAGAACATATTATGGACGTTATAATTGACGATATATTCATTAAAAACCAGCAACTATAGTAAACGTTCGAGTAGCCTGAGTTAGACCCTTTCCATGGACCCTGCAGCCGAACTTAACGAATTTTCACCATTTTTTTTTGCTAGTTTCTGGCGGTCCATATCTTTCATTTAAAGCCTTAGAAAGCAATTTCTATATTTCTTTCGCAGAGGTCTATGCGAAAAAGTTTCGCAGACCCCCACTTCGGTCACTTTTTTGACGGATCATCTTCAAACCTGAACTCATTTTTTCGGTTAAATTTCGGAGGAAAAAGAGATTTTGAAAATCGGACAAGTTTAACTAGGTCAAAGCCATATAGAAGTGATAAAAATTCATCATTTTTTTGTCAGACTTTCATTAAAATGGCTGTCGTCCGCTGCAATAGAACTTTTCCAAGGAAGTTTTTGCATATTTAAGTAGTATACATGGTAGGCTTTCAAACGGTATATGATATGTATCTGAATCTTTCTATTTCAACTGGCCAGAGACTTTTGAAAATTGCCTATTTTTTCGCCTATATCGACTAATAACGGCCGACCATCAACTCCTACGTAGTCAAGTATATAGTCAAAATTTTTGTCGTTTCAAGACCTAAAGTCGTGCCAAAAATTTTTTGATTCGAATCAACTTCGTTCGAGTTATAGCTAAAAAACGATTTTCAGCACTTCCTTGCACGACCTTACTCAATGAGCTCTATCTCCAAGACGAGACGTTTTTTTGCAAAAGTGAAAAATGACTTTCGTCACAAAAGTGCAACGAAAAAAATGAGATATGACTCGACCAATTCTGACGACCCTTATTCCGAGACTGTTCGAAGATTTCGCGATATTACTCTTAAACAGATGAGCAACGACAGCCTGGTTTCTTGTGTGTGTTTGTATGTACTATGTACTTAGAATTTACATGTAAAATTGAATAAATATTGTTTGCTTTCGTTTAAGTGTATCGAAATCGTATGATTTTCTAGGGTATGCTAACCTGATCCGGGCTACTTCCGATGTTTACATATTTTGGAAATTCCCTGTACATGGCATATTGGACTGATGTCGACATTCGAGTAAATACAAAGTAATGTTCATACAGTTATGAGAATGAATGGACACAGGTCTTAGTAGGTAGCACAAAGCGCGCGTAGTTCCTAAAACTCATATACGTATGCTAGCATGAAGAGAATAAATTTATTAAAATAAAATAGATTGTGCTGCCTGCTTACAGTAGGTTGCTAAAAACACACCATACGCTAGCTCAATGGGTTCGAGTCCAATTGGAGCTACTAATTTCTCTTTCAGATTTAATTTCACTTCAAAAAAATGCTCAAATTTCGTTTCATTTCAATCACTGACAACTGAAAAAATACTTCAATGTACTTTCGCCACACTGAAAACTCACAATGGTGATATGCTACATATTTGAATGCTAGACCCTCTTTAAATGTATATATTTGCGTATTTTATAATATATTAGTTGCGGGATGTACAATTATACAACATGTATGCATATAACACAGAATGAAGGTATGTTATACTAGTGTGTTGTATAATTATACAGCTCAGAATTAGAGGACTGTCCCATGGCCAATTCAACGATGTGTGGTGCGGTCCAGAAAGGAGGAGTTTAAAAGGCTTGACATTTACCCTGAAGCCGAAGTAACCGAAAAGTGAGCTGGGATTCGTTTGGCCGGAGACTACTACATGGCCGATAACTGGTGCATTTACCGAGGTATTCATCATACTGAAACTTTCAATGAAACGAAGAATCAAACACATATTTTGCAGTTGCTCGTGCGTTTTCAGCCTTAGGTTACCAACTATTACTTTATTCAAAAAATTAGAGTTTTTGCTCAGTTGCTTTATTCAAATCTGTTTATAACGACGAAGCTAAAAAAATGTTGAATGGTTGGTTATGAATATAATAGACGAAAATGCAAAAATAAAATCTTAAATGTAGTTTTAATTCCTTAATACTCGTACCAAAATGTACAGATAAGAGAGAGATCCGTAAACATCAGCTTCGGAATTATACGTTTACCAATTCATTATATGAATTGATGTTGTTTATTTGGGATTGAAATCAAATATGTGTATCCAGGGTAATGGAAAATGTATTCCATTTCCCACATTTATTATTTTTTATTTATTTATTTTTTTTTTTTTCATTTCAACTGCATGCAATGTAGAAACTAAGCTATCCCTCTAATTACGGCAGATCGTTTGGTCCTTTTACTGTGGGATTTTATTCATGAGTGTTTCAATTATATTACTCTACTGCTTCCTATTCATTTTCACTGTAATAAATAATTAAAATCTGCAAATTTTTTTTATAATAAATCATGAATATGTGTCGAAAAAGTTGATGCAAATATTTATATTCTCGGATTTGTTAATTTAAATAGATCACCCAAGAATTCACTAGCTTTTCAGTTAAGGTCCAGGTTGAATAAAACGAAATCATAAACCAGGCTTCGCGTCAGCTTCAGTTAAAACTCTTCTCTAAAAACAATTCGAAAAAACGTCGGACCATTCAGGTCAACCCGAAACTGTATATAAATTAGAATTATGATGATGTCTCACAAATTGATGACGTACTTTGTTACAATTTTTCTGAAAATCTACTAGACATCTAGCAATTATAGTTGTTTCATGCACTAGTTTGATCCTTCCTCTAGTGCATGAAACTACTGAATGTCGAATCCGAAGTACGCAGCAAGTTGCAACAAGTGGGAAGAGTGTTATTTCGGCCGGGAAGCCGGGTGTCAAAAAGTGATGTTAGGAAATTTTAGAGCCAATAGCGAGCGCTTTATGGTAAAATAATTGTTAATTTTACACCAGGCCGCGTACTTTGTAATTATTGAAGGTCAAACGTTCTTGAGCTATGTTTGTTTAAATGTTCTTGAGCTTTTTGTTTAAATGTAGATGGCAGCGGCAGCCTGGTGCCAAGTTGAAATTTAGTGTGTTGTAAAGCATTTGTCGTTGCCGCCACGATGATATGCTTCCATTTTTGACACCAGGCTGCCTTCTTTTTCGTAGTTCAAGGTCACATAGAGGGAAGTCTGATATCAAATTGAAAAGTATTGCGCTGTAAAGTACCGGCTATTAGATTCAAATCTCCGATATATCATATTGACACCAGCCTGCCTTCCCGGACTTGGTTACTGGTGCTTGACCTTATGACTACAGATTTAGGACGTTTCAGTACTAAAGGTTTGAATACTGATGTGTGGTGAGCTTATTGTCTCTTTTTCATTAATTTTACAAGTAGTAGCCATATTTGAAACCATAAGAAAAGTACTCACCTTGGCGTGCCAAGTGCAGTATGGCGAAAAAGGCCAATTCCCCCTACGATGAAATCATATACAAGAATATCAGCAAAAAATAGTTTTTCAGCAGGAAAATTGTACTTTTCGATAGTTTCCTTGATACAAATTGTTTTTGGACCCGTACGAAGGTACTATACGTTTACTACAAACAATTTTAATGTAACATGGGATAGATCGAGGTGGCAGTTGACAATTCAACGACTATTTCGGCTCCAAGAGGCTAACCTTACCCTCTGTGCGAAGAAGTACACAAACTTGCAATCAAGGTAAAAATTTAGAAAATTCTCGTTTTGGTATAATTGCATCCATAGAAGTAATATTTTACTATGGCTGCTGTGAATTGTGGTAATCTGCTTAGCAGAATAATCCAAATTAAAAAATAACCGAAACAAACTCACAATTATTTTACTTCCAAATTGTTCAAACGAAATGACATGCATCCAATAGTAGGATCTGGACTGTATAAAAGGCGAGTTGACATAGTCTGGGTATCATTCTATGGCCATCGTTGCTGATATACACATGGTCTTAAGAAAAGGAGTACTGATAAGTCGAAAACGACGAAATCAGCACTTTTAGTTTTTTGATTTTTGTTAAACAATTGGAAGTAGGATGAAGAATTGTGAGTGTCTTTTAAATCTTGTTGCAACATCTGTTCTGTTCGCCACATCGATTCTGATTCGTACGGGTCCTTGCATATGTTTTTATATGAAACCTTCTAAAGTTATAATGATTTTTTTTGTTAAGAT
Source organism: Pseudolycoriella hygida (assembly GCA_029228625.1). NCBI lineage: Eukaryota > Metazoa > Arthropoda > Insecta > Diptera > Sciaridae > Pseudolycoriella > Pseudolycoriella hygida. The sequence goes on from CM055403.1 coordinate 143,974,874, forward strand.
ACGTCGACAATATTAATTCTGTTTGAAAGTTGCTTAAGAGTCGATTTTCTAATTGCAACAATAAAACGTTTGCAAAAATAAAAAATGGTTGGAACTCACAATCCCGTACCTACCTCCGGTTTCTTGATTCCGTAAAACATCAATTTTTTTTGAAAAATTCATAACTCCGGTAAGTGTCTCCATTTTGTTATCGTTAGAATCGCTCTGAAACAAATTAAAACGTAAAATTAGAAATTGGAAAACTACATGTTCTGTTCATGTCTTCTTACGAAATACGTGTCTTATACGTTAATCAGGGCACGACGTTTCTGATCAGTGAGATTGATAAAAATCTGCAAAAAAAATTGTTAGTGCGTTCGTCAACACAACTCGAGTAGAAGTCAAAACCGACTGTGGAATATGCAAAATCGGCGGTCTCATATTACATTCAAAACGATGCACATCATCCGCAACATCACTCTTTTCGCCATGACAGTCGCTTTGTAATCCACTTTTCAGATGCGCTATAATTCGGTATATTACCGCCAATATTTGAATATTGTAATCAATGAATTTCCATACTAATCTTTCAAATATATTTATTAATTTATGACGATATTGACAGCTGTGTAGATGTACAAAATTGGTGCTGTCTGTTTTTTACAAAAAATAATCTACCACTTGGAAGCCAAACCTGCCGGCAACGGTCTCTTGGCAACTCTTATACGATCAAGCAATAGTGTAAGTTGAAATGTTTTAAATTAAAGTTGAAAATGACTAGAAATCACGGAAATATTATGTCCCGAAAAAACCAAACAAACATAAGCAATCGAAAAGCTGTACGTAATCGCGGTGCCACTACGTCGCGATTCTGTCAGCTTAATGTGGAGAGTATGAGCCGTTCAAACTTTGGAAGTTTCTGGCGGATAGTGTCTTCATAGCACAAGAAACACACATCGCACCAATAACGTTCTGTATATGAACTGGGACTAGCGAATTCTTACTGAAGATGCGGCTTTTCGGCTCCATCTAACGTCAAAGCTTGAGACAGAATTAACTTTGGAGTTTGACGTTAGATGGAGCCGAAAAGCCCCATCTTCAGTAAGAATTCGCTAGTACCAGTTTCACCGAAGATTGTTCATATACAGAACGTTAACATTTCGGTTCATCACCCATATCAGCATATCAAGTTGAATGACTTGACTGACGATTGGCACGATATGCCGAAATGTTGATGCTTCTGAAATATGTTCAAGAACACAACTGTTCTAGTTGAGTTCAAAATGAGCGTCATTACAATGACAAAATAATTCCATTAAAATTCTCAAGCTATGATTGCCAGTTAGTTCTCTCTGATCGAAAAATCAAGTAAAAATCCATTTGCTTCAATTTGTAATCCACGATCAAGAAAAACCGAGTAATAGATAAGCTATTCTCACTTATAACAATGAATTACATTTAGTACATGACGCTAAAGGCAGAAAGACATTCCATTCGAAAATTTGGAAACGAATCCCGATCTCTGTTTTGTTAGTACCGATAACGAAGGCCTGCCGTTACAAATCACACGGGAGGTGTTGCCATCTTTTCCGAACAGTCAACATCGCCCTGTCATAATTGAGATCGGTATGAGCATCCCAATCATTGAATCTGTGAAACGGCCGAGATGGAACTTCCAGAAAGCTAAATGGGATCAGTATGCAAACCTATTGGATACATACCACCCGACTCGCAAAACTACAATCGATTTGCGAATTTGACTATTGAAACGGCTAAAAAGTGTATTCCTAGAGGCTACAGGAAGGAATATATCCCATAATGGAACGAAGACAGTGACAGGCTGTACGCAGAACTCCAAGACAACGACGATCTAGAAACAACCAAGGAATTGCTGAAATCATTGGACGAAGCGAGAAGACACCGATGGGTTCATACCGTCGAGAATATGAATTTCACACACTCGAGTCGGAAAGGCTGGTCTCTGATCACGAAGTTAGGCGGCGCTACCAAGCTGGGCAACGTCAAACCTAAAATCAATACAGACCGCAAAGTGGTCCAATCCTCGAAAGCCCCATCGAAAAAGTTGTTCACCAAAACAAACAAAAGAGCTTATCGTGAGTTGCGGAAAAGAACGCCCAACGACAGTGAACTATCACAGGCATTCTCCATAGTGAACGTAAACAATGCATTGATGTCCATGAAAAATGGAAAAGCCAGCGGATTCGATGCAATTTACCCAGAATTTCTGACATATAGTGGACCACGTACAAGAATCTGGCTGTCACGCTTCTTCACAAACATCTTGTCAATGAACAGAACATCCTACCGGCACCATTCAAAAAGTCAAAATTTATTGCATTACTAAAGCCAGGGATACCTGGAAGAAGCGGGAAATTGTAATTTGTTTATAATAAACAGACTTCTGACGAAATTTTTGCAATTTGGTTTTCTTTTAGGATAATAGAAATCATATAAATCCGTCTGTCACCGCGATAACTTGAGTAAAACCCAACCGATTTTCAAAAACTTTTTTTTCCCTGAAAGTTAATCGAAATATATTTTATGGGATTTAATCTGGGCACGTTTAAGTGGTTTTTGGTCTTTTGTACATAACTCGAGTAAATCTTTTCCGATTTTCATAAATTTTTTTTGTTTGAAAGATGAGGGCATGACTGACAATTTGTAGAAAAAACTTTTTTGATTTTGAGCCCTTGGACTTAGCTAGGGCACTAAAAACGAGGCTCTGCTAGTGCCTTATATTTTTTTGTACATAACTCGAGTATAAATCTCTTCCGATTTTCAAAAAAAAATTTAATCGAAAGGTCTAGGAATGTCTCACATTTTAAGGAAGAAAGTTTTTTGATAAGATGCCCTTGGACTCAGCCAGGACCATAAAACTAGGCCCAACATGTTTTTGTTTACATAAATCGGGCAAATCCTAACCGATTTTGTTGATTCTTTTTCTATTTGAGAGGTAACCGTGTACCGAATTATATTCATAAACAAATTTGGGCCTGTGCTTGTGGCTCGAGTGAGCCTCTGGTCGGTCCTAAGGTCGGCCCTAACCAAAAAATATTTTTTGTCATATTGCAGAGCAGATTGAGTGAAGCATTTTTGTCTATGGAAGTATGTGTCAGAGGCATTTCCTTATGGCCCTAGGTCGGTCCTAAAGTCCGCCCTTAACAAAAAAATTGTTTTATGCTATGTTGTAGAGAAAATTGAGGCGAACATTTTTGTCGATTTGGAGATCAATTTTGTTCTTTAGGGAGGGTTCTTTTACTGCGTTTTTTCGGACGGGATTTTCAATATTACCCTATCGGCAATTTCCAATACAACTTAATGTGGACGTAATTTCATACACTTAAGAGGTAAGGCAATATTTACTTAGATGCGTTCGAGTCTTTTCGTAACATCAACTCTGTTTGCCACATCTATTCTGATACGTACGGGTCCCTTCATATGTTTTTCCAAACGGCTCAACCGATCACCCTAAACTTTTTTTCCCTGAAAGGTACATGCCTCCCATGATTCAAGTTCGAAGATGAGCAAAATCGATGAAGTGGTTCCGGGGATATGGTCGAGGAAGTGGCCAAAAACATGGTTTTTCGAGGGAGTATAGAACGGAAATTGCTCATGCTGGTGTCAAATGAAAGGATTTGATGTCAGAAAATTGGGAAAAATTTTTTGTGGGAATCGGGTCAGGGGTCGGGACACCGAGATCAATGGAATCGACGAAATTGAGTTTCTTGGCCACATACGAAAACAGTTTATTTCCTTAACCATGCAATATGGAGGTTCACTGTCAAAGGCAAAGTTGTAGAGAATGAAATTTGAGGGTACACACGTTTCAGGGTTTTGGGTAAAAATGCCTCAATCCTGACCGCTTCTAGAATTAGGAGGGATAATCCATATCTCTAGAACAATAAGAGTTAGAAAGTTGCTTCCGAAGGCAAAATTGTAGAAAATAAAATTTTAGAGAACACGTGTCTAAGGATTTTGGGTAAAAATGGCACAGTCCTGGGATATGACCATTTCTAGAATTGGGAGGGATGATCCATATCTCTAGAACTATAAGAGATAGAAAGTTGCTTCTAAAAGCTAAGTTGTATAGAACAAAATTATAGAGAACACGTGTTTCAGGGTTTTAGGGGAAGGCCCAATCCTTGGATATAACCATTTCTAGATTTGAATTGTCTGAGATGTACTTCGGTAGTGCCTTTGACATTACTTTGGATAATTTCTATGGATCTTTGAAATTCTTATAGTTATAAAAGAACATAAAACGTTGGATTGTTGTATTACTATATTAAGACACGTTCGAGTCTTCCAAGATTTGTTCTATTTGCCACATCTATTCTGTTTGTCACAGCTATTCTGATACGTACGAGTCTTTGGTTATGTTTTTTTTACAAAAAATTAACACAAGAATGACTTGCCCTGTACAAGCAAAGCCCACATAAAAGGTTTGTCCCGTACAAACAAACCCCACAGGAAAGGTGTGCCTCGTACAAGCCCCACCAAACTATCAAACTAAAAGACACCATTGTTTGTCAAAAGTGAGAATATTCTTCTAAGTAATATCAAATGATTATGCCAAGTAAAATATTCTTGAGGGTAGTAATAAATGTTTCGCACAAGTAATATCCTCTCTGTTTTTTTTCTTCGGTCTAGCCTTCCAACCAAATAGTTTTTAACTGAGAACCAGCCAACTTCCTTGAATTCTAGAACTCTGCATACCACTGCCTACCTTTTAGAAAATTTTCGCGAAATTTTCGTGATTTTCTTGAATTTTTCGTGAATTTTAAAAATTCACGAAAATTCAAGAAAAATCACGAAAATTTTCTAAAAGGTAGGCAGTGCTGCATACAGATGGCAGCTTGATAAGCAAATTCTTTATGCCAACAATTCGCTGCCGGAAAATCTTGAGTTGAGCTATCTTTATCCTCATCTTAAGTTAATAAATTAAATTTGTTTGGCAAAATCTCTACCATCAATTTAAAAATCAAATTGAATGGTAAAGTTGAACAATTGAAATTTAACATAATACAAGTTGAGGTAGGAAGGTTCTTGCATAGCATATAAATAATACTTACATCCTCACAGTGCACTGCACATATTATAAAATCGATTATTCTGATACTGGTTTTCGATATATAAATTATAAAGTTTTTTTAACGTGAAACCCATAACGTTAAATTGAAATAATGTTATATAAATCACCATTTATGTACTTTTTTGTGTAACAAAAAGTCTTGGGTAAAAGAAGAATATTTGATCACAAAGAATTTAACCCATCAATTATAATCGGAACTAAAGGGTTTCTGTTAAGAGATTTAATCTTCTTTTTTCACAATTTTTCATTTATGATGAATCTACCTAACAGGGGACAGAAGACTTTTATGTAATTCAATGTCGTAGAAAAAAAAATGAATGGAAAACCCAACAACAAAATTTCATTCAGTTTTTTTTTCTAATAATCTTGTTTCAGGACTTTTTTTACGTTATTTATGAAATTGTTGTTACACAAAACAAATTCTCTGAATTTGAAATTTTAATTGAAAATGTTGGTTAAGGTTTCTCAGTTCTAGTCATTCGAATTGGGGAGATTGTTTTTGGAATACTGCGAGGTGGAGAAATTTAACGCTTAGCAAAATATCTAAATAATGAATACGTCTTTAATGCAAGACAAACTCCATACCCTGGTTCTCCGCTAGACGTTTGGTGAGCACCGAGGTAACACCGGGATTCTAGACCTGTTGTTATTTTCGCTCTAGGTACTTTTCAATTTTCAAGTAGCGGAAGCTAATTTATGTGAATGCTGCTTAATCTTTGTTTCTTTGAGACATCACTAACAACTTTTTAACTCAGTCTTAACGTCACTTCCGAAGCACGCCTTGAAATATGCAAATACTCTCTGAGACGTTATATGAATCATTCAATGTGCACATCGTTGCGAGTATTGAGCAGAGGTGCCAAGTTTAGTTTCAACCGTTCGTTGGGTGCGATGTACAAAGGTTTCATAAGTTACGTAACGCTACGTTACGGTTCTAACAAAAATGGGTCATAATTGATCCTTTTTGTGTTACAAGGGGGAGGGGGTCTAGATATTCTGATTGTTGAAAAGTTGGAAGTTGGAAAGCTGCTTTGTAGAGGAAGTAGTTTCGAAGATACCGTTAAAAGAACTTACAACATTGAAACTTTAATCATTCTTTGCAATACTCTGTTGTACGTCTCTGTTTTTGTTTCCTTTTAAAACTTTCGACATTAGAATCAAACAGCTTTCAGCTTAATGCAACCAGACATGATCACGGAATAAACGAAATCGATACCTTGAAAGCATCATGAAATGTTATATAAAAGAAACGGCTCCTACAATGTCTCGAGTTCTAGACCTGGGGAGACGTTGACTAAAGTCAGGCTAACTCGGGGTGTCTTCCTTATACTTGACATACTGAAAATAACATAAAACCACCTTATGGAACTTATGAATCCCATAATGCTTCGCTGGTGCTAAAATGTTCATGTCTTTTGGTTTTTCAGATCCTATTTTTTTCTGTGGGATGGCAAATCAGCCTCACACTGAAATTGTTGTTCTATGAACTACATGCGGGTAAAGTTAATTCTGTCAAACTTTTAGGTTGAGGCGACTTTGCCATCCCACTCTAAACGTTATCCGATAGGGGATTTTCTCTCATTTTTCAGCGGTCTGCTCGATGCTTGAAAAATGATGTTATGTATGGGGGTTTTTATTTTTCAAACATTGGCCACGACGACGTGTCTACTAGGCATTATCATAAAATCTGAAAAGTGTTAAGCCTTAGTAATAAAGCCAGTAGTAGAGTCGCATCATTCTAGTGATTCTCACAATAATTTGTGCCGAATTTTTGTAAAGCTTTTTTTGTGTCAAGAGCTGAAAGCGTCACCTAGTCCTATATCAGTAATTTTAGAAGTTGTAACACACGGACTGCGTCAATCTTCCTCTTTAGAATTTTGTTTTTTTTTTATACTATTGATGAATTCAATAAAAATTTTGTAGGCATTCTCGTTGGTTGCGCCGCACCCAATGAAATTTGTGTTGACAGCGATCGCTGCCATCAACCCTTCAGACTCGGCGCCACTGGTATTAAACGAACTTCATGACGTTCCTCACGAGAAACATTCAATGAAAAATTGTCTGTCAGAGGAATCGAACCCGGATCATTTTTGTGGAAGGCTAGTACGTAACCACTGAGCATTCCGTCTCGGGGGAATACTAGTTCTAAGATAAATTCTAGTCCTGAAGTAATACTATATAGCGGGTAAAAATGTCGGGATAAACTTTCACAAAAACTAATGCTTTCGTTACCGGTGAGAGACTAAGATAAAATGGAATTTAGAAGATCAACTTTGAGACAAGTGATGGAAAGATAATAATGAAGACATGTACAGCGACCAGATGAAATTAGAGATCTTTCTTAGTGGATCCGAATAAAGACCGGAAAAACTGTCAACTCAGTGAATTTTGCACCTCACGGAAGGCTCTAAGTCCTCAAAAAGAACTTAAGAGCACGTGGAAAAAATGTTAGCTGTTAATTTCGCGATTTTTTACAAAGCTGGTATCTTGCGATAACATCGTATTACTTTACTGTATGAAAAAAAGAGGTATTCAAGCAAGCAATAAATGAAACAGTTAGTGGATCTAAAGTAGCTCCGAAAAGCGTCGCATTCCAAATTAGTATGCGATGTTTTCCTGAGTAACCTTAGATCTTCGTAGTCAACCGTACGAATTATATTTCATTTATTTTGTCTGAATATGATTTTACTATGTCATTCGTCCCATCTGGATGATATATAAGAAAGAGAAAGCGCCATTCATAAAAGTCGTGTGCTAATAGACACAAGGGCTTGAAGACGAGCTGTACTGATGAGTTGTAAACGTCGTTTGTGCTCTTAACATTGTCAAATATGCAAATTTTTTTAATAGTCTGCGTAAATAAGGAATTGTTGAAAATTATAGCTCATGTATAGGGAATGCAACCGATAAAAACCGATTATGGCGGTTACCGGTAAAAAAAATTTTGTTTACCGGTTTTTACAGTAGAATATTGTCACTTTATCACTACTTGAGGTTAGTTACTTTCCCATTAATATTATTTTGTAACTACTGAGAATTTTGTGAGTGGGAACGATGATGTCCGTGGAATTGCCCTTATAAAAAGTTAGTCAAGATTACATTTTCTGCTTGATGTGTCGGCGGATTCCAGATTTGCTATGAGAATTCAGTCTCTAGCTTTTCAATTCAAATGAAATACTGAAAAGGGAGGTCCTATTTTAGGATATTTAGTTAGGTTTGGTGAAGGAGGGCAGAGTGTGACCAAAAAACAAGGTACACAGGTCAGTTTGAGAAATATAGGCGGCCGATTTCGAATTCGGATTATACAAGAGGATCGATTTAGGTACTTTCATTGAAAGTGGACAAATTGTGACAGGGTATGGCAAATTATATTCGTAAATTTTAGTGTCATCGTAACTTAACACGATATATGTGGACGATCTGTGTAAATCATGAATCATTCTTTTTCAAATTGAACATCCGCCTCATTCAACGTTCGTCGCAGATTACTTGTCGATTTGATTATCTTAAATTGAACATATCGACCGATTTGCGTGTAATACAAATTACCGGTAAATTTACTCAAAAATTTCGGTATTACCGTTTACCGGTTTTTAAAAATCTACCGTAATTGCATTCGCTGCTCATGTACTGTGAGAGGATGACTGTTACACGAATAATAGATGAGTCAGTTGAAAGTTACTCTGAAAAATCATCGCATTTCAAGTTCGTTTCCGATGTTATTCCAGAGAAAATTTGTACCTTCATACCTAAACTTTTTGAATTCTGATTCATTTATTATTTGTGAAGTGTCATCCACTCACAATACATGAGCTATAATTTTGAATAATTTGTTATTGCAAATCTCTCGCCGTTTATGCGGTATGTCTATTATGCGTATTCAATTATATAAGGGTAGGTATGTACATTCCATGTAAATATTTTTTGACATGTCAACTACACGAGGCTTCAATTATGCAGTTTGAAGATGTGCGGTACGCAAATACCACATAACAGCGAGAGTACGCAGAATTCTGTTCTAAAAAAACATCGCAAATTTTACATTTCACCTTTTTGCGACGTGCTCTTACACTGAAATTGAGTGGGAAGGAAGGAATGCTTAGATACTGAAGAGCACATTGCAAAAATGTGAACTGTCAAATTTGACATGTTTTTTAGAACCGAGTCCTCTGTAAGTAACAAATTATTCAAAATCACAGCTCATGTACTGTCAGAGGATGACTTTTACACGAATAGTAGATGCGTCAGAATTCAAAAAGTTTGAATATGAACGCCGAAAATCGCTTTGAAAAAACATCGCATTTCAAGTTTGTTTGCGATGTTATGTCAGAACAAATTTGTACCTTTATACTTAAATAAACTTTTTGAATTCTAGTTCATCTATTATTTGAGTAAGAGTCATCCTCTTAGGATACATGAGCCATAATTTTGAATAACTTGTTACTTACGCAGCACTCTGTTTTAAAAAAAACATCGCAAACTTGACAAAGCTCATTTTTGCGAACTGCATCGAAGGGATAATCACATCAATCCCATAATAAGGGAGTACTAAATGGGTAAATTGGACCAGATCCACATCGAAGACCCTACAGAGTCCGGCGAATTTTCTCCTGAGGTTCAGGATTGTAAGAGATGGTGCCATATATCCTCAGAAATGTTCAAACAAGAAATAGCATTTCTCATTCTTTTAGATCAGCAGATCTGCATTTCGTGGTAGATGAATCTAGGTGAGTCTACTCGGGTGTTGAATTCGTAAAAAGTTTTCTTTCGGAAAACTTTTAAGAAAACTTTACTACTAATTATACGCAATGGACCATGGCTATTTCGACAAAAGTGACGTAAAATATTATTTTGAACAAAAAATTGGTCAACGACATGCTGGAAAAATGCACTAACTTTTTTATAAAATTACAAACACGTGCTTTTAAATTTACTTGTTATGCTGTTTTCAACATTATCGACATTATCTCTATTTTCAGTGTATTTTTTGTATGGAAAACCTTGAAAACAGCTGAAACTTGATAACAAGTAAATTTATAAGCACACGACGGTAATTAAAGTAATGAATGAAAGGAACATTTCAGTTAGTACAGCCGCCGAAATCGAAAAAAATGAGCGGTGGCGGACACTTAAATTGAATTTCAAGTCACAATGTAACTCTTTATAACCCTAAAATCTGTATGGTTTTTGATTTCCCGCGTAAATACCGCTCATAACATGATAAATACTATTCGGTAGTACATTAGGCCTCAAATGGGGCTAAAATTTTGTAATTTTTTTCAAGAAAAACAACAAAATAAAAAAAAACGGTACGTTTTGAAGGTATGCCGTAGACTAATTTATTGCTTACAATTACGTTTTAAGTCTGTTAAAATTAACTTGTCAAAATAGCCATGGACCATTGCACGCGTGTTACTTTGTTACTACACAGTGAATCCCCAAAAATATTTTTTGTTTGTTCGCAAGAATTGAAAGTTATTATTTATGAAGATTGTGCATTCAATACGATGCTTTTACGGACGATCCATTCCGGATTCTGTTAAGGAGGCGTTGTATGACACTTTGAATCTAAATTAACCAAAAAAATACAATTCAAGTGAATTGAAAACCATCACGTTTCGAATCCAAAATACTTAACATTTTTAATATTTTACTTGTAAAAAAATGTAAAACATGAATTCTTCATTAAACTCACACCTTTTACACCTGATTTAAATAAAATAAAAATCACATAAAATGAGAATAAACAACAATCAAAGCCATTAATATTGTCATCACCACCATATTATTCAACCGTAGCAAAGGTCATCATCGTCATCATATACGAATCTTCTTTACCATCGAAGAAAGACTATATTCGTCGTGTAAGAAAAACAAAACATCGTTTAAATCATTCCAATGTCAATGGCTAAAAGTGGCATTATGGTATGGTGATATTATTATTCACATCTTCAATCTGTAAGCAGCAGGTTATTTTTTGTTTGTCATTATAATATGATGGTACACATTATATACGAACTTCATGCAGCTATTTGAACATCACACTATCCCTGTTTGTAACGTGTGTAATGTTTTATTTTATGAACATATAAACGAACAGGTTCCTTATCAGTTTTGTCATTTTCATGCTCAAAAAAAAACTATTTTCTTGTTTAAAAATGCAGTTTCTAATATTTTGTTTTATGTTGAATGCCTACAAGAATATCGTCAGAAGAATGTTCTGCGATGCACAGCGATGTTTTTATGATATGCGTTGGTATCTTTGCTATGTTTTACACGTAGATTTTTTTTTGTGTGAAATGATGGTATGTCATCCGTAACTGTTGGTCGTCCTGAATGTACCAATGTTATTATAATAGATTATTTCTATTTCACACAAATCAGACATTAATCGAAAATGTATGGCCAATTTCATCGGTATGGGAGCGTCCATAAATGACGTCTGCATTTAGGGGGTGGGAGGGGGGTCATGAAAAACAGACGAAAACAGACAGGGGAGGGAGGGTGTTTGACGAAAACAGACGTCATATTCGGTAATGTCGCTACTCATGATGAAAGCCGTTTCTCTAGCACACCATAGTTGTCCCATCCCATTTTCGAACAAAAATTTTATTCGTCTCTTCATTTCGAGAACTAACAAAATTGTAATTTCTCGATGTTCAAACATTAGTTATTTGGATCAGAAGGGACAAAAATATAAAAATTCAACCCTGTGCGAGAATTGCTGCCCGCGCTAGAGATGAGCGGGTTGCCCGAAACTTCAAAAAACCCTACCCGACCCGAACCCAAACCCGAATTGTTTTTTTCGGGTTCATGGGTTTAGGGTTTCGAAAATTTTAATCTTATTATCTTACATTACACGAATTTTGTTTTAGTCTAAGGTCCGTGAAGAATGCAGACGTCGGGCGTTGAAATAATTTTTGTTTCGAAGTAATTTGGGTTCTGAGTTTCGAAAAACTTGAGTGTCTGGTTCGGGTCGGGTTTTGAAACAGTTTGGGATTGGGGTTCCGAAAATTTTAATCGGGTCGTGTTGTGAAACAATTCGGGTTTCGGGTTTCGAAAATTTTATCGGGTCGGTTTCGGTCCGGGTCGTTTTCGGCTCCCATTTGGGAAGTGAAAAAAACATAACAAAACAACAATGGCGATGAAATCACACTATTGGCTTTCGCACTATGAGCTTTTTCTTTTCGCATCAATTGTGTGTTGACTTTCGCACTATGGACGAACGCATAACCTGACTTTTTTATTTTCGCAAATGAGTGAACTTTTTGGATATTTTTTTGGATTTCGCCCCTTTGCATGTAAAGTTTTATATGCATCTGTTCTGGACGACGGTTTTTAGGCATTTTCGCTTGCAGACCTCACTTCTTTCGGACTACAACTCGCAAAATTGCCTAAAGTCAGCCTTGAAAAATAGATACACAAATAACTTTTTTTTAAAAATCAAAGAGTCTTCAAAAATATTGCAAATAGAAGATGAAAAAATGACGTCTGTTTTCAGGGGGAGGGCGGGGGTATGGAAAACAGACGAAAACAGACAGGGGAGGTGTCTAAAAAAGCCGTCATTTATGTGTGTAAATTGAGATGAAACACAGCGTTCTCTTTTTACAATAGATTCTACCGTGCGTCTCCACTACGAATTTGCTTGAGTTAATATTGTTTCATGCAAAATGGTATGTTTTTGTAGTGAGACTACATTTGAGTCTGTTGGGAGCAAAACGTGGTCCATTCCAACTGTCAAAAAGATGTGTTAAACATCAAAAAAAAGAAATTTTTTCGAAATATTGAAAACCTGTTAATTTTTCCTGAATTCTGTTAGGGCTTTAGAATTGAGAAAAAATAAATAAATTTTTGACAGTTGGAATAGACCGGGTTTTGCTTCCAACAGACTCAATTGGTGTACACTCAAATTCTACATTGTTCACATAATTTACAAAGTACAAATACGATGGAATGGTTCATATGTGACATTAGGGAGGTTCAAGATGATACTTTTTTTCAAAAAGTTCATGCGCGTCAGTTTCATTCGCTTCCTTTTAATATTCTGAAGAGATCTCCAGAACAGCTGAAATTTAATTCTATACAACTTCGCCCTAGGAACGAACTCTCTAACTGTGATTTTTACAGATTCCTGATTCTAGAAGCGGCTTCATGCCATTATTAGCAATAACTTCGGACCCCTTGCGTACCACCTAGACTTCATTTTTTGACCTCCCGAAGTTCCAGGGATCTCTTCAGAATATTAAAAGGAAGCGAATGAAACTGGCGCGCATGAACTTTTTTAAAAAAAGTTTAATCGTGAACCACTTTAGACATACGAGCTTCAGCAAGTGTTAAGATCCCAAAAGACATGTTCTGAGAGCCATTGCATTTGTATTTCTGCTGTAAGGCAATACAACTACATTCAAGTGAATTTGTACTATCACACAATGGCTCTCTGCACATGCCTTATGCGTTTACAACGACGATTCTAACAAGTCGAATTTCAACTCGGTAGTTAGTAGTTTTTACGTCTGTCTGTCAACGCGATCTCGAGTACATTTCAACCGATTTTCAAAATATTCAAAAATTAAATTGTTCAGGTCTGAAGATCCTTAAAACCCCCTCCATGCCCTTCTATCGCCCGCCAAGGAGATGGCTTGTTCGTCAAGAGAAAGTCACTTAACTTCGAAATCCGATTTAATGGAATCTATAAACCTTCTCCTTGGTCTCTCTACCTAATCTCCGGGACATGTGCATCTAAGATCCTATTTGGTAGCCTGTTATTACCCATCCTTTGAACGCACCCGAACCAGCGTAGACGACTAACCCTTGCCTCCTCTTTCACTGACGAAAGATTATCCCACTGCTCCCTCCGATTAAATGCAAAATAATTGATTCCTTCCTATATCCAAAAACTTTGTGGGAACCGACAATAAAATCAAACGGACTTTTTGTAATATCAGAGAACTTTGGCACTTTTGAACAAAGACGGAATTTTTTAACAAGAAGAAAATTTCCAACGGAAACGAAAAATTTCAACGTAAAAGCATGCAAAAGCAACGTTTCTATGAGAGGTAGTTTCGGGATTGAAAATGGGGAATTTCAGTCAAGAATTTTCAAGAATACGATCGAAGAAGTGGTTAAAAATAAGCGAAGCGTGATGTCATTTTAAAGGGGTCATGAGATTGTGACGAATATGGTAGGGATAATATAAATAACGGGGGGCTATGAACAGCCCCTAAGTCAAAAATGTAATTTGTTCGTAAGTTTGCTTACAATGTTTCACTTCTACTTGATTCATCCATGCGTTATAATTTTCACAACATATCATTTGTGACAGTACCCCCACTGGACGGTGCATTCTATGTCTCGACTAAACTATTATCCAACGGAGGGGTATAATGCACTTGTGCTAGGGAATGTAGGTGTTCTATCGAGGGCAAGAAAACTATCGCCTGGCAGAAAACGGGTGAACAATAATGAAAGTCAAAAACTAAAAACTCAACTTTTTCAATCTTCGTAAAAATATTTTTATTTCTTATTCGCAGCCATGTGACAAATTTTTTCATCTTCAGACTGGATTCCTTAATTTGGCATATCTTTAAAGAGAAAAAAGTTCTTTTTAATCCGTTGAGATATCGCAAGAGTTTGAGGGAGGTGTCAGACGGACATTTCTCGAAGCTGATTTCTCTTTGTCTAAATAGACGTAATTTTTTTATGTATATGCGACAATGGCTTAAGATCAGAGTGCGCCTGCTGGCTAAAGAATCCCACGGTGCATACCCTCACACAATAATTTTACTGCCATTTGACGGGAAGTATCGAAGCTTGCCGTTAAAAACATTGCATAAACAAAATTTCGCTTTGAAGAAAGTATAACGGTTGTGCAAACCGGTGTGCCAGTTGCAGTGGCAACCTAAGTTGAGAAACCGTTATTCAACTAAAAAGTTTTTCATCATTAAGGGGATCATTACATTGTGCGCGATGCGAATCGTATCGCGTAAGGTTTGTGTGAAAGCTCAACTTGACAAAAAAAAATGTTTGTTCTGTCAAGTTTCGATGAAATTTTTGGAATTTCTGTGGAATTTTTGGAATTTCTGTGGAATTTTCGGAATTTCTGTGGAATTTTTGGAATTTCTGGAATTTTTGGAACGTCTGAATTTCGGAAATTTTGTGTAATTTCTGGAACCATTTCAATGCCTCTAACATGAATGATATGGGTGTGAGTTTTCCTTACATTAGCACAGCTCTCATTGCTCTCATTTTGTAATTTCTGCATCCGCTCGAACTTCGATTGATTACATAGGAATAGCAACGATGAGCAGTAGTCAAAATGCGGTGCAATAAGTGATTTGTAGATGGTATTCCGTCCCCCCATCGTTATGGTGCTTGCGAGTCTCACCAACACTCCCACCTTCTTCACCACTTTCTTCATACGTAATCCACATTATCTTTGAATTTCATTGTCAATTATTACTCCCAAATATTTAAAGTTATTTACAATTTCGATCTCCTCGCCGTCAGCAGTTAACCTGTTCACCACCGTCGCGTAAGATGGACGCGATATCACCATTGCTTTAGTTTTCTTTACGTTAAGTTTAAGCTTATTCATACTCAGCCATTTACCAATTTTGTCAGGTTCATCACTCATGCGATTCGTCAATACATCAATGTTCTTTCCGCGCACATAAATTAGTGTGTCATCAGCAAACATATTCACGAACGCGTTCAATAGTTGAGTCGGTAGGTCGTTAATGTAAATGATAAATAATATCGCACCAAGAACTGATCCTAGTGGCACACCAAAATCGTTACGCTTGCAGCCAGATTCGTGCCCATTCACCACTGTCTTTTGCCGTCTGTTGTTGAGATAGCCTTTGAACCATCTGATCGCACTAGGATTGACTCCGAACTTCTGTAATTTGTCAATCAATCTTCGTCTATCAATCGTCTCAAAGGCACGTTTCAAACCCAAAAACACTGCAAGTATCATGTCCCCAGCTGAATATAACTCCTTCCATTTCATCATCACCAAGTTCAAGCCAGTCTTGCAAGAGTGGCGTTCCCTATATGCCGATTGGAATTTTGACATTAGGTTGTGCTTTTCTATGTAATCCACTAATTGATTTTTGACGACTGTCTCGATAAGCTTTTCCACCTTTGGTAATATATTGACTGGGCGATAGTCCTCAGCAACTTTCGGTCGATGTACCTTAGCTACTGGTATCACCGTCGCAATTTTCCATATGTCCGGCATCGACTCGATTAAAGAACGATTGACGATGTCTCGTACTGTGTCAGCGATGATGGGCCATGCATCAATCAATATACTTGGGCTTAAAAAGTCCCTGTTTTTCTTGTTGTTCGTTTCGTTCAGACATTGTAGCACATAACTGGCATCAACCTCTCTCAATCCGAAAGTTGTTGAGGCCGTTGGAATTGGTTCACATGTCCCCACATTGCTGTTAATGGAACGACATAAATTCTCCACACTGTCGATGTAGAATTAATAAGGTTGTTCAGGTCAGGTTGTTCGGGTCCTGTAAATTCACACCAGTCACATCGAGTTCACTTATATCGGCCATCTGTTTCCCAGTCAAAAGAAGCTTCAATATTCTCCACGTTTCCTTTGAATTACCCATTGCACCTTCCAATTTCTCTCAGTGTGGACACGCCTTTTATTACGGATCTTAGTTAGATATTTATTCCTCACATTTCTATTGTTTCTCCAGTTTGAACTTGAAGATTGAAGAACTGCCGTTGCGTAAAGCTTCTCTTTGTCTTTGCGCAACTCATTTAGTTCCTCATAAAACCATTTCTTCGCATACCGCGCATTTACCCTTACATCTCTGATAAATGAACCTACTGCCACTCTCAGATTATCATGGGCGCGCGGTACCGATGCGCCCGTGACGCAAGTACCGAGACGAACAAAAAATTCGGAAAATTTTTTTTCGTAGACTTCGGAACCATATATACAGCTAAGTTTTGACTTTCCTCCCTTGCGACGTACCCCCCGGAAAATATTTTTCCTGTCAAAGTTAATGCAAACATCCTACGTTAGTTAGTTAGTTAGTTAGTTAGTTAGTGGGTTATTTCCAAGGCCATTTGTATGAAAACCCGTGAAAAACCTTTTTTTTGGATCGTGCTCGACAACGGCTCGATAAATTTTCTTGAAATTTTGCAGGGACCTTCGGGTGGGCATTCTACGTCATATGAGATTTTAAAAAAGGGGGTACCGGCCTCGTTTGGGCGCCAGGGCTCTTAGAAGGCGCCATATAAAGCGCATATGTATGTGTTTGTGTGTGCAGTGTGTATGATAGCACGTTTTGTATGAGGCAATGGTTGTGTGTTCGAGATAGAGGTTTGGTGTCAAAGGGAAAGTTGTTGAGTTGGGTGTGTAGTGTATCAGGGTGACCGCTCAGATATCTGAGTCTATCTTAAGGCGGAGATATAATGATCACCAGATGAAATCCTATATGTAGCTACAATATATAGGCGTGGTTCGGAATTCACGTTAAGCATGTGGTCCAACAAACAGATTAATGGTTGCTCACACAAATGCCCTAGAAAAAGGTATTTCAGTTTTGTGTGATACACTGCATTTACGGGCTCGTTTAGAATAAGCATAGTTAAGCCGGAGGCTTGAAGATGTATCGTAATGTCCGGGCCCAAACAGCGAGACTCATTTGGCGTGTACGGCTTGTGCCGGAGGCTAGAAGATGTATCATAGTACGTGTGCTCAGACGACGAGGCTTATTCAGCGTACCGGTTACAACTATGCGTTCTGAAATGGGAACATTTAAAAAAAATGTGGGAATCTAACTAAGACAGAATACATGACTAGGTGATAGGTGAATACATGATAGAAGAGTAACGGGGAAGGAACAAAGGATCATAGGATCTGTGTTTCAAGGCCAGTTGGTCGCCTCGACCAGAAAATCTAATCTAATCAGGGTGACCGCCAAAATGGCGGAAAATAGGCGGGGACTCAAAAAAAAACTTTCGATATGTTGTAGAGGAAGTTGAGGGGATCATTTTCTTCAATGTAAGTACTAGCCGCCGCGCTTCGGTTCGGCGGCAGCGGCGGCTCAAACCAATGCAAAACATTACAATCACAACAAAAACCCTTTTTAAAAGGGAAACGTGAGCAAGTCCTCGTCCGTTCTTCCAAAACAACTGATATCACAACAAAAACCCTTTTTAAAAGGAAAGCGTGACGCAAGTCCTCGTCCCTTCTTCCAAAACAACTGATATCAACTTGGGTGACGCTTGCAGCTTAGGAACGCAAAAAAGTCTTTTGACATATTTTCACTTTTGATTAAAAAAATGCGTCACAAATGCCGGACCCCCCAGTGTTATAGTTTTTCTGTTCTTTCAGCTTTCACAATGCAAAAATTTGACTTTATGGGATATATGGCGTATTTTTGTAGAGGAAAGCAAATTTTTGCGTATGAAAGCTGAAAGCGTAGAAAAATTATTACATTGGCGGGTCCGGCATTTGTGACGCAGTTTTTTACTCAGAAGTGAAAATATTTCAAAAGAATTTTGTGCGTTCCGAAGCTGCAAGCGTCACCCAAATTGATATCAGTTGTTTTGGAAGAAGGGACGAGGACTTGCGTCACGTTTCCCTCTTAAAAAGGGTTTTTGTTGTGATCATTCAGTACACCGGCTTTCTCATTAAGATTGCATTGATCGTTTGTCAGGCATCCCCAGTCAAGTTCAGCCAACACTCTTCTTAGGGATTCAGCTGAACAGTTTACTAACCGCTTCACTGTTTTAAACTTAACTGCATCACACCTAAGTACATCGATTTTTATTTGTAACGTTGCATGGTAGGAAACATGATACAATGAAACTCATTTTTTTAGCTGCAGCGTTACTCGTTATTGGTAAGTACCAATAAATGGATAACTTCCATCAGGGTCTTCCGATGCGTTTAGACTAGTTTAGGTGAATAAATATTTCAACAAATATTCAATCCCCATCACTCTCGAAGGAGCCATCAAAGAAACATATCGACTATATATTTGTGATGTGGAAGTTTCAAACTCAACCCCCTCTCCAACTGGAGTTTTTCTCTTGATTTAGCCCTTACCTGTTAAAATGTACAGTTCGATCATTTCGCCATTGCCTTTATCATCGTCGACTTGCCTGTTCGCATAATCAATAAATTGGAAATATTTAAAACGGTAACGTTTCAACGAAATAACTTAATAAATCCACCGCATAATAAATGAATCTCGGGAAAACATTCAAATAAATATTATTTCGAATGTTTACCTACTTTTGTCATAATTTATTGCTAATTGATTGCAATAATTAAATAATAGCAATTTAATAAACAATATTCATAAATAACAAAATGGCACACAATATCAAATTTATCGCTGGTATCGAATAGCATTCGCCGTTTCGACGCGCATTCTATACTTTTGTTAAAAATTTATTAATTGTGAATAGTATATTAAGCACACGAACGCTATTGTTCCTTGCATTGCATTTTATGAAATTGATTTAATGGAACAATCTAACAATTAATGCTATCCGAATGTAATTGATTAATTGCAAATTTAATTTATGATTTTATGAGTTGTATTAGAAATTTGATTTATATTCTATTTACGAAGTAATAAATTTTGAAAAAGAAACGCTCAAAACCGTCACAGCGGCAGGTAACGTTACGTGAGCATTGCGCAACTTAGTTTTGCGCATTGAACTCTTTAATATGTACTTCTAGGTTCATCCTTCACTTATATCGTACAGGAACATCACTTCGATGTTGGATTATCAATATCCGTGTATTTCGAACAGTTCTTATTCTATACTCGATCGTCTCTTCTACTGTACACTTTCAGCATGTTCGGTTCTTAACCCTAGTATCTTATCAAATAGCGATGATCGTGATCGCAATCAGTTCGGATCATTGATCCGCTCGGACATCTATTCCGAATTGATCTGATGTTTTAGAGCCATTTAATTAACGTTCACATAGTCATTAACTTGAATAAAAGGTTCTTTTCATACATTCCTTTCTACAAGACCATGCGAATCAGATGTGTCCGTCGCAAGGAATGAAATTGCCCAATAGGTAATATTGAAAACCCCGCTCGATGCAACGGTACAAAAAATCCCATTCCATCCATTGGCAAAAATCTTCTCCTCAGTTTTCCTTACAACTCAGCAAATAACAATTTTTCCTTGTCTTCGGACGAAGTAGAGTCCTATCAGACAGAGACATTATTTTTTATCGCATACGTCGAATATGTGTTAGTGATATGTAAATGACGAAGGCGAGTTCGGCAACGCATCGTGTGCGTTAAACTACCAGCATACGTAACGTGTATCAAACAACGTTTTTTGCAATTCACCGACAAAAACGAGATTTTCTTTTAATATAAAAATTCAATTCAAGTAGCCCGTAAAAAAACCGTCATCACACTAGTGCGGCAAAATGACTTCATGCGACACTGAAACGACGCACGAAAAAACGAGTATTTGTCGGTGAATTGCAAAATAGTAGTTTTTGATACAAGTTTAGAGGTGGGCGGGCCGACCTTTTTTGGAAGCCCGGCCCTGACCAAACCCGATCCGAAATTAAAACCCGAAGCCCGACCGCCCGGAAAACGCTGGCGGCTCGGCCCGACCCGACCTGAACCCGATCCGAAATTAAAACCCGAAGCCCGACCGACCGGGATTTTCTAAACCCGAATGCCCGAAACCCAAACCCGTGAAAAGAAGTTCGGGTTCTGGTCGGGTTCGGGTCGGGTCAGGTTCGAGCGGGCTTTTTTTTCGAATTTCGGGCAACCCGCTCACCTCTAATACATCATTGTTTTGCAGTCGATGTGATTTAAATATTCTAGCCCGAAACCCGCCCGACCGGAAATTTTAAAACCCGACCGACCGGAATTTTCTAGACCCGAAAGCCCAAAACCCAAACCCGTGAAAAGTAGTTCGGGTTCGGGTCGGGTTCAGGCGGGCTTTTTTCGAATTTCGGGCAACCCGCTCACCTCTATACAATTTACAAATTGAGGTAGTATGACGCATTAGCGGTTTTTACGCAGTAGTGCGAAAAAATTTATCGCACTAGTGCGTTAATAGTAATTTGTGCAACTAGTATTGAAATGTTGATTTTCATTCGAGAAATCACTGTTGACATCACATTGCATTGCTTTTGAATAATTCCAAATCAGTGTGGAAATAACTCATACAAATTTCATTACCTAACTTGTCTTGAAATTTTCTACGTTTCCATCTAGGAATCGAAATAGAAATATGTCGTATTTGAATCCCCGGTTGCGGTTTTGTGCGAAAAGTGACCTCATGCGACACCGAAATGACGCACGAAAAAGCGAGTGTTTTGTCAGTGAATTGCAAAACGGTACTTAAGCATCACATTCCACCGACCAAAAAAAAATTCTTGAAGCGTTGAGAAAATTGACGGGCGCACACCTCTGGGTGGAATGTGACGCTAAAGTACCTAGCCGGTATAGATTGAAATCGTTGGAATATGCATAAACATCAATATTGTACCGTATAACCGTGACACTTTCTTCAAACAACTGTCATGTGTAAAATGACACAATTGTACATGAAAAAAATGCTTTTATATGCGAGTTGAAGACCCTAGGGTCGTGTAATAATGTCGTCCATATGATTTTCCGGATTTTTAGCTCTCTCTTCTCCCTCGCTTAGCATTGATATTTGTCTTCTGCCCTCCCCCTCGCTCGCCCCGTACGTACATCATTATTCAAACCCCACCCAACATATGTCATTCTTGAAGGACCCCTTAGCACCGAAACGAACCTGGCTGTGGCACAAAAGTTGAATGAGATCTGAAAGTCCATTTTGAACAAAAGCGATTATAATGACAAAGAGGTCGTTCAAATAGTTCAAAACAGAAAGTGCTAAAAATCCCACAAATATCGGCGAAAGATTTTTATTGATGGGTTTCGATTGATGTGTGGGAGACGATATTCCAATAAAGAATTTTACGAGAGAATCTATAAATGGGAGAGTTTGGGAGGTAGCGATAATTTCATATCTATTTGCAAACGCAAAAACAAACATAGACAAAGACTCGTACGTATCAGAATAGATGTGGCAAACAGAATAGACGTGGCAAAAAGACGTATCTGCATATAGAATTAAGCAAACAATCCAACGTTTTATGTTCTTTTATAATTATAAGAATTTCAAAGATCCCAAAGTAATGTCAAAGGCCGTACGGAAGTACTCCTGAGACCATTAATTTTGATGGGCTAAATGTTCTCCCCTGCACCATATCAAAAGAGGACCAACGTAGTTTCTTCAAGAAGTCCTGAAACTATTTTCTCTAAAATAAAATTCTACCCAACTTTGCCTTAAGAAGCAAACTTCAAACTGCCGTAATTTTATAAATATGTGTCATACCTCACAATTCTCGAAGATGCCGGGGATATGATTATTTTTCCCTAAAACCCTGAGACACGTGTTCTCTAAAATTTTATTCTCAGTAAACGCAAAGAAACCTTTTGTACTTCGTACGGGTCAAAAAAAGGAATTAATTAGAGGGCTTATCCAATTTTTTTGCAAATCTCCGAAACATCCAGCAATTATAGCTCGTTCATGCACTAGATTGATCTTTCCTCTTGTGCATGCATAGCGAGTACTTCATTGAAAAACGCTTGTCAATTTGAAATTAAGATGCGTACTTTGTTCAAGTACACAAAGCAGGGAGCCTGGTATCAAAAAGGTAAGCATATTATTTTGACGATATTGACTAATGCTATGCAACTAATTAATTTTCATCTTGACATCAAGCTGCGTTCTTGAGCTATATTCGTGGAAATGAAGTTTGCCGCAGCAGCCTGGTTTCACGTTGAAAAGTATTGCGCTGCCGCACAGTGTGACAAAATGCAGACGTTTGTCAAAATCGGGCACTACGCCAAATTTACCAAATAAGGCAAAATCGGTACAAATAAAAACAAATTTACTGTAGCGTTGTTTGTAGCTCATAATAGATTCAACATCCTTATCCGATTTTGCCTTATTTGGTAAATTTGGCGTGTGCCCGATTTTAACACACGCCGCCATTTTGAAAGAAATGTCACACAGTGCGCCGTAAAGAAGTGGTTACTGACTTCAAATTTTCCATAATTCAATTTTTCGCACTAGGGGCCGTCCCTACATTACGTAACGCTTAGGGGGGTGGGGGTGGGGGGGGGTTAAAAGAATTTGTGACAGACTGTTACGGGCTTTAGGGGAGGGGGGGTTGTAGAAATGTTACGTAACAAACACTTTTACAACCAAAAACTTATATTTTTAATTAAATTTGGTCAAAACCGCATACGAGAAACTTTTTTGTGATAATCTGTTTCACTTGTGACGTGGTGACTAGGTATCTTTCTCTAGTTTTGACAAATCATAAGATACCACTTTGAACGTCATAACATTTGCTTGTTTTTGTTAAAAAATAAATTCCTCAGTTTTCTTACGTAGGGGGGGGGGGTTCGAGTGATTGTGACAGTGTGTGGCAAACGACGGGGGGGGGGGGGTAAGTGGCCAAAAATGTGTTACGTAATTTAGGGACAGCCCCCTAGGCTACAGAAGTCAACGATAAAACCGAGGTTGAATAATAGACGTCTTTCATGAACATCCCCAGGAACTTATGTGAAAAAAGTAAATAAACATTTTTTGAAATTCTGAAAATGTTAAAATATAAATCCAATTACAGTAACAGAAGATTAAAATATAAATTTATTTAGCGTTCACACACAAAAATATGGAAAAATAATTATGAAATATTCCAAAAATATAAATAACAAACCAAAATTAATAGTTGAAATTGTATTCAATTTGTTATACATATTATGGAAAAATAATCGAATTCGAAGTATATAACGTAAAAATTTTTTTATAAAAAAAAAAAAATTGTATTCGATTGACGAGAAAAATGTTACAATTTCAATTGATGAAAGATGTATTTGAGCTGTGTTTCAGACGGGTTTGATGAACTGATAGCAAATACAGTGGCACTTCGTTTTACGTTCACTGATAATTAAAATGCTAAAGCGAATTTTGACTTTAATGCCATTTCTCGTTGGGAATGTTTGAAATTGGCGGTAATGACACCACATTTCACTGAGAAGGTGGAAATATGACGATGTTAATTAATATGAAATAATCTCCACTGTTCTTTCCTTGTGATTGATGGTATAAAGTGTTATCAGCTTGGAACGATCACTTTCGTGATCTGGAACACAGCTCTTGTGACTCTTTGTTCCTTTGCCCGCTCATAATTTAAAAAATCACGAAAACCTTTGCGTGCCGACCAGGAACATGTCTAATATGATAGGTCATAGTTCGGCCACATTCGAATTGTGCACGACATAGCCGCCTGGCGTCCTGTGTCTTAGCTGATGGAATTAAGGGCTCTTCCAAGCCACAGGAACAATCTGGGTCACTTGAAATTCTAAACTTCGTCAGGTGCTTGTCGAGTCCACAGTCGCTTTCACTATTATGTCGATAGGTGGCACTGCAAGTAGCACTTCCTGGACCTCCGTTGCCGTCGTCTTCATGACACCCGTGACACACACACAACCTTTGACAAAATGGAGCAATTGTTTGTGTAGAAAATCGAAAGTAGTTGTTTGCATCACTAGTAGAGGTGTACGGGTCGATCTTTTTTCCAAGCCCGACCCTACCCGAACCGAATCTCATGCAAAATAAAAAATCAAACCCGACCCGAACCGAAAAATAAAAATTCCAACCCAACCTGAACCGAACCCGATCAAAAATGAAAAGTGAAACACGTACCTGATCTGCTATAAAGATGAAGAGTCATCACAGAACCAAAAATGTTCAACTGCGTATTTTCTGTCTGTGTTTACATTGAGTTTTAGAGAAAATTAGTTAATCAGAAGCGTCGATAAGTGTAAGGGGCCAATCGTAAAGTACGCTCGCTTTCGTTGAGCGATTTTGCCCACTGTAATGCAAACTTTCCTGTGGAACAAAATTGAAAATTTACTCCTTATCAATTCGACTGGTTAAAAACGTCGTCGTTGACGGATATGCCTCATTAGATCGTACGAGTCCAAAAATCCTGTTTCCTTCTAAGCAAGCATACCTCATCGACGATTAGAAACAAAATATTTTCAAAAAATTTACCAGTGAGTAAGAGTTATTTGTTAGAAATCTAAACTACATTTCTTCGGGTCGGTTCGGATTTGGTTAGCTGAAGTCATGAAGCGTAACCCGAACAAAAAAAAAAGAAAATGAAACGTGACGCGACCCGTCAAATTGATTCGGCCTCGTGTCGGTTCGGGTTTTTTTTAGTTTCAAGCGGCCCGCTCACCTCTAGTCACTAAAGACAAAAACTGTAAAAGGGGCTGTCACTAAATTACGTAACACGATTTTCGGACTTAGACCCCCTCCCTCCCCTCGGTGTCACATCGCGTAACAATCTCTTGAACCCCCCCCCCCCTCTATGTTACGTAACAAAATTCAGAAATATTTTTAAAAAATACTTTCAAGTACATTCATGATGTCAAAAACGTCACTCAGATGAAAGTGCATTGCATAAACTAGAAAACGTTCTCACAAAACGATTTGGAGAGCAACCGACTTGAATTTCTACAGCTTTTGAAGAATTTGAATTTGAACTAAGACGAATTTCTTCGTAATAATAATTTATCTGTAAGCCAGTTTTCAGTGCGATCCGTTATGTGAAAATGATCTTCAGGTTTTAGTTGAATCAGCTCTTGATATGAATTTTAGAGTTGCAATCGTAATAGCTCAAAAGATAGTTTGAATTGCCATCATGGCCACCAGTTTGCAATTCAAACAGTCTTTTGAGCTACTCCGATTGCAACTCTAAGATGATCTTTAGCATGAGAGATCGTTACAAAATTTAAAAACTTCAGTGAAAAATATAAATTTTCGTTAACATAACTTTGTTGCCACAAATCCCCCCCCCCCCGTGTTACAAACCGTAACAATTTCTCTGACCCCCCCCCCCCCTCTCCCTCGAGCGTTACGTAATTTGGGGACAGCCCCAAAGTAATTTGCTGATTCGAGGGGAATGGATCCGAAATTTCATAAAAATGTATAAAGAAAGCGATATTTCGATAAGATCGCATTATTAGTTAAAGAGAATCTATCTAATTGCGATTAACGTTGTCACGCACTTTGAACTTGCAGAGAACTCGCAATGTGAACGTAAATCATGCATTCGCAATATGAAACATATCGAAAGTAAATAATCTGTAAAATAAGTAAATAAATAAATGCAAAAGCTAAAACTGGAGTGTGAAGCGTCGTTTTATCAATTTAGTTCGCTAACACACCAAGTAGGTGATACCAAGAAAATGAGAGAATTTCTAATCAATCACAACTTTAATTTTCGGTCATGTGACCTCAAACATTTGAAAATATTCAGTATACTGCAGAAGAATGTGGCAATTGGCTGATGCTTAGGTGAACTTCTTTTTCATAACATTTCGTAAAAGGATAAATTCCACGTTGAAATCCACCTTATTCTTTAAGCCGATTTTCCAATCGTTAAAAACCTGTGACATTTAGGACAAAGTTCATACTTTTCTCAACTATAGTTTGTAATATTTTGTAAAAATACAGATTTATCTAATGTTTGTACCTACGAAGTTGCTATTGATGCGCAATAAAAGAGCGTCAACTTTGTTTCGTGTTGCAGTAATACTTTGGATATTCGCCCCCGGGCCTAACAGTTTATTAAACTTGACCGAGTTCCCGAATTGCTAGATTTAAAACACTTTAAACATGATATAGTAAAGATATGGAAATCAGCTTTCAAATCAATTGTTTCTCTGACACATAATCCTGTAACATCCCTTTGAAAATGACAAATTCCGTTGAGTGCGTTAAGTAACGAATTTCTAAATTGAAGAATGGAATTACAAAATAAACGTGACAAAGAGGAAAAACAAGCAAGAAGTTTGAATGATTTCATGCGAAGGGAACAGATTCCGAAGAAAGCGCTAAATTAGTTTAGTATCACGGGTTTCTTTTCTACACGTGTCCTATTTCGCTTTAATCAATGATAATCATGGCAACTAAAAATTTCGTTCATTTGTCAACTTCTTTTCTGCATCATTTCTCTAAAACGTTTAGTACAAACCAACATAAGACAATGCTTCCGTGAAACATTCAAAATGATTTTTTTTTTCGAATCGTTCATTTCTTTAGCATAATATAGTCATTCGAATAAAACAACTCATTATGCGAATGATAATAGTGTAATAGCACGAGATGATGCTAATGGATTATTGCTGTAATGTAGTCAACTATTGTTTGAAGAATAATTAATTATGTTGTGTCATATGGTAACGAATATTAGTTCCCGAGGTAATACACTTCATGCCCGCTTCACATACTCACTATGCCTTTAACATACATCACGTACTATTCCAACATTATGTGTCATTTTCTCTAGAAATATTTCAGCTGATAAATTAATAAATTCGTAAACTTTATGAATTTGACATAAAAATAATTAACGCTTGCAACACAAACCTTTAAATGTTGTGAGGTTAAGTTTACACAGTCAGGATGGTGGTCGTCAGGGCAGAAAAAAAACCGCCCAACATCATTTGTGTTGATTATCCGAAGGATATGATGGATGATTAATACGAACAATGAACATGAAATGTAAGTGTGACACTAATTTGCCATTTGCATGAAAGCATAACAAGGAAAATGTGCAAAAATTACATCACTAGGGCTTGTTCAATAATGACTTGAACATTATATTGATGATTACACGAACCAATTGAAGTCTGAATCCAATTTGTCTATTTTCATGCAGATTTCAGATCTCCTTCACTCTATTCCATTCAGTTACTTATAAGTAGTGATATCTGCGGTCATAAGGAGAAAGAACTTAGAGAAAATCAGCGAAGATTTTCAAGGATTTTCGCCGAAAAAATCAAATTAGCGACAAAATTAAACAAAACAATCGCCGAGTTTTTTTTTTCATATATAACCAGGGTCGTATTAGCATCTCTAATCGTTAGTGTCGCTATTAATGTCGCTATCAGCGTCACTAATCGCTAGTGTCGCTAATTTACTATTTTCTCACTAATAACAACTAGCGTTTCGCTAAATCGAAAATTAGGTAGGTGTTAACTTCGCTATTCGCTTTTTTTGTTATGCTAAGAGTAATAATTTATCACATTAGAATGTGGGTATGATAGAAAAGTTGACTTTTACGTTATATGGGAAAAATATACGTGCTACGTTAACAACAACGTGCTACGTCAACAACAACGTGCTACGTCAACAACAACGTGCTACGTAAAATTCCGATAAGTTATACCTGAAAAGTTATACGTGAAACGTACGACCAGAGTTACACATCGAATATACAAAACATACAACGTATTACTTTTAACGTATGACGTATCATGTATGGCAACGTAGAACCCATACCATATTTACAACGTATGGCGTAAAAATATACGTTATACGTGACACGTACCTCTATGTGTGATGAGCTCACACTCTTTATTCTTTAAATGGTGGATCTCAAAATTTTTTCGAAAAAGTTCAGTGACATTTCATTCGGTTAGGTTTGGTTAGGATGGGTGGACATCGTCCAACACTAAAACAACTTGTTGGCCTTCTTTGCGTACCCACAACTGATTATCTGAGAGCATTTCATTAAATCGGCAAAGTCGTATCACTAAAAATTTAAAGTAAGAATACACGTGTGGCCTTTTAGTGACATCATAATCATTGATTATTAATCAATCCTTATCTTTTTCGTTTAATGGACTGTTCTGGGCATTATAATTTTATTGAGTCTTTATTTTTTAATCATACAAAGCTAGCGAGAAACTTTTAGCGTTAGCGTCGCTAAAAAATCGGTTAGCGAATAAAACACTGTATATAACCTTCGAAGACCTGCTTACTTACTTCTTACTTCTCCGGCGCTACATCCATTTAGTGGACTTGGCCTGGTCAAGAATTGAATTCCACCTCCTCCTGTCCTGAGCTGTTGATCGCCAGTTTTGCACCTTCAGTGTCCTAAGGTCTGCCAGATCGATCCACCTAAGTTTGGGTCGCCCTCTTCCTCTACGACCGTCTGGATTGTTATCCAACAAAATGCGAGGGGCTCTTGTATTTTCCATGCGTGCTGCGTGTCCGGCCTGTTGACATTACCCACTCATTTGTTTCATCAAGCTGCTATTCCCAAGCTGCTATTCCATACGAATTTGATTGAATTTGAATTCCCGAATTTCCGCAATAAGGATGTTGGGCCTTTTACAGAGCTCACATGAAGCAAATTGAGAGACTTAAAGAGAAATCTTTTCGATAATGTAGGCAAAGCATGCGCTGAGTGCACTTCTTTTGAGATTTATCAGTTTAGGACGACCTAATGTTGGTAATAAAAACAGAATCTAGAATCCTTTGTTTCTTTTCCCGTTCATCATTTAAATCGTAAGGTGAACCTTTCTGTTGCTTCTAAGAACCTGTCTAAAGGGGCAGGTCCAAGTTTGACAGCTTCAGATGGTTTACTCACAATGAAATTTCCTTGCCCTTACTCGGATTGATCGCTTGGAGGCTGCTAACATAAAACCCATTGACCCACACAGAACGAAATATTTCAACTGCTCATAGTTGGGATAATCGTGTAATGGCTGTCAAAATCATCTTATCTTTCTGTCAATCATTGCTTGGTTAGCACAAACATGTCATGTTTGGAATGAAAAGACGTCGATATGTTTGGGAATTCCATATTTACTGCAATCATAACATGCTCGCAGCGAACACAACATGCTTGCAGCGAACATAACATGCCTGCAACAATTATACTCATGTATGTAGCAAAATAGTTTTAACCTCAATAGTTATCGCAAATATGTAATGAAGAAAACATGATAATCACAAACACGGCATGGTTGCCACTAGCAGGAGTGACGTAGCCATCAACATGAATAGAGTCATTACTTTAAGCGAGACATTCGTACAATAAAGTAGAAAGCAAGTATCGTAAGAAGGAGTGAGGTTATTAGTTAGTAAAACGATCGAAGGCTCCAGGCCACCAAATACGCAGGACACAAAAGCTGGGAATAAAGAAAGCAGCCTGGTGCTGGAAATCTGTTTTCGCCAAATTGGAGGTTGTAGTGAGTTGTATACGTCACATAAGTTTCAATTCGGCACCAGATGGCTGCTGCCCTCTGTATTAGAAATCACAACAAAAACCCTTCATAAAAGGGAAACGTGACGCAAGTCCTCGTCCCTTCTTCCAAAACAAATGATATCGATTTGGGTGACGCTAACAGCTTTTAAATGCAAAATACTTTTTTGGAATGTTTTCACTTTTGATCAAAAAAATGCGTCACAAGTGCCGGACCCACCAATGTAATAATTTTTCTACGCTTTCAGCTTTCATACGCAAAAATTTGATTTACTGTACAAAAATGGGCTATACATCCCATAATGTCAAATTTTTGCATTGTGAAAGCTGAAAGAACAGAAAAACCATAACACTGGCGGGTCCGGCATTTATGACGCAATTTTTAATGAAAAATGAAAACATTGCAAAAAAATTTTTTGCGTTTAAAAGCTGTTAGCGTCACCCAAATTGATATCAGTTGTTTTGGAAGAAGGGATGAGGACTTGCGCCACGTTTCCCTTTTAAAAAGGGTTTTTGTTGTAATATCAGTAGTTTTGAAAAAAAAGAGGAAACAAATTTTGGATA